>JAPDPK010000007.1:5685000-6311875 GCA_031772115.1 Heritiera littoralis | reverse complement strand
GACTTTGATCTTTTGAGTTGCTGCTTTGTTAGGTAAGTGAGGTGATGTTCTAGATTTAAAATTTTAGTTTATTGTGTACAAATACAGAATTATAATGATTTGAGATGAATTTACAATGGCAAAAATGAATGATGAAGTGAATTTAGGCTTGCTATTAAAATCTGGATGAATCTTCTGTTCTCGGTTCTATGTTTAAATGTTCAATTTGGGAGTTTTATAATTAGATAAATTCTGGAAAAATTATCGTAAATAGCCTTATGAGTCAAGATTAAGTCAGTTTTGGAATTTCTAGATATGGAGTTCTATAGCTTGAGATATGTACAAATGAACACAGGGTGCTTTGCCAAAAAACGTGAATCCCAGTTCTGAGTTTGAAAAATTGTAGAAAATAGCCCAGATTGAGTTAGGTTGCAAGCCTTATATTTCCAAAAAGTCAAGTGAGTTAGGATTATTATGATTATGAGTTTGCACCAATTGGATACTCTTATGATTAGATATGAGATAATTTATACAAATAGATCAGTGTGATACTGTGCCTGAAAATTGCTGGTGTTGATCTAGGAAGAGTTAAATTATAAACCTTACATTTCTTGATAGGGAAATGAGTTAGTTTTCATCCACTTTTGGAATTTCTGGATTTGGAATTTTGTGGCTTAAGATATGTACAAATGAATGCAGGATATTCACTCTAGGAGATAGATTGCCTAATGTCAACTTCAAAAATTCAGAAAATAGCTAGATTGAGTTTGGTTGCCAACCTTACATTTACAAAAAGGTAATTGAGTTAGTGTTATTATGGTTTTGAGTTTGCATAAATTGGATACCACTGTGTCGAGATATGAGAGTTTGTACACCAAGGTCAGAGGATCATTATGTTTGAATGTACTTGTACATAGTGTAATTTTATGAAATTGTTGGAAATAAGTAGGAAATGATAAAATTGTGAAATTTACCTTTCTGAATAGGGAATTGAATTAGGTTTCAATGATCTTGGATTCATAATTTTTGGATACTCCTATAATTATTAATGTAAATTTTAGCGCACAATAGTCAAGAAATCAATTTGCCTAACATGCCAGCAATAAATAGAAATTTAGAAATTTACTGGGAACATTACAAATTGAACTATAAAATGAGCCTTATACTTCTAAATAGGGATTTAAGCTAGGTTTCATTAAAAATTTATGGTTCGACAATTGGACTCTAATTTTTTGAATAAGACCAGAACCATGCTAAAAGGTTAGATTTACAGGTAAACAATATGGTCAAGCAATAACTTCTATTGCTTAACAAAAAAGAGCTAGAACGATTAATACAAATTCAAGGAACTAATTTATTGTATAACTCTTACTTGTAGCTAATTGTCAAGCTACGTAGCAATTCACACGAATTAGAAAATGCGGGCCCAATAGTGCAGTAGATGTATATAAGTGTAAGTAGAAATATAAGCAAAAATTGCATGATTTAAATTATTTTATAAGTTCATGTTTGATCATGCTTTGATACCTTGACTTTTATACAAAGTGTGCTTGATTGATTTATGTCATGCTTTATTTAAAAAGGACATGACGAATGGTAAAACCGTTACTCCAGTGTTCATTTGAGATGCTCGCATGCCTATAGAGTTTTGATTTATAAACTAAAAATGCATTTTGCTTTAAAAGAAATAAAATTGATTTTAGCATGCTTTTTCTATACTTAACCAAATATGATGTTTATATATAATTTCACATGAATTTAACGGCTAAGAGAGGGGTAATAGGGTTTTGAGATAAATGATATGTTTTAGCACACTGTGATTTTAAATCATGGTTTGAGTAGTGTTGTGATTGAATCCCTTCACAGTGATTTTGTGAGAATAGCACCTTTAAATTACCACAGCAAGTATTAGGTTTGGTCCTATCGTAAGACGATCTGTATATGGTTTGGTCCTCCTGCAAGGGGATCGGTATATATTGTTAGGTACCATCTGATCAACGTCCTAGCGAACTTGTGTGCACATAGTAGGTTCCTAGAGGGGAACAGTTCCTAGAAAGGAATGAGTAGGCTCATTGATAGCACTGTAGTGATCCGATGTTGATGATATGAGCTCTAGACATGAGACTGGTTGGTGCAACCTCATACTTTTATGTATATGCCTGACTTGTTTCTTGAAACAATGTTTTATTATGCTTTTACAATTTATGATTTATATGATTTATAAGTACATATACGGCTATGTTATTTTCGATGATTGCATAGTGGACTTTCAATGTTATGATTGTGGACCATGATTCATTGATTTGCATGCTTAATAATTTTCGATATCGTTTATAACATATGATTTCTAAAGAGCTTGCATAGTTTCTTTATTATGGTTTCTGGCATGCAGGGTTTCATAAAGGTAGCAATTAAGTGTTTTGATTTTACTGCTTATATTTTCCCATACTGAGCCTCCCAAGCTTACTCCCCTTCTTGTCCTCACAGATTAGCTCGTGATAGTCTTAGGTAGACTACAGTTGGGTCAATACTCGGAGATGCTTGGTAGTCAGTGTGAGGTATCGATAGCGGCATTATATTTTGTTTGTACATATATGTATATATACATATATTATGCAGTCTTGCACAGTGTAATAGCTGTATATACATCGAGTATACAGGATGTGTGATGATGATTTAGTTTCATCAACTATGATATGCCTTTTGGTACCTATATCGATGAGATTTGTAATTATGCCAATATGGAATAGTAACATAGTTGTATGTTATGGTGGTAGTATGATGGAGATATCTATTGACTATAATCATGAGAGTTTGAGTTGCTTGATGGTGAATGCGTTGTGGTTTGGGGTTGCCATATAATTGTGTTTACTTTGCAGGATGACTAGGCTAGTTATAAGTCGTTAGGCTGTCGAAATTCCTAAAAAATCGATGACTTAGAGAGTGAAAGTATTTATAAGTGATGTTAACAAATCCAAAATTATTATTGCTCATTAAAGCAAGCTTGAATTGATGCCTATACTATACACACTCAAACAGTACAGTAAAGGATTCAATCAATTAAGAGAAAAAAAATTTTGCCCTAATTTTGACTTTTGTAGGTTAAAGTGATATATCGTGTTGTGAAAAAGCCGACTATAAATGGTAGAACTAGACACTATCTTAGCTAACCTATGAGGAAACAAAAAAGAGTGAGCTTGGAAAGCTCAGTAAGATAACCACACAACTACAGAGGATAACAAAATACAATAAGCTATTCTACATGCACATAGTTTGATAAAGTTTATATCACTCAATAGTTAATAAATGACAGTCAATAAATTTCATATCTTCTAATAACATTTATTATGTCAACTATTTTTGACAATATAATACTAGATGCTATCAAGATCTTTTAGGGTTAGGTACAAAAGGTATTTTGAAATATCTCATTATCCCCTTGATACTTGACATCACTAAACACAATCCTATTCACAATCACATAAACATATGCAATGGTACTTCACAAAGCAATAATGGTAAATTGAGGTTATGAATGCAAAACAATGTAATCTCGGTTTTATCACACAGTACTTTTCTTATGAAATAATGCTTCATATCATCAAATAATTGCCAAATAACTTCATATACTTGTAGCTTTATCTCATATACTCGTACACATTTCACATACTCGTAACTTCATATCATATACACATAACATTTACATACTTATAACTTCATATCATATACACGTAAAATTCACAATCTCGTAACTGCATAACATATACACATAACATTTCACATACTCGTAATTTCATATCATATACTTGTCAATCAAATACTCGTATTCTTATAAAACACATACATATCATTTCACTTACATCATGGTTTATTCTTTAACACCAAGACTCGTCAACTCATTATTTATTATGGTCACTATTATAACCCGTGACAAAGGCTATATTAATATTCTCATTCTCATTCTCATAACCATTTGCTAACTACTGCAACCCATTAGCGAGGGCTTGATTATTATGCTAACTACTACAATCTGTTAATGAGGGCCATATGCCAACTATTGTAACCTATTAGTGAGGGTTGTATGCCAACTACTATAACTCGTCAACAAAGGCCTCGAAATTATGCCAACTACTATAACTTGTAGCAAAGGTCTCTTAAACATGCCAACTGCTATAACCTGTCAGCAAAGGCTTCATAGATATGCCAACTATTATAGCCCGTCGACAAGGCCTCGTAAATATACCAACTATTATAACCCGTTAGTAAGGCCTTGTATGTTATCTGTTATAATCCGATAACAAGGGCTATAGGTTATCTATTTAACCGGATAACGAGGGCACGTATGTTATCTATTCAACCCGATACCGAGGCACATACATTATCTATTTTAACTCCATAATAAGGGCACATATGTTATCTATTCTAACCCAATAATAATGGTACATATGCTAACTATTCTTCCTCATTAGCAGGGGCCAGTATACTAAATATTATAACCTGATAGTAGAGTGTATGCTAACTATTTTATTTCCCCATTAGTAAAGGCCATATAAGCATAGTTATGGTTAATTATTATTACGTGTTGGCGAGGTCTTAACTCTTATATATCACTTTTTTTTAAAAATGGTAATTTAAGTAGTTCTCATACTTGTTCTGAAATCCAAAATATGGAGTTATAAAGCAAATGTTTGCTTTATCCAAAAAACAATAACATATGCACCTTAGCAATATATTCAATAAAGGCACATTATAATCAAAGTTCAATAAGTTCTATAACTCTGCTCACTTTAGATTCATGCTTTTAAAACATGCAAGGTAATGCCATGTAAGCTTGAAATCTCCCTTATATCATGCTATGTATGAATGCTCTCATGCAAATAGACATGGTTAGATATACTTGACTTCTTCAATTATGATAGTGAATTCTAAAATTCACTTCGTTAGGTCTAAGATACAATATTGTAATACCTAGGTTGCAAGAAAGAGCAATAATATCTCCAATTACAGTGTATCTCAAACTCATATCACATTTCACAATACATATACTTTTCATCTCATTTCACAAACACTATCTCCTAACATATCACATCTTTATTTCAATTATAGCACACACAAACTTAGGCCTACATCACAATTACATGTTCTAACTTAAGCAAGTATGCTTCAATTCACTATATCATTTCACAATAACTTATACACATATCACATTGCTTTATTTGCTTTATTTGCCTTATACTTTCAATATCAATGTACAATCTTCGCATAGGGTTCAAGAACAATAATTAAATATTCTTATATTCATACATATGGTGTAAGATGCTTCCTTGCATCCTGTGCAAGACAACTTACCAGTATAAAGCTAACATGCGACTTGCATGATTAACTTACCATAACTTTAAGCAGGAGCCACTTAGCCAAGTTTGCACACCGAGGTCACCTCACCTCAAATAGGTATCAAATCACCGCAAGGATATAGTTAACTTCTCGTTACACTTCATATTCATTCTTAAGTCAATCAAATACTTCACTACTCACTAGTTCACGTAGGATACCATTAGGTATTTGAGACTTTGGGTGTCCAAACTACTGCTTTCAGTTAATTTCACTTCGTGCATATCAGTCAATGGTACATTGCACTAACAATAACATATCTTTTAACAAAGGCCAATTGACAAGAATTTCTTCATGCCCATCACCTTGGCTGATTTATTCACTAACTTATACTTGTCCAATTCTCATTTTTCTTCCACAATATCATTAAATTCATTCTCATTAGCATGAATTCAACAACCTATAGTGAATAAAAGTTTTTGCACACCTTATTTGATGCTAGACACAACCTAAATAAATGAACTTTTTTATTACAAAAATACCCTCATAAGACATGACTTTTGTACCCTCAAACCCATTCTCTTCTTCCTCTTCTCAATCTCAACACACCCTAAACAACAAATTTTAACCAATTTTCATCCAAAAATCACAATAATAGAGTAATTTTTCTAATGATTCAAGTAAATTTTTATTTTTTACATTTTTTTATTAAAAAAACCTAAAAAAACTTGGGTTTCGAAACTCTCGGTAGGGTTGCTGGGAATTACATATTGCTCCTGACAATCCACTATTGGGAGCAACAAAGAAGGCTTGGTAGGGGCTCAACAATGGGTTGCTGAGACCTCTTAGAGGGTCCTGGCGACCTATGGACAAAATTGTCATTTTACGATTTGTTACACTTTTACTGAAAAATGCCAAAATTGTGATTTAAAAGGCTAAGATGGCTTACCAGATGCCAGATATCATCATTATAGGATGATTCAGATATATCTGAGTAGGTGTGCACTCGCTTGGTGCCCAGTTGTAACGTCCGGAATTATAAAATTCCGAACTAACTTTTTCCTTTTCGATACTATCTTTCTCATTCAATCACTCGGTATCAGTAGGTTTACGTTCAGTATCGATGTAAGTTGAATTTGCAATTTCATTTACAATTAAATCTTTATACCATTAAATTAATTAATCTATAAATAATAAATAAGAAATCAATAGTATAAAATCTATAACATAATATTTATACTTCTATTTATATCAATTAAAGGTAATTACATCTCACTAATTCATATACATTCCTTTAATTTAACATTTCACTATTTACATCCCACTATAAGTACATCTGCTGTGCATACACTAGTTTGAACATAAATATAAAATACAAGATTTACTTATCTACTCGGTATTATAAACCTTTTACGATCTTCATCAACTAACCAGATGTTGCCACGTACACATGATAGCTATCTGGGATGGTAAGTAAGGAGGGTGAGTGTCGCGCCCCCGGAAACGTGGAAGTCTTAGGCTAACCTTTTCATTTTGTAATCTTATTTTCTTACTTAAGTTGCATTCCTACCAGTGTAGGAATCTTACATTTTTTTCTAGACATTTCGGCAACATAAAAACTGAAACTATCCTAACCCAGTGCATGAAAACACAATTTATATTTCTCAAATCCAGCCACAATTTTCAATACAGTTCATTTCAAAATACATATTTATAATCCCACAGCAGTTGATTTTATTTATGCTTTCTTAACCGTAACTATAAGATTCTACGAAACTTATACAACATTCATAATATCTCAATTTCCATAAATACCCATCACATCATATTGATTTATTACTCGGAATAACGTTTATATACATACAATAGCGACTACATCCCAAAAGTATCGTTTATATTCAAATATCTGTGCTGTTCAGGATGGCTGGTATCAAAATAAAAGTATACCGTATGTGAGTACAAAATGTAGCTTGAGGAGAGACATGGCTCTCAGCCTACGTATGATCACTACAAATAATCTTAAAAGATAGAAGGGGGTGAGCTTTTGTAAAACCCTGTAAGAGAAGCATTTAAAGTAGTCACAATATCGACATATGTAGAAAAACGAGATGCCATAAGAATGTATTTCGTACTTTAAATCATCATATGAAATCTTTAATACATATCTTTAAAATTCATACTTGTTTCAAACATACATCATACTTTAGAAACTTAACATCATAATTAATAAAACTTATCATAGAGTTCATGGAGACTAGGCAGGACTATATAGCTAGTATACGGGTCATGACTAATCATCCTGTGAAGAGGGAACTGAGTACCAATGGCCATGGTAAGGACCATAGACCTAATCAAGGTCGTACAACGAACATGCACCACAAATGACCAATATACCCACAAGGGATAGAAGCATGCACAATGTGAGAGAGAACATGCATGATGTGGGCTAAACATACGCCACAAGGGATGGGAACATGCACAATGTGGCAAGCATAACAGGCAATAACATAAAGTACAGGAGGGCCTTAGTCTCAATTTTACTTACTTTTACAACTTCTTAATCATAAATTTGGTACGAAAACAGTCAGGACTGGGAGTGCCTAGATCGTTTTAGCTAGGGATTTACCAGCCCAATTGCGATTTCAGAAACATATTTACATTCATACTTAAAACATTATTGGAAAATCATGCATAGAAATCATAAGGTTTGTTTTCTTGGGCATCCTTAGTTAACATAAAACATGAACTTCGGTTTTAAAGCGATAAACTCTTTTTTCAGAAATCGATTACGTCTAGATAGTTTTCGAAAACTTTGGAAATTAACTTTGGGACTTAATTCATGCTTCAAACATTTTTGTATAAATTAATATGAAAGTAAGGGACACCATCACAACTTTAAATTACATCTCTTACCTATCAGATCTCATCGCAACAGCTATCCTAAAGTCTCGGGCGTGCCTCGATTTGCGTGCCTACACCACTCGCTGCCCAAAACAATTTCGAAACCATCAATACATACTCATACTTATCTTAACATACCTTAATATATCTTAAGTAACCATAAACATCATTAGAGTTAGTCTTATTGACTAACTTTCCTACTTGCTAGGTTTTATCGATAAATGTGTCATTTCGATATATTTATATTCCTTAGACTTAAACTAACCAAAATAATGTTTTACATGTTCTTTTAACACTTTACATAATACGTCAAGACTTGTTAAATTGCCAAATTTCACCATTTCATCGTTTTCGATTAAACCGAACTTTTCGGTATTAAACTAACACCATATAATCATCAACCAAGCAAACTTCACCATTTTCATATAGAACCTAGGTTGTCCAAAACATAGCCTAACCCTAGAAAATCCATTTCAAAATTTTACTTTAGCCAAAATCATGCAAATTCAACATACATCAGTCATATCTCAACTTCACCATTTTCATATAGAACCTAGGCTGTCCAAAACATAGCCTAACCCTAGAAAATCCATTTCAAAATATTACTTTAGCCAAAATCATGCAAATTCAACATACATCAATCATATCTCAACTTCATCTTCTTCCAAAAATTTTACCTTAATGTTGACCAACTTTGACCAAAGATTCATCCACCAACAATCCCCCTCAGCTGTAAATCAACATGTATACAACTCAAAAACACCATAAACAAGCTTAAAAATCCATCAAAGAAGTAAGAAAATCACTTTCTCTTACCTTGCAAAATAGGGTAGTTCTGTCTAGATTTGTTCTCACTAACGTTTCGCTAACCAAATGACTTTTGTTTTGGCTAAATTATTTTTTTATGTGTAGGGGACTTATGGAGGAACAATCAGTCCTTCTTGGCCGAACTCCAATTCAACTTGGAAGGTGGTAGAAAAAATTCCACAAGATGAAGCAAATGAGGACGCTTACGGCAAATTGAGAGGGGAATTTCTTTCTGGTTCCGTCAACTTACAGGGCTATAATACAATTTTGGAGACTGAATCAAGTCTACTTTCTTGGGTTAAAATTTCAGGCCCAAACTCCACCCGTAGCCCCTTCAATTTGACCTAAAACCAAAGTCTAGCAGTGAGCAAAAAATCTTGCTTCTAGCTAGCCTGCACCAATAAATCCACAAAAATTATTTTTCGCCCCATTTTTGTGATTTGGCCACTTCTCAAGTGTTCTACTATATATCTAATGTATTTCCATGAAATTTGGCACCCTCTTGTTTGGGAAAAATTTCTGGTTGGGCTCGTTTTACATGATTTAGTCATTTCCAACGCTAAACTGCTAAAGTTTTCGGTTTTCTTGTAAAATTTATTTAAATATCTTAACCTCAAATTTTCCATCCAAATTTAATTCTCTAAGTTAATTATACCCTATATTGACTTACCATGGGGAATAATAAATTTTTTTTACGAATTTATGAGATTTATTTGGTTACTTGTTGAATTTTCTCGGTTTAGTTCTAACTTAAAATTTCATGAACTTTTTCACTCCAAACCTTTCAATTCAATCTTCCAAACATCAAATCATACTTATTTTAATATAAATCCTCAAAAAACACTTTAATTCAAAATCTTACCCTGGATTTCGTGCCCTGACCTTCATGCCCCTAATCTGAGCTCTTCGGTTCTTTTGGGTCCTACGTAAACATCAAATCCATGCATTGAAATTCCTTCTACTTTTAAATTAAATAATAATATGAAAATTTTAGGTTTCATAATGAGCTTTGAGAAAAGCCTAGTAAGAAACATATATAAAAAAGCGTACTATAGGTAGTTAAATAAAATAGTTTCTTTCATTAATTATGAAAAGGTATATTAAATATAAATATTAAAATGCATGAAAATATTTAGTTCCTAGCAGTACACTAGGGGGCAACATAGGAATGATACTATAGTCAGCTAGGTAATCAGATAGAGTATGAGAGATACTTTAAAGTACCTGTCGTGTTCCAGTCCTTAGATGCGACTATAGGGAGTAAACAGATGATGATTAGATAGAAAAATGTTATGAAGAATACTATTATCATGCAATTTCAAATAAGTATTGATATATATATATATATATATATATATAAAACAATTAATTTAAACAATTCTATAAAACAATTCCTATGGAAATTCCAATAAACAATACAATAACATTTTGATATGTATTTTCATCTAGTACAGTAAAATTATTAATTTTAAAATCATTAAAATAAGATAACTGTACTTGTATCATGAAATCATATTCTTTAAAATACATTCACTTTTCTTGTAACTTTTCAGTCTAATCATATACTTTTCTCATAAATCATATCGTTCAATCAATCATCAGTTACATATCACATATCAGTATAGAAAATAAATCTCCAAGATTCATGCACAAATCTCGTATTCCTTTAGGGACCTCGTATAGGAATTAGGCGTACCCATAAAGGGCCGAAAGCCGTTCCTACCTCGTAATAATGGCCATTGTCAATAAGTATACAGTGTACACTCGTCAGTGGCACTGTAATACTGGGGAAGGTATTGGGGACTTTGTGAAGGTCTCCCAGCGCTAATCATATCAATCTCGTATGCATAATCATCTAGGAGCTATCATTCTCGTAAAATCATTTCCATATACTTATAAAATCAAAATAAAAATCAATTTCATAAATCATATAATTCAACAGTAGAAAATAGTCGAGATAGCAATTATCTGCGGTCAGTCCAAAGTCATATAAAAGTAGTTATTATATTTAATAGCAATAAAACTCATTAAACTCAATGTAAACTTTAAATATTCAATAGCACATTTGCACATAAATGATAAATCATTTCGTATAAAATAATAATAAAATATAGTTTATGCAATTAAAATCATATGTAGACTTGTATAGATTTAAAATATATTTCTATTTCTCATATAGGAAAATTGAGCAAGTAACCGGTTAGGATTCAGTTTTCAAAAATTTCTAAATGCAAGTAAAGCGATTCCTATGCAACTTTCATACATGTCTCTTACCTCAATTCCACGCAGTGTATCCACGTTCATAACACCACTTACGTGTCTTTATTTTTTGAATTTAGCACTGCATAATAATTCCAAATTATATTCAAAATTGCATTTTATAATTATGATAAATATTCTACTGCTTTCTATCTTTTGTTTTGTCATTTTCTATAGTTAATTTATTTTATTTTCTATTAAGTATCAAAACAATTATATTGTACTTTTCCTATTTATGATTTTATAAAAATTTCGACAGCATAATAACTGTAATTGTCCTAACCCTCCTGCAAGAAAACACAGTTTATATTCCCAAAGCAATTTATTTCAACTTACGCAATAGCTCAATGCTATTAATTCAATACAATCCAATACTTTCTCCCACAATCATTTTTATTTTTACAAAGTACTTTAAACCGTATTTTCATAATTATTTAATCTTATGCCCATTCACACCACAGCATACTCAAGCATATCTCGAAATTTACCAAAAAGACTTTATCAACAATATGCAAGGTTCAAACAACATCATAGCAATATTTTCACATCAAATTGTCGATATTCTATCTATACATTAACAATGTCCCATCATTATGTCTACTGCATTCTAATAGTCCAACATCTTTTCATATTTACATGAGCAACTAGATAATCATTCAGCACAATATTCCACGAACACATCTACATAACTCATTAACTGATTTAAACCACAATTTTCAATAACAAATATTTAACAGATTACTAAACAATTTAACAAAAATAAATATATAATAAATTTCTTACCATTTCTTTCTTCTCTATTTTGTCTTGTTTTTTTTTTTTACTGTGGCTATTGTTCAGCCACCAATTCATTGTCTTGCAACCCCTGTTTCCAGCAGCCTTACAACAGCCCTAAAAGACAGCTACAATCAACCCTCAATAACCCCTCCTTTTAACCATTTAAACGTTGCTATTCCAGCCATTAAACTACACAATTTCGTCCCCTTTTTTTCCAGCACTTGTTTAGCTACAAAATAGACCCCAATGCCACTGTTCAATGCACCATTTGGATGTGTTACAGCCACTAAAACAGATAACTTCAATCCCAATTAGAATCCCTATTCAGGCACGCTTCAGCAGCCAAAACTTATGTATTTTTCCTTTGCTCACAGCAGCCTAAAAGAAGCCACTGGTC
Source organism: Heritiera littoralis (assembly GCA_031772115.1). NCBI lineage: Eukaryota > Viridiplantae > Streptophyta > Magnoliopsida > Malvales > Malvaceae > Heritiera > Heritiera littoralis. The sequence continues at coordinate 6,299,424 of JAPDPK010000007.1, read as the reverse complement.
ATGCCTCCAACTCAGGACACTATCAATCTCGGCTTCTGTTAAGAGAAGTCAGCCCTTTAGTGCCATTTCATTCCTAATCAAACCTTCCAGCAATCACCATTCGGCACTCAAAATGCCCTTGTTTTTCAACCCTAAGGATCAGCCAAATAAACCTTTAACACGGTCGAAAATCAACACTTAAAATGCATCCAATATCAATCTTCACCGTCAGCCCTTCATGGCAAATCCAAAACCAGCAGCAAGTTCCCTAAATCAGTCCTTTGTTGCCTCGTACAGCAGTAAAATGGTCCCTATTCTCTCTGTTTCTGCTGCTTTACTCAAATAAGATAGCCCCTGCAGTGGCTATACTCCCACTACCTCAAATCAACCTTGACTCAACCCTCTAAGGACCACCCAAACTAGCCAGCATCGTCCAACCGAATCTGCTTTTGGTCCTAGCCACTGTCTCAGCTTCTCTCTCTCTCTCTCTCTCGTCGAGTCTACTTCCCATTCTTTTCTTCTCTTCCTTCTTGGCTAGAACAGCCTTGTTCTTGATCAGTTTTGGATGCCCAAGCTATCTCCCATAGCCACTGTTTACTGCTCTGTTCTTCCCCTGCCGAAACGCCCTAATTTCAGCCTATTATTAACCCCAATTCTACCCTTAATTCAGACTCAATCGGTGATGCTTCTAGCCTCCTCCACCTTGTTCCTTGTTCCTTGGTTTCTTTCCCTTCCTCTATTCCAACCCAGCCGAAACCTCTACAACAACCAGCTGGATTAGCCTCCCTTCTCCTTTCAATCCTTTCTCCTTCCTCTCTCCATTCCCTTCTTTTGTTCTTTTCTTTTCTCTTTTCTTTTTTTTATCGGGCAGAAAGCTTCCACGAGAAGTGTCACGGGCATCGGGCCCTTTACATCGAAGCCATGACGCCGTGCTGGCACCAAGACTACTCTTAGCCAAGGTCAGCCTTTGGCTCGTCCATACTTGGACTAATCTCGAGATTTTCTTTACCAACATGCTTAAGGGTTATTCATGAACCAGTCTTAAGGGAGGCACCCGACTCCCATCACATGCCCAAGCATAATGGTTCGCTCATGACATCAAGCGTATCTCAAGTGCTAGAATGTACACTAGCTTCCGAGCCTTATCACGTTTGCCCCTGTATGGGCATTCTGCCCCAAGTCTTTCTAAAGTTATCCCATCGTGTCTAAACATGGTGAGAACCTGACACCATGTCCGCGCGCACTTCCCGCAGCTTGTATGCCTGGAACCCGAAGGCATTATTCGATGACTAGCACGCAGCCAACCAAGTACCTCACTAGGCACATTAGTATCAGCCAAGGATGCCCTCGTCTCGATTGCGTCTCAGGGTCACACCCCAATTAGCCTGCTGTTGGCTCATTCCGGAAAGATGGACACCCTTCATCATGCCCACGTGCTATCAAGCACTCGAGTGTGCGGCCTAACTTCCCTACACTCGCTATCGATCCACAAGGTCTAACAGCTTGCCTGCCTGCTAGACGTCTCGATCCCACAAGCTCATTGCCCACATCCCTATGGATGGAGGGAGCCCATAGATTAACCACCGATCTTAACCCGTTGCGCAATACGAGGCCCGCTGGCCTCGAACCGTCCTTGAGTTACCAATGCCCGAGGAGACACTGTGCCACGCTCGTGACCCGACGTTGCCCGCACACCTAAGCACCACGTGTGCCCAGGATAGCTTGCTTCAGGCTAGCAAGCCCCCTCCCGCTTGCTAGCCAAGGGGGTGGTGGAGAGTTGACACACTTCATCCTCCTATAAAGAGCTAAAGAGCTTTTTCAGCTATGCTACCAGTAACCATTCATATGTCTGAAACAGGGACATTTTTGTCCCCAAGACACTCCAAGGCATATTTTAGCCCACTTGCTGCACAACCATCCTTCTTTGAACCTAACTGATGCTAGGAAATACTCGACTGCTCCACCATCCCACTCTAAAGCTTCCGCGCATGACTTACCCGAGAGCGCCGCACCAGGCAGTCCGCTCCAGGGTCATCAACCAAGCCTTGTCCCGTGCTCGTTACCGGGGTTGTCATGGTGGCACCGAGCTCGTTGGGGCCGGACCATGACATTCTCCCCCACTTACTATGTCGATGTCCTCATCGACACTAAAACCACACCCAAGTACGCTTGTTGCACAGAGTTGACATTTTAACTATGTCCCTCTCATGTGCCCTCAAGGACTGGACTATGGTTTGGTCGATTGAGGTACCGTCCATAGTACTTGTGGAAGTCGCAGTCGAAGGGGTCTCGTTCCAGCTCCCTGGTACCTCAGGTTCCTGTCCTATCGTGGACTTCGTCCGTTGGTCTTATGCTTAAAGTTGCGATCTTAAGGCACGTTCGTTATTAGCCATGACCCTCGGTAAAGTGAATGACCTTCGCTATGACTTTGTCCCTTAGTGATGCTTCCCCCTGGACGTGGCCTTTCACACCAACTGGCCTCTTGCGGCATCTACTGATGCGTCCCTCTGGACGTGGTGCTTAAGCCAACCGCACTCTCGCGACACCACCTTTGCAGGTCCTTAGTCCATAGGCATTCACTTACTTTGGTCATCCTCAAACTTTGGTCCTCTCGGCCCCTCCATGGTCACCGCTAAGATTATGGCTCTCTATCTTATTACACCTCGAAGCGGCACCATCGCAAGCTTGTTTGGGGGTCTCGACCTCAATTTTGGGCTCAATATCTTCAGCTCATCACTGACTCCAAGGGTCCACCTCTGTGGCTCATTCTCATACTCCTTTTCAATTGTTGCCCAAACTTGGGCCATATTGCTCCCCCACTTTTTCTTAGGTTCAATCTACTGCTCAAAATCGTATTAACTCTAAAAGCCTCTCTGATCACACCATCTCGAGTACTTTGATGACGCCTACATCGACTTTTCTTATCCCAATTCTTCAAGTCTCACTCGACTTCTATTGAGGGGATCTCATCTTCCACTCACAACTCAATACTTTACTGATCTCCTTGAAAGCCAATATCCATTGATCCCTTCAAGGGTTCCTAACCCATTAATACTCAAGGGTTTGCCGACTGCTCCACTCTAATGGCCATCTTCATAGGCCTAACTCTGCTCAGATGGTTTTATCCACGAATGATACTTAACGACTTATTCCTATCTTTGCTCTATTCCGCATGGTCCCCGACCGTCTCAATCTTATAACAGCATATCAACATGTCTTGTTCATTTAGCCAAGTCCACTGACTGGTTTGAGTTCGTATGGTCCTTTGACCATTCCATGCCCAACATCGTCCCCTGACCAGTATACACTTGCATGGTCCTCTGACCAGCACAATTCCACAAGGCCTTCTCCATTGGCCTAGCAAACATCTTTTACGATCCACTGACCAGCGTGTACTTGTATGGTCCTCTGACTAGCACCATCCCATAAGGCCTTCTCCATTGGCCTAGCACACATCTTTACATTCCGCTGACCCGTGCGCACTTGTATGGTCCTCTGACCAACACAATCCCATAAGGCCTTCCTTAGCCATACTCCTTGCATGGAGTAGACCACATTGCTCTAGTGGTTCCACTCAAGTGAAGTTTTAGCCGCTTCAACTTTCTCATTTACTCAACTCGTGCCGCCCCCTCTAGGGCTCCTTTATGGCCTATTCCGACCCCTTTCTTAGGTGTGCCCCATCTCGCAATTAGGCAACTTGAATCGGACTAGTGCCGATAGTTACCCCTTTCCCATACACACCAACACCGTGCCCAAGGTGTGGTAATACTCGCGCTATGCCCTTGATCGCCAAGCATTTAGCTCAAGGACTTTTTCCCTCTATTTGGTCATATCCCACAAATGGCATGGCTGACAGGTTTTCCCAACCAAAACACATTCGACCGCCCAATTTTGCCTTGCTGACACTTTAGGTCAGCGTCACTCCCACAATTCGATGGGTCACATTTTCTCAGGTCACCATCCTAGCGATAAGGATGAGACTAAGCTCAGCTCTGATACCAAGTTGTCACGGGCATTGGGCCCTCTACATCGAAGGCCCGACGCCGTGCCGGCACCAAGGCTACTCTTAGCCAAGGTTAGCCTTTCGCTTGTCCATACTTGGACTAATCTCAAGATTTTCTTTACCAACATGCTTAAGGGTTATTCATGAACCCATCTTAAGGGAGGAACCCAACTCCTATCACGTGCCTAAGCATAATGGTCCGCTCAGGACATCAAGCCTGTCTCAAGTGCTAGAATGTACACTAGCTTCTGAGCCTTATCACGTTTGCCCCTGTATGGGCATTTTGCCCCAAGTCTTTCTAAAGATATCCCATCGTGTCTAAACATGGTGAGAACCCTACACCATGTCCGCGCGCACTTCCCACGGCTCGTATGCCTAGAACCTGAAGGCATTATTCGATGACTGGCACGCAGCCACCCAAGTACCTCGCTAGGCACATTAGTATCAGCCAAGGATGCCCTCGTCTCGATTGCGTTTCAGGGTCACACCCCAATTAGCCTGCTGTTGGCTCATTCCGGCAAGATGGACACCCTTCATCATGCCCACGTGCTATCAAGCACTCAAGTGTGCGGCCCAGCTTCCCCACACTCGCTATCGGTCCACAAGGTCTAACAGCTTGCTTGCTTGCTAGACGTCTCGATCCCACAAGCTCATTGCCCACATCCCTATGGGTGGAGGGAGCCCATAGATTAACCACCGATCTCAACCTGCTGCGCGATACGAGGCCCGCTGGCCTCGAACCGTCCTTGAGTTACCAATGCCCGAGGAGACACCGTGCCATGCTCGTGACCCGACGATGCCCGCACACCTGAGCACCACGTGTGCCAAGGGTAGCTCGCTTCAGGCTAGCAAGCCCCCTCCCGCTTGCTAGCCAAGGGGGTGGTGGAGAGCTGACACACTTCATTCCCCTATAAAGAGCTAAAGAGCTTTTTCAGCTATGCTACCAGTAACCATTCATATCTCTGAAACAGGGACACTTTTGTCCCCAGGACACTCCAAGGCATATTTCAGCCCACTTGCTGCACAACGATCCTTCTTTGAACCCAACTGATGTTAGGCAATACTCAACTGCTCCACCATCCCACTCTAAAGCTTCCGTGCATGACTTACCTAAGAGCGCCCCCACCAGGAAATCTGCTCCAGGGTCATCAACCAAGCCTCGTCCCGTGCTCGTTATCGGGGTTGTCATGGTGGCACCCAACTCATTGGGGCTGGACCGTGACAAGAAGCTTGCTGCGATTTCCTCTTCTCTTTTTTCTTCTTTTATTTTCTTTTTTTTTCAAATATATTTAAATATGTAATATAAATATATTACAATTATAATTTCTATTAAAAAGTATATATATTATAAATATATTTTATTTTAACCAATATATATATATATTCATACATATACTATATATATTTATATATTTTTAAAATTTATACTTATAATATAGCTAATATATATTAAAACATATATATAATCCTTAATATATATATATATATATATTTATCCATTTTATTATTTACTAATATATATACTTTAGTTCAAAATACTATCTATTGTTTATATATATACTTATATATTTATGCATATATATAATAATAATATATATTATCACACAAATATTTTTTTATTTCTTTAAATTTTTTTAATTCCTTGATACCAAAATAAATTTCATAATTATTAATTCTCCAATTTATCAATGGATCAAATACTACAATCACAAAATATTCCAGTCTCCTCATAAATTTATTTATTTATTTTAATTTGTCAATTTACATTAGAAATTGAATTTATAGATTTTTAATTCCAAAAATAGAGAATTCTTGATTATCACATAGGTAACCTTCCGTACATAAGTTCGCCTCACTACACCAAAAACCAAAAAATCAATTTTTGTCCATACTTCACTGTTTTAATGTTCGCATTTATGTTCAATATATGTAAAATTATGGTTATCATACAAGCCGCTGCAAGTCACTAAAAATATCCTTAGAACTCTAGAATCAAACATCTTGATTTACCCTTAATCTAATTTTTTCTCATTTCTTTTTTAATATTAGTTTTCTAGGTAAATAAAGATTATTTGTTTAATTTCAATTCAATAATAATAAAATAATTTATATTAAAATTATAAATATTCAAAATTAGAAAAAAGAATGGAAAAGTCGTGCAAGAAAATGAATGATTAAAATGCATTAATTTAACTTATAATAATAGACACTATAAATTTAAAGGTTTGAATGTAAACTTTTGATATTACTATATATAAATATAAATTAGAATACATAAACCTGATACGATTGAAATATTTTATTGTGCTTACTATCAGCGTAATTTAAACAAATCAAAAAAGAAATCAGAGTAATTTAAAAAATATTTCAATATCATTAATTTGAAAATTTAAACACTGGAATTAAATTATTATTAAATTAAAAAATAATATTAATTTTCCATGCATTACGCAAGAAATTGCATTATTGACCTTGACCAAAAAGCATGGAGACTTCTCTGGGCCAGCAATTACACTCGGATCGTTTCTTCGAAGGAGGGAAAACTGAAAGGCGAGAGCGCGTTGACTATAATCTCAAATCCCAAGGAGACGCTTCAAGTCGACTCTCCAAGAACTTTCTTTATACGACAAAGAAGCCCACTACTTCATATTTTTATTTAGACTTCAATTTCTGGTAATTTTCAATATAAAAAATATATATTTTTACGATAATTGTGTAAGTTGTTGATAAACATTAAACCTTTAGTTATAGTGATTACGATATGGCTGGCAGATTGGCAGCCTCGAGTATAGAACAATCCTTATTTTTTTATATTTTAAATAATTTTTTCTGATTCGTTTACCATTAAAAAATTATAAAATATTAAATTTATAAAAGATTGAACTTTAATGTAAAATACATTAAAATCACAATTTTTTCTTAAATTTAGTAAAAGTCAAACAGGAAAAATAGAATCAAAACAAAAGAAGAAACTATTTATCATTTATTTTTATACATTGAAATGGGCTTATATATGTCAAATTATTAGCAAATATACAATACATATTTCTCTCTCTTTAGTTTGTAAATATTTCAAGGAAAGTGAAAAATTTTAAATCCCAAGTCAATTAAGATATATAATGGGTTTTCTTTTTTCAATTATTGGACAGTAAAATATCAGAGCTTTTACATTTTCATAACATTAAAGACTTTTCTTTATCTTTCTACCATATGTTTTCCTAACATTTTCAAGAATCAAACAAAATCCTTTTAGCTAACTTTTATAACAAAAGGAGTTTTTTTTTTTTTTTAACCAATGGCAATTGAAGTTAATTTCTTTTTTTTGGTGTAACCACAGGTATCCTCATCCGTTTTACGGTCTGAGACTAATCCTGTTCGGGTCGGGAGTGGTAAACGGTAAAGCCCTCCCAACAGTGAGGACTCCAGGACTCGAACCCTGTCCAAGTACCTGGGGAAGAAGTCCACTTTCCACTTCTTCCAACCACTTGTTGGTGCAATTGAAGTTAATTTCATTTTCATGGAATAGTGGCAAGTGTGAAGCATGCCAATAATTTCCACATGAGTGTCCTTTTGCATTAAATACTTTTCTGGTTCCTTTCATATCTACGATTAAATTTAGGGACTTTCATTTAAAAATTCATCTAAAATCCAAGAAAAAACTCCAAAAAAGTATTGTAATTTAGTTCAAAGATAGGGGGCAAAACTTAACAAGCAAGTCAAGATCAATATTATTTATTAAACATATCCAACAATTAGCCCATTACTAGTCCACGAGCTTTCACCCTCCATCACTCATTTCTTTATGAATCAAAAGAAAAAACAAAACTGAAATAATCTTCTTGATCATGGATAGGGAGCAGGAAGAGCTTCAATTTTTTGGTTTCTTTGGCATATTGAAAGAATCCTTCAAGATTATATTTTCATGGAGAAAAATCTTCAGCCAAATAACTCTAGCCCTTATTCTCCCTCTGTCTTTCATTTTCCTATCTCACATCCAAATTTCTCAGCTCCTCTTTATGAACATCCTGAATGACCGAGATGCCTTGTATTATACCAAAGCTGGAACTCCAGGATATGCTAAGCTGTCTGAAATAATAAAATCCGAATGGACTGTTTTTTGGCTCTTCAAAGCTGCATATTTCACTTTCCTTCTCATCTTTTCGCTTCTCTCAACTTCAGCTGTTGTTTATACAATTGCATGCATTTACACAGCCAAGGAAATCTCCTTCAAGAAGGTCATGAGTGTTGTACCCAAGGTTTGGAAACGACTTATTGCCACTTTTCTATGTAGCTTCGCCATCGTTTTGGTTTACAACATAATCGCTGCTGCCTTGTTAATCTCGTCGGTAGTTTTTCTGGGACTTGGCAGCCTTGGAATTGCGATCTTTGTCGTTCTCTTCGTCTTATACTTAGCAGGATTCGTTTACATCTCCTTGGTTTGGCATTTGGCCAGCGTTGTTTCAGTCTTGGAAGATGTTTATGGAATCAAAGCCATGAAGAAAAGCAAGGCCCTGATAAAGGGTAAGATGGGAGTTGCGGTGGCCATGTTTCTTCTGCTGGTTCTTTGTTTCGTTGGGATTCAGGTGCTGTTCGAGAGCGGTGTGGTGCTTGCTTGGTCGTTGAGTACTGAAATGAGAATTGGAATTGGAATCCTTTGCTTTTTGCTGCTGTTCAAGGTTATTCTCTTCGGGCTTGTTGCTCAAACAGTCATCTATTTTGTCTGCAAATCCTATCACCATGAGAATATAGACAAGTCTTCTTTAGCTGATCATCTCGCGGTTTATCTTGGGGAGTATGTTCCTCTCAAGGCTAAGGATGTCCAACTGGAGCAGTTTCATGTGTAATTGAACTTGTTCACTATTCTATTAAGTAAAATTTTATGTTATGTTTTTTCTTTTATGAAAAAATTTAATTGAAACTTTAGAAAAGCTAAATTGCTTCAATTTAAGGGTTTGAATTGAATTCTACTAGTTAGACAAAAAGTAGAAACTAATTTGTATGGTGCGTGATGCACGGATACTTTTATCTATTTTAATTGTAAGGTTTCGTTGTCTCGGTTTATCATGTCATATACAAAAATAAGCAGCGGATTAAAAATCAACAAAACCAAAATCACCAGGATCATGCAACAAGATTAATTTCGGGATAAAATCTAATCTTTTGGTGTACTCGTGTAAGAATGTTCGACTTCTGAATATGGCAACCCACGAACAGCCATTGATTTATCGTTAACTCAAGACTTCTAGCTGAGAGAAGCCCTCTAACGGTATCCACACGAGTAAGACGCAAAACAAGACCTTTGCCTGAGACAAGATGTGATCAGAAGCAAAGGGAGGAGGAAGGGAATTGTTTTCTGAGAGTGCTAGCTCCAAGAGGCAGAACAGCTATAAAAATATTATGTTCTTTTTATGTCTAACTTTTAGACTTAATGTTGTTTTTATAGTGCCTCTTAACAAAACCCTAAAAAGGCCTTAGCCTTAGTCCAACTAAATTGGGTCTTTTGGGCCTTTTAAAATTACTTAATCCAAATCCAATTAATTGTAGGACATACTCTAACAATCTCCCACTTGCACTACAACTAATTGGTTATGCATTTGGATTAATAATTTGGTCTGCCAATGAATTATTATATTAATAATTCATAATTATAATCTCATTATAATTGAAAAGACCAAAATACCCTTTAGTAATCTCGGGCTAAAATTACTATTAATTAAATCCCGAATTGTAGTTGGAACAAGATTCTAGTCTCACTAGGAATCCTTCTTGTACTAGGATTCATCACATGAATCCAACTCCAATTACCTTGTCTTGGTCATACCCTTATTGTGTGTGACCCTTTAAGTTTCCATTACGTTGGCAGAGATTCAGAATCTCATTCATAAATCACAAGCCAAGATTGGCATCTAGCAATGCATCATGGCTACCCAAGTAATGAAAATGTCGGTGAGTTGACGACAACCTTTCAATGAGCAATTACCGTATAATTCGATCCTTTTGTCACCTAATATCTCAGTTGAACATAGAGTATGGAACGTGTCATCTCTATTAAAGTTCAACTCCATTGTTTCTCAATCTTAAGATAAATGATTTAATCAAATGAATTCAAGATCTCATCTTAAATCTTATTTGTACTGTGACCACAGATTTTCAATCATTAATCTCTATTGAGAGTTCTTGAGATATAAACTTTTGTTACCAAGAGGGACAAATCCTATCTTGATCACTCACAACCCTCATATGATTCATGATGTACCCAATTACTGTCTTACTTGCAACCCTTATTGAGCAACGTTTACCAGCATCAAAGTACACCAATCCACACATAGGATACCATGGTGATCTCAAGTCTAAGGATCACATATACCATTGCCATTTGAGAACATCTAATGACACTCAATGTAACGATCCACATAAAGTTCTTAAGATGGGTCAATCCAGTGTATTCATTCACAATGATCACCCATGTGTTGATCTGGATATCACCATATCCATGACTTATGAGATCAGTCACCAAAAGGAATCTAACACATGTTAGTCTTACCGTATCACTGATGTCCCTTCTCAGTGATACTAAGACTAAGGATATTTAAGAATAGTATTCTTTGTATCATAAGGATCTCATTATCAAAGTCATTACTTTGATTCCTTTGATACGAATCCACTATTCTAGGGACTTTTATCATTTGATTATGACTTGATCAAACTAAATATAGTCAATAATGATAAATAACTGCCATGTATTATTAAATAACATAAACAATCACAATGTCAAAAGTGTGATACAAATCCAAATCTAATTGGCTCTTAGGGCACACATACTAATAATCTCCCACTTGCACTACAACCAATCGGTCATGTATCTAATACCAAATGACCTAACATGTGCATCATGCTTTTGCTGTGATAATGCCTTCGTAAGCGGGTCAGAAATATTATCATCAGTGTGTATTTTGCATATCTTCACCTCGCCTCTTTGTATGATCTCTCTGATCAGATGGAAGCACCTGAGTATATGTTTGGACCGCTGGTGAGACCTGGGTTCCTTAGCTTGTGCAATGGCTCCATTGTTGTCACAATAGAGTGCCACTGGATCAACAATGCTAGGGACTACTCCAAGTTCTGTGACGAACTTTTTGATCCAAATAGCTTCCTTACCTGTATCTGAAGACGTTATATACTCAACCTCAATCGTAGAATTGGCCACTGTCTCTTGTTTAGAACTTTTCCAACTTAACAGTGCCATCATTTAGGCAAAACACATAGCCAGATTGTGACTTAAAGTTATCCTTATCTGACTAGAAACCAGCATCAGTGTAACCATTTACAATGAGCTCATTCTCTCCTCCATAGACTAAGAAAGCATCCTTAGTCCTTCTTAAGTACTTAAGGATGTTCTTAACTACTATCCAGTGACACTCACCTGGGTCAGCTTGATACCTACTCACCATGCTTAAAGCATGTGAGACATCAAGCCTTGTACATAACATGGAATACATGATAGATCCAATAGCTGAAGCATATGGAATCTTAGCCATTTTATCTCTCTCATCTTGTGTTTTAGGACACATGTCCTTTGAGAGATAAATGCCATGAGACATAGGTAAAAATCCTTTCTTGGATTCTTCCATGTTGAAACTTTTCAACACTTTGTCAATATATGTACTTTGACTTAGACCTAGCAGCCTACTCGATCTATCTCTATAGATCTTTATTCCAAGGATATAGGTTGCTTATCCTAAGTCTTTCATGGAGAAGCAATTCCCTAGCCAAGTTTTGACAGATTGTAGGGCAGGAATGTCATTTCCTATGAGTAGTATGTCATCCAGATATAACACTAGGAATATGACAGCACTCCCACTAACCCTTTTGTAAACACAAGGTTCATCTTCGTTCTTGATGAAGCCAAACTCTTTGACTATCTCATCAAAACAAATGTTCCAGCTCCGAGAAGCTTGCTTCTTAAGCTCTCGACGTATCCTATTAGACCTACGCGGGCCTTGTGTTTCTGGAGCTATTTCCTGTTCCATAACATCTTGTGGGACTTGCTCCTGTTCCACTAAAGGTTCAGTGACATTTTGTGGTTCTTAAACCTCTTCAAGCTCTATTTTCTTCCCACTAGTTCTTCTAAAAGGAAGTCCTTTTCTAGAAAGGCACCGTACTGAGCCACAAACACTTTGTGCTCTGTAGGATTATAGAAATAGTATCCTTTTGTCTCTTTAGGATACCCCACAAATATGCATTTATCAGATTTGGGTCCTAATTTGTCTGAGACTTGTCTTTTAACATAAGCCTCACAACCCCAAATCTTTAGAAAAGATAGATTAGGCTTTTTTTCAGTCCACATCTCATGTGGTGTCTTTTCAACAGCTTTAGTAGGAACACGATTTAGTGTAAATGCTGCTGTCTCTAAAGCATAACCCCAAAAGAAGACAGGGAGGTCAAATAGACTCATCATGGATCGAACCATGTCTAACAAGGTTCGATTCCTCCTCTCAGATACACTGTTCCATTCAGGTGTACCAGGTGGAGTGAGTTGTGGAACTATTCCACACTCCTTTAGATGATCTATAAATTCTAAGCTCAAATACTCTCCACCGCGATTTGATTGGAGTGTCTTGATATTCTTGCCTTGCTGGTTTTGTACTTCATTCTTGAATTCTTTGAACTTTTCAAAGGATTCTGACTTATGTCTTATTAAATAAACATAGCCATATTTACTATAGTCATCAGTAAATGTGATGAAGTATTGGAACCCTCCTCTAGCCTGTGTGGTTAATGGACCACATACATCTGTATGTATGAGCTCTAATAAACCACTAGCCCTTTCACTTGTTCCTGTAAAAGGGGCCTTGGTCATTTTACCAAGCAAACAAGATTCGTATACATCATATGATTCAAAATCAAATGAATCTAAGTGTCCCTCTTTGTGGAGCTTAGATATGCGTTTCTCGTTTATGTGACCAAGTCTACAATGCCAGAGGAATGTAGGGTTAATCTCATTACCCTTTGACCTCTTGGAATCAACACTGTGTATATGATTATCTAAATCTAGAACATACAATCCATTCATAATGGAAGCATTGCCATAGAAAATATCATTAAAGTAAATTGAACAACTATTGTTCATTATTTTAAAAGAAAAACCTTTCTTGTCTAAACAAGAAACAGAAATAATGTTCTTGGCAATTGCTGAAACATAATAACAATTATCAAGTTCTAGAATTAGCCCGAAGGCAACGATAAATTAAATGTTCCTACAGCCAACGCAGCAACCGTTGCTCCATTTCCAACTTGTAGGACCACCTTGCCCTTGGCAAGCTTTCTACTCCTTGTTAGTCCCTGCACATTCATGCAAATGTGAGAACCACATCCAGTATCTAATACCCAAGATGAAGAAGTAGACAAATTTATCTCAATCACATATATACCTGAGATGGAAGTCTCACTTCCTTTCTTTTTCTTCAGCTCCTCAAGGTACATAGTGCAATTTCGCTTCCAATGACCAGTTTTACTGCAATGAAAGCATTTTCCTGTCTTAGCAACTCCACCAGATGGCTTGAGTTTCTTGGCCTTTTCCTTCTTGTTACCATTGGGCTTGGGCTTACCCTTAAGCTTGCCTTTGCCTTTGGATTTGGTCTTGTCAATCACCATAACAGAAGTAGGCCTTGACTTCTTCAAGTCTTGCTCAGCAGTTCTCAACATATTGAGCAATTCTGCCAGTGTCTTATCCATACTGTTCATATTGTAGTGCAACACAAATGAACTATAGCTATCCGGTAAGGATTGGAGGATGAGATCAACTGACAACTCTTTATGCATGGTGAAGCCCAGTGCTTCCAGCCTCTCAATGTACCTAATCATATTAAGTACATGAGTGTGCACCGGAGCTCCCTCAGCCATCTTGCTTTGGAAGAGCGCCTTAGACACCTCATAACGTTCGTGCCGTGCTTGCTCTTGGAACATTTCCTTGAGATGTTCGATCATATCAAACGGTTTCATATTCTCATGTTGCTTCTGGAGTTCAGAACTCATGGAAGCTAACATCAGGCACTGTACATCAATGGCATCATCCAAATGCTTTTGATAAGCTTGCTTATCAGTAGCGGAAGCATTCTGTCGGGGTTGAGTAGGGATCGCATGCTCTAGAACATATAACTTCTTTTCTTGCGTGAGGACTATCCTTAAATTTCTGTACCAGTCTAAGAAGTTTGCCCCAACCAACTTGTTATCCTTCTCAAGGATAGAACGAATGGATAAATTTTTGTTTGCCATGATAATTCTACAATCATAAAATATGCAAGTAAGTAACATTGTGATTAAAATCATTAATTATGGTCTTTTAATTAAATGAATTACTCCCACTATTTTCCTCAAGCTAATAGCCCTCACTATCAACTCGGGAAGCCTTTTCGCCTAGACTTCCTAGTGGGCCAGGATCCATATTTGGTCCCATTATGACTTTAGCTGAGCTAATGCGTCCAATGAGATTATTTAGGTAGACAACTCTTGTCAATTACATCTCATGCAACTCCTAGATAGTTGGGTGAACAACTCTTGTTCTAACTCATCATATGGGTTAAAGCCCAACCTATGCCTCTAAATCTTATTAGGTTTGACTGAGCCAATGCCCTAATTTAATTTAGTTAAGTCTGACCCAATACACTTGGAGATAACTATTATCTCATACAATGTGAATTCCTAAGGTAGGTATGGCCTTGACTGAGCCAAAGTAGCACAATACCGAACAAAGTCTCTTTCACATGCATCGTATTGGAAGGCATCTTTATTTGTTATCTTTGACTTAATATTTATTTTGAGGGATTTTTAATTTTATCGTCTCACCTAGCATTCTTTTCTAACATAGATATCAACATATATAAGTAAAAGTGTAAAATTAAACGTGACATGGTTATGGCCTTTCTATTACAAAAGAACCTAAGGATACATTATTTTTCTAAATGCCTTCTCCTCGATTTCATTTCAAGCGTCACCTTGGTTCGCCTTGGCTCCGAATCATCTTGGCTCCAAATGTTGTACATTTTACAAGATAATCTTAATTTATCTATATAACTATTACATAAATAAATTACAAATAAATCAAGGCTCACAGGCCCAATTTAAATTTATTTAAATAAATTACAACCCATGTAAACTTAGGCCCATAACCGTGCACCATGCAATCATCCATATCACATAAGAATCAAGCATCAAGCATACACAGTAATATCACATATTAATTTGCATGCTTCCTAATTAAAATCTAATTTTAATTAATCTAATTTTAATTAATTATGGGTATCAAGAGCTATTTTAATTTAATTTTAATTCTTAAAATTCAATTTGGGCTTAATTGAAATTTTAATCTTATTAAAATCTCAAAACCATTGGATAACTCTTATCCATTTTAAAATATTTTATTTTAAAACAAAATTTATAAAGATAACTCTTTTTGAAATTTTAATCTCATTAAAATATCAAAAGTGTTGGATAACTCTTATCCAATTTAAGATAGAAAATAATTTATTTTAAAACAAAATTTTATTAAGATAATTCCTTTTGAAATTTTAATCTCATTAAAATCTCAAAACTATTGGATAACTCTTATCCAATTTAATACATGATATATATATTTTTTATTTTAAAACAATTTTATCAAGATAATGTTTTTTGAAATTTTAATCTTATTAAAATCTCAAAACTATTGGATAACTCTTATCCAATTTAATTTTTAAAATATCTTTCTTTAAAATATATTTAATTTAAAACTCTTATCAGGATAACTTTTATCCTAATTTATTTTATATATTTTAAATAAAATAATAACAAGTAATTTTTTTTTGAATCTATAATTGTCTTACAATTATTTTAGGTTGCCCAAACGAATTTTGAAAATTAAAATCAAATTTGTAATAACTTACAATAAAACAGCATAACCACGAATAGAATTCGCTATCCCGAAAGCCGTTTGCACATTGGCTCTGATACCACTGTAAAGTTTCGTTGTCTCGGTTTATCATGTCATACACGAAAATAAGCAGCGGATTAAAAATCAACAAAACCAAAATCACCAGGATCATGCAACAAGATTAATTTCGGGATAAAATCTAACCTTTTGGTGTACTTGTGTAAGAATGTTCGACTTCTGAATATGGTAACCCATGAACAGCCCTTGATTTATCGTTAACTCAAGACTTCTAGCTGAGAGAAGCCCTCTAACGGTATCCACAAGAGTAAGACGCAAAACAAGACCTTTGCTTGAGACAAGATGTGATCAGAAGCAAATGGAGGAGGAAGGGAATTGTTTTCTGAGAGTGCTAGCTCCAAGAGGCAGAACGGCTATAAAAATATTCTGTTCTTCTTATGTCTAACTTTTAGACTTAATGTTGTTTTTATAGTGCCTCTTAACAAAACCCTAAAAAGGCCTTAGCCTTAGTCCTACTAAATTGGGTCTTTTGGGCCTTTTAAAATTACTTAATCCAAATCTAATTAATTGTAGGGCATACTCTAACATTAATATGTGTGATATACAAACTAACATTATTTAACTATTTATATATCTAAAATATATATATATATATATATATAAAATATATTTCTGTGTGCACAAAGAATATCGACTATAATAGAACTTGCTAGCTACATCAAAATTTCAAAGATAAACTTATAAAATTTGTATTTGAGTTTAGAGTATATTAGATTATTATATGTGTTATAAAATTACTGCTACAAATAGTTTTAAACATATATGAAAAAGTGTCATCCATACATTATTATTTTTTTTATAATAATAAAGTTTATACCATGTTCAACTATACTTGATCAAAGGCTAGACTATCCGTCCAAACCCAAAAATCTGCCCAATTTTTGATCAATTTGGACAAAAATATTAAGCTCGTTAAATGAGCTTGAGCTTGAAAATTAAGGCCTACTAAAAAATGGGTCAGGCTTCGTACATCATTTCAAGTCCAAGCTCCATCCAACTCGGCCCAATAATTATAATTTTTTAGTATTTTTTTATACAATGCATTTTTTAATTACTTTTGATTTTCTTTTGTGCAATTTTGATTTGAATTTACATTATTTTTTAGACTTTAATTTAAATTTTCATGTTTTTTGTAGTCTTTTTGTAAGAAGTTATTCTAACTTATTGTGTTATACTTATTAACTATTATGTGTTTTAATATTTTATATTTTATTATATATATATTTTTAAAAAAATTAACAGTATTTTGCTAGGCTTGAATAGGTTTGGGCTTATTCATTATATGTAAAAAGGAGTTTGGGCAGAAAGTTAGGTTCGAAAATCGAACCAGACCGAATTTGGGCTCACTTTCAATTCTTAATACTTTATCTAAACCCAGCTCGAACCTGACCCAGCTTGGCCTATAAACAATTCTATGACCAGCTACAAATAAATGAATTAAAGGTTAAAAAAAAATAACTCTTAACTCCATTAATCTTCCTAATATTCTGGCCATATGCATATATAATATTTACACATAATATTTAAATTATTTTTAAAATAGTTTGTTTTCTTTAAATGACTACTAGAATTATAATATTTTAATTATTTTAAAACCAAATAGTATTTTAAATATTTTAAAATTTTTAAGATGATATACTTAGATAATTTTAATTATTTTAAATGTATTAGATAATTTTTAGTTAGATATTAGATCAGTTTTATTTTTATTAGATAATTTTTTAGTTAGATGTTTGCAGTATCTTGTGTATCAAATATTGAATATTTGTTTACATCACTACTAAAAAAAAATGCAAAAACTACAGTTACGCAAAAATCTTGACTAGATTACTGAAAGCGCAAGTAGTCTAATATCTTTAACTACGATTTTTAAAATTTTTAAACTTTTTAGATTTCATGTGTCGTCGTTCTAGCCTTATTTATATTAAAAGCATAGCCCAGGATACTAAAAGACCATATTGTACTTAAAATTAATTATACTAAAACTACTATTTTCAATATAGTATAGTATTTAGATATTAAAAGTATGTAAATGGACCACAGTTTTTTTGCTCTAAACATAGTATTTCGCGGCACAAGACTTAAATGTTTTATCTTCTAAGATTGAGTATATTAAAATTATATAAATATACTATGGTTTTTTCTTTTAAACATTGTCTTTTATGACTCAAGGGTCACTGTTTCATCTTTCAAGATTCAAGTACATTAGAAAATCAATTCAGATTCAGGCAAGGCTACTACTAAGTCATTTATGAAAAGACATTTTGTTGTTTGAATAAATTTAAGTACAATTTTTATTTCATAATAAACTATAGTTACTGTGTTCACACTTAGTTTTTTGTAGTCTAATGTTTCTTTTTCAAGATTAATGTACATTGGAAAGGATTTTAGTCATTTATGATAGGCATTTACTATTTGAATAAATTTAACTATGGCTTATGATTTTAAATGTAGTCTTTTGTATCAAATGTTTCATCTTCCAAGATTTACGTTCGTAATCAAAGTTTATAAGCGAACCTAGGGTTCATTATGGTTTATGGTTTTAAATGGTAACTGAAGTATTTTTCTATTTTATTTATATTTTATAAGCGTACTTAGGGTTCACTACTCACTCTTCAAATCCTTCCCTCATTCTAAAGACTACCATTTTCTTTTTCTTTGTCTAGCTTTACCCAACAAAACATCATTTTTAGCTTCAACTCATTTTGAATAGAAAACCATTGTCATCAAAGGATAAGCTACCATGGGCATTGTTTGCTCTACAAATCATTTTCAACATAACCTCATTTTAATAAAAAAAAAACTATAAAAAATTATTTTCATTTCTAGACAACTTTCGTGATAGATGAAAAACCTTAAAATCGCTATAAAAGTGAAGATTAATCATTTCCATTTATGAATCACATGGTATAACTTCCTTTCCAAGTTTATTTTATGTTATTTTTCTTTATTATTGTTATTCTTTATAATTTTTTTTTTGTTTGTCATTTGTCTTTATGGATTTGAAGGATATTTTTTTACCTCATTTGGTTCCTACACAAAAAGAGGTTCACTTTCAAAAAGCCCTCTTTTCTAATTTAATGGTTTAATTTCTATTAATTTTTAGTTTTACAATTTGTGTTTTTATAATTTTATTTAGTTTGTCACTTTTAATAGAATTGAGGAAATTTTTAATTGCAAGTCATATGGCTGGATGAACACTTGACTATTAGCAGCAAATATTTCATCTCGAGTTTTATTAGATTAAGGTTCTTTCTCATTATTTTCTTTAATTTAGGTTATTTATGCAAGTGACTTTTTATAATTGAACAAAATTTACTATAGTATGCTTTTAATTAATGTGATTCTTTAAATTTATTACGTTTCTATATGAAGAGTTAGACCTCGTCTTTAAAGGTGCAGATGACTGGAAATGCTTATACATAGTGGGTGTTTTGCCATTTTACTCCAAAAGTAGGTTGTCAAACTAATGGACCAAGTTCTCAGTGACAATGGATGCATTATACTAGGTAGGGTTTTTCATCATATGCATTGTCTATATGCATCTAATTCACTTCCATAATACACCATCAATGTTTAATAGTTTTTTGTTTGGACAGTTTGTAAAAACTAGGAATTAGTAAGTTAAAGTGATGCAAGCTATGATTTTAACAAATCTTGACCTTCATTATATATAGAAGTTCTTGTGCTGAAGAAATTGAATGATTTTAAGAATGTAATTAAGTTCATCATAATTGAGCTTCAAGATCTACACAATATGTGTCTTCTCGAAATGCCCTATGAATTTTTCCTAAAACAATTCTAGCTAAACAATTATTTTTTATCCAAATAAAAAAGATTCCCCATAATGTTGTTAATTCAAATCCACATAAATATGTTGCATTTCATAATATCCTAAACCTTTTCCCATGCGAGCCACGGATCATAATAGTAATATTTAATCAACATTGTAATAGTTCGGGTAATTGCAAGTTTGAGAAAAGCATTTTTGTATTCAAATCAAATAAATATTTCTTGAATATCATGTGTTGGCTCTAACTAAGATTGGTTTTTCTCCTAAATTTGCTTTCTTAAGATTTTTCTAACTAATTTGCTCAATTAACACTATATATATATATATGAAAATGAATACCAAAATGTAAAGAGTATAAGGAAGAGAAAAGAAAACACAGTAGTTTATAAAGGTTCGACCAATCTCGTGCCTATGTCCTTTCTCATTGAGCCTATTGCCAAGGTAGCTAATTCCACTAAGTTATGAATCACTTACACACCACTTCAAGGTAGGTGAGACTTCTTACACTTTCTTTTGATGGCTTATGAAGAAACTAGTTATCCCCGTTAGCTAGTGGCTAACAAACTCTCACAAGAATACGTCACAAGGGTTACACTCCCCTTGATTACAAGAATTGAGTTTGTATGAGTGAATTTGTGTAAACAAGAAAACGTCACAAGGTAGGTGTTTACAAAGATGAAGATTTCAAGCAAAGTGAGAAGAATTTTAATTTTGAACACTTGAAGATTGCTTTGAAGCTTGATGATGTTTTTCAGTTGAGTCTCTTGCCACCAAATTTTTAATGCAGCTATTTGTAGCCCATCTGAAGTTGAAAAGGGTTGGTGAAGCATTTACTACTTTTCTTCCCATTGAAACCCTTGAAAACTAGCCATTGAAAGCTTTCTTGGGCACAAGGGATCGATTCCTCTAGCATTTTGCCAAAGGGGGATCGACCCCTTCTGATGGGGGATTGATCTTTGCCGTTTCTTACACTTTTCTGGGCTATTTTCAATTGAAAAATGATTATAAATGTCATGACCCGAAAGCTATGACGTTCACTTGACACTTGCATTTAGTCCTGTTAACAAATTTACGACCTAAATTTTTCTTTTCCATATTATATTTTGTATTCGGTGTTAGTGAAGTCACTACACTAATTGCACTGATCCTTTCTTTATACTCTAGCTTTGATAACTTAAACATACAGTCAACCAACATAATCAAATCCCAAATAGCATTCGATGATTATATGAACCTATATAATAATTTACCACGATCCTAAGTTACATCCCGACTCAATGAACCAAATACTTACTGTGCATCTATTTAAAGTCTTACATGTAACCAAGCGATTTATAAAAAGCGTATACCTTAAAAGCGACAAAGTAGGTTCGGAGGACAAGTGCCAGTACCAAGCTTAGATATCGTCTCTGAAGGCCCACTCAAAAGCTCTCATGGTGGAGTTTAACTCCAATAGTCTGAAAAGATGTGAAATTAAGGGAGTGAGCAAATCCACGGCTCAGTAAGATATTAATATAATAACTGAATTAGGATTATATTGTCCCTAATGCAATGCGTGAAATCCTGCAAGTGTATCTCCTAGTATCATTTAGGAGTCAATATTCTTTGAATATTTATTAGATCATGCCCTAATGATACTAAGCATTCTTGTATCACTGCAAATCATGCATCAATACGTGTACTGTCATCACATGATTCAATATGTAACGTAACAAATTTTTACTGTATAAAACATCCATTTCAAATCATGTTTCATGTAGTACATAATCATGTACGAAAGTCATGTAGTTCAGAATCATTTGACATATGCTTTAAAACACATTTCAAAACATATACAATCTCAAGTCATATAATGTGTGGTATAAAACCATGTGTACATCATTTCATCTCAATCATGTCAAATGTACTGTAAAAACATATCATGTCTAGAGTTCATATATAGTAAATTATACTCCAGACAACGTTTATGTCACGACCCGAAGGCCATGACGATCACTTAACACTTACCTTATTTCACTTAGAAAATTACGAACTAAATTTTTATTTTTCCATTTACGGTTTGTATTCAGTGTTAGTGTAGTAACTAAACCAAATCTTGACTTAATAATATTATTTCTCTAGCTATATCATAAATCTCAAGGTGAATATAATTGTTTTAGCCTCATATTCACTTATCCCAAAAGAAATGGGTCGAAAACCTTCCCTTGTATTTTATCAATTTCCCCAATAAATTACCTGCATTGCAAATACATTTTTAATTTTCACAATACAGCCAGCCTTAATTTCCACAATTCATACCATCATGAGTCTCATGTTTCTCAAATCCAACAGAATAATAATTCCACATTTTTGCAATTTATACGCACTTCAAAATATAATCCTATCTCGGATCGTTCTCGATAATCACATAAACCTATATAATAATCTAATGCGATCCAAAGTTACATCCCATATTACTTCCTAGTACTGTGAAAGTAAAGTTTGCATAATTATCAAAAGGATATACAATCTGTATACCTCAAAAGCACAAAAGCAAGGCTCGGAGAACGTAGACAAGTACCACAGCTAGGTACAGTTCCCGAAAGAGCTTATATGAAGCCTGAACTGGATATCAACTCGTATGATCTGCAGATGTTAAATTTAAGGAGGTGAGCAATCCACAGCTCAGTAAGTAACTTAAATAAATACAAACTAAGCTCATATCGTAAAATATGATCATACATGCATGAACTCCATAAAATATCATATATGCACTCCGTCAAGATTAGCTACTCTCATATAATCTACAACAGATTGTATAGGCTCATGCTTTCTAATGGTTCATCGGAACTCGTGTAACACTTAGCTCTTAAAGGACTCTAGAGGTGGCTCCTACAGTTCCGAAGAATCTGTGTAGCACGTAGTTCCTTTGAGTTCTCTAGAAGTGGCTCACACGGTACAAAGGAATGAGTTTTACTCAGATTGGCCTTTATGGCGCATGCTTTCTAATGGTTCATCGGAACTCGTGTAGCACTTTGCTCTCAAAGGACTCTAGAGGTGGCTCCCACAGTTCTGAAGAATCTGTGTACCACGTAGTTCCTTTGAGTTCTCTAGAGGTGGCTCACACGGTACAAAGGAATGAGTTTTACTCGGATTGGCCTCTATGGCGCATGCTTTCTAATGGTTCATCGGAACTCGTGTAGCACTTCGCTCTCAAAGGACTCTAGAGGTGGCTCCCATAGTTCTGAAGAATCTCTGTAACACGTAGTTCCTTTGAGTTCTCTAGAGGTGGCTCACACGGTACAAAAGATTGAGTTTATTCAGTTGCCATTTTGGCGCATGATTTCTAGAGATAATGTTCTAAAATCATTCAAGTCCTCAAGTCACATATACACCTCAGTTATCATACAATTCCATTATCCTAGTTTTCGACAAATACAACTAGGTACTAATCGAGGTCCATGAATTCAACATCGTGAGCTGTATATATTGTACATAATTCACATATACATTCTCAAAGTATCGTAATATATTAACATGCTCATTTGGTGCGACTTAAATTATTCACATGCATTTCTCATAATGCGGGCACCGACAATTTATACGATTTTATATGCTCATTAAGCATAAACAAGTCATACACATAATGCACAAGTCACAAATAAGGTTCTATTCCGGAAGAATACTACTCACGAACACATCAAGTCAACTTGTATCTTACCAAGACTTACCCTCGTAGTCTTTTCCATCGTATTTCACCAAACTTGATATAAAATTAGATAATTGTCGAATAAAGATTTCTTTCATCTCTTACGAGATGATACTAGTATGGTTTATTTAACCCACTTACCTTGAGGCGTAAAACTTTTCCTCAAGCTCTCAAATCCGTACTTAAGCCTCCTTTGTTAAAGCTTGATCTTCCAATTCCAGTTGAATCCACTACATTCATTCCAAAATATATAACTAGATCATGCATTATGTACACACTAACAAGTATATATATCTGAAGGTCCAGATTATTCAAGGTCTATTCTAAATTAAGAACTACATCTTCATTTTCGTATTAATAACACATGTGCACCCATATATATATATTTTTATATACACACACACACACACATGCACTTGGGTGTATATATATATATATTTTCTATTAAGAATTTTACGTAGACTTTAATCCCATTATACATTTCCTTGCTTCTCGTAACTATGTGTGTGTATATATATATATGAATCGAGCCTATTCACCAACTTATAGTTCTCCAACATTCTCCTTACTGTTACAATTGCCTTTTTGCTGTCACTTATCCCACTTCACACTTCTATTGTTAAAAGTGTAAACAATTATACATTATAATTAAATAAAGAGTATACAACACAAGGGTCTTACCCTTTTTTGATAGTTCCCAATCGAGAGCTTCAAGCTCTCCTTTCCTTCTTCTGCGTACAGGGTTAAACCTTGACAGTGCACCTACTTTCTATCCTTTTGCCGATGCTAATTATCCTTCAAATCATACTCAACATTCAACAACCAATAGTCACACCCACAGCCACCTAACTTAGTCTTCAAAAGCTGTCCAAAAGCCCCTGGTGATTGTCCTGATCAGGCCACCCGTAATGCTTTCATTTTAGCCTCATTCAAGTAGGGATTCGGTCAAGAATAAGGACATCTATATTCAACCAATAAAACCAGCAGTTATGGCCCCAATTTCGTAAGTTAAAACAGCTCAAATAGAATTTAAAAGATCTTTATACTAACCTATACAGCTTGTACATTTTGGCTCCTGTTCACGCCTTGCTCAACCCCAAATTTTGCTTCATTTTGGTGTTTGAATGTCCACTGTCGAGCTTACAAGAACCACTCCAACTTTCCAGATTTTCGAACTTCACTGCTAGCCCATTTCCTTCCCACGTTGATGGTTGTTTCAGCCTCTTTTTCTCTCGATTTTGGGTTTTTCCTTTTCTTTTTTTCCTCACTACATTTCGTTCTTACTCTACTGCAGCAGTTCCTCTTCTTTTTTTCCCGATGGCTATTCCCGATGGTGAGGTAATGGCTGGACCTTGCTTTCTCTTCTCTTCTTTCCTTTTTCCTTTCAGCTTTTCCTTCTTTTCTCCCCGATTCACTACGGCTCAGCTTTCTTTCTTTTCTTTTTTCTGATTTTCTCCCGAGTCTGTCCTCCTCTCTATTCACTTCATTTTTTTTTAATCCCAAGGCTTCTTTGAGAAGCTTTAGTTGATGTTGCCGAAGATGCTAGTAGGGTTTGATGGGAGAAAGTCCAATCAAACTCCACTAAGCATTATTTTACTTTATAATTTTATTTTATCATTTTTCAAATTTTATTTTATTTTATATTTTTATTCCTATCTCAAATATCTATAATTTATATAATTTATAATTATCTTTACATAATAATATATATTCATATATATATATATATATATATATCTATATATATATATATATACACACACATAACTAATATATGCTTATTTATATGTTTATTTATTTAATTACTTTACGTACATGTAATATGTGTATGTACATATTGATGAACAAAAAGTTATATTCTTGCAAGAGCATGAATCAAGGTAGTATAACGTGTAAGTACAAGAGTCGATCCCACAGAGATTTGCTAAATTTATTCAATTAAAATTCAACTACTTATGCTCTAAAAATTATAAAAGCCAATAAAAAAGAATTATCTAAGTATCTAATTAACTAATGGAATTAATTAACCTAATAAAACAACTAAATTCACCAATAGAGAAAAGCCTAGGAATTTGATTTCACCAATACATTGCAATTTTATGTCTTCAATCCTAAAAATCTCAATTCAATTCTAGGGTTCATTCTTCCTAATATATGATTACTCTGTTTGATGGCAGCTATAATCAAGTATTTTTAATCATTAATTACCTATGATGTGTAGCATAATCAATGACTAAAAACCCATTAAGAATAGAAGAACATATAACAAGAACCAAATAAATATTCTAGCTTGATGTATGCATCAAATATTTATTCAATCATTCAAGAGAGCTATACATGGCTTAGCATATGATGTGTACCTTTACCATGTCTCAAACAATCAATTAATTTATATTAAAGGTGGCCAATCAATAACACAAACCAAAAGATTGAATTAATCACAATGAATGATACTAGAATTTAAGAATTGATCAATTAATCATAAAGACATAAAATATGCAAGTAGGCTTGATCAAATTCCTAGTAAACAAATTAGTTCATGTTTAATCTAGCAAAACAAATTATTAAACTAATAAATGTCATGCTTTAAATTACTAATTAAAAAGTAAACTATTGTATAAATCTAATAATGCAAATAAATAAAAAAATTAATAAAAGTAGTGTAGCAGCTTCTTTTCATGCGTGATACTCCATGGAAAATATGACTGCCAATTGTTTTGGCCAAATCAAAACACATGTACGTGGAGCAAACAGCAAAGCATCAAATAGGAGATAGCAGCAACGCATCTTGTTTCTGCCTTCTCTAGCTCACCGCTCCAGCTTTCTCAACCAAGGCACGCCAGTAGTCCAGCACCTGCTCTAAACCAACATGAAACGCAGCACAGCTTGCGATTCTGTTCAACTCCACAGCTCTCGGTATGTAGCCGCTCTCGATCCGCAGCAAGGACAGCGCGTTTCTGCTTCAACAACTCTTAATTCAACTCCAACAACAGGCGGTCTTCTCTAATTGCAACTGCTCTCTTGCTTCTCCCTTCCTCGGCAACTCTAAGTTCACTCAGTTCTCGGTTTTCAATTCCCTCGATCTCTCTTCTCTCTTCTTTTAAATTGCTACCGCTCACTTTCAAGTTTTACTGTAGCACATAAAAAAAAGAAGAGATACCCGGCAATAAATTTCTCTCCCTCTTTGCTTTTCTACAATTGCTCTCTGTTTCTTCAATCTCTTTTTTTTTTCTGCGTGTCCTAGCTATTGCCGCCCCTTCTCCTCTCTATCCTCTATATCCTTGGCTCTTCAATCTATTTGTACTTATATAGAAACACAAAACTTGCAAACCAAGTAAAGCCCTAATAAAATTTTCCTTTTTATTTTGAAAACAATATATCCTTTAAATTTTAATAAATTCAAATCATATCTTCCAAAATTAATTCCAAAGTCACTTTCTCTAAATTAATTCAAAAGATATATTTAACAATTAATTTTACACAAGAATATAGCAATAAATGTGGTAATAAATAATAAAATAATATAACAAATATATTATTATCACATATATTTTAAATTATTGGATATATAATATATACATACATATATCTACATATAGATATATTTTCATGCCAATATATATATATATGTATTCCTTGCTTATTTATATTTTAATTGTTTTAATGTTCATGTACACTACACTTTCTTTAGCATACTTGTGTCTTTTGTTTCATTAAAATAAATATACATATATATATTGTGGAATATATGTATCTATTTGTTCTTATATATCTCTTGAACTTATTTATAAAATTTCTAAATTATTCCAAGGTATCAATCATTTATTGCTAAATTTACTAAACTTGAAACTTCATTCTCATTACTTGAAATAATGATAATTACAAAGTGCATCATAGTACTTAGCTTATTCCATGTCTCTTATTTATTCACTAATATGGTATAAAGTTTTGCAGTTTTTACAGTTTAACATTTAGTGAGAGACTAGTTATGAATCCCTATTCTGTTATCATATCATCTCTAACCCATTGTAGCTATCAATGGTATAGTTTCCCTCGAGGGGCATCTATCTATGATCATAGATCGTCCTAGTCCCACTAATCAGCTGGAAACTGAGGAATGTGTCCACAAGTATTGTCGAATAGCCTGGAATAGTCTCATCCTGCAACATTTACGTGTACATATCATGTATGTATAAATGGGGTTCCATGCCACAAAGGCAGAACTACACAATATATACATACTCTGTGCTACAACTGCATATGCCACACAGGTATTCCATAGGGTACCTGTCGTCTCTAAATCGAAATCTTTGCTTCAAATTTCTTTTCAAATCTTTTAATACAGTCCACATAATAAAACATTTAAAACCGAATCATTTCTCAAATCAATGCATAATTAAATCTTATGCTCAATCTATTCATGTCATGAGTGATGTCAAATGAGTGTTAAGCATCAAGGTCTGTGGCTGTCTAGTCATTTCAAACATTTACTTTCATTTAAGAGAATTTGATGCATTCTCTTTTTTTTTTAACAATACTTTCTCTTTTAAACTGATGCATGATCCCGATAATTCGAAATCATATGCTATGCATGAGCTAATCTTAGTACATCAAGAGGTACCTCAGTTGTCATTCAATTAGATATTATGCACGCTTTAGACATTTAGGCTAAAGTACATCTATCGCAGTCACAATTCCTTACTCAGACATTCATGGTACAGATATAATCAATCAATCCTCAACAGTATTTATACAACAGATTATACCACATGGGTACTATGCTCTTATTAGCTAATAAGGTCACATGATCAGTATTTATATACATACATTTACTCTTGATATGTTCGATGACATCCAACATCTACTAAATCACACTCTTTTTATCGGGGTTACAATATTTGCGTAGTACGCATTTTCATAATCACATATCATTCCACATGAATCAAGTATCAATTCACTTTCCATTTCCCAACATCTGTTTCACAGTTCACAAAATTAAAAATCACAATGTATTCACCCATTTATATTCAAGTATCAATTCCCACAAGATGCATAAGATAATAGAATTATGTGTTTGTAGTCAAGGTTACATCACCATAGCAAACAATCTACTACAGTCCATTTTCATAATTCACACATCAAACAACTTTTCTTTTGCAAGACCATGACATCTTACATTTGCCTGAAGAAATTCAATTAAATATTCAATTACCACAAGTCAACCTTCTTGCATATCCTATAATACTTTCAGAACATTTAAGTTTCCATAAGACAATCCATAATATTCCAGAACTCATAACACATTCCTATGTATCAAAATGATTTTAAGACATCAATAATGCCTTGTCCTGAGTAATTGATCCATATAATCCATTTTATACAAGGTCACTTTTTTTTTCAATTCCTTTAGATATCACAATCTACCTTTTCTTAAGGGATTAGCTCACCATAGACACATCCCATTCCACAAATATCCGGTATGTTCATCTATAGTAAAATTTCAATTTTCCTGCCATCATTTCATTTTCACCCACAATTTCATATCACCATAAGGTCAAACATTTATCATTTCTATCTCATAACCACATACCTTTTTTATTTCCTCAACTATTTCCTCAACAATACATATAGTTGCATGGTCTCAATTCACCTTCATGCAATATATATCTGTGTGTATATATATATATATATATATATAATTACTACAAAAATTTATTAAATCAGTAATTCTATCCAACTATTCCCCAAGTTCCAGAAAGATCAAATTTGATTTAACCATATTCTACAGGTATTTTAACAATAAGGTAAGAATGTCTCTCACAATATTCCACATCATCCCAACGATGTTTCACAATATCCCAACACATTACAACAATCATCAAAATATTTTATCAATCATTCAAGCTTATTCACAAAATCTTTTGACCATACTCCGATGTTGTTTCATCATTATTTCATTGTCAATCCTTATTATACTCGACAACATTCCGCTATAACCAATATTGTTCATTCATAACAACTTTAAAACTTTCCAATGTAATACCATAATAGCATAAAGCAATCTAACCTATGACAATATAATACTAATG
Source organism: Heritiera littoralis (assembly GCA_031772115.1). Taxonomy (NCBI): domain Eukaryota; kingdom Viridiplantae; phylum Streptophyta; class Magnoliopsida; order Malvales; family Malvaceae; genus Heritiera; species Heritiera littoralis. The sequence goes on along the minus strand of JAPDPK010000007.1, from coordinate 6,269,886 downwards.
CAATCTTATAAAAGTATCTTACTTATTTTACCAACGTCTCGAATTGTAGCACTTTCGAGCTTAGTTGAATTTCACCCCTTGTACGATTCTCTACAATCCCCAAATCCATTTTCATACTTAGAACATTCCACAATCAATTTAGCAATTTATCAATTAAATAAGAATAAACTAAAACAACATGAAATAGAATCCATTACCATTCCTCCATTTTTGTCTTCATCTTCCTTTCTTTCTTTCTTTTTTTTTCTTGCTGAACCGATTCAAACTCGGTTTAGCCTTCTTAAACCGGTTCAGCCTTCTTCTTCCTTTTCCACCGCCAGTTCAGCCCTTCCAGCAGCGACTGAGGGCATGGCGTTTCTCCCTTTCCTTCCCTGTCTTTGTTCATGTCACGACCCGAAGGCCTTGACGTACACTTAACACTCAAACTTTATTTATCATTTACCAAATTTACGAACTAAATTTTTCTTTTCACTTTAAGGTTTGTATTCGGTGTCAGTGTCACCTCTAAACTCAATTTACATTCTTAATGTGTTTTGCATTCACTGTTTAATTTGCCATCTCTTAAGACCCCTCGACTTACCTAATATTCTAATTCAATATTAAACTGATAAAAGAAAAACGTCGAAAACTCCCCCTTATATAAAATCGATTTTCCCCAGCTTAATAACCTACAAAATAATCAACTATTTCCAACAGCATATTTCAAATCCACAATTCTCAGTCTATTTCCCTATATATTACACATACTTTCAAAATCATCAATTACATATATATGGCATTTCATAACTCATAGCTGTCACAATTCACTTCTTGGATCACACTCGATAATCATATGAATCTATAATAATCTAGAACGATCCTAAGTTACATCCCAGAATAATTCTATAAGCATGTATTGTGCATTTAAAATGTCATACATGATAAACAAAATAATCGTTTTTATACCTCAAGCGAAACAAAAAACAACACTCGGAGGACTCAAACTAATATTGCAAATAAAGATCGTCCCCGAGGCCTTGCACCAAAGCTCCAAGTGTGGAGTCTAGCTCGTATGATCTACGATGTTGTTAGAAAGGGGTGAGCAAAACCACGGCTTAGTAAGTAGCTTAAGTAAACAGATACTAGGCTCATGTTGGTCTATATGTACACTATCATATGGTAGTAAATGACATATATATATATGCATGCCGTTGTATTCTGTGCACTGGTATCTCTACATGAAACCTCAAATACTGAAACCATTACTGATCACAAACAGGGATGCACTTACTTCAAGGCAAAAGATAATACTAAAACTGATAATTAATCATTGTAGGCGCACAACCTTAAAGTATTAAAAACCGATACAGATATCAAAATAGGATTCTAATGCATTATATTCAAACAAATAACTTTGCAGAAAACTGATAATCTATCAAATTAGGCATAAAGCCTTAAAGTACTGAAAACGAATACTGATAGAGTTTAGGCATGAATCCCTGATAACTGATACTGATGTCCATCCTAGCTAGTGATGGAGTAGGTGTTGCAAGCAACACAATACCTATGGCCATAGATTATGCTCCAGTCTCGCTGATCAATCGAGAGCTGGAACTTGTCCGTTGATTTCTCAGACAAGCCTGATAATGCCTAGAGCTCGAGGCTCGTAAGGCGCAGATACTGATACTGATACTGATACTGATGGTCTAGAGCATAAAGCTCAATAGACGGATAATAGAACCTAAAGCAAGGCTCAATAGGCTCAAGTGACCCAAAGGTCAATGGATTTGCCTGCACTTGAAAACATATTGGAAAACAGTTCTTTTGTGTAGCTCTTAACTTCCATAGATTTCAAACTACTGACAATAAACGTTTTCGAACTTTAAATATACAAGATTTTCGATTTATTTCAAAGTTGACTCAAACCAGAGATTCTTTAAGTTAAACAGTATACATGTCGTTATACATATAAAAAGGAACTCGTACATATGTAAATGCATGTATGTATCCGTAGGGGCTTCTTTATGCATAATGCACTTCTTCTAAGTGTAGTCTAATATGAACCATGCATACATGTACTTACTTTACTCAGACATAGTAACAAGGTCATATACATGTCTCGAAACTAGTGTTTTTCATGTTATTCAACATGTGGGTTTGGCTAGCTACAACATACAACATAGAAAAACGGTATTTCAATTCCAGTCCAAGCATTCTTTCCAAATTTATACTTTAAACCTTTCTTTACATCTTACCTTAGTAGCCCAATTGACGATATCTCGTCCTTTAATTCATAAGCTAACTTAATTAATAAGGAAATTTAAATGTTTCCTACGAAATGGTACTAGTAAAGTTTACTTAACCCACTTACCTTATACGTGTAGTGATTATACTCTTCGAGCGCTCAATCCACCTTCGAGCTCTAATATTGCTCCGCTTCACTACAAATACAATTCATTTCCCGTCTCAATAACTCACTACCATCTGACTAATTTACATCCTAGGACACATCTTACATAATCATAATTGACTAAGTTTATTTCTATGCCCACTTTAACTCTTCACTGCCGTATACATTCCGTGTGTGTGCATATATATATATATATATACACACACACACACACACATATATTGGCAATTATAGATGTGTACAATATATATTTATATTTACACATGCAAATCTCAACCAAGTATGTAATTTCTTATTCTTGAAAGACTTGTTTAGTTACATTTCATATAATTTCATTTTCGCTAAATATTCCAACTCGAATCTTATACTAGGAATTCATCTTTCCTTATTTCACTAATAATGCCTTTTATATATATATATATATATATATATATATATCCATCAATCTTTTAGCCAATATCTTCTTCAAGCTTCCAAATTACGATTTAAGCTCCTAACCGATCCAAGTCATTACAATCAAATCATTGTTGTTTCAATAACCTATTCTCATTAGGCTAAAACATATATCTTGGATAGAAATTAACCAAGTTCATTTCTTTGTCAAGATTAACTCCATATTATCTTATTAATTATATATGTATTTACATCAACCCTTAGCCAATGGTACAATTTTCTCCTCCAATGTAATACTTCCACAATCCTTAAATCTATTAATTCATATCACACGCTTATTTATATTTTCTTTATCCACAAGTTCACGTATTTTCAGAGGTCGCATAATATATATATATAAATTTGGAAATATGTACCCATCATTTCTTAAACTTTTCCTCTACACCGTTTCTAGTCCTTACAAACCAATTCATCACCATCACACTAATAAATCCGTACCATGCTTAAACACTTACTTAGAACAATTACCTTGTAATCATAATTAAATCGATGCCACTTCTATGTTAAGATTAATTTCTTAAACATCATTGAACTTTTACACACACACACACACACACATATAAATATATGCTCCACTCTAAAATCATATTATAGTGTTCTCACCTTGATGAGCCTTTCTTAGTTGAATCTCATATCACCATTTTTTCCGAATCAAAGGTAAGCTCCCTCACCAGTTGCAACTGAGACAAACCTGTCACCTCACTTTGTGCTTGTGGTTTCACGTAGAAGCGAGGAGATCTATTTGCACCAAAAGTTTCAGTCGCTCATCCGCTACCTGCTTCATATTATATATATATATTTCCATCGTAGCTTCAGTCTTGTCACAAACTAAGGAAATCAGCCGAGAATCTCTCTTGTTTGAAGCCTTAAGTTCAACTCATTTCTTTTGTATTGCCCACCGATGATCAACCGAGAAACAGCCCAAAAAACTGACATGTTGCTCCTTCATTTCAACTCAAGTGGCCTCTCTTTACCAGTACCTATTCATACTTCAATACAACCTAGATAGCCATGTTTTAGCCCTCTGTTGACAGCCATAATCAGCCCTCTATAACTGTCACGACCTGATGGCCAATGACGTCCTCTTAACACTTACTTTATCCCTTACGAAAATTTACGAACCAAATTTTTCTTTCTCTATTTACGGTTTGTATTCGGTGTTAGTGCAGTATCTAAATCAAATCTTATCCTATTAATATTATTTTTCGAGCTATGTCATCCATCTCAAGGTGATTTTTATGATTTTAGCCTTATTTTTACTATTTCAAAAGAAACGGATCGAAAACCTCCCCTTTGTATTTTATCAATTTCCCCAGTAAAATCACATGCATTAAAACACATTTTTAAACTACACAATACAGCCAGTTGTTGTTTCCCACAGTTCATACAATCATGCATCTCATGCTTCTCAAGGGTTTAACCATTTATAAGTCCACATCTAGCAATTTATACACCATTCAAAATATACATCTTAACCTGGATCGAACTCGATAATCACCTAGACTCACATAATAATCTAGTACGATCCAAAACTACGTCCCATATTCTTTCCTAGTACTGTGAAATTAAAGTACATATAACTATCAACTGATATACAAGTAGTATACCCCAAAAATGCAAAAGCTAGGCCCGGAGAACGCAGACGAGTACCACTACTAGGTGCAATTCCCGGGAGCCTATACGAAGCCTGAGCCGGCTATCAACTCGTAAGATCTGTAGATGTTTAAATTTAAGGGGTGAGCAAATCCACGACTCAGTAAGTAGTTTAAATAAGTACATACTAGGCTCATATCGTAAAACACGATCATACATGCATGAATTCTATAAAATAACATGTATGTGTTATATTAGAGTTAGCTACCAATTTGTATGTACACAGATTGCATAAGTTCATTCATGCTTTCCTTCCTTTCCTAAACTCACGAAGTATCATTCTTTTTATCCCCTTTTTATCGGTATGTTTAAGTGTGAAGGAAAACAAACATTCAAATAACACATAATTCTATAGCATAATGTAAATATAATTCAATCATTATTCACATTCTCTGTCTTATGTATAAGATCATATAATTCAATCATTATTCACATTCTCTGTCTTATGTATAAGACCTATTTCATCTAATAATATTCGTCACATTCACAAATCACAATCATTTATTTATTGTCACAATAACCTATGATTCCTCATATTTCATCAAAACACGTGTAGCACTTAGCTCTCAAAGGATTCTAGAGGTGGCTCCCATAGTTTCCGAAGAATCTATGTAGCACGTAGGTCCCTTGATTTCTCTAGAGGTGGCTCACACGGTACAAAGATCGAGTCTTTACTCGGGTTGGCCTTTATGACACATACTTTCTACTATCTCATCGGAACTCATGTAGCACTTAGCTTTCAAAGGATTCTAGAGGTGGTTCCCATAGTTTCCGAAGAATCTATGTAGAACGTAGGTCCCTTGAGTTCTCTAGAGGTGGCTTACACGGTACAAAGATCGAGTCTTTACTCGGGTTGGCCTTTATGACACGTACTTTCTACTATCTTATCGAAACTCGTGTAGCACTTAGCTCTCAAAGGATTCTAGAGGTGGCTCCCATAGTTTCCGAAGAACCTATGTAGCACGTAGGTCCCTTGAGTTCTCTAGAGGTGGCTCACACGCACTACAAGAAAAAGTACTTTTAGTGGAGAAAAAATTGGTCACTAAAAACATAAAATTTAATCACTATAATTTATAGTGACCAATTTTTAAGTCGTCACCTGTCGTCACAAAAAACATCGTCACTATTTTGTGAGTGACGACTTTTATCAAGTCGTCACAATAACTCATTTTTTTTGTGACAAATTTTTCATCCCTAAAAATATTAGAATATGTGACTAAAATATGCCGTCACAATAGCTCACTTTATTGTGACAAATTTTTTGACACTAAAAAAATTCAAATAGTGACAAACGAAAGTTGTCACTATAATTTGATTTTCTCGTGACGATGATATCGACTCTAAAAATATGGGTAATAGTTACAAAACAATTATTGTCACTCATTTTTTTTACTACCAAAATTAAAAGCATTACTGATGAAATTTTATATTATTTTATATTTTTTTCATTTTCCATTTTTTTAATTTTTAAAATTTTATTTTAAAGCAATTATATGAAAATTAAATTAAAAGATACCAAAATAGATACAAAATAAAAAAATCCTAAATTTCATTGATAAAAAATATAATAATATTTTACAAAAATTGTTCATATGTAAGAGTAAAAAAAATGTTACAAACTATTAACAATTTATGCTAGCCCAGGATTGGATCTCATATTAAATATTGCCATGGTTACAAAGTTGTTGTTGCTGGTTGCATAGGCATAGAACACCACCAAAACGGGATCCCATATTAAACACTGCAAACAAAAGTCCAAACAAAATTTGTAAGTCACAATTCACATAAAAATCATAGTTGTACAGGGTTGCATTGCATAACATGCTTTCTGGTTTCAAGTATGAGTTGTTGTCATTTTTGACAAATAACTTATGGAAAATTCATTACGAGATATGTTTAGAGCTAAGAAATAGGTTGAGAATCTATTACTTAGTGATGCCAAATTGTTACAAATTTACTCTATAGTGGTCAGATAATTTTTGCATAGAGATACACAATATATAGACATCAAACCTTTGGACACTTGCCTATTAATGACATTTTTGTATGGAGATACTAACCTTCTCCTTTTGGATTTCTGAGGGAACTCCAGAAAACCCTACAAAGGACTTTGAGCTAGTAAAGTGGACACACTCAAGACACTGCAAAGAAGAGCATATTGTATCAGAAACATGCTAAAAGAAGCCAACATCATCAATTATATTTTTTATGAATAATTTCCAGTGAAATTCGCATCTTACTTGAGCTTCTTCTTTGTAGTGGCCTCTACAACCCAATCACCCACAATTAAAATCAGTTCATTTTGAAGGAAATCAATGCGACAGACAAAAGCAAATACATTACACTCAGCTTTATTGCAAAAGCATATGTCAAAATATATTGATTAGACGATAACCCAAGTGCAGATTGTTATCTTAGTAACAACTATTATTATAGGATTTGCGCTAGTAAGATCACCCACAAGAGATAAAAAGCCACAATTGAAGTACACAATATCAACCTATAAGTGTGCAAAGGACTATAACAGCTAGCCGAATTGCTTAACTCTAAACTATAAAAGCTGTTGTCCTTCCTTAACAATTGCCCAAGTGCAGATGCAATAATTCAATCAGGAAAACAGAGATATAAAGAGTTTTGAGCATATTTAGAAAACAGAGATATAGAGAACTCAAAACTAAAGCATAAAAATCCTATATGCACGTCTTACTCTCAACCAAATACATAATCTCAGAACATACATAACATGATAGGATATTTCACACCACCATATAATTGTTATCCGAGCTGCTTGACAATCTATAATTATCAGTTTCTAACTTTCTATAATATATAGAGGCTTTAGTAGTGAACTAAAGAGTTAAAAACTTGAATAGTCAGCAGCAAACATCACAAAAAACTTTAAACAAGAAAGTACAGAGGAATAAAACATATAACTCGAAATTAAAACTCCAAATAGTTATCAGCTCAACGTAAAATTCCAAATTTAAGTAAACAAACAAGCATATAAGAACCAATGAAAAAAAAACCCAAATTCGAACATTCAAAAAAAGTTAATCTCTTATAATTTTAAGTGTAAATCATGTGAATCAAGACGAATTGTAATAATTAAAACCACCCACCTAGGATTCTAGTATTTTGGCTACGGCACATGCGGAGGCATTGGAAGCTGGAGTGGGATTTGAGTTTCTAGAAAAAAGGGGAGAGCGTTCGAATGGGAAGAAAGAAGAGAAAGGATAAAAGGAGAAAAGAAAGTGGTGCTTTAAGCTTTGGCGAATAGTGGACGGAATAGCGGCCGGCGGTTGATGGCTGAAGGTAAGAGATTGGGATGACTCATGATTGTGTTATTAGGAAAACAAGTTAGGGGCCGCCAGTGTGAAAGAATGGATGCAAAAAAAGAAAAAGTTAGGGTTAAGAGAAAAAGAATTAATTAATATCTTATATAGTTATATTTCATAGGTTAAAAATTTTACTATTTTAAATATAGTTAATTAATTTGATTACTATATTTTATTAATTTTTTTGTCAATAATATTTTATTGAACTTATAATTAAACTTTTAAGTACAATTTGATTTAATTTATAATTAAAGTTCATAACAAATCATTTAAAATTTTAAGATTGGTTCACTTGATCAACCACTTAATAATAAAATTAAAATAATATTCTAATAATATTTTAAATATTACAATGAAATATATTGATATATATTAATAGTACCCTAAACAAATTAATACATGTTATGTCCACTTAAAATAATTTTTTATAAGTTATAATATGATTTGAAATAAATTATATATTTTTAAATCTCCACAGATATGCATGTGATTTAAATAAATTTTATTATCTCTTATTGTTAATACATGTCATTCAAAATAATATATTATTTATAATTTCAAAAGTATAATCTCTTATAATGTGACTTAGAATCAAATACATAAATAGATCATTGTCTAGTGATATATGTATCATATTATAATGATTTGCATGTTATTGTTACATTTTACTAATATCTAATCATGTGATTAAAATAAACCATACAATCTCTTAATATAATTTTGGTAGCAAAAAACTTTAAATACTAAAATTGGTTCACTTGTTAGAACTCTAAGTCTTAAGAGCTATTTTTCAATATTCAAAGCTTATCAAAAACATAAATATTTTTTTATGCTTGAGAACATAAATTGGTAATGAGTTGAAGTACCTGTACTATCCGGGTTAAAAACTAATTAGGTTCGGGCATACAATATAATTGATGATAAACTAGTTTTTTAGTCATTACAATTTTCACAATGGTGACAACTTAAATTGCCACAATGATAAATTCATTATTGTGACGACCATGTAATTAACAGTTGATATATTTAATTGTGACACAATTTGTTTATAACAAAAAGTAAATTATGAAGTGACAAATAATGTTATGAAGTGACAAATAATGTTATCGTCACAACAACGTTAAAAAATTGTGACCACTTTATATGTCGTCACAACTATATTATTTTGCGCAAAAAAATATTTGGTGCCAATATTTTTATTTTATTAGTGGCAAAAATTTAGTGATAAACTATTTTTTTGTCACAATAATACTTTTATAGTGACGATTTAATTGTGGCAAAGCTTAAATCGTCACAATTATTATTGCAATAGTGACGAAATAATGATTTGTCACAACTACTAATGATAACAGTGTCAAACAAAATTTTTGTCACAATAAACTGAATATTTGTGACGAAATTGCATATGGTCACAAAAAATTTGTCACTAAAAGTCTTTATTGTTGTAGTGACGGTAAAAAGATCGAGTCTTTACTCAGGTTGGCCTTTTTCCTAGCTTTCGACAAACACGACTAGGTACTAATTTAGGTCCATGAACTCAACATTAGGAGCTGTACATATCGCACACAAATCACATATGCATTCTCAAAGTATCACAATATGCTAAAATGCTCCATCGGTGCGACTTAATTAATTCCTATGCATTCCTTAAAATGCAAGCATCAAAAAGTATACAATTTATACATTTAATAACCACAACCAAACTATAACACATAACATGCAAGTCATAAGCAAGATTCCTTTCTAAAGAACTACTATTCATGATCTCATTATGTCCAATTTGTATTTTACCGTACTTACTCTTGTAGTCTTACCCATAGTATTCCACCAACTTGAGGTAAATTTAGATAAGTGTTTTAATAAATATTTATTCATCTCTTACGAGATGATACTAGCAAGGCTTATTTAACCCATTTACCTCGAGGTTTAACCGCTTCTTCACGATCCTTTTGAACCCATATTCAAGTCCTTATCCGTTCCGATTTACTACACGTAATTCATTTACATTTCGATAAGTTTTCATCATTGTGCTTAATCACGTATCTAAAACGAAAATCGTAAAAACGTTATTAAGTTCAATTGACTATTAATCCAAGACTACCTCCTTATCGTGAGTTGCGATTTACCCATCGGTGCTCGGCCTTATGTACACACATATATGTCTAAACACATTTTTATTTATGCCTATGTGTGTATCCCAATATATTTTGTAAATATATATTTATTCATGGTCACTTTTTCCTTCTTTATGTAAATATGCATTATGTATAAGTGTGTGTGTGTATATATATATATATAATTTTAATGACATATCAACATACTAATATCATGATATATATATATATATATATATATATATATAACGATATCTATCGTCATTCTCATCCTTTAGCAATGCTTGTATTGTTTACCTTGATTACTTCCTCTTCGGTATCACTTAATTTATATTTATGATTATACCTCATATTACCTCATCTATTCTCTTAATAAACATTTATGCATCGTTGTGTACTTGTCGGAATGTCACACTAATATATATACTTTAATGATATCATACTAGTGGTGTGTATATATTCACACTTATGAATATATTCGTATACATGCATGTCCATATATACCTTCGTTCCTATATTTTATCATCTAAACACCCTAACTCCCAAAACAAAATATAAATCTTACCTTGAAAACTCTTGAAACCGAATCTTGATCCTCCTTGTTAGCTTTAACTTCATTTGCTTTTGACTTTCGAAAATCGAAACCCTCTACTTAGGATCAGTGGTTTTCCCTTTCTTTGCATTTTCTTTTCTTTCATTCAAAATTTTCTTTTCTTTCAGTCAACCAAAATCCCCAAAAGTAGCACCTACAACCTCGATGTTTTCCCTTATTCCAAGCTTTTTGTACTCAGCCGGAAACCTCCTTTGTTTAGCGTCCAAATGCAGCACCCATCTAGTCCCTTAACTCAACTCTAAGACCAGCCAAGTTCAGCCTTAACTCAACCTTGAACTGCATGAAAGAAACGCACTTACTTAGCCTAAGTTTAGTAAATTATGGTGCTAGTATATACAACCTCTTTTTCAGCTCATTAACCCTTGTCGGTGCTTTGTCTACCATTAACTCAACTCCTAAAAACCCAAACCAGCAACAGGAAATGGCCTCTTGCTCGGTTCGGTTACAACTACCAACAACCTCTAATGAGTCATTTTGCTTCCCTGTTCAGCTACTCTAACCAGTCACCAGAAGGCTTACCCCTAACTCCTATTTTCATGCCACTTTCAGCTGTTTTTGACGTCTTCTACAACCATGGTCTTTAGCATTCAACTTTGCCCAACACAACCAAATTTCAGGCTCTCAAATTTACCCTTTTTGCTGCTTAATTCCTCCTTTAATCAGTCTTGAAACCAACCCTTTTAAACCACCTTAAAAGCGAGCCTTAACAGCAACCCTTACTGGCTTCAAAAACCCCAGATCAGTCTCCTTTTGTCACGAATTTCGCTGTCCCCAAGCCAATGCCGAGAGCCAGCTATATCATCCCTTTAAACCCCTGCTCCACAAGCCACTTTCAACACTTTGAACTAACCCCTAATAGCTTCTCCTTTTCCTTCATTTCTTGATCTGCTATTTTTTTTCACCTAAGCGGTTCCACCCCTTCACGTTTCTACTACAGTTTCTCTCGACATCCTTTCTTCCCCACTTCTCGATTTCCAGCCCTTGTTTTCAGGTGCAAGAAGCCCTCGATATGAACCTTAAAATCAAGACCATTGGCCTTCTGTTTCACGGCTCTTGCAGCCTATAGCTGCCCTTAAACACTGCCAAAATAATTTTTCACCCGAACACCCAGCTACTGCTTCATCAGTTTCGATTATTCAGCTTCCTTTCCTTTTGTGCTCGAGGGGAAGAAAGGTGGAGACGATGCTGAGATGAGAATGAGATACAAGAGAAGAGAGGGAGAGGAAGGGAGAAGAAATGGTGGTGAAGCGTGGCTGAGTGTATGTAGCAAGAGAAAAAAAAAATTGCAAAGATGAACAGCAATGGTAAGGGATAAGGAAGACAGTAGAGGAAAATGAAATAATAATAATGAAACAAAAAAATAATGAAATAACTGATGGAGAGGCAGTCTGCCTCTGACGTGATTTAGATGGGTTGGTGGAAAATTTCCCATCAACCCATAAAATATATTGTTGTTATATCTCTCTCTATATATATATATATATATATATATATATATATATATATAAAATTTATATATATTTAATTTAATACATATAATATACAAAAATATATATGTTTATTTTTCTGTTATATTTTTATATATTAAAGATGTGTATACTTGCACAAATACTTATATACTTATATATATTTTTCATATATATATATTCATATATTTATATATATTTGTTTGTATATATATCTACACTTATGTGTATAAGAATGATTACTTTTATAACTATACTCATATGTTTATATATATATATATATATATACACACACACATGCATACATACACACACACATTATATATATATATACACACACACACACATGCATACATACACACACACATTAATTTACTTTCTTATTTTTTTTTCTTTTAATTGTTTGCACATACATATATACGTATGCATGTACGTCGCATACACGCACGTTGCATGTGCTGAGTTTACGTACGTACGCATGCATGTATTTAATTTCATTTATAAGTATATGTAAGCTTACGTGTATAATTCGCATATCTCCTTTATATCGATTTAACGTAGGTCGTATATATGGCATATGTGTACGTTTCCCATTATTCTCGATTTCTATTCTCCAAAACTTCATTTCAATAATTTTGAACCCTAACTCATATATTTGAAAATTCAAAATTACATTTTTGCACTACAAACCCTTATAGTTTACACATTAAGTACATGATCGGTTTTAAGGAAAATTGCGATTCTCACAATAACCCCTGATCCTCTTTTACAACAATCTAAAAAAAAACAGTCTTTGTACAGCCTTTAAACCTCATCCGAGAACCCCTACTTTCAGCTCTTAATCACTTCGCCACTGAGAGCCTCTGTCATGGTCAACTTCCAGCAACTAGGAGGTAACCCAAGTCAGCCTTGCCGAGCCTTTGGAACCCACGTTCAATATCTTGTCCTCAAACCAAAAGGACATGCTGTTTAGACCACCCAAAATTCTCAGTACAGCCTTATTGTCACAACATTTTAGTCTCTGTTCAAGCCTCTTAGCATTCCTATCTTTAATCTAAAAAAAAATTACCAAGTTCAGCTATTGTTTCTACTTACTATCTTGTTACTTGAGAGAAAGTCCCTGATCAGCTGAGAGCCCTCTTTTCCTCTCTTCTTCAGCTTGTTTCGCCTCCCTTGCACCTCCATTCTTTTATGTTTTGAGCAGCCTAGCCGAATGCCTCTACCCTTAACGTTACTACTTCAGTATTGAAGACCCGTAATGAGCTTCACTTCAGTGTTCCTCTCGCGTGTCTCTTTCTTCGTTCTTTCTCCTTAACCATTTTTTACTCCCTTTCCTTTAATCTTCCTCTTCCAACTTCTCTTTTCTCGCAGCAATAGTGTTCCTCATCTTTAAATTTTTGCTGTAGAAAATCCCTTCCCCCTTTCGATTGCAGCTCACTCCCTTTTACCCTTACCACCGTTTCTTTCTTCTCTCCCGGTCCGATCTCTTGGCTGCCGATCTGCTCTCTCATGTTCTCTCCACTGTCTCGCTTGCTACAGCCACTTCTTTCTTTCTCTCTAGTTTCTATCCCTCCTTTCGGTACTTCACTTCTATTTTTTTGTTTTCGTTTCTTTGTTCTCTCCTTAATCCTCTTCTTTCATTTTTTTTTTATTCAGAATATGGGATGGCAGAAGGGTCTGCCAGTGGGCAAACCATCATTTCGGGATGGGATTTTGTGCCTACCAAATCCCACTACAAAATATATATATTTTATGTCTAGATATATTTTTATATAATTGTTTATATATATATTTTTAAATCAATGTATATTTATATAATTCCTCTTCTTCCTCTTTTTTTTTTTGTGTTTTATTACATATATATCTTGTTATAAATGTGATTTTATTATAGTTTTCATATATACATATATATTCTCATTTTTCTTTATATATTAAATATACAAATGTATCTATGCATATATTTTTCTTGTCACGACCCGTGACCACATTTTTACCCTTCTTATACACAACTTAACCGGTTGGGCTGTCTGCGATACTTCACTTGTACTGACTGTTAATAAATTTTACATAATATTGTTTATATTATACACATCCCCTATCGTAACAAATCAGATAAGTAGTACTGTTGACGTGTCTAAATACAGAGAATAAATAATCATACCTCAAATAATCAGTCGGTCTGTCACATTGTTCTTCGTGTACAGCCAGGATCCACAATCCACTGAACTCACCAGCATCAAAACCTGAGATGTTTAATATTAAGGGGTGAGCAAAACCACGGCTCAGTAAGAGAATTATATGCCTCACTTGATACTCAGCTTCCTATATGCTGAAAATCTTTTTCATTTTTCCTATGGGCTCTAGGCTCGCATGTAGGAAAGATACTACAGTCGGCTAGGAATCCGAATGGAGTAAGGTAGGTATTTTAGAATACCATACTTGTTACGGAACCTAGAAGCAACTGTAGAGAAAAATTTTTCTTTTTGTTTTTGAAATTAATGAATCCTTTTCCTTTTTAATCTTTCCTAATCTTTTTCATATTCTTTTCAAAATAATGCTTCTACGAAATAAAGCCTTTAAATAGAATAATTAATATCCGTATATTCCTTGAAAAGAATATTAGTTAAATCATCATCTTATTTCTTTAAAACTTATTTCATGTTTAATGTACTCTCTTAATTAGTTCTGTCCGTTAAAAAGCAGAAAAAGCTATTAAAATCTATTTCATTCTTTGACATTTGTCGAATTCACGAATCACACTCACTTACTTATCGTCACAATATCCTACGATTTCTCATACTAACATCGGAACACGTGTAGCACTTAGTTCCCGAAGGACTCTAGAGGTGGCTCCCACTGTTCAATCATCGAGTCTCTGCTCGGTATGGCCTGTACTGAAACATCAGAACACGTGTAGCACTTAGTTCCCGAAGGACTCTAGAGGTGGCTCCCACTGTTCAATCATCGAGTCTCTGCTCGGTATGGCCTGTACTGAAATATCGGAACACGTGTAGCACTTAGTTCCCGAAGGACTCTAGAGGTGGCTCCCACTGTTCAATCATCGAGCCTCTGCTCGGTATGGCCTGTACTGAAATATCGGAACACGTGTAGCACTTAGTTCCCGAAGGACTCTAGAGGTGGCTCCCACGGTTCAATCATCGAGTCTCTGCTCGGTATGGCCTGTACTGAAATATCGGAACACGTGTAGCACTTAGTTCCCGAAGGACTCTAGAGGTGGCTCCCACGGTTCAATCATCGAGTCTCTGCTCGGTATGGCCTGTACTGAAATATCGGAACACGTGTAGCACTTAGTTCCCGAAGGACTCTAGAGGTGGCTCCCACGGTTCAATCATCGAGTCTCTGCTCGGTATGGCCTGTACTGAAATATCGGAACACGTGTAGCACTTAGTTCCCGAAGGACTCTAGAGGTGGCTCCCACGGTTCAATCATCGAGTCTCTGCTCGGTATGGCCTTTTCCGTTTGACATATTCCATGTCATGTAAAATATTTCCCTTTTTAACATGTCACCTATCATTTATGGATTTTAATATAGACGTTAATCTTGTCGTACTATAAACCCTGGAGGGTAAAGGACTAACCCGGTCAAATCTATGACCATAATCTATATTGTCCTCGGTGGATCACGGATCAGGTGTCGACCGGGACTAAACATGTCACATATCATGTATCAGCATGATAAGAATACCAACCAGTCTCAAAACCGTATTTTTTCATCGGAAAATACACCTTATGGAATTTATACAATTATATAATTCCATGATTTAAAACCATAAGGGTTATAATCCTTTAGTGAATATTGATAAAAATATCCATAAAATATTTACTATATTTCACTTCATCTTTCGTCTCGTAATTCGTGTAATTTATCTATTTCGAGAATTTTCGGTGATTTCATTATCACCATTCTCGAATACATGAATATTCTAAAGTTCCATCTCATTATATTCATATTTTATGAAATTTAGAAATTTCCTCATGTCTCGTGATTTACTATCGAAATTCGGAAATAAATCATTTAATATGATTTTATAAAGTTTTTTTCTAAAATTTTCGGCAGCATAACGGCTGCCGATTCACTAACCTCCTGCACGGAAAATACAGTTTAAAATCTTTCAGCCAGTACTCCTTCCCAAATTATTTTCAGCAATTCATGCATCATAATAATTTTCATAAAATAATTGCATAAAATATTTCAAATTAAATTATGCAGACTGAGTATCCTTACAGTGCTGCACAAGCATCCCTTACCTTTTTCCGGGTCGGCGACTTCCGCTTATCGATCGCGCCCGCGCTCCATTTCTCCCGATTCCTTATCTCGATTGCTGAAAATAATTTCTGGAATTAAAATTCTAATTTTTAGAATTTTTCATAATTTATTTAATTTTTTTCTGAAATTAAATTCTCGGGAAATTCTTACCGAATTTGTAAAATCCCGGGTTGTTGAATTTCCGGGAATTTTCCGAATTCCCAAATTTTCCTTTTTCCTCTTTTTCTTCCTTTTTTCTCTTTTTCTTTCCTTTCTTTCTTTTCTTTTTCTTTTTCTTTTTCTTTTTCTTTTTCCTTTTTCCTTTTTCTTTTCTTTTTCTTTTCTTTTTTCTTCTTCCTTTCCCGGTCAAACCGGTTCAGAGCCTTTCCTCGCCGGTTCCTCGCCGGCGGCCGGTTCTCCGGCGGTTCGGGCGTCCCTCAGCTGGCCGGCTGCACGACGAACTTGCCGGTGCCCTCCGTTTGCCCTGGATCGGTGGCACGGCGGCGAATCGAGGCGGTTTTGCCTCGGTTCTTCTTCCTCTTCGCCGGCGTTCCTCCGCCGTCCATTGCGTCACTGGTGGCTTCCATCAGCTTCCTCTTCCTCCGGTGAAGCTTTGGTGGTGGTGGCAGCCACCGATTCGGCCGGCACCGCCGTCGGCATTTTCCTTTTCCTCCGGCTTTTGCTTCGTTTTCCGTCGATCCCGTTCCGTTTCTTCACGCCGCCGGTAGCTTCCTTCTTTTCTCTGGCCGGTGGCGTCCCGCCTTCCTTTTCCCCTCGCCGGCGGTGGCAGCTCCGCCACCGGCGGTCTGGCAGGAGGGGTCGGGGTTCCTCCCCGATTTTCTCCTTTCCTTTTTTTTTTTTCTGTTTTATTTCCCTTTCTATTTTTGTTCTCTTTCTATTTTTAGTATTTACTATATACTATATATTATACAATATATTTTATACATATAATATATATTATATGTTATACATACATTATTTCATACATAACATTATACAATATATATTATATACAAAATACATATTGTACATTACAAAATACATGTCTAGTATATATGTGTATATTTATATATATACTTAAAATTAAGTAACATTTATATATATAAATTATATAAATGCTATAATAAAATATTTATACATATAAACTTTAATATAAAATCACATTTACCTTTCTTCTATATGTATGTATATATATATATATATTTATATATACATGAAATATTATGTTTATATACATATGTATTATTTGAATTTATGAAATAGTATATATATATTTCTATATATATAACAACGTATTTTAAAATATACTATATAATATTTTGAATACATATGTATTGGTATAAAAATACATTTATATAATAATATATAATTATATAAATATATTTCATTTATTTTCTTATTTTTCTTAATTAGATTTGGATTTTAATTTATCCAATTTAATTCTTTTCCTCTCTCTATTATTTTTATCTTCACTTCTTCATTTCTCAGGATTTTCACCAATATCCCGTTTCTCGCAAATTTATATTTATTTCGTCTTATTTAATTTCTCTAATATTTATTTTCAATATTTCTAATTTCCAATAAATGGAAAAATTTACGGTTATCACATCCTCCCCACCTTAAGAAATTCGGTCCTCCGAATTTAACTTAAGTCCAAAGGTGGTACATGCCGTATACTTATGACTTCTGACCTCTAGTTCATCCTCCAAGTAATACTGCCAGCACACTTTCAACATCAAGAGTGCTTTAGACCACTACATGCTGTCTTTCATCGTATATGTCTATACTCCCGTAAGTTCATTTCTAAAATCGGGAGTTATTCCCTTTTACTCTTTTCATATAAGAGCCATAAATAATATTTTAATATTACAGCTGATTTATGTTGTTTATCATCCATTCTTCTCACTTAGTGCCGAGTCGACATAATTTGGTACTATCATGTACTCGTGTCAATCAATTATATGTAAGTGTCCCAGTAGCTTTCACATCTCGTGCACACGCTCTCTCAATATCATGGAGCGGTTACATCTCACGCTCATATATATAAATATATATCAGTCTGGAGCGGTGCTATCAATACACTTGGGATCTCAAGCCTTTTGCTATTTCTCATTAAGCATGTGGCAACACAGAGACTCCCATCACATGTAAGGCTCACTGGAATTGTACATACACATTTACACCGTTTAGCACTTATACTGCGACTAAGGCACTAGAGAATCTAGAAGTCTGATAATGGAAAGTGATTCTATTTAGATCATCAGTCTTTAATCACTTCCATATCGTCATTTTTCTTTTGGACTTTTATTGTCCACAATATTTATTTTCACACTTATTCCATCAAGGCTACATATCATTGCAAATTTTACTGTTAATCATCTCTTACAGAAATGAATCATGAGACAATCATTTTCTCTCCATGTCTCTTTTCATGTAGTATGGTCATTACATCTCTTACTCTTATGGTATATTCAATATCATTTAAATTTTAGAATATACCTGAGAATATACTCTTTTCATAATTTAGATTATGTGATTGAATCCTCGGATTATCCATTTAAGCATCACATTATCTATATAATTCCACCATCTCTATCATTTCGAGGTGGTTATGTGTACAATCATTTTACTGGCAGTAAACATATCAATTATCTTACTCCTTGGAGTATCATTACTTTCACTTATCAGTTCTGGCTTTGATTTTACATCTTGCCACAGTTATGTGATAACCAACACCATTCACTTTCAGTCTTAACTGCGGGAACTGTTTTATATTAATGTTCCCTTCTCGTCATGCAATTTATTTCCTTATCTCACTTTCATTTTCGTTTTCATATTTTTACTCTCATTCCTTTTTGTCGGTTTTCTCGATTGGTATGGTACTATACAGCTAAGATCTTTTAAAATCTTGCGTACCATCTTTTTCTTTACACTAGCCATCTGCCGACTTTAATTTCTTTAATTAGATCTCGTCTATGGAGCAGCCAGTCTCATCACTCTTTTATAGGCTGGCAGTAGTATTTAGCTAGACTCATTACTTTCGTATCTCAATCATTATCTTTATATCATAGACAGGTTCACTGTCATCCTGTCGTCTCAAAATCATATATTTCAAGAGGAGATACTGTCTAGCCAAATTTCTTAGTTGTTAATCTTAGCACAATTCCACATCCTTTGAGAGTTTAAGGATTATATCACAATGCTGCTCATGTTCCATTTATACTTTAGACTCTATCAGTATTTCATCAATGTTACTCATGTAAGGATGCCTCATTCTTTAGGCTTATCTACTTTACAAGGCAACTCATTATCTTTGTAGCTTCAATCGGAACTCGTAAAATTTACTTCGAGTTCAAATCATCATCTTATGGACACCAACCTTCAATCTTTTATCTAAGGACTCTTCATACAGCAGCTAGTCTTATTTACTCCTCACGTATCTCTAATCAGATCAATAAAGCGTCTATTTACACGTAGATTAATACTTGTTCTTCACCAGAACTTCATCAAAGATAGAAATTTAATATATCCTTTTTGATTTGTCAACAACTCAACATCATTTGCATTTCTCTCATTTACACCTATACAGATAACTCCTTTATTCTCAATTTTTCATTATCTGTATTTTCGTCATTCAGACCTTTACACGTGAATTTCATTATCCACACAATTTTCAAAATTATTTTCAACTTTTCGGATTCTTTCTACATCCTCCGATATAAGCTTAGAATTTAACTTCATATTCAAAATCGAGTCAATGTTATATCGATTCCTCTAATTTATATAACTTTGGAAGTTTTATCGGAAATCAAATCTGATACTTTCTTTAATCGTACCTTTCTTATCATCTTGTGACCATCGTTCTTTAACTTTTTATCTGATTATGCCTTTTACAAGGATTGCTCTTATAAGCTCCTTATACATCTCCGATTGAATCATATTTAAGGCATCACTTCCATATAATATTTATTTGTTCTTCATAAGAATTTTAGTGTATAACCAAAAATTTTAGTACATCATTTAATTCATCCTCAAATCATATCATTTGTATTTCCTTCCTTTACATCGATACTGGTGAATTTCATCATCCGTAATATTTTCCAAAAATTATTTTCTTAAGCTTGTCGGATTTCTTCTATATTCTTCGATACAAGCTTAAGAATAAATTTCATATCCACGATCGAATCAACATTAACCTGATTTCTCAATCTATGTTACTTTGGAATTTATTGGAATTCTGATCCGATAGTTTCTTTAACCACACTTCTTTTATCATTTTGGACCTTCATCATTGTTTCCCATCATTTCACAGTGTAGTTTCAAGGCAGAGACATTCCATATTCAAATCATTTTGATACATACTCTACCTTGATTTCATTACATAGTCATACTTCACAGCGTTACGAATCTCATTCTGGTAAGCTGTATCAAGTACAATGGTTATCAACACACTTTACAGCTACTCGTTTCAATTCAGTTATTCACTTTAAAACCATTTCCATCTACTGAATTCAGGCTTAGTTCCCTTGAGTATATTCTCCACGAGGTTTGAACCTTGGCACCCCTTACGTACCTAGTTCCTTACACTCGTGTTACCGTTGGGATACTTATAAGGGCCTCGCCCGTTCATATCGACCATCGACGAGCATCCCCTAGGCGATCCTTTCGCCTCAGGTTTATCCTTACTAGTGAGTAGGCGATGAGATAGTTCGCCTATATCTCACGACACATGATCCACTACGGGTCGCCCACCATTGGGTCGCCCATCACAGTTCTGTCTCAAGGGTCCTGAAGAATTTAGGTTAGCGGTCATCTTCTTTTTATCACTTGACTATTCTTATAATTATCCTCTAATTCACAGTACTCCAAACAGTACCTTATTCTGTAGCACATATTCCAAGATACGTCGGTTCTATGTACGATTCTCTGTTTGATACCTCAAAGAAATGAAAACGTACAGAACCATAAGTAATCATACCAGTATGTATTTCATTATCTGTACTTTTCACCTCCTCAGTCAATTCTTGTAATCATTTCACTTTTCACAGTATTTAACGATCCCGTTCAATACACTCTTAATTTTCGACCCTTACAGTCAATAACCGGATCAATCATCTGATGACATTCCACTACACTCTTTGGATCGCATCATATAAGGCCCCGGCTCGTTCGCCGTTTGCCTGTACACGTTTTATTGTGATGCCTCGGATTTGCCGGTCTCAAGCCGGAGGGGCCCGAGCCGCACCACTCATCCGTGCTGTCCGCTCTGAGCTCTAGAGGTGGCCCCCGTCACACAGACGTGGCACTTAGTCCCTCACGGATTATTTTATTGTGAAGCCCAGGATTTACCACTATGGCCCAAAGTCCACTCGTGGGGGAGCCCTGGCCGCCTCACTCAACCATACTGTTATCCCCTATGGCCCACAGTCCACTCGGGGTTTTTCTTTCGCGTCCATAATCTAAGTGTTAGTGGAATCAGTAATAGGGATCGTTAGATTCATATGACATCTTCTATGCCATTAATAATTCCATTACTATCAATGGATTCCAATTCAGCTCGGTTTTATCACTATTCCGACATTGCCCAATATAGGGGCATTTTCGTCATTTCGACATTTATTTCTTTCTCCTCAATATACATTCAAATCAATGAACTGATCATCTATGTGTTGATAGTATCCTTTCTGATACTTATTACAGCAAGTTAGATCTCATTCGATTTTCGATAGAGAAATTCACTAAAATCCATAATTGGATTAGTTTGCTTGCAATTCAGCTTTATATCATTAATTTCTCTGTCAAATCGATCAATTCCCACTTCTGGTGATCTGTTTTGACTCCCAGTAAAATTTTGGGGGTAGGGGTATTTTGGTCATTTTTGGCTAAAAATTTTCTCTCTCTTCAAATTACCCTCAATCGGTGATCTTAAAGTCTATTTAATGATGATATTTTATTCCCCTATTTTATACCATCACTTTCAGGTCTCAGTTCGGTTCGGACAGAAAAGTACTGGTGGGGCCCTCACCGAGTCCATTTCTGTTCCTTACCGAACAGGCCTTCATATAGATTTGAAGGATCACAAATTTTTCGGTAATTTCTGAGCCTATTTTCTTCTTTAACATTCTCAGTTTATACTTTCTCACTCCCTTTAAATCATTTTACCCCATTTACAATCATTTAATTTCTCTATGTATTCAGACGACACAGTACTACAGGGGATGTTTAACTCTTTTCTTTCCAAAGTATCCACAGACATCAGGCCAACCAATGCTCTGATACCACTAAATCTGTCACGACCCGTGACCACATTTTTACCCTTCTTATACACAACTTAACCGGTTGGGCTGTCTGCGATACTTCACTTGTACTGACTGTTAATAAATTTTACATAATATTGTTTATATTATACACATCCCCTATCGTAACAAATCAGATAAGTAGTACTGTTGACGTGTCTAAATACAGAGAATAAATAATCATACCTCAAATAATCAGTCGGTCTGTCACATTGTTCTTCGTGTACAGCCAGGATCCACAATCCACTGAACTCACCAGCATCAAAACCTGAGATGTTTAATATTAAGGGGTGAGCAAAACCACGGCTCAGTAAGAGAATTATATGCCTCACTTGATACTCAGCTTCCTATATGCTGAAAATCTTTTTCATTTTTCCTATGGGCTCTAGGCTCGCATGTAGGAAAGATACTACAGTCGACTAGGAATCCGAATGGAGTAAGGTAGGTATTTTAGAATACCATACTTGTTACGGAACCTAGAAGCAACTGTAGAGAAAAATTTTTCTTTTTGTTTTGAATTAATAAATCCTTTTCCTTTTTAATCTTTCCTAATCTTTTTCATATTCTTTTCAAAATAATGCTTCTACGAAATAAAGCCTTTAAATAGAATAATTAATATCCGTATATTCCTTGAAAAGAATATTAGTTAAATCATCATCTTATTTCTTTAAAACTTATTTCATGTTTAATGTACTCTCTTAATTAGTTCTGTCCGTTAAAAAGCAGAAAAAGCTATTAAAATCTATTTCATTCTTTGACATTTGTCGAATTCACGAATCACACTCACTTACTTATCGTCACAATATCCTACGATTTCTCATACTAACATCGGAACACGTGTAGCACTTAGTTCCCGAAGGACTCTAGAGGTGGCTCCCACTGTTCAATCATCGAGTCTCTGCTCGGTATGGCCTGTACTGAAACATCAGAACACGTGTAGCACTTAGTTCCCGAAGGACTCTAGAGGTGGCTCCCACTATTCAATCATCGAGTCTCTGCTCGGTATGGCCTGTACTGAAATATCGGAACACGTGTAGCACTTAGTTCCCGAAGGACTCTAGAGGTGGCTCCCACTGTTCAATCATCGAGTCTCTGCTCGGTATGGCCTGTACTGAAATATCGGAACACGTGTAGCACTTAGTTCCCGAAGGACTCTAGAGGTGGCTCCCACTGTTCAATCATCGAGCCTCTGCTCGGTATGGCCTGTACTGAAATATCGGAACACGTGTAGCACTTAGTTCCCGAAGGACTCTAGAGGTGGCTCCCACGGTTCAATCATCGAGTCTCTGCTCGGTATGGCCTGTACTGAAATATCGGAACACGTGTAGCACTTAGTTCCCGAAGGACTCTAGAGGTGGCTCCCACGGTTCAATCATCGAGTCTCTGCTCGGTATGGCCTGTACTGAAATATCGGAACACGTGTAGCACTTAGTTCCCGAAGGACTCTAGAGGTGGCTCCCACGGTTCAATCATCGAGTCTCTGCTCGGTATGGCCTGTACTGAAATATCGGAACACGTGTAGCACTTAGTTCCCGAAGGACTCTAGAGGTGGCTCCCACGGTTCAATCATCGAGTCTCTGCTCGGTATGGCCTTTTCCGTTTGACATATTCCATGTCATGTAAAATATTTCCCTTTTTAACATGTCACCTATCATTTATGGATTTTAATATAGACGTTAATCTTGTCGTACTATAAACCCTGGAGGGTAAAGGACTAACCCGGTCAAATCTATGACCATAATCTATATTGTCCTCGGTGGATCACGGATCAGGTGTCGACCGGGACTAAACATGTCACATATCATGTATCAGCATGATAAGAATACCAACCAGTCTCAAAACCGTATTTTTTCATCGGAAAATACACCTTATGGAATTTATACAATTATATAATTCCATGATTTAAAACCATAAGGGTTATAATCCTTTAGTGAATATTGATAAAAATATCCATAAAATATTTACTATATTTCACTTCATCTTTCGTCTCGTAATTCGTGTAATTTATCTATTTCGAGAATTTTCGGTGATTTCATTATCACCATTCTCGAATACATGAATATTCTAAAGTTCCATCTCATTATATTCATATTTTATGAAATTTAGAAATTTCCTCATGTCTCGTGATTTACTATCGAAATTCGGAAATAAATCATTTAATATGATTTTATAAAGTTTTTTTCTAAAATTTTCGGCAGCATAACGGCTGCCGATTCACTAACCTCCTGCACGGAAAATACAGTTTAAAATCTTTCAGCCAGTACTCCTTCCCAAATTATTTTCAGCAATTCATGCATCATAATAATTTTCATAAAATAATTGCATAAAATATTTCAAATTAAATTATGCAGACTGAGTATCCTTACAGTGCTGCACAAGCATCCCTTACCTTTTTCCGGGTCGGCGACTTCCGCTTATCGATCGCGCCCGCGCTCCATTTCTCCCGATTCCTTATCTCGATTGCTGAAAATAATTTCTGGAATTAAAATTCTAATTTTTAGAATTTTTCATAATTTATTTAATTTTTTTCTGAAATTAAATTCTCGGGAAATTCTTACCGAATTTGTAAAATCCCGGGTTGTCGAATTTCCGGGAATTTTCCGAATTCCCAAATTTTCCTTTTTCCTCTTTTTCTTCCTTTTTCCTCTTTTTCTTTCCTTTCTTTCTTTTCTTTTTCTTTTTCTTTTTCTTTTTCTTTTTCCTTTTTCCTTTTTCTTTTCTTTTTCTTTTCTTTTTTCTTCTTCCTTTCCCGGTCAAACCGGTTCAGAGCCTTTCCTCGCCGGTTCCTCGCCGGCGGCCGGTTCTCCGGCGGTTCGGGCGTCCCTCAGCTGGCCGGCTGCACGACGAACTTGCCGGTGCCCTCCGTTTGCCCTGGATCGGTGGCACGGCGGCGAATCGAGGCGGTTTTGCCTCGGTTCTTCTTCCTCTTCGCCGGCGTTCCTCCGCCGTCCATTGCATCACTGGTGGCTTCCATCAGCTTCCTCTTCCTCCGGTGAAGCTTTGGTGGTGGTGGCAGCCACCGATTCGGCCGGCACCGCCGTCGGCATTTTCCTTTTCCTCCGGCTTTTGCTTCGTTTTCCGTCGATCCCGTTCCGTTTCTTCACGCCGCCGGTAGCTTCCTTCTTTTCTCTGGCCGGTGGCGTCCCGCCTTCCTTTTCCCCTCGCCGGCGGTGGCAGCTCCGCCACCGGCGGTCTGGCAGGAGGGGTCGGGGTTCCTCCCCGATTTTCTCCTTTCCTTTTTTTTTTCTGTTTTATTTCCCTTTCTATTTTTGTTCTCTTTCTATTTTTAGTATTTACTATATACTATATATTATACAATATATTTTATACATATAATATATATTATATGTTATACATACATTATTTCATACATAACATTATACAATATATATTATATACAAAATACATATTGTACATTACAAAATACATGTCTAGTATATATGTGTATATTTATATATATACTTAAAATTAAGTAACATTTATATATATAAATTATATAAATGCTATAATAAAATATTTATACATATAAACTTTAATATAAAATCACATTTACCTTTCTTCTATATGTATGTATATATATATATATATATTTATATATACATGAAATATTTTGTTTATATACATATGTATTATTTGAATTTATGAAATAGTATATATATATTTCTATATATATAACAACGTATTTTAAAATATACTATATAATATTTTGAATACATATGTATTGGTATAAAAATACATTTATATAATAATATATAATTATATAAATATATTTCATTTATTTTCTTATTTTTCTTAATTAGATTTGGATTTTAATTTATCCAATTTAATTCTTTTCCTCTCTCTATTATTTTTATCTTCACTTCCTCATTTCTCAGGATTTTCACCAATATCCCGTTTCTCGCAAATTTATATTTATTTCGTCTTATTTAATTTCTCTAATATTTATTTTCTATATTTATTTTTAAATATAAATGGAAAAATTTACGGTTATCACATTTCTATACACTTATATATATGTATATATATATAATATATTATATATATATATATATATATATATATCGAATTCACTTGCTTAATTAAGTTAATGTGCACTATAAAGGTATACATATACATTTGATATTTTCGTAGCTTCCATTTGCAACTTTCGTTTCCTAAAAGATTCAAACAATGTTTATACATCCAATTCCAAAATTTCATCTTCACACTTAGCCTCTTTCAATTACATATTAAATCAAAAGTTCAATATCAAAAATTGGTGGCCTTTACAGTTCACCCTAACAATTTCCTTCTTTCTCTCTTATAATCTCTTTTTTTTTTTTTGGTTACCGGCCTGCCTTGTTTCCTTTTGTTTCGAGCAAATCCACCTTCACTGGATCTGCCTCTACCAGCTCCGGCCAGCCACTGGCGATCCTCTGTTCTTTTCACTTCTCCTTTCTCTTGTCCTTTCTTTTTCTGCTCGGGCCGATTCGTTTCTCTTCCCTCTTCACTGTCACCGGCCAGCCCTTCTCTTCCTTGGTTGACGAAGATCGGAGTCCCTTCTCTCTCCCTCCAATAGATTTCTCTCTTTCCCATTTCTCTTCTTCTCTTCGTTTTCTTCTTCTTTTTTTACCGGTCTGCATTTGCAGACCTTGTTTGTGCACAGCAAGCTTCCACGAGAAGCTTGCTGCAATTTCTTTTATTTATTTATTTTATATATTCTTTTTTATTTTTAGTCTGCTGAGCAGACTTTGCAACCGGGACAAGCGTCCTCAGGAAGCTTGTCCCAATTTTTATTACTTTATTATATATATTTACTATTATTATTATTTTTTAACAATACACATAAATATATATTTATATGATAAATCTATTTATATTAGTAATATATATTTATAATATGTATTATAAATATATATTTTAAAAATTATACTTTCTAAATAACCAGTGTATATTAAAATATATTAATATATAATACATATATATTACAAATATATTTGTTATAAATATATTTATACTTGATAAATAAATATATGTATCAAATATACTCACTTTTTATTTAATTAATGTATAATATGTTTTATACATTAATTTGATTTATTTTCAATATTATATATTTTCATGTATACTTGTCTTGTACACGTAAAAATTTAATTCATTAAATTCCTCATGGCATTTCCATTTATTCTATTACTTTATGGTTCTCTTAATTTTTTTTATTTAAATTCCTTAATAATATATTTGCTCCAAGTCCCTATTTTGATTTATATTCACTGTTATTCGAAATTTGCGGTTATCACATCCTCCCCACCTTAATAAATTTGGTCCTCCAAATTTCTCCAAGTCACTCAAATGTGAAAGGATACTTTTTGTTATCATAGTCCTTATGCCTATGAAATCCAAATCTTAGAGTTTAATTCTAGTATCATCACTTATCTTACTCCATATTACTTCAAAATTCTACAATTTGATCAATGCATAATTCAGTATATTTCTTTTGTTCAATTTCAATTGGAAAAGGTGAGGATCTTTCTCCTTTGTTAAGCCCTCAAGTTTCCAGGTAACCTCTTCATAAGGATGATGTTGCCAGAGAACCTGCACTGAGCGGAGGGACTTTGACTTCAAAGCTTGCTCCTTCTATCCACAATCCAAATCGACCTCTTTACAAATCTAATGTGCTTTGTCATTTCACTCTTTTCAACATGCATCCTCTTATAATTCGAAATCATAAATTTAAATTTCCAATAGTCCTCATAATTAAGGTGGGATTGTACTTTCAATCAAGCCATATACTTTTGTTCGATTAGTTTCATTGGTGTAATGCCACAAGTATGGATGACTTTATAAAACAAAACCCTTAGATTAAGGTTATAATATAGCTCAAGTTCCAAATCATCACATGACCTATCCTAGGCCAAACTATGTTAGGTCATTCCATTATCATCTCTATCATACATAGCTTCATTTTTCATTCATGAGTCTTGATAGATATATCACGTCAATCTCCAACCACGTATGTGATTCCCTGAGGTGCACCCACTGGTCCACCGACTCAAGCCACCACCCCAGGCGAGTCACTCATTCGTATTGTCCGCTTTGGGGTGCACCCCCAGGCCACTGCCCCTCACGGCTTTCTCGGAGTGTGCCTTTAGGCCACAACTCCAATTCGCATCCCCAGGGTTTCGAACTCAGGACCCTTAGGTACCTAGTTCTTACACACCTGGTACCACTGAGACAAATAATCGCAAATTTTTTTAAAACCAATCGTGTACTCAACTTGTAATTGCAAGAGAATATCAACTTGTAATTGTAAGAGAATATAATCCAATTTTGGGATTTCAAATGTAAGATCACGGTTCAAATCTATAGAAACGAAATCTATAAGAATAGAAGTCATGAATGACACAAAAAGTAAATGAATACCGTACATGCGATGTACTTTAAATCAAAACGAGTGGAATACACAAATTCTATGAATATATATATATATATATATATATATATTTACGTACATGCATGGGCCAACAATTGCATGCATACATGCATAAGTACATAAATATATATAATAAACAATTAAGTGACGCAAAATAAATAAATTAATACACATATATAAATATGTATGTATAAGTATAATTATATGTGTAATTATACGTATATAATTTCAACTATACTTAAATGAATAAAAGAATTATAAATATATTTAGGCGTAAGAATATGTATATATAGTAGTGTTGAAGAAAATATATTATATATAAATATACTATGCAAATATATATTTTTAAAAAAATAGATTAAAGTGAAATATGTTATATTAAAAAAAAAAGAAACATAAAATCGATAGTAGCTTGCCAACCCATAGCCAATCGATACTTTCTCCTCTCTTACACCCTTTCTTATCATCCATCTTTCTCACCAACTCTTGTCAAGCTTCCCTGTCATTTCTTTTCATTTAATTCTTTAAAATTTAAGAATAGAAAGTCTGTCTCTTTTATCCATCTCTCCCGTACCGTCTCTGCAACTCTCTCCCTCTCTCTCTCGGCTCCCTCACATCGTCACATGCCCCCATGTCTCTCACTCCATCCATCACCTAAGTCTATCATCTCAGCCATATGATCTTGCACAGAAAGATTTAAGCAAATGAGAAAGAAAGAATGGAAACTTGAACAAGGAAGTGAGGAAGGAAGAAACAGGGGTAGGGAAAAGGGAGCGTTGTTGAAAACTGAAGCAGAGGCAAGAGTGCGAGGGACTGGGTAGACTTGGTGTTGGGTATTTCAGGACTAAAGGAGGCAAGTGCGGTAGCAAGGGTGATAAGTGAGAGGCCTGAAATCGAGGTTTGAATAGAGGAGCATTTGCAGAATAGGAAATTTGCAACAGAAAATGTGAAAGGCTAGAGCAGCATCACCGAACTGAACAGTAAGCCTAGAAGAAGTAAAAAGGAAGAGGCTGGATGTTGAAACTGAATCGAGCAGTAGGACTTTGAGTAGTGCTGAAACAAATAAAAAAAAAGAAAAAAGAGGTGTGTTATGGATGAGTTTATGCTAAAAATAACAGCCAAAAGAGGGCTATAACAGTGGCGTAAGAGATGTGAGGTCGAAGGAGTAGTGTTCTTGGCAATTTTAGGTTTAAAAACAGGGGATTTTTAGACTGAAATTTTTATTGAATTTAAAGGCTGGAAACTAGAACGTATATTGGACTGTTGGGTGAAATTTTTTCAAGGCTATTAAGTGTTATTTGGTGGCTAGAAGTGAATGGAATTAAGGGCTGGAACAAGAGTTATCAAAGTTGTAAATAAGACCGAAATGGCAAGCAAAAGGCGTGAAACAGAGGAGACTAAGGTGATGTATTTGATGGGCCATCTGAATTGATTTTTAAGAGGTAATGAGATCTGTTTTAAGATGGTTCAGGGGTAGGGAAAATTGGCCGTTATAGGAGGCTGTATGAATGATAAATTAAAGCCAAAAGAGGTTCCAATTCAATTGAACCAAGGGTTCCTCGGGTAGGTAGTTTGCTGCCTTGCTGTGCTGGCCAATAGATAAAGAAAGGAAAGAAAATAGAGGAAGAAAAAGAAAGAAAAGGAAAGAAAATAAAATAAAAAGAGAACAGAATTCCGAGTTAGTGCACGTATTTGGCAAGAAATGTCGTGTCCTTATCTTTGATTTTAATGAAATAATTTAGTAATAAGTTGGGTGATACTAACCTTTATTGATTATGTTAAAACGTGTAGCACGATGTTAAAGTGACAAATGCGAATTTAGCTAAACTCGAGGCATTCGCCTAATGTTTGGCTTAAGGAAGTTGGTAAGTGAATAACACTTTATTTTATAAATATTTATAATTGTATTATATTGATGCCAAGCCATCTTAATAATATTGAACAAGTAGCTCGACGATAAGACGACGATTTCAAGCTCAGTGAAACTCGGACTACGTGCACACTAAGCTCTAGGTTGGTAAGACCACTTCAAGGTGCCCCGTTTTATAAAGTTAAATTAGAAAATGATTTGGTTAAATGGGTACTAATCCGATGCTACCATATTAAAGGTGTAGCAAGGAGCTAAGGTGATATTCAAGTTTAGGCTATGCCCGACGTATGAGCCTCAAGCATAGGAGTCGGTAAGACATTTATTTAATTTAGACTTAGAATTATATTGTATAGATATAGTTAGGTTGTGTGATAATGATGATGATTAAAGGTTGAGGCTTAGTGATATATTAGGAGTAATATGCCGATGGTATGATAACTAATTAATGAAATGATTGAGTGATGTTGGTATTGTGATTGAATGATTTATGAAATAGACGTTGAATGAGTTTGTTTATGTTTGAACGGTTTTATTGTTATTGTAAAAGTCGAT
Source organism: Heritiera littoralis (assembly GCA_031772115.1). Classification (NCBI taxonomy): domain Eukaryota; kingdom Viridiplantae; phylum Streptophyta; class Magnoliopsida; order Malvales; family Malvaceae; genus Heritiera; species Heritiera littoralis. The sequence goes on along the minus strand of JAPDPK010000007.1, from coordinate 6,238,466 downwards.
AAGACAATATTTGAATATATGTGAAATACTAAGAGGACCCACATTTGGTGGGGGGGGGGGGGCTTAGTATTGATATTGAAAAGTAAAGGTGATTAAGTTGAGTGGTAAATGATAGGCAAGATTGAATTGATTTGTGACATACAATCTTGTTGAAATTTAAGAGATGAAACTGAGGAATTAAAGAGAAAAGTGTAATGATGTTAAGCTAGATGTAGGTGATACATTGATGCGCTTTGAGAGTGAGGATTAAAGAAAGAATTGATATCATAGTTAGCATTATTCAAAAGATATTGCATCGATACAATTCATGAGCATGATAGTAAATCATTTTAAACTCAAGTTGCAATTTGCATTGCCTTTCAAGTATACTTTGTTTGTAACTTGAGATTTTGAAAGGATTTATTCATACGATACTTATATGAATCAAGTTGCAATTTGCATTGCCTTTCAAGTATATTTTGTTTATAACTTGAGATTTTGAAAGGATTTATTCATACGATACTTATATGAATATTTTATATGTTTGAATTGTCTTGAAAAGATTGAATACGTAGTGTAAGTGTATGTATTTATATATGTAAATGATCTTAAAGAAATGTGTTACATACTTTACACTATTTTCATAAGAAAAGTGAAATGTTTAAATATTTTATGAGACTATAGGCATCCTAAGAGAATTAACTCAATAAAGCATAGTGAAAACCTCTTAATTGGAGATTACTCATTAGGCAAAGATGCTTGTCCGATAATAGTCGTGGACAGGGCTCAGTCACACCTGATCAGTGGGGCTAAGAGACATGAGGTCTATGGCCATAGATAGCACCCTAGTTGGTTTTCAGGGGACGATGACATGATTTTCACTGCTAGCTACAGTGATTTAAGTCTTTATTGATAGAGCATTAAGGATTTAGCCTAGTCTCAAACCGATATGATATGAAGTCTGGAGTATGATTTTATTTGATATGAACTCTAGAATTTACACAATTTTTACAGTACATGAGATATGTTTTGAGACAGTACGTGTTTTAGACATGCTATAAAAGATGAACATGAGATGGTTTAAAACTGTACATGTTTTAAACATGCTTTAAAAGTACACGTGATATGGTTTACGAGTTGTACATGCTGTTGTTGTGTCTTTAAAGTAAACATGAAATGATTAGAGATTTTACACGTTTTGAACATGCTTCAAAAGTGTATGTAATATGATTTCGAGACTGTATAAGCTTTATATATGACTATATGTCAAATGCAATATGATTTAAAAAGATAGTCATTTTATATAGCAAAGCTTGCATGAGTTTGCATACTGGATCATGATATAACAATACGCTTTTATGTGAGATGTCATGACCTTATGCTGTACACGAATAGGGAATTTATATGAAAAGTGCCATGACTACATACTACATGTGATCATGTCTTCCTACATGAAGAGTGAGATGAATTAATAGAGTACAAGAACATAAATATTAGATGATAAATGAACTGATTTGATATTGTGTTGGATCATGGCTTTCATATGAGATGAGATATGCCATGAGATTGATATGAGTCTGGTTTAGTACCATACGATGTTGAAATTACACATGATGCATTATACATGATATATTGTAGTATAAGGACAAGAAACTTGAAATATAATTGAATTGATATAATCTGAGGTCTATGTGATAGACAGGTGCCAAAACAGAGAATAATAAGGTATCTTCAAGTATCCTTACATCGATATCTTAAGACTCTTGCTCACTTATTGACTTTACAGTACGATCTAAGATGTTTTGATAAATATTTACAAATGGAACATGATATGAAAATCTACACTTAAAGGTTTCATGCATTTGCATTAAAACAGTATAAGTCTAATTCTGCACTTATATAAATGACTTACTGAGCCGTGGATTTGCTCGACCCCTTAATTTCACCTCTTTTTAGACTATTTGAGTTAAACTCTACCATGAGGGTTTTTGAGTGGGACTTCGGAGACAGTATCTAGGCTTGGTACTGGTCTTTGTTCTCCGAACCTCCTTGGTTGCTTTTGAGGTATACACTCTTTCGTATATGCTTTTATTTTCAGGCAATTTCTACACAGTACTATAGGATGGGATGTAAACTAGGATAATGAGTAGTCGATATAATATTTTGATATTATATGATAAGTATGCGGTGATTAGTTGTGGATATTAAGATTGTTGAGATGATACCTATTTGGTAAATACAATGTGGATTGTGGGATACGTTGTGTTGCATTGAAATGATTCACACGTAATTAGCTGGGGAAATCTCAAAATATAAGGGGGATATTTGCAATCTGTTTCGAAGAAATAGTAAGATATGGACTATAATTGATTTTTTTTCTTAAAGAGTAATTTAAATCATAATTGAATTAAAGAATGAATGGAAATAGTTAGTGACTAGACTGACACCAAATACAAACTGTAAAATGAAAAGGAAAAATTTAGTTCATAATTTCACTAAGCGGAATAAATGTAAGTGTTAAGTGAATGTTACGGCGTTCGGGTGTGACAGATTTAATGGTATCTGAGTAGTGTTTGTCTAGTACGTGTCAGTGTAAATAAGTCAAAATAGTTTACATCTCATAGTACTGTAAATGCCTAAATGTAAATGCCTAAATGTTAAATGCTCAATAAGTGCAGAAACTGTTTTAAATGCATGTGTTTTTGCATCGAAATTAAATGATAACAAGGTAAAGAGGATCGTTAAGTTGTGGATGGTTTGAAGCCTCATTAAGTGACACAATGACCTATAAGGTAGTGTGAATTGATATGAGATTAGAGAAGGCACAATAGCATTTATTGAATATTGGGTTGTGGAGATTGATATGGTATACCTATCAAGGTTTATAAATGAAGCTTGAATTTTGTTTGATGGAAATGATTGTGGAGTGACCTAGCATTGTTGGCTTCAAAAAGAGGTTATGCCATGGCCAAGGGTTTAAGCAATACATTTAAACCTTGATGAGTATTGGTTTATAAAGCCTCAAGTGTGAAATAAGAAGAGAGGATTGAACGGCTTTATGTCGACGAACTTTTTATACCTAAAAAGGTATATGATTGAATGTAAGGTCCAAGCTTGTTATGAAAGCTATTGGGATAGGAAAGTGATATCAAATACGAAGTTTTGGATTTTGAATTTAGTGGGCATCCTTAATGAGCCTAAATAAACAGGTTTGGTTTGGTCTATTTGGAGTGGACCAATAATATCTTGGACCTATCTACAAAAGTGATAGGAAATTTACTAAAACTTGTCCACCAGGTGTGGCAAGAAGTGAATTTCATTAATATATCTTAAGAGAAATAATTGCCTAGCCTCCTTATGGACTTGAAATACGTACTGGATTCCGTATATTTTGAAAGTATGAGCTTCAAAATAAAAAACGTATGATTTAGAAGGAATATGATTTGGAAAGAACATGGACTTCCAAAATTATTGGACTTTGGAAATATATTGTTTGAACGACAGGAACTTTTAGAAGTTCAGTAAATTGAACCCTATGGTTTTGAACAATGTGGATTCGAAACCTACAAGACTCTTCAGAATTTTGACTAATAGAGTCGAAAAGAACGAATGTTACAAAAAGGGGGTCTTTGAATGCAAATTGGAGATTATTAAGGCATGTCGTGCGAGATAACAAGTTGATGTGAAAGTTAAGATTGCTTGAAATAAGACACTCAAGATCATCATGTCTTGGCATTGATCTTGACCCGATTTGATAGTTTTGAATTATAAGCGGACGAATAGTCACAAAGTGAAAACTAATGAGATACGTCCCATTAGGTGGACTTATCGAGTATTGAAAATTGAAATTAATATGGGAACGATATTATCCTTAGAATAAGTGATGATTTGACAATCTCGTCTTGAAATTTATCCGACCTTGAGATGATGTAGAGATAGAGAAAACGGTAGAGAAATGCACCCTTAACATGTTAAGGATGACAGTGATCAATGCTAGAAGAATTTAAAAAGCAACTACGAGAGTTGCTAGACAAGGATTTTACACGCCCAATTGTGTTACCCTAAGGGCTTTAATATTATATATGAAAAAGATAAACAACAATTTGAGGCTGTATATGGATTATAAGCGGTTAATCAGGTGACAGTTGAGAATAAATAACCGTTTCCTATAGTTGATAACTTACGAGGTGAGTTAAAGGATACCCAAGTAACTTCTAAGATTGATCTGAGATCAGGGTACCTTCAGTCGAGAATCGAAAGGGAAGAGGTCTTCAAGATAGCATTTAAGAGAAGGTACAGTCATATCAAGACTTGGAGTATAAGATTAGTGATGACGAGTTGTTGGGGTATAAAGGGAAGATATGTGCTTTGGAACTAGTAGAAAAAGCTTCTAAGAATGTGAAGCTAATATGTGATCGATTAAGGATAGCTCAGAGCAAACAACAAGTTATGCCGAAAATTGGAGGAAACACTTAGAGTGTCAGGTTGGAGATAGAATATTCTTGAAGATCTCTCCATTAAAAAATCATAATGAGATTTGGAAATGAGGAAAAGTTGAGTTCTCAATATATTGGACCATCTGAGATATGAGAGAGAGTGGGTAACGTGGCATACTGACTAGCATTTCCACCCCAACTATTGAGTGTGCTCAACGTCCTTCACGTATCTATCCTTAGAAAGTATCATCCGAATTCCTTCCACGTGATTGAGTATGAGCCATTGGAGGTTAGGTAAGACTTGAGTTATATTGAGATACCTATTTGGATCTTGGATAAAAGGGATAAGGTATTAAGGTTAAAAATAATTTCCTACTACTTTGGTAGCATTACTCCTCCAACGAATCGACATGAGAGTTAGAAGGTCAAATGAAAGAGAAGTAGCCTCGCCTATTCTAGACAAGTTGACGAAATTTGGAGGACCAAAATTTTTTTAAGGCGGGCAGGATGTGATAATCACAATTTTTTTTTAAGCCGATCGTGTACTCAACTTGTAATTGTAAGAGAATATAATGCAATTTTGGGATTTCAAATGTAAGATCACGGTTCAAATCTATAGAAACGAAATCTACAAGAATAGAAGTCATGAATGACGTGAAAAGTAAATGAATACCGTACATGCGATGTACTTTAAATCGATACAAGTGGAATACACAAATTCTACGAATATATATATTTTTACGTACACGCATGGGCCAACAATTGCTTGCCATGTGCATGCATGCATGCATAAGTACATAAATATATATAATAAACAATTAAGTGACGCAAAATAAATAAATTAATATACATATATAAATATGTATGTATAAGTATAGTTATATGTGTAGTTATACATATATAATTTCAACTATACTTAAATGAATAAAAGAATTATAAATATATTTAGGCGTAAGAATATGTATATATATAGTAGTGTTGAAGAAAATATATTATATATAAATGTACTATGCAAATATATATTTAAAAAAAATAGATTAAAGTGAAATATGTTATATTAAAAAAAAAAGAAACATAAAACCAATAGTAGCTTGCCAACCCATAGCCAACCTATACTTTCTCCTCTCTAACACGCTTTCTTATCATCCCTCTTTCTCACCAACTCTTGTCAAGCTTCCCTATCATTTCTTCTCATTTAATTCTTTAAAATTTAAGAACAGAAAGTCTATCTCTTTTATCCATCTCTCCCGTGCCCTCTCTGCAACTCTCTCCCTCTCTCTCTCGGCTCCCTCACATCGTCACATGCCCTCATGTCTCTCACTCCATTCATCACCTAAGTCTATCATCTCAGCCACATGATCTTGCACAGAAAGATTTAAGCAAATGAGAAAGAAAGAATGGAAACTTGAACAAGGAAGTGAGGAAGGAAGAAACAGTAGGGAAAAGAGAGCGTTGTTGAAGACTGAAGCAGAGGCAAGAGTGCGAGGGACTGGGTAGACTTGATGTCGGGTATTTCAGGATTGAAGGAGGCAAGTGCGGTAGTAACGGCGATAAGTGAGAGGCCTGAAATCGAGGTCTGAACAGAGGAGCATTTGCAGAATAGGAAATTTGCAACAGAAAATGTGAAAGGCTGGAGCAACATCAGCAAGCCGAATAGCAAGCCGAGAAGAAGTAAAAAGGAAGAGGCTGGATGCTGGAACTGAACCGAGCAGTAGGACTTCGAGTAGTGCTGAAACAAATAAAAAAAAAAGAGGCGTGTTGTGGATGAGTTTGTGCTAAAAATAACAACCAAAAGAGGGTTGTAACAGTGGCGTAAGAGATGTGAGGTCGAAGTAGCAGTGTTCTTGGCATTTTTAGGTTTAAAAATAGGGGATTTTTAGACTGAAATTTTTATTGTATTTAAAGGCTGGAAATTGGAACGTATATTGGACTGTTGGGTGAAATTTTTTCAAGGCTATTAAGTGTTATTTGGTGGCTAGAAGTGAATGGAATTAGGGGCTGGAACAAGAGTTATCAAAGTTGTAAATAAGACCGAAATGGCAAGAAAAAGGCATGAAATAGAGGAGACTAAGGTGATGTATTTGATGGGCCATTTGGACTGATTTTTAAGAGGTAATGAGATTTGTTTTAGGATGGTTCAGGGGTAGGGAAAATTGGTTGTTAAAGGAGGCTGTGTGAATGATAAATTGAAGCCAAAAGAGGTTCTAATTCAACTGAACCAAGGGTTCGTCGGGTAGGCAGTTTGCTGCCTTACTGTGCTGGCCAAGAGATAAAGAAAAGAAAGAAAATAGAGGAAGAAAAAGAAAGAAAAGGAAAGAAAATAAAATAAAAAGAGAAAAGAATTCAGAGTTAGTGCACGTATTTGGTAAGAAATGTCGTATCCTTACCTTTTATTTTAATGAAATAATTTAGTAATAAGTTGGGAGATACTAAACTTTATTGATTATGTTAGAACGCGTAGCACGATGTTAAAGTGACAAACGCGAATTTAGCTAAACTAGGGGCATTCGCCTAATGTCTGGTTTAAGAAAGTTGGTAAGCGAATGCCACTTTATTTTATAAATATTTACAATTGTATTATATCGATGCTAAGCCATCTTAATAATACTGAACATGTAGCTCGACGATAAGACGACGATTTCAGGCTCGGTGAAGCTCAAACTACGAGCATGCTAAGCTCTAGGTTGGAAAGACCACTTCGAGGTGCCTCGTTTTATAAAGTTAAATTAGAAAATGATTTGGTTAAATGGGTACTAATCCGATGCTACCATATTAAAGGTGTAGCAAGGAGATAAGGTGATAACTCGAGTTTGGGCTAGGCCCGACGCATGAGCCTCAAGCATAGGAGTCGATAAGACATTTATATAATTTAGACTTAGAGTTATATTGTATAGATATAGTTAGATTGTGTGATAATGATGATGATTAAAGGTTGAGGCTTAGTGATATATCAGGAGTAATATGCCGATGGTATGATAACGAACTGATGAAATGATTGAGTGATGTTGGTATTGTGATTGAATGATTTACGAAATAGACATTGAATGAGTTTGTTTATGTTTGAACGATTTTATCGTTATTGTAAAAGTCGATAAGACAATATTTAAATATATGTGAAATACTAAGAGGACCACATTTGGTGGTAGGGTCTTAGTATTGATATTGAAAAGTAAAGGTGATTAAGTTGACTGGTAAATGATAGGCAAGATTGAATTGATTTGTGACATACAATCTTGTTGAAATTTAAGAGATGAAACTGAGGAATTAAAGAGAAAAGTATAATGATGTTAAGCTAGATGTAGGTGATACATTGATGTGCTTTGAGAGTGAGGATTAAAGAAGGAATTGGCATTATAGTTAGCATTATTCAAATGATATTGCATCTATACAATTCATGAGTATGATAGTAAATTGTTTTAAACTCAAGTTGCAATTTGCATTGCCTTTCAAGTATACTTTGTTTATAACTTGAGATTTTGAAATGATTTATTCATACGATACTTATATGAATATTTTATATGTTTGAATTGTTTTGAAAAGATTGAATACGTAGTGTAAGTGTATGTATTTATATATGTAAATGATCTTAAAGAAATGTGTTACATACTTTACACTATTTTCATAAGAAAAGTGAAATGTTTAAATGTTTTATGAGACTATAGGCACCCTAAGAGAATTAACTCAATAAAGCATAGTGGAAACCGCCTAATTGGAGATTACTCATTAGGTAGAGATGCTTGGCCGATAATAGCCATGGATAGGGCTCAGTCACACCTGATCAACGCGGCTGAGAGACATAAGGTCTATGGCCATACATAGCGCCCTAGTTGGTTTCCAGGGGACAATGACATGATTTTCACTGCTAGCTACAGTGATTTAAGTCTTTATCGATAGGGCATTAGGGATTTAGTCTAGTCTCAAACCGATATGATATGAAGTCTAGAGTATGATTTTATTTGATATGAACTCTAGACTTGACACGATTTTTATAGTACATGAGATATGTTTTGAGACAATACGTGTTTTAGACATGCTATAAAAGATGAACATGAGATGTTTTAAAACTGTACATGTTTTAAACATGCTTTAAAAGTACACCTGATATGGTTTACAAGTTGTACATGCTTTTGTCATGTCTTAAAAGTAAACATGAATTGATTAGAGATTTTACACGTTTTGAACATGCTTCAAAAGTGTATGTAATATGATTTCGAGACTGTATATGCTTTATATATGACTATATGTCAAACGCAATATGATTTAAAAAGATAGTCATATTATATAGCAAAGCTTGCATGAGTTTGCATACTGGATCATGATATAACAATACGCTTTCATGTGAGATGTCATGACCTTATACTATGCACGAATAAGGAATTTATATGAAAAGTGCCATGACTATATACTACATGTGATCATGTCTTCTTACATGAAGAGTGAAATGAATTAATAGAGTACAAGAACATAAATATTAGATGATGAATGCACTGATTTGATATTGTGTTGGATCATGGCTTTCATATGAGATGAGATATGCCATGAGATTGATATGAGTTTGGTTTAGTACCATACCATGTTGAAATTACACACGATGCATTATACATGATATATTGTAGTATAAGGACAAGAAGGTTGAAATATAATTGAATTGATATAATCTGAGGTCTATGTGATAGACAGGTGCCAGAAAAGGAAATGATAAGGTATCTTCAAGTATCCTTACGTCGATATCTTAAGACTCTTGCTCACTTATTGACTTTAGAGCATGATCTAAGATGTTTTGATAAATATTTACAAATGGAACATGATATGAAAATCTACACTTAAAGGTTTCTTGCATTTGCATTAGAGCAGTATAAGTCTAATTCTGCACTTATATAAATGACTTACTGAGCCATGGATTTGCTCACCCCCTTAATTTCACCTTTTTTCAGACTATTTGAGTTAAACTCCACCATGAGGGTTTTTGAGTGGGAATTCGGAGACGGTATCTAGGCTTGGTATTGGCCTTTGTTCTCTGAACCTCCTTGGTTGCTTTTGAGGTATACACTCTTTCGTATATGCTTTTATTTTCAGGCAATTTCTGCATAGTACTATAGGATGGGATGTAAACTAGGATAATGAGTAGTCGATATAATATTTGGATATTATATGATAAGTATGTGGTGATTAGTTGTGGATATTAAGATTGTTGAGATGATACCTATTTGGTAAATGTAATGTGGATTGTGGGATACGTTGTGTTGCATTAAATGATTCACAGGAATTAGTTGGGGAAATCTCAAAATATAAGGGGGGATATTTTGAATCTGTTTCTAAGAAATAGTAAGATATGGACTATAATTGATTTTTTTTATCTTAAAGAGTAATTTTAATCTTAATTGAATTAAAGAATGAATAGAAATAGTTAGTTACTACACTAACACCGAATACAAACTGTAAAATGAAAAGGAAAAATTTAGTTCGTAATTTCACTAAGTGGAATAAATGTAAGTGTTAAGTGAATGTTACGACGTTCGGGTCGTGATAACGTAGGCCATTATGCCTTTACTGGTTTTACTCCAATATGTTCAAAACAAACAAATGAGCACTTATTGCTTCGTTACTTGTCAAAACATATCATATGCGGATTAGGTAGGGAGAAGGTTACAATTTTCCTATAGCATTGTACATTAGCACAACTGGTGGCTGTCCCGTCTATACCCAAGATGACACCAAGGTTGTAAATGTACAACAATACCGAATCTGCCATTAGGTCTCTATCTCCCACCTTCACGTCACACTGACAATACACACAATGCACACACTTTCATCTAAGATTCCTTGAAAGGAGTGCTGGTATGCAACAGATAAATTAAACGTTCTAACTTTATGTGTAGCCTATTACATGTGCAGCTAATGAGGGTGATGGAGTTAGAGGCAGAATCGACAGTCTCCGAGTCGATCTCTTAGGGCTACCTCTACGCCCTATCCTTATTTTGAATTAAATCAAAATAAAAACTCATACCAATAGCAGACTAACCTTATTTTGAAGGATATTTTTTTGCCTCATTTGGTTCCTACACAAAAAGTGGTTCACTTTTCAAAAAGCTCTCTCTTCCAATTTAATGGTTTAATTTCTGTTAATTTTTAGTTTTACGATTTGTGTTTTTATAATTTTATTTAGTTTGTCACTTTTAATAAAATTGAGGAAATTTTTAGTTGCAAGTCATATGGCTGGATGAAGACTTGACTATTAGCAGCAAATATTTCATCTCGAGTTTTATGAGATTAAGGCTCTTTCTCATTATTTTCTTTAATTTAGGTTATTTATGCAAGTGACTTTTTATAACTGAACAAAATTTACTATAGTATGCTTCTAATTAACGTGATTCTTTAAATTTATTAGGTTTCTATATGAAGAGTTAGACCTCATCTTTAAAGGTGCAGATAACTGGAAATGCTTATACATAGTGGGTGTTTTGCCATTTTACTCCAAAAGTAGGTTGTCAAACTAATGGACCAAGTTCTCAGTGACAATGGATGCATTATACTAGATAGGGTTTTTCATCATATGCATTGCCTATATGCATCTAATTCACTTCTAGAATACACCATCAATGTTTAATAGTTTTTTGTTTGGACAGTTTGTAAAAACTAGGAATTAGTAAGTTTAAGTAATGCAAGCTATGATTTTCACAAATCTTAACCTTTATTATATATAAAAGTTCTTGTGCAGAAGAAATTGAATGATTTTAAGAATGTATTTAAGTTCATCATAATTGAGCTTCAAGATCTACAAAATATGTGTCTTCTCGAAATGCCACAAGAACTTTTCCTAAAACAATTCTAGCTAAACAATTATTTTTTATCCAAATAAAAAAGATTCCCCATAATGTTGTTAATTCAAATCCACATAAACATGTTGCATTTCATGATATCCTAAACCTTTTCCCATGTGAGCCACGGATCATAATAGTAATATTTAATCAACATTTTAATAGTTCGGGTAATTGCAAGTTTGAGAAAAGCATTTTTGCATTCAAATCAAATAAATATTTCTTGAATATCATGTGTTGGCTCTAACTGAGAGAGGGGTGAATTGGTTTTTCTCCTAAATTTGCTTTCTTAAGATTTTTCTAACTAATTTGCTCAATTAACACTATATATATATATATATATATATGAAAATGAATACCAAAATGTAAAGAGTATAAGGAAGAGAAAAGAAAACACAGTAGTTTATAAAGGTTCGACCAATCTCGTGCCTATGTCCTCTCTCCTTGAGTCTCTTGCCAAGGTAGCTAATTCCACTAAGTTGTGAATCACTTACACACCACTTCAAGGTAGGTGAGACTTCTTACACTTTCTTTTGATGGCTTATGAAGAAACTAGTTATCCCTACTAGCTAGTGGCTAACAAACTCTCACAAGAATGCCTCACAAGGGTTACACTCCCCTTGATTACAAGAATTGAGTTTGTATGAGTGAGTTTGTGTAAACAAGAAAACCTCACAAGTTAGGTGTTTACAAAGATGAAGATTACAATCAAAGTGAGAAGAATTTTAATTTTGAACACTTGAAGATTGCTTTGAAGCTTGATGATGTTTTTCAGTTGAGTCTCTTGCCTCCAAATTTTTAATGCAGCTATTTATAGCCCATCTGAAGTTAAAAAGGGTTGGTGAAGCATTTACTACTTTTCTTCCCATTGAAACCCTTGAAAACTAGCCATTGAAAGCTTTCCTGGGCACAAGGGATTGATTCCTCTAGCATTTTGCCAAAAGGGGATCGACCGCTTCTGATGGAGGATTGATCTTTGCCATTTCTTACACTTTTCTGGGCTATTTTCAATTGAAAAATGATTATAAATGTCACGACCCGAAAGCTATGACGTTCACTTGACACTTGCATTTAGTCCTATTAACAAATTTACGAACTTAATTTGTCTTTTCCATTTTATAGTTTGTATTTGGTGTCAATGTAGTCACTACACTAATTTCACTGATCCTTTCTTTATACTCTAGCCTTGATAACTTAAACATACAGTCAACCAACATAATCACATCCCAAATAGCATTCGATGATTATATGAACCTATATAATAATTTACCATGATCTTAAGTTACATCCCAACTCATTGAACCAAATACATACTGTGCATCAATTTAAAGTCTTTCATGTAAACAAGCGATTTATAAAAGAAGTATACCTCAAAAGTGACAAAGTAGGTATGGAGGACAAGAGCCAGTACCAAGCTTAGATATTGTCTCTAAAGGCCCACTCAAAAGCTCTCATGGCTGAGTTTAACTCCAATAGTCTGAAAAAATGTGAAATTAAGGGAGTGAGCAAATCCACAGCTCAGTAAGATACTAATATAATAACTGAATTAGGATTATATCATCCCTAATGCAATGCATGAAATCCTGCGAGTGTATCTCCCAGTATCATTTAGGAGTCAATATTCTTTGAATATTTATTAGATCATGCCTTAATGATACTAAGTATTCTTGTATCATTGCAAATCATGCATCAATACATGTACTGTCATCACATGATTCAATATGTAACGTATAAAATTTTTACCATATAAAACATCCATTTCAAATCATGTTTCATGTAGTACAAAATCATGTACAAAAGTCATATAGTTCATAATCATTTGACATATGCTTTAAAACACATTTCAAAACATATACAATCTCAAGTCATGTCATGTGTGGAATAAACCATGTGTACATCATTTCTAGAGTTCATATATAGTATCATACTCCAAACAACGTTTAACATTTAGTGAGAGACTAGACATGAATCCCTATTCTATTATCATATCATCTCTAACCCATTGTAGCTATCAATGGGATAATTTCCTTCGAGGGGCATTTATCTATGATCATAGATCGTCCCAGTCCCACTGATCAGCTGGAAACTGAAGAATGTGTCCACGACTATTGTCGAACAACCTGGAATGGTCTCATCAGGAAACATTTACATGTACATATCATATATGTATAAATGAGGTTCCATGCCACACAGGCAGAACCACACAATATATACATACTCTGTGCCACAATGACATATGCCACACAAGCATTCCATAGGGTACCTGTCATCTCTAAATCGAAATCTTTGCTTCAAATTTCTTTTCAAATCTTTTAATATAGTCCACATAATAAAACATTTAAAACCGAATCATTTCTCAGATCAATGCATAATTAAATCTTATGCTCAATCTATTCATGTCATGAGTGATGTCAAATAAGTGTTAAGCATCAAGGTCTGTGGCTGTCTAGTCATTCCAAACATTTACTTTCATTTAAGAGAATTTGATGCATTCTTTTTTTTTTTTAACAATACTTTCTCTTTTAAACTGATGCATGATCTCGATAATTCGAAATCATATGCTATGCATGAGCGAATCTTCGTACATCAAGAGGTACCTTAGTTGTCATTCAATTAGATATTATGCACGCTTTAGACATTTAGGCTAAAGTACATCTATCGCAGTCTCAATTCCTTACTCAAACATTCATGGTACAGATATAATCCATCATTCATTATGAAATTATACGTATCCATCAATCCTCAACAGTATTTATACAACAGATTATACCACATGGGCTACTATGCTCTTATTAGCTAATAAGGTCACATGATCAGTATTTATCTACATACATTTACTCTTGATATGTTCGATGACATCCAACATCTACTAAATCACACTCTTTTTATTGGGGTTACAATATTTGTGTAATACACATTTTCATAATCACATATCATTCCACATGAATCAAGTATCAATTCACTTCCCATTTCCCAGCATCTGTTTCGCAGTTCACAAAATTAAAAATCACAATGTATTCACCCATTTATATTCAAGTATCAATTCCCACAATATGCATAAGATGATAGAATTATGTGTTTGTAGTCAAGGTTACATCACCATAGCAAACAATCTACTACAGTCCTTTTTCACAATTCACACATCAAATAACTTTTCTTTCGCAAGACCACGACATCTTACATTTGCCTGAAGAAATTCAATTAAATATTCAATTACCACAAGTCAACCTTCTTGCATATCCTATAATACTTTCAGAACATTTAAGTTTCCATAAGACAATCCATAATATTCCAGAACTCATAACACATTCCTATGTATCAAAATGATTTTAAGACATCAATAATGCCTTATCTTGAGTAATTGGTCCATATAATCCATTTTATACAAGGTCACATTTTGTTTTTCAATTACTTTAGATATCACAATCTATCTTTTCTTAAGGGATTAGCTCACCATAGACACATCCCATTCCACAAATATCTGGTATGTTCATTTATAGTAAAATTTCAATTTTCCTGCCATCATTTCATTTTCACCCACAATTTCATATCACCGTAAGGTCAAACATTTATCATTTCTATCTCATAACCACATACCCTTTTTATTTCCTCAACAATACATATAGTTGCATGGTCTCAATTCACCTTCATGCAATATATATCTGTATAAATATATATATATATATATATAATTACTACAAACATATTAAATCAATAATTCTATCCAACTATTCCCCAAGTTTCAACAAGATCAAATTTGATTTAACCATATTCTACGAGTATTTTAACAGTATGGTAAGAATATCTCTCACAATATTTGTGATAACCGTAAATTTTTCAATTATTGGAAATTAATATGAAAGCAATTAAATAAATAAAATTGTGAGAACGGGATATTGGTGAAAATCCCGAGAATTGAGAAAGGAACGGATAGTGAAAATTCGAGTGAAGAAGAGTTAAATGAGAAATTATGAAAAATAATGAACGGAGGAAAATTAAATTGGATAAATCAAAATCCAAATTAAATAAGAAAAATGAGAAATGAAAATAAAATATGTTTATATAATTACAAATTATATAAATGTATTTTGATGTAAATACATATGTATTTAAATACCGTATGGTATATAGTATATATTAAATATACATTGGTATATATAAGTATATATACTATTTGATAAATTTAAATAATACATATGTATTCAAGTATGACATTTTATGTATATATAAGTATATACATATTTGAGAAAATGTAAATTGTCATAACGTATTAAGCTTTGGAGAAAACCTAATAGCTAGACACAAAAATACGGAGTCGCCACCAACCATTCTAACCTAGGTGTGATTGGTCACCTATTCAAACTAAGGATAAGGCCTGATCTACGTTAAGAGTTCTAAGTTCGGGAGTACGGTTACGTGTGAGGAAGGATTAGCACCCCCACAACGCCCATCCTAAAATGGTACCAAGTGATCTAAGGTTATCTTAATTTTGCCTTTTACTTTAATTTCGATATAATTAAATATTGAAAAATCTTTTAAGTCTCCTCCATCAAGCTGGTTGGACAACTTAAAAGTTATTCTCACCTCAAGAGTATTCAAGTAGGACCAATCGCCTTTCTTGAAGGGGCTCCGTCGTCGGATTGTTTAAATATTTTATGCAAACCCTACTTTGACTTCTATCCAATTTATATTTATTATTTTATCCTATTTTATTCTATCGTTATTATTTCTTTATATAAATTATTATTTCATGTATTTTTATATCTTTAAATAAACATGAATGATTTGATATTGAATATTTTCTTAAAGACCTTCCATCAAGCTGGTAAGACCTTAAAGAAACTTTCTCACCTTAGGAATTTTTAAAGAAATTACTCAAGCACAATTCCCTTTAAATTCCATCCTCGGAATAATTCACATTTATTAAAATATTTAATGTAATTTAATTTCTATTTATTTTAATTATTTTCTAATTTTAATTCCAATTTATTTATTTGATCTTTATTCTTTATTATAATAAACTTAATTTTAATTTACTATTTTTTAATCTAATCTAATTTAATTTTATTTTTATAATTTAATTTATTAAATCTTGGAAATGTCCTATAAATCTTCCATCAAGCTGGCAAGATTTAAAAGAACTCTCCTCACCTCAAGATATCTAAGAGTACTACTCCAGCGCAGTCCTTTTAGAATTCCATCGTCGGAATATTTATATTCGTATTTATTATTATTTTTTAAAATATTTTATTTCTAAATATTAATTTTTATGACTCTTAATTTCTAACTTGATTATTAATTCTTTTAATTGTAACTAATCTTACTTAATTCTTATTTCAATTTTTTTAATAATTTTGAGTTTTAAATATCGGAAATGACTTTTTAAATCTTCCATCAAGCTGGTAAGACTTAAAAAGGACCTCCTCACCTCAAGATTTCCGAGAATATTACTCGATCGCAATCTCCTCGAAGTTCCGTCGTCGGAATATTCGTATTTTTTATTTTGTTCTATCTTTATTTTATTTTTATTTCTTACTTGCATTTTTCTTGTAATTCAATTTATTTTTTATATTACTTTATTTATCTAATATTTATCATACTGTATATGTAAAAATAAAATAAAATATATCATACAAATTAAACTAAACAAATCATATCAACTTACAAATTATTTATTCAACACATGTATATTAATCAAATGTTATCAAAGTAATTAAATCATGTAAAGTAAATCAAATCATATTATGCAAGTCATGCAAATAAATACACAATTAACTAATTCATATTAAACCATTAAATTGTTATTAAATTAATTAACTAACATAAATTATTTTTTATCACAAATTAAATTATCATGTCAATTATTAAAATCCATATTATACATTATCCTATACAATTAAAACAATTACATTAAGTTAAATATTAGTGTCAAGTGGTCAATATATTGAATTATTAAAATATCATGCAAATGTTTACCAATTTAATAAGTTAAATAAATTATTAATTTATTCATCAGTTTTATATACACAGACATATATATACACGTACCTGCATGTGCTGCCTTTCCTTGTCTTTCTTTTCTTTCTTTCTTTTTCTCTTGTTTCTCAGTTTCCCGTTTCTTCCTCAAAGCTTCTCTATGTTTTCTCTTCTTGCAGGTAGCAGCTTGGATGCAACAAGGAGGTGGCATGGCAAATTGGATCGGTGCAGCAGTGACCAGCTACACCCGGAAAAGACAGTAGCCATGCACGCCCCACTCCGGCAAGGAAACAGCCACGCTTCAACCCCCCTGTTTCACGCCTAAGATGCCACACAGCCACTCCAGAAACCGTAACTTACAGCAAAGACCAAGTGCTTTCTAACTTCCTTTCCTCTTCCACGTTGCTAACCCCCTTTTTGAACTTGTATATAAAACAAACAGTAGCAGCAAATGTGGTATTGGCAAAGGCACTTCACGCAACAACCAGCAGTGGTTTAGCCACGTCCCTCGAGCAACGCCTACTGCCCACACCCAAGCAAATCAAATCAACCCAGCACTCACGCACAAAGTAGCAGTACGTACCTAGCTGTCCTGCGCAAGGCTTGGATTCAACTCAGACTCTACAACATCGGATCTGCAGGACTTCGCAAGTTACAGCAGTTTTCGGTTCTACCAAGGATCCAAGCGTGGCAAATCGATAGCAGCAACTGACCTAACTGTTACTCCAAAACTCTTGGCACTGCTCCATGTTTCTTTTCTCACTCTTTCTTTTTTTCCTTAGGTTGCTGCTCTTCCTTTTCTCTGGCTAGCTGATGCTTTCTGCAAAACTCTTGAATAGAAGCAAAGCAGGGAAGAAAATACCTAGAACTGATATCCCGGGAAGACCTTGAATGGGGAAGAAAACAAAAAGCAGTGAAGCAAAGACTAGAACCCTGTTAGAGCAAGTGTTTAGAGCAAGAAACTAGCAGTGAATCGAATACTGGTAGAAGGCTAGGTTGAAGAGGATCACGGATAGTGGCTATGGCCGGCAATGGCAGGAAGAGAAAAAATCATGGTAACGAAAGCTGAGTTCCTTCTCATGCACTGCCACCCCCTAGGTTTCCTTTTTCCCCTCCGTTTTTTTTTTCTAGGTTTTTTCTTTCTAGGGTTTTCTTAGAGTTTTCTCTAGGTTTTTTTTTTCCAAGGTCTTTTCCCGGGTTCCTCCTCTTTCATCTTTTGTGTCCCTCCTTTATATTTTTTCAAAACCCTTGTTTTCTCCTTTTATTTTAGGTAATTCAAAAAAATCAAGAATCAATCTTTTTTTTTTTAGGAAATTTTATATTTCAAGAATCGGATATTAAATCCGATATTAATTCTGATTTTTCTTTCCACCAAATCCAAATTAATTTTCCATCTTTTAATCCTATCAAAATTAACTCTGATTTCCTTTTCCTTTTTTTTTATATTTTTTTTCGAAAATAAAATAATAAAAAAAAGTCTAAATCAAAATTTCTAAATCTAAAATAAAAAATATATATAAACTAATTAATTAAAAATATTTGAAAAAAAACCCGGACAAAAATGGTGTCTACATAAATATTAAATTACATTAAAGTTTGAATGTATATATATTGTAAATACAATATATATATGGAATTATTACATTTATATGAATATTTATATAAATGTTATTTAATTTAAAGTACATGAAAATATATATTTTTATGTGTAAATATATATTATTAATATATAATATATATATTTATATAATATATAGTACAAAGTACTATATAATAAAATAATATAATTATATTTATAATATAATTATAAATATTATTATAATTAAAATAAAATACAAAAAAAAAAGAAAACAAACAGAATCGGGAAGACTCCCGATTCTGTCTCCCCGAAGGGCGACCGGCCCTTCGCCGGAGAAAGGAAGAGAGACGATGGAGGAAGACGGTGCCGGCAAGGAGAGGAGAAGAAGCTGGTGACCGAAAGAGAAAAAAAAACGGCGAAAACAGGAAGGAAAATCGAAGGAAAACCGGCGGAGGCCAAGAAGAAAAAAGGAAGAGAAAGTGGCGGTGCCGGCCAAATCAGTCGCCGCCACTGCCATCGAAGCATCACCGGGGGAGGGGGAAGAGGAAGAGGAAGGAGGCCACGGTTGAGGCGGAAAACGGTGGAGGAAGGCCAACTGAGGAGGAGAAGAAACTGAAGGTAAACCGAGTAGATCCGCCGCCGTGCCGCCGATCCAAGCCGAACGGAGGCCAGATCCGGCTTCGCCGTGGTGTCGGCTAGCTGCTGAGCCACCGAACGGCCAGAGAACTGGCCGCTAGAGGAGAACCGGCGATGAGGGGAAGGTGACCGGTCCGGCTGGAAAAGAAAGAAAAGAAAAAAAGAAAAAAAAAGAAAAAGGAAAAAGAAAAAGAAAAGAAAAGAAGAAAAGGAAGAAAAAGGAGAGAGAAAAAGGAAATTTTCAGACTTCGAAAATTTCGGGAATTTCAGAAAATCTCGGAA
The DNA here is from genome assembly GCA_031772115.1 of Heritiera littoralis. Classification (NCBI taxonomy): domain Eukaryota; kingdom Viridiplantae; phylum Streptophyta; class Magnoliopsida; order Malvales; family Malvaceae; genus Heritiera; species Heritiera littoralis. Next base: position 6,218,760 of record JAPDPK010000007.1, on the reverse strand, counting down.
ATCTCAGAAACTCGAGAATTACGGGAATCGGTAAGAAATCCCGAAAAATATTAAATTATTTAAATAATTTATTTATTTAAATAATTATGAAAAAATTCTAAATTTTAGAATTTAATTTCCAGAAAATTCCCTCGATAACCGAGCCGATGGAATCGGGCGAAGTGAACACGGGCGCGAACTTCGAGAGGCAGTCGCCGACCCGAAACAGGTAAGGGAGACATGTGCCGCCTGTAAGGATATTCGGCCACATGTTTTAAATTATGCATTTAATTTATAAATGAAATTTATAATGATTAGTTTTGAAATTTGTGGTGATTTATCGGTTTCAAATTGTGGTGAAATACCAGTTGAGAAATATAAACTGTATTTTCCGTGCAGGAGGCTAGCTAAATCGGCAGCCGTTATACTGCCGAAAAATTATCGAATAATTACTAAAATTTACCGAAAATCATAATAAATGATTTGATTTCACGTGAAAAGATTTTTATGTACGAAAATCGAGAAATTAAGTAAATTTCATAAAACATGAATATAATGATAATTGATTTTAAAATATTCATGTTTTCGTGAATGGTAAAAAGGAAATCACCGAAATTTCATCCTGTAGGTGATATTTCACGTGAAACGAGAAGAAAATGAAAAAGAGACTAAAGTGAATATTTTTATAAATATTCTTAAATATTCACTAGATTTCATATAATATCTTTATAGTTTTAATTATGGAAATAATTAATTATGAAAATTCCATAAAGGTTAAGAAATGATGAACAACTATGTTTTCGAGACTAGAGGTCTCTACACGTGTTTTTAGAAGAAAACAGGATGATGGGAATTTAAAGTTAGAAAATAAATATTTTATTTTCATAAATTATAAAAATAATCTATTTGAATTCCGATAATTATAAAACCATGTTTTCGATTAAATGCACGAAAAAGCATACATATGTGTTTTATAGTGGAAAAAGGACAGTTTTGCCCTTCTATATTTTCAGTGATGATTTTGCAAACTGTCTTCATCGCAATTTATAAAGAAATGTTTGAAGCATGAATTTCATTCCGAAATTAATTCCCATAGTCTTTTGGTAATTAGCTAAACGAACCTTATGATTTCTATGCATATTTTTCAATAAGCTTTTTATGTATGAAAGTAAATAAGTATGTTTTCCGAAACAGTGATCGGAGTGGCAAACCCCTGGCTAACTTAGACCCAGGCACGCTCGGTCCTTACTATTTTGTACCAAATGTATAATTTAAGAAGTTACATAAGTAAGTAAGATTTGAGACTAAGGCCTTCCTATAGTTTATGTTATTGCTTGTCATGCTTGCCACATTGTGCATGTTTCCATCCCTTGTGGCATATGTTTAGCCCACGTCGTGCATGTTCTAGCCCACATTGTGCATGTTCTCATCCCTTGTGGGTATGTTGGTCCTTCGTGGTGCAATGTTCGCTGTACGACCCTGATCAGGTCTACAGCCCATACCATGGCCATAGGTATTCTGTTCCCTCTTCGGAGGATGATATTCTGTTCCCTCTTCGGAGGATGAAGTAAGTGTCATGACCCGCATACTGGCTATATGATTCTGTCTAGTCTCCATGAACTGTATGATAAGTTTTATTAATTATGATGTTAAGTTTCTAAAGTATGATGCATGTTTGAAACAAGTATGAATTTTTGATATATGTATTAAAGAATTCATACAATGATTTAAAGTATGAAATGCATTATTATGGCATTTGTTTTCTGCATATATCGATACTATGACTATTTTCAATGCATTTCTTATGGGGTTTTAGTACGATACGGTTACTGATTTGAAAAGAGAAATAAATGTTTATTCTAAAAGAATAACATAAGAATTATTTCTAAGATAGAGATAATCGAAGAAGAAATTATCCTCTGATTGGATATTTACAAATCACTGTACTGTACTGTTTTTACTGTACTGAAAGAGAAGAGAAGTAAACCACTGTTTTTATTTCTGAACTGCCACGTGTTTTAAAGTATACTGAAGTAAAAAGAAATAAGTGGTTTACTCTGTGGAAAAATGAAAATTATATCGTTTTGAAAACAACGAAATTAATATTCTCTACAGTTGCTGTCAAGACCCGTGACCACATTTTTCATCTTCTTATACACATCTTAACCGGTTGGGCTGTCTGTGATACTTCACTTGTACTGACTGTTAAACAATTTTACAATGTATTGTTTATATTATACACATCCCCTATCGTAATTTATCAGATAAGTAGTACTGTTGACATGTCTAAATACAGAGAATAAATGATCATATCTCAAATAAACAGTCGGTCTGACACGTTGTCCTTCGTGTACAGCCAGGATCCACAATCCACTGAACTCACTAGCATCAAAACCTGAGATGTTTAATATTAAGGGGTGAGCAAAACCACGGCTCAGTAAGAGAATTATATGTTTCACTTGATACTCAGCTTCCTATATGCTGAAAATCTTTTTCATTTTCCCTATGGGCTCTAGGCTCGCATGTAGGAAGGATACTACAGTCGGCTAGGGATCCGAATGGAGTAAGGTAGGTATTTTAGAATACCATACTTGTTACGGAACCTAGAAGCAACTGTAGAGATAAATTTTTCTTTTTGTTATGAATTAATAAATCCTTTTCAATCTTTCATAACCTTTTTCATATTCTTTTAAAAAAAATGCTTCTACTAAATAAAGCAATTAAATAAAATAATTAATATTCGTATCATACATGCTTGAGTTATTGTAAATTAGCATGCATGGATTATACTAAGGTTTATTACCATTTCGTAAGTGCACCCATGTCATAACTTATTCATGCTTACTTTTCATCCTTAGTCATACAAGGCATCGTTCTTATTAAAAGTATAATTATGTGTGGAAGCACAAACATTCAAGTAGTACATGTTCAATGGCATATATAGACATCATCCAATAATCATATACATCATGTGTCATATGCCTAAGATCTATTTCATCCTTCGACATTCATCGCATTCACGAATCACAATCACTTACTTATAGTCACAATATCCTACGATTTCTCATATTTCGTTAGAACACGTGTAGTACTTAGTTCCCGAAGGATTTTAGAGGTTGTGACGAACCAGCACAATCGGCCATGGCAACCTCTCTGGGCCCATCAGACAACGATTGCCTAGCTTCATCACTCATCCGTGGCTCACACAGTACAATCATTGAGTCTCTGCTCGGTTTGGCCATTAGTACATCCGTACTGTCCTCTATGGCCCAAAGTCCACTCGAGGTTTTAGAGGTTGTGACGAACCAGCACAATCGGCCATGGCAACCTCTCTGGGCCCATCAGACAACGATTGCCTAGCTTCATCACTCGTCCGTGGCTCACACGGTACAATCATCGAGTCTCTGCTCGGTTTGGCCTTTAGTACATCGAAGCTCGTGTAGCACTTAGTTCTCGAAGGATTCTAGAGGTGGCTCCCACGGTTCGGAATTCGAATGTTTCATTTAAATTTATAGTGAGAATGTCAGATATATCAATTCTTCCTTTTTTTTTCTTTTTAAACATATTAGAGGTTTGTATCTCATGTCTTATGAGAATCATCTCACAGTACTATAATCAGTACCGAAATGAGCATTTTATAAAAATGCTATAATTCAATTGATTTTCTTCTCATATTATATGAAACATGTTCTTTTCACATGTCACACATCACATATCACATTTCCCATTTGACATATTCCATGTCATGCAAAACACTTTCCTTTTTAACATGTCACCTATCATTTATGGAGTCTATGATAGACATCAATCTTATCGTACTATAAATCTCGGAGGGTAAAGAAATAAACCGGTCAAATCTATGACCATAATCTATGTTGTCCTCTGTGGGTCGCGGATCAGGTGTCGACCGGGACTAAACATATCACATATCATGCATCCGTATGATAGGAATGCCAACCAATCTCAAAACCGTAGTTTTTATCATCAAATAGACTTATATGGAATTTATATAAATATAAAATTCCATAATTTAAAACCATAAGGTTTAAAATCCTTTAGTGAATATTTATAAAAATATTCATAAGAATATTCACTATATTTCACTTCCTCTTTCATCTCGTAATTCGTGTAATTTCTCTATTCCGAGAATTTTCGATGATTTCATTATCATCATTCTCGAATACATGAATATTCTAAAGTTCCATCTCATTATATTCATATATTATGAAATTTAGAAATTTCCTCATGTCTCGTGATTTAATATCGAAATTCTGAAATAAATCATTTAATATGATTTTATAAAGTTTTTCTAAAATTTTCGGCAGCATAACGGCTGTCGATTCACTAACCTCCTGCACGAAAAATACAGTTTAAAATATTTCAGCCAGTACTTCTTCCCAAATTATTTTCAGCAAATCATGCATCATAATAATTTTCATAAAATAATTGCATAAAATATTTCAAATTTAATTATGCAGACTGAGTATCCTTACAGTGCTGCACATGCATCCCTTACCTTTTTCCGGGTCGGCGACTTCCGCTTATCGATCGCGCCCGCGCTCCATTTCTCCCGATTCCTTATCTCGATTGTTGAAAATAATTTCTGGAATTAAAATTCTAATTTTTAGAATTTTTCATAATTTATTTAATTTTTTTTTTCTGAAATTAAATTCTCGGGAAATTTCTTACCGAATTTGTGAAATCCCGGGTTGTCGAATTTCCGGGAATTTTCCGAATTCCCGAAATTCTCCTTTTTCCTCTTTTTCTTCCTTTTTCTCCCTTTTTCCTCTTTTTCTTTTCTTTCTTTCTTTTCTTTTTCTTTTTCTTTTTCTTTTTCTTTTTCCTGGTCAGACCGGTTCAGACCGGTCCAGCTCCTTTCCTCGCCGGTTCCTCGCCGGCGGCTGGTTCTCCGGCGGTTCAGGTGTCCCTCAGCTGGCCGGCTGCACAACGAACTTGCCGGTGCCCTCCGTTTGCCCTGGATCGGTGGCACGGCGGCGGATCGAGGCGGTTTTGCCTCGGTTCTTCTTCCTCTTCGCCGGCGTTCCTCCGCCGTCCATTGCGTCTCCGGTGGCCTCCATCGGCTTCGTCTTCCTCCGGTGAAGCTTCGGTGGTAGTGCCGGCCACCGATTTGGTCGACATCGCCGTCGGCCATTTTCTTTTCTCTTCCGGCGTTTGCTTCTGCTTCCCATTCGATTTTCCTCCGTTTCTTCACGCCGGCGTTGGCGTCGGCTTCCTCTTCCCTTGCCGGCGTCGACGCTTCTTTTCCTTCTCCTCCTTTCCCTCTCCGGCGGCCGCTGACGGGGGCGGCTCTTCCGGTGACAGAATCGGGTTTCCCGATTCTGTCTTTTGTTTTCCTTTTTATTTGGTTTCCTTTTTGGTTTATCCCTTTCCCTTTTTAGTATGTAAGCTAATATATATTATACACCATATTTTATACTTTATACATATACTATATATTATATACTACACATATATTAATTCATACATAGTATAATTATTTATATAGATATAATATAACAATATATCTACTTTATATTTATGTTATACAATTTAAATAAAATAATATTTGCTTATTTATATAGTATTGTACTATATATATATTTAAAGAGATACATACATATACATATATGTATATTAAGTATTACAAAAATGTATATCTAGTATAAATATATATATATATATATATGTATATTTATATACTTAAAGTTAAATAACATATATGTATACAAATTATATAAATGCTATAATAAAATATTTATACATATAAACTTTTATATAAAACCACATTTACTTTTCTTATATATTCATATACTTTTATTTAAAATAATAATATATATATATATTTCATATATATATATATATATCTGTACATATATATTTATAATTATATAAATACATTTTATAATATACACATGTCTTTATTTAAGACAAAATAGTATATATTTTATTTCATAATATATACTAATATTCATATACATACATATGTATTTATATAAAAACATGTGTAAATATATTTATATAATTTAATTATATAAATATATAATATACGCATTTTTATTTTATTAATTTTGGATTTCCATTAATCCAATTTAAATTCCTCCTTTTCTTATTTTCAATAACTCCGACTTTATTATTATTATTATTATTTTCATTTAATTTCCTCACTTTTCTTAATTTCGGGAATTTCAACTGTATTCCTATCTCGTAAATAAATTTTTATTTATTTCCCCTTATTTAATTTCTCTAATATTTATTTTCCATATTTCTAATTTCCAATAAATGGAAAAATTTACGGTTATCACATCCTCCCCACCTTAAGAAATTCGATCCTCCGAATTTAACTTAAGTCCAAAGGTGGTACATGCCGTATACTTATGGATTCTGACCTTTAGTTCATCCTCCAAATAATACTGCCAGTACACTCTCAATATCAATAGTACTTTAGACCACTACATGTTGTCTTTCATCATATATGTCTATGCTCATGTAATTTCATTTGCGCAAATCCAGAGTTATTCACTTTACTCTTTTCATATAAGAGCCATACATAATAATTTTAACATTACAGCTGATTTATGCTGTTCAACATCCATTCTTCTCACTTAGTGCTTAGTCGACATCATTTGGTACTATCATGTACTCATATCGATCAATTATATGTAAGTGTCCCAGTAACTTTCACATCTCATGCACACGCTCTCTCAATAACATGGAGCGTTTACATCTCACGCTCATATATATAAATATATATATCAGTATGGAGCGGTGCTATCAATACACTTGGGATCTCAAAGCCTTTTGCTATCTCTCGTTAGCATATGGCAACACAGAGACTCCCATCACATGTAAGGCTCACTGGAAACTGTACATACGCATTCACACCGTTTAACACTTATACTTCGACTAAGGCACTAGAGAATCTAGAAGTCTGATAATGGGAAGTGATTCTATTTAGATCATCAGTCTTTAATCACTTCCATATCATTGTTTCTCTTTTGGACTCTTTATTGTCCACAATATTCATTTTCACACCTATTCCATCAAGGCTGCATCTCATTTGCCGACTTTACTATAGTTCATCTCTTACGATCATAATTCATGAGACTATCATATTCTCTTCATATAGTATGGTCTCTAGATCTCTTTTCATAATTTAGATTCTGTGATTGAATCCTCGAATTAACCATTTAAGCACCACATTATTTATACAATTCCACCATCTCTATCATTTCGAGGTGGTTATATGTACAAACATTTTACTGGCAGTAAACATATCAATTATCTTACTCCTTGGAGTATCATTACTTTCACTCATTAATTCTGGCTTTGATTTTTACATCTTGCCACCGTTATGTGATAACCAACACAATTCAGTTCCAATCTTAACTTCGGGGACTGTTTCATATTGATGTTCCCTTCTCATCATGCAATTTATTTCCTTATTCCACTTTCATTTTCGTTTTCATATTTCCACCATTTATCTCTTCATATATATATATACATATATATATTTTTAATTGGCATGGTACTATACTGCTAAGATCTTTTAAAATCTTGCATACCATCTTTTTCTTTACACTTGCCATCTGCCGACTTTAATTTCTTTAATTAGATCTCATCTATAGAGCAGCTAGTCTCATCACTCTTTTATAGGCTGACAATAGTATTTAGCTAGACTCATTACTTTCGTATCTCAATCATATCTTTATATCATAGACAGGTTCACTGTCATCCTGTCGTCTCGAGAACTTATATCTCAAGAGGAGGTACTGTCTAGCCAAATCTTTAGTTGCAAATCTTAGCACAATTCCACAGTCTTTAAGAGTTTAAGGATCATATCACAATGCTGCTCATGTTCCATTTATACTTTAGACTCTATCGGTATTTCATCAATTTACTCATGTAAGGATGCCTCATTCTTTAGGCTTATCTACTTTACAAGGCAACTCATTACCCTTGTAACTTCAATCGAAACTCGTAAAATTCACTCCGAGTTCAAATCATCATCTTATGGACACCAATCTTCAATGTTTTATCTAAGGACTCTTTATACTGAGGCTAGTCTTATTAACTCCTCACACATCCCTAATCAGATCCATAAAGCATCTATTTTCATGTAGATGAATACTTGTTCTTCACAAGAACTTTATTAATGATAGGGAATCAATACATCCTTTTTAATTCATCTACATCTCAATATCATTTGTATTTCTCTCATTTACACTGATATAGATAACACCATTATTCTCAATTTTTCATTATCTGTATTTTCGTCATCTAGACCTCTACACGTGAATTTCATTATTCACACATTTTCCAGAGTTATTCTCTTAAGCTTTTCGGATTCTTTCTACATCCTCCGATATGAACTTAGAATTTAACATCATATTCAAAATCGAGTCAATGTTATCTCGATTCCTCTAATTTATATAACTCTGGAAGTTTTATCGGAAATCAAATCTGATATTTTCTTTAATCATACATTTCTTATCATCTTGTGACCATCGTTCTTCAACTTTTCATCTGATGATGCCTTTTGCAAAGATTGCTCTTATAAGCTCCTTATACGTCTCCGATTAAATCATATTTAAGGCATCACTTCAATATAATATTTATTTGTTCTTCATAAGAATTTTAGTATATAACCAAAAATTTTAATACATCATTTAATTCATCCTCAAATCATATCATTTGTATTTCCTTCCTTTACATCGATACTTGTGAATTTCATCATCCATAATATTTTCCAAAAATTATTTTCTTGAGCTTGTTGGATTTCTTCTATATTCTTCGATACAAGCTTAAGAATAAATTTCATATCCGCAATCGAGTCAACATTCACCTGATTTTCTCAATCTATGTTACTCTGGAATTTATCGGGGTTCTGATCCGATAGTTTCTTTAACCACCCTTCTTTTATCATGTTGGACCTTTATCATTGTGTCCCATCATTTCATAATGTAGTTTCAAGGCAGAGACATTCAATACTCAAATCATTTTGATACATATTCTACCTTGATTTCATCACCTAGCAATGCTTTACAGCGTTACGAATCTCATTCTGGTAAGCTGTATCAAGTACAATGGTTCTCAACACACTTTACAGCTACCTGTTTCAATTCAATTATTCACTTTAAAACCATTTCCATTTACTAAATTCAGGCTTTGTTCCCTCGAGTATATTCTCCACAAGGTTTGAACCTTGGCACCCTTACGTACCTAGTTCCTTACACTCGTGTTACCGTTGAGATACTTATAAGGGCCTCGCCCGTTCATATCGACCATCGACGAGCATCCCCTAGGCGATCCTTTCGCCTCAGGTTTATCCTTACTAGTGAGTCGGCGATGAGATAGTTCGCCTATATCTCACGACACATGATCCACTACGGGTCGCCCACCATTGGGTCGCCCATCACAGTTCTGTCTCAAGGGTCCTGAAGAACTTAGGTTAGCGGTCATCTTCTTTTTATCACTTGACTGTTCTTATAATTATCCTCTAATTCACAGTACTCCAAACAGTACCTCATTCTGTAGCAAATATTCCAAGATACGTCTGTTCTATGTACGATTATCTGTTTGATACCTCAAAGAAATGAAAACGTACAGAACCATAAGAAATCACACCAGTATGTATTCCATTATCTGTACTTTTCACCTCATCAGTCAATTCTTGTAATCATTTCACTTTTCATAGTATTTAACGATCCCATTCAATACACTCTAAATTTTTCGACCCTTACAGTCAATAATCGGGTCAATCATCTGATGACATTCCACTACACTCTTTGGATCGCATGATATAAGGCCCCGGCCCGTCCGCCGTCCGCCTATACACGTTTTATTGTGATGCCTCGGATTTGCCGGTCTCAAGCCGGAGGGGCCCGAGCCGCACCACTCATCCGTACTCGTTCTATTGTAAGGACCGGGAGTGCCTGGATCTCCGTTAACCAGGGATTTACCACCCCAGTATCTTACTCATACGTACTGTCCGCTTTGGGTTCTAGAGGTGGCCCCCGTCACACAGACGTGGCACTTAGTCCCTCACGGATTGTTTTATTGTAAAGCCCAGGATTTACCACTATGGCCCAAAGTCCACTCGTGGAGGGGCCCTGGCCGCCTCACTCAACCATACTGTTATCCCCTATGGCCCACAGTCCACTCGGGGTTTTTCTTTCGCGTCCGTAATCTAAGTGTTAGTGGAATCAGTAATAGGGATCGTTAGATTCATATGACATCTTCTATGCCATTAATAATTCCATTACTATCAATGGATTCCAATTCAGCTCGGTTTTATCACTATTCCGACATCGCCCAATATAGGGGCATTTTCGTCATTTCGACATTTATTTCTATCTCCTCAATATACATTCAAATCAATGAACTGATCATCTATGTGTTGATAGTATCCTTTCTGATACTTATAACAGCAAGTTAGATCTCATTCGATTTTCGACAGAGAAGTTCACTAAAATCCACAATGGGATTAATTTACTTGTAATTCAGCTTTATAACATTAATTTCTCTGTCAAATCGATCAATTCCAACTTCTGGTGATCTATTTTGACTCCCAGTAAAATTTTGGGGGTAGGGGTATTTTGGTCATTTTTGGCTAAAAATTTTCTCTCTTCAAATTACCCTCAATCGGTGATCTTAAAGTCTATTTAATGATGATATTTTATTCCCCTATTTTATACCATTACTTTCAGGTCTCAGTTCGGTTCGGACAGAAAAGTACTGGTGGGGCCCTCACCGAGTCCATTTCTGTTCCTTACCGAACAGGCCTTCATAGAGATTAGAAGAATCACCAATTTTTTTTCGGTAATTTCTGAGCCTATTTTCTTTTTTAACATTCTCAGTTTATACTTTCTCACTTCCTTTAAATCATTTTACCCCATTTACAATCATTTATTTTCTCTATGTATTCAGACGACACAGTACTACAGGGGATGTTTAACTCTTTTCTTTCCAAAGTATCCACAGACATCAGGCCAACCAATGCTCTGATACCACTAAATCTGTCACGACCCGTGACCACATTTTTCATCTTCTTATACACATCTTAACCGGTTGGGCTGTCTGTGATACTTCACTTGTACTGACTGTTAAACAATTTTACAATGTATTGTTTATATTATACACATCCCCTATCGTAATTTATCAGATAAGTAGTACTGTTGACATGTCTAAATACAGAGAATAAATGATCATACCTCAAATAAACAGTCGGTCTGACATGTTGTCCTTCGTGTACAGCCAGGATCCACAATCCACTGAACTCACCAGCATCAAAACCTGAGATGTTTAATATTAAGGGGTGAGCAAAACCACGGCTCAGTAAGAGAATTATATGTTTCACTTGATACTCAGCTTCCTATATGCTGAAAATCTTTTTCATTTTCCCTATGGGCTCTAGGCTCGCATGTAGGAAGGATACTACAGTCGGCTAGGGATCCGAATGGAGTAAGGTAGGTATTTTAGAATACCATACTTGTTACGGAACCTAGAAGCAACTGTAGAGATAAATTTTTCTTTTTGTTATGAATTAATAAATCCTTTTCAATCTTTCATAACCTTTTTCATATTCTTTTAAAAAAAATGCTTCTACTAAATAAAGCAATTAAATAAAATAATTAATATTCGTATCATACATGCTTGAGTTATTGTAAATTAGCATGCATGGATTATACTAAGGTTTATTACCATTTCGTAAGTGCACCCATGTCATAACTTATTCATGCTTACTTTTCATCCTTAGTCATACAAGGCATCGTTCTTATTAAAAGTATAATTATGTGTGGAAGCACAAACATTCAAGTAGTACATGTTCAATGGCATATATAGACATCATCCAATAATCATATACATCATGTGTCATATGCCTAAGATCTATTTCATCCTTCGACATTCATCGCATTCACAAATCACAATCACTTACTTATAGTCACAATATCCTACGATTTCTCATATTTCGTTAGAACACGTGTAGTACTTAGTTCCCGAAGGATTTTAGAGGTTGTGACGAACCAGCACAATCGGCCATGGCAACCTCTCTGGGCCCATCAGACAACGATTGCCTAGCTTCATCACTCATCCGTGGCTCACACAGTACAATCATCGAGTCTCTGCTCGGTTTGGCCATTAGTACATCCGTACTGTCCTCTATGGCCCAAAGTCCACTCGAGGTTTTAGAGGTTGTGACGAACCAGCACAATTGGCCATGGCAACCTCTCTGGGCCCATCAGACAACGATTGCCTAGCTTCATCACTCGTCCGTGGCTCACACGGTACAATCATCGAGTCTCTGCTCGGTTTGGCCTTTAGTACATCGAAGCTCGTGTAGCACTTAGTTCTCGAAGGATTCTAGAGGTGGCTCCCACGGTTCGGAATTCGAATGTTTCATTTAAATTTATGGTGAGAATGTCAGATATATCAATTCTTCCTTTTTTTTTTCTTTTTAAACATATTAGAGGTTTGTATCTCATGTCTTATGAGAATCATCTCACAGTACTATAATCAGTACCGAAATGAGCATTTTATAAAAATGCTATAATTCAATTGATTTTCTTCTCATATTATATGAAACATGTTCTTTTCACATGTCACACATCACATATCACATTTCCCATTTGACATATTCCATGTCATGCAAAACACTTTCCTTTTTAACATGTCACCTATCATTTATGGAGTCTATGATAGACATCAATCTTATCGTACTATAAATCTCGGAGGGTAAAGAAATAAACCGGTCAAATCTATGACCATAATCTATGTTGTCCTTTGTGGGTCGCGGATCAGGTGTCGACCGGGACTAAACATATCACATATCATGCATCCGTATGATAGGAATGCCAACCAATCTCAAAACCGTAGTTTTTATCATCAAATAGACTTATATGGAATTTATATAAATATAAAATTCCATAATTTAAAACCATAAGGTTTAAAATCCTTTAGTGAATATTTATAAAAATATTCATAAGAATATTCACTATATTTCACTTCCTCTTTCATCTCGTAATTCGTGTAATTTCTCTATTCCGAGAATTTTCGATGATTTCATTATCATCATTCTCGAATACATGAATATTCTAAAGTTCCATCTCATTATATTCATTTATTATGAAATTTAGAAATTTCCTCATGTCTCGTGATTTACTATCGAAATTCTGAAATAAATCATTTAATATGATTTTATAAAGTTTTTCTAAAATTTTCGGCAGCATAACGGCTGCCGATTCACTAACCTCCTGCACGAAAAATACAGTTTAAAATCTTTCAGCCAGTACTTCTTCCCAAATTATTTTCAGCAAATCATGCATCATAATAATTTTCATAAAATAATTGCATAAAATATTTCAAATTTAATTATGCAGACTGAGTATCCTTACAGTGCTGCACATGCATCCCTTACCTTTTTCCGGGTCGGCGACTTCCGCTTATCGATCGCGCCCGCGCTCCATTTCTCCCGATTCCTTATCTCGATTGCTGAAAATAATTTCTGGAATTAAAATTCTAATTTTTAGAATTTTTCATAATTTATTTAATTTTTTTTTCTGAAATTAAATTCTCGGGAAATTTCTTACCGAATTTGTGAAATCCCGGGTTGTCGAATTTCCGGGAATTTTCCGAATTCCCGAAATTCTCCTTTTTCCTCTTTTTCTTCCTTTTTCTTCCTTTTTCCTCTTTTTCTTTTCTTTCTTTCTTTTCTTTTTCTTTTTCTTTTTCTTTTTCCTGGTCAGACCGGTTCAGACCGGTCCAGCTCCTTTCCTCGCCGGTTCCTCGCCGGCGGCCGGTTCTCCGGCGGTTCAGGTGTCCCTCAGCTGGCCGGCTGCACAACGAACTTGCCGGTGCCCTCCGTTTGCCCTGGATCGGTGGCACGGCGGCAGATCGAGGCGGTTTTGCCTCGGTTCTTCTTCCTCTTCGCCGGCGTTCCTCCGCCGTCCATTGCGTCTCCGGTGGCCTCCATCGGCTTCGTCTTCCTCCGGTGAAGCTTCGGTGGTAGTGCCGGCCACCGATTTGGTCGACATCGCCGTCGGCCATTTTCTTTTCTCTTCCGGCGTTTGCTTCTGTTTCCCATTCGATTTTCCTCCGTTTCTTCACGCCGGCGTTGGCGTCGGCTTCCTCTTCCCTTGCCGGCGTCGACGCTTCTTTTCCTTCTCCTCCTTTCCCTCTCCGGCGACCGCTGACGGGGGCGGCTCTTCCGGTGACAGAATCGGGTTTCCCGATTCTGTCTTTTGTTTTCCTTTTTATTTGGTTTCCTTTTTGGTTTATCCCTTTCCCTTTTTAGTATGTAAGCTAATATATATTATACACCATATTTTATACTTTATACATATACTATATATTATATACTACACATATATTAATTCATACATAGTATAATTATTTATATAGATATAATATAACAATATATCTACTTTATATTTATGTTATACAATTTAAATAAAATAATATTTGCTTATTTATATAGTATTGTACTATATATATATTTAAAGAGATACATACATATACATATATGTATATTAAGTATTACAAAAATGTATATCTAATATAAATATATATATATATATGTATATTTATATACTTAAAGTTAAATAACATATATGTATACAAATTATATAAATGCTATAATAAAATATTTATACATATAAACTTTTATATAAAACCACATTTACTTTTCTTATATATTCATATACTTTTATTTAAAATAATAATATATATATATTTCATATATATATCTGTACATATATATTTATAATTATATAAATACATTTTATAATATACACATGTCTTTATTTAAGACAAAATAGTATATATTTTATTTCATAATATATACTAATATTCATATACATACATATGTATTTATATAAAAACATGTGTAAATATATTTATATAATTTAATTATATAAATATATAATATACGCATTTTTATTTTATTAATTTTGGATTTTCATTAATCCAATTTAAATTCCTCCTTTTCTTATTTTCAATAACTCCGACTTTATTATTATTATTATTTTTTTTTCATTTAATTTCCTCACTTTTCTTAATTTCGGGAATTTCAACTGTATTCCTATCTCGTAAATAAATTTTTATTTATTTCCCCTTATTTAATTTCTCTAATATTTATTTTCCATATTTCTAATTTCCAATAAATGGAAAAATTTACGGTTATCACAGTTGCTTCTAGGTTCCGGAACAAGTATGGTATTCTAAAATACCTACCTTATTCTATTTGGATCCCTAACCGGCTGTAGTATCCTTCCTACATGTTAGCCTAGAGCCAGTTAGGAAGATTTTAAAGAAAATGAATAAAAAAAAGTATTTTCAGCATATAGATAGCTGAATATCAAGTGTGACATATAACTCTCTTACTGAGCCGTGGTTTGCTCACTCCCCAATATTAACATTTCAGGTTTTGATGATTGTGAGATCCGACATTTGTGGATTACGACTACCGACTGAGATTGATGAGGTATTATCAATTATTTTTTGTATTTAGACATATGTACAGTACTACTTACTTATAGAGTAAGATAGGGGATGTATATAATATTAATTATTATATGAAATTGTTTAACATTAAGTGTAAAGTGAAGTATCACAGACAGCCCAACCGGATAACTTGCGTAAAATAAGATGAAAAATGTGGTAATGGGTCGTTACAATATTCCACATCATCCCAACAATGTTTCACAATATCCCAACACATTACAACAACCATCAAAATATTTTATCAATCATTCAAGCTTATTCACACAATCTTTTAACCATACTCCGACATTGTTTCATCATTATTTCATTGTCAATCCTTATTATACTCGACAACATTCCGCTATAACCAATATTGTTCATTCATAACAACTTTAAAACTTTCCAATGTAATACCATTATAGCATAAAGCAATCCAACCTATGACAATATAATACTAACGCAATCTTATAAAAGTATCTTACCTATTTTACTAATGTCTTGAATTGTAGCACTTCCAAGCTTAGTTGAATTTCACCCCTTGTACGATTCTCTACAATCCCCAAATCCATTTTCATACTTAGAACATTCGACAATCAATTTAGCAATTTATCAATTAAATAAGAATAAACTAAAATAACATGAAATAGAATCCATTACCATTCCTCCATTTTTGTCTTCATCTTCCTTTCTTTCTTTCTTTTTTTTTCTTGCTAAACCGGTTCAAACCCGGTTCAGCCTTCTTCTTTCTTTTCCACCGCTGGTTCAGCCCCTCCAGCGGCGACTGAGGGCACTGCGTTTCTCCCTTTCCTTCTCCGTCTCTGTTTGCCCCAACAGTTTCTTTCTTTCTCTCTTCTAATCTCTTTTTTTTCTAGTTACCGGCCTACCTTGTTTCCTTCTGTTCCGAGTAGATCCACCTTCACCGAATCTGCCTTTGCCAGCTCTGGCCAGGTACTGGCGATCCTTTTTTCTTTTCCCTTCTCTTTTCTCTTTTCCTTTCCTGTTCTACTCGGGCCGATTCGCTTCTCTTCCCTCTTCACTGTTGCCGACCATCCCTTCTCTTCCTTGTCTGGCGACGATCGGAGCCCCTTCTCTCTCCCTCCGATCGATTTCTCTCTCTCCCATTTCTCTTCTTCTCTTCGTTTTCTTCTTCTTCTTTTTTATCGGGTCTGCATGCGCAGCAAGCTTCCACGAGAAGCTTGTTGTGATTTCTTTTATTTATTTTTTATTTATTTTTTTATATTCGTTTATTTTTTTATATATTCTTTTTTATTTTTAGTCTGCTGAGTAGACTTTGCAACCGAGACAAGCTTCCTCGGGAAGCTTGTCCCAATTTTTATTTTTTTATTATATATATTTATTATTACTATTATTTTTTTAACAATACACATAAATATATATATATATATATTTATTTATATGATAAATCCATTTATATTAGTAATATATATTTATAACATGTATTATAAATATATATATTTTTAAAATTATACTTTCTAAATAACCAGTGTATATTAAAATATATTAATATATAATACATATATATTGCAAATATTTGTTATAAATATATTTATACTTGATAAATAAATATATGTATCAAATATACTCACTTTTTTTTTAATTAATGTATAATATGTTTTATACATTAATTTGTTTTATTTTCAATATTATATATTTTCATGTATACTTGTCATGTACACGTAAAAATTTAATTCATTAAATTCATCATGGTATTTCCATTTATTCTATTACTTTATGGTTCTCTTAATTTTATTTTATTTAAATTCCTTAATAATCTATTTGCTCCAAGTCCCTATTTTGATTTATATTTACTGTTATTCGAAATTCACAGTTATCACAATAAATTGATTCCAAAACCATCCCAAAGTCATTTTTTAATTTCTTTTAAATATTCCTTAACTTAAACACATGAAAACTTAGCCCAAATATTATTAAGTAATTTTCTAAAAATATATTCTATAATTTCATGAGAAAATTACTTAATACAATATTAAAAATCATTTTCTAAAATCATTAAGACCAATAATGGATCATTAATTAAATCATGATCTTATACTTGATAAAAGCACTTGATATGGTTTGTAAAAATCATAAATAACCAAGCAAATTTACAAATTGAATCAAACATTTAATTGTGCTTAAGTTTTTGTCATTTCAAAATATATATGTCAATTTAAAGCTAACAATCTCTCCATTTTTTATTTAACAAAATTTAAAGTAAATTTGCTTTGAAAAACGTTTGAAAATGCCCCCTCAATTAAAGCATGATTTAAAAAAAAAATTTAAAGATTAACCACAAACAATATCTTTCCCCCTTTTCATCACAGCAAACAAATAGAATTACTATCAAGAAACTCCCCCTAAATAAGTGCATAGAGTAAGAAACGAAAAAGGAGTTAGTAACATAAGATTAACATGGAACATGAATAACAAGAGGTGCCATACATATAAAGCACATGTACAATAAAAGGCATCAATTTAAAGCAACAATATTCATGAACCATAAAGAGTCATAATAATGTAAATGAAATAAAAAGTCATAACTGGACAAAGTCAAAGTACTAAATACAAAATTCAAAAAGCCAACATGGATGAGAAAACAATGTCAAGTAGCAAAACACATCCATGTAAAACAACTAAATCTGCAACTGTAGACACCCTATTTTGTCCGGGTACTAAGTTGTAAATAACTAACTTGAATAATTAGGTGGTCTTGTAATTAACATTAGATTAGGATAATTATTTTAATATTGGAGTTAACTTAGAATTAAATTAGGTTTTTAGAATTAACATTAATTAGGAAATTAAAAATAAAATAGGATTTGGGATTATGAAAATAAAAGAAATATTAACTTAGGATAATTAAAATTATTTATTAGATTAGGATTTATTGGTTAGGATGATTTTTAGATTTTTAAATTAGGAGAGTTATTATTAGATTAAACTTAGAGGAATTAGAATTAGATTAGACTTAATAGGAATTAATTAATAAAAATAAATAAAAAATTAAAAAGGAAGAGATAAAGACTGATTGTTATTTAATTAAATCAAAACTCTAACTCTTTGAGACTATAAAAGGATCATCTTCAGGCAGTCAACCTACACAGTTACTTGATCCACACTAGCCTACATCATCCTCATCACACCCCCGCTATATCGCTACACACTGAGCCTTCACTTTCACAACCACCATCATCACTACTCATCACTTTTGCCCAGCTTATCACTCTCCATCTTCATAGCCTCCACCTTGTCGAGTCGCACCACAAACCCATCAGCTGCTGCTTTAGTTGTACATTAAATCATCACCATCATCGTTCTTGATGCTTTTAGCATTAGCGGACATGTGAAGGAGAAGATCAAAGGGGTTGTTATATCTTTACACACGTGAGTAGGTAAGTGAAACTTAGGTCCTATCACGCCCTAATTTTTGAAAATTGGAACTGACTTTTTTCATTTTCACACAATGGTTGGGCAGTGCTCAATGTCTTTACTATGACTATATGCCAAAATTATTTAGCTAAAGTAGCATTCATTTATTTACATATATCCCAATACACATAATCCGAGTACGGATTGTTTTTCAATATAAATACTATAACAAATACTATGATTTACTTACAAATCTCTTCAATTTACTATTTACATCCTCTTGCTTATTAATGCACTGTACAGTAGATGTCTAAAAATCATACCTATAGGTACGACAATGGAACTCCTGTAGGCATCTTATTAGAATATTCTCTCATCAAACGACTATCTCAGCAGATATATCTAGAAGGTAGAGAAGAGGGTGAGCTTTGGGAAAAGCCCAGTAAGAAACATACAAAAAAGAACTGATATCATGCAACTATATGCAAGTATCATTTTAAAACCGATGTCAAAGATGCTAAAGTTAATATTGAAAATCAGTATCAAAGTGTCACGACCCGTGACCACATTTTTCATCTTCTTATACACATCTTAACCGGTTGGGCTGTCTGTGATACTTCACTTGTACTGACTGTTAAACAATTTTACAATGTATTGTTTATATTATACACATCCCCTATCGTAATTTATCAGATAAGTAGTACTGTTGACATGTCTAAATACAGAGAATAAATGATCATACCTCCAATAAATAGTCGGTCTGACACATTGTCCTTCGTGTACAGCCAGGATCCACAATCCACTGAACTCACATTCATCAAAACCTGAAATGTTGAAAATTAAGGGGTGAGCAAAACCACGGCTCAGTAAGAGAATTATATGCCTCACTTGATACTCAGCTTCCTATATGCTGAAAATCTTTTTCATTTTTCCTATGGGCTCTAGGCTCGCATGTAGGAAAGATACTACAGTCGGCTAGGGATCCGAATAGAGTAAGGTAGGTATTTTAGAATACCATACTTGTTACGGAACCTAGAATCAACTGTAGAGAGAATTTTCATTTCGTTTTGAATTAATAAATCCTTTTCTCTTTCAAACTTTCATAACCTTTTTCATACGCTTTTCAAAACAATGCTTCTACGAAACAAAGCATTTAAATAAAATAATTAATATTCGTATATTCCTTGAAAAGAATATTAGTTAAATCATCATCTTATTTCTTTAAAACTTATTTCATGTTTTAATGTACTCTCTTAATTAGTTCCGTCCTTTAAAAAGCAAAATAAGCTATTAATATCTATTCCATTCTTAAGTTCACAAGGCATCATTCTTTTTATCAGTATGATTAAGTGTGAAAGAAACGAACTTATTGTAAGGACCGGGAGTGCCTGGATCTATGTTAACCAGGGATGTACCACCCCAGTGCTTTACTCATCCGATATATCACACACCTCATATGTCATATGCACCAGATCTATTTCATTTTTATTGTCAAGGCCCAGCCCGTATCACCAGGCCGTCGGCTGGCATCCCCTTGGCCCATCGGCCCCAGGTTTACCTCGACTCAACCGTATTGTCCGCTCTGGACTCTTGAGGTGGCTCCCACAGTTCTATCATCGAGTCTCTGCTTGGTATGGCCTGTACTGAAACATCAGAACACGTGTAGCACTTAGTTCCCGAAGGACTCTAGAGGTGGCTCCCACGGTTCAATCATCGAGTCTCTGCTCGGTATGGCCTGTACTGAAACATCAGAACACGTGTAGCACTTAGTTCCCGAAGGACTCTAGAGGTGGCTCCCACGGTTCAATCATTGAGTCTCTACTCGGTATGGCCTGTACTGAAACATCAGAACACGTGTAGCACTTAGTTCCCGAAGGACTCTAGAGGTGGCTTCCACGGTTCAATCATCGAGTCTCTGCTCGGTATGGCCTTTATGCCATGTGTACTTTCCACTGTCTTATCAGATCTCATGTAGTACTTATGATCTAATATTTCATTTGAGACCATAGAAAGAATATTAGAATTATCATTTCTTCCTTTTGAAAATATATTACCTATCATTTATGGAGTCTAAGATAGACATCAATCTTATCATACTGTATACCTCGGAGGGTAAGGAATTACATCGGTCAAATCTATGATCATAACCTATATTGTCCTCGGTGGATCACTGATTAGATGTCCACCGGGACTAAACATATCACATATCATGCATCAGCATGATAAGAATACCAACCAATCTCAAAACCGTAATTCTCATCATAAAATACACCTTTATGGAATTTATATAAATATATAATTCCATGATTTAAAACCATAAGGGTTAAAATCCTTTAGTGAATATTTATAAAAATATTCATAAGAATCCTCACTATATTTCACTTCATCTTTCGTCTCGTAATTCGTGTAATTTATCTATTCCGAGAATTTTCGGTGGTTTCATTATCACCATTCTCGAATACATGAATATCTTAAAATTTCATCTCATTATATTCATGTTTTATGAAATTTAGTAATTTCCTCATGTTTCGTGATTTACTATCGAAATTCGGAAAAAAAATCATTTAATATGATTTTATAAAGTTTTTCTAAAATTTTCGGCAGCATAACGGCTGCCGATTTACTAACCTCCTGCACGGAAAATACAGTTTAAAATCTTTCAGCCAGTACTTCTTCCCAAATTATTTTCAGCAAATCATGCATCATAATAATTTTCATAAAATAATTGCATTTCAAAGTAAATTATGCAGACTGAGTATCCTTACAGTGCTGCACATGCATCCCTTACCTTTTTTCGGGTCGACGAATTCCACTTATCGATCAAGCCCGCACTCCATTTCTCCCGATTCCTTATCCCGATTACTGAAAATAATTTCAGGAATTAAAATTCTAATTTTTTAGAATTTTTCATAATTTATTTAATTTTTTCTGAAAATTAAATCTCAGGAAGATTTCTTACCGAATTTTGTAAAATCCCGGGTTGTCGAATTTCCGGGAATTTTCCGAATTCCGGAAATTCTCCTTTTTCCTCTTTTTCTTCCTTTTTCCTCTTTTTCTTTTCTTTTTCTTTTCTTTTTTCTTCTTCCTTTCCTGGTCAGACCGGTTCAGACCGGTCCAGCTCCTTTCCTCGCCGGCGGCCGGTTCTCCGGCGGTTCAGGCGTCCCTCAGCTGGCCGACTGCACGACGAACTTGCCGGTGCCCTCCGTTTGCCCTGGATCGGCGGCACGGCGGCGGATCGAGGGGGTTTTGCCTCGGTTTCTTCTTCCTCTTCGCCGGCGTTCCTCCGCCGTCCACTGCACCTCCGGTGGCCTCCATTGGTTCCCTCTTCTTCCGTCGATGCTTCGGCTGTGATGGCGGCGGCCGGATCTGGTTTCTCCTCTTCTCGGCTTCCGCCGTGATTTCGCTTCTGTTTTCCTTCTTCCTTCCGTCGCCGGTGGTTTCCCTGCCTTCTTCCTTGGCCGGCGACGCATCCCCTTCCTTTTCCCTTGCCGGCGGTGGCAGCTCTGCCATCGTCGGCCTCACGTGGGGGGTATCGGGTTTGCTTCCCGATCCTACCTTTCTCCTCTTTTTTTTTTGTTTTGTTTCTATTTTTGGGTTATTTCTATTTCCCTTTTTAGTAATATAATACATACTATATATTATACACTATCATTTATATTTTATACTTATAATATATATTATATATATCATACATATATTATTTCATTTTAATGTAATACAATATACAATATATATTTTATACATAAATTATATATATTGTATATTACAAAATATATATCTTGTATATATATATATATATGTATGTATATTTATATACTTTAAAAATAAATAACCTTTACATGTACAAATTATTTAGATGGTATAATACCATATTTATACATTTAAACTTTAATAAAAAACCACATTTACTTTTCTTCTATATTCATATACTTTTATTTAAAGTAATAATATATATATTTCATATATATATCTGTACATATATATTTATAATTATATAAATACATTTTATAATATACACATGTATTTATTTAAGACAAAATAGTATATATTTCATTTTATAATATATAATAATATTCATATACATACATATGTATTTATATAAAAACATGTGTAAATATATTTATGTAATTTAATTATATAAATATATAATATACGCATTTTTATTTTATAAATTTTGGATTTTCATTAATCCAATTTAAATTCCTCCTTTCCTTAATTTCGGGAATTTCAACGATTTTATTTTTATTTTCATTTAATTTCCTTCACACGAATTTCCTTATTCATCACTTCCTCATTTCTCAGGATTTTCACCAATATCCCGTTTCTCGCAAATTTTATTTATTTCCCCTTATTTAATTTCTCTAATATTTATTTTCAATATTTTTAATTTCCAAAATGGAAAAATTTACGGTTATCACATCCTCCCCACCTTAAGAAATTCGGTCCTCCGAATTTAACTTAAGTCCAAAGGTGGTACATGTCGTACACTTACGACTTCTGACCTCTAGTTCATCCTGCAAGTAATACTGCCAGCACACTTTCAACATCAACAATACTTTAGACCACTACATGCTGTCTTTCATAGTATATGTCTATATTCCCGTAAGTTCATTTCTCAAATCGGGAGTTATTCCCTTTTATTCTTTTCATATAAGAGTCCATACACAATATTTTTCATATTACAGCCGATCTATGCTGTTTATCATCCATTCTTCTCACTTAGTGCCGAGTCGACAAAATATGGTACTATTATGTGCTCATATCGATCAATTATATGTAAGTGTCCCAGTAGCTTTCACATTTCATGCACACGCTCTCTCAATATCATGGAGCGTTTACATCTCACGCTCATATATAAAAATATATCAGTCTGGAGCGGTGCTATCAATACACTTGGGATCTCAAAGCCTTTTGCTATCTCTCATTAGCATATGGCAACACAGAGACTCCCATCACATGTAAGGCTCACTGGAAACTGTACATACACATTCACACCGTTTAACACTTATACTTCGACTAAGGCACTAGAGAATCTAGATGTCTGATAATGGAAAGTGATTCTATTTAGATCATCAGTCTTTAATCACTTCCATATCATCATTCCTCTTTTGGACTCTTTATTGTCCGAAATGTTCATTTTCGCACTTATTCCATCAATGCTGCATCTCATTTGCCGATTTTACTATTAATCATCTCTTACAGTAATTAAATCATGAGACAATCATTTCTCTCCATGTCTCTTTTCATGTAGTATGGTCATTACATCTCTTACTCTTATGGTATATTCAATATCATTTAAATTTTAGAATATACCTGAGAATATACTCTTCTCATAATTTAGATTCTGTGATTGAATCCTCGAATTATCCATTTAAGCACCACATTATTTATACAATTCCATCATCTCTATCATTTCGAGGTGGTTATATGTACAAACATTTCTTATTTATATACTGGCAGTAAACATATCAATTATCTTACTCCTTGGAGTATTATTACTTTCACTTATCAATTCTGGCTTTGATTTTACATCTTGCCACATTTATGTGATAACCAACACAATTCACTCTCAGTCTTAACTTCGGGAACTGTTTCATATTGATGTTTCTCATCATGCAATTTATTTCCTTATTCCACTTTCAGTTTCGTTTTCATATTTTTACTCTTATCCTTTTTGTCAGTTTTCTCGATTGGTATGGTACTATACAGCTAAGATCTTTTAAAGTCTCGCATACCATCTATTCTTTACACTTATCCATCTGCCGACTTTAATTTCTTTAATTAGATCTCGTCTATAGAGCAGCCAGTCTCATCACTCTTTTATAGGCTGACAATAGTATTTAGCTATACTCATTACTTTCGTATCTCAATCATTATCTTTATATCATAGACAGGTTCACTGTCATCCTGTCGTTTCGAGATTTTATATCTCAAGAAGAGATACTATCTAGCCAAATTTCTTAGTTGCAAATCTTAGCACAATCCCATAGCCTTTAAGAGTTTAAGGATCATATCACAATGCTGCTCATGTTCCATTTATACTTTGGACTCTATCAGTATTTCATCCATTTACTCATGTAAGAATGCCTCATTCTTCAGGCTTATATACTTTACAAGGCAACTCATTACCCTTGTAACTTCAATAGGAACTCGTAAAATTCACTTCGAGTTCAAATCATCATCTTATGGACACCAACCTTCAATCTTTTATCTAAGGACGCTTTATACAGCAGCTAGTCTTATTTACTCCTCACGTATCTCTAATCAGATCAATATAGCGTCTATTTTCACGTAGATTAATACTTGTTCTTCACCAGAACTTCATCAATGATAGAAATTTAATATATCCTTTTTGATTCGTCTACAACTCAACATCATTTGCATTTCTCTCATTTACACCTATACAGATAACTCCTTTATTCTCAAATTTTTTTTCATTATCAGTATTTTCGTCCTCCAGACTTCTACACGTGAATTTCATTATTCACACATTTTCCAGAGTTATTTTCTTAAGCTTTTCAGATTCTTTCTACATCCTCCGATATAAACTTAGAATTTAACTTCATATTCAAAATCGAGTCAATGTTATCTCGATTCCTCTAATTTATATAACTTTGGAAGTTTTATCGGAAATCAAATCTGATACTTTCTTTAATCGTACCTTTCTTATCATCTTGTGACCATCGTTCTTTAACTTTTCATCTGATGATGCCTTTTACAAAGATTGCTCTTATAAGCTCCTTGTACATCTCCGATTAAATCATATTTAAGGCATCACTTCCATATGGATATTTATTTGTTCTTCATACGAACTTTAGTGTATAATAAAAATGTTAATATATCATTTAATTCATCCTTAAATCGTGTCATTTGTATTTCTATCCTTTACATCGATACATCTGAATTTCATCATCCATAATATTTTCCAAAAATTATTTTCTTAAGCTTGTCGAATTTCTTCTATATTCTTCGATACAAGCTTAAGAATCAATTTCATATCCACAATCAAGTCAACATTAACCTGATTTCTCAATTTATGTTACTCTGAAATTTATCGGGATTCTCATCCGATAGTTTCTTTAACCACACTTCTCTTATCATTTTGGACCTTCATCATTGTGTCCCATCATTTCACAGTTCTGTCTCAAGGGTCCTGAAGAATTTTAGGTTCGCTGTCATCTTCTTTTTATCACTTCACTGTTCTTATAATTATTCTCTAGCTTACAGTACTCCACACAGTACTTCATTCTGTAGCACATATTTCAGAGTTCGAAAATCAAATAATTCAGAAATCAGAAATAACAGAAAGTGGAGACATGGCAGTAACTCAGTATACATCAAGCAACAAAGATATCCTATAAGGATAATAACAGATAGGCGTGTGGCCATAGTCCAAGTGGTCTACAGTGAACACTGACCAGGTGTCATCTGTGGCCGCTGCGGACTGGATCAAATCACACAGCAACATAGTGCACAAAATTCATATCAGATACAAATACTGTAGGCCCCGAAGGTCACACTACAGCCAGATACTATAGGCCCCGAAGGTCACGCTGCAGCCAGACACTGCTGGATGATGGTTAGCCAATGTCTCAAAACAAAAGTTTCATAGTTTGGAGTTCAAATCCGTAAGTCAAACCATACAGATATTGATAAAAGTTCATAAAGCAGATCATCGTAGAAAATCATAATTATTTTCCAAATATTTAAAAACTTAGTAATTTTCAACAATATATTTATATATATATAAAGAAAAAAAATGGATTTTTAGCGCCATGATTTATAATAAATTCGTAAAACCAAATTTAAGACGGAAAAATCACAAGACTTTAAAATCATGAAATTTAATAAGCTTTCAATAAAAACTGAATTCTTTAGATAATTCATGCTAATGCAGAGTTTCATAAGTCTTAGTTCGAAAGAGTATTTTCAAAACTCATAAAGGTTCCGAAACCAATTAAAATGCAAGGAATTTCAGAAATCTGAAATTTCACAACTTTTTTTATAAATATTTCTAAAACACTAAAGTTTGGCAATTTCCATAAGATAAAATTTAATTTAAATATTCATGATTATGCTAAAATCAGGCAACTTAATATTTCAAGACTGAATTCCTTAAGAAAGTTCTATCCTTAAGAAGTTTCTTACCTTTTTAGCTGAAATCGCAAAAATCAATATTCTTACGAAAATTTGATAGCATAACGATATCAAATTTCTAAAGTCTCTTGCAAATCATTTGTAGTTCATAAAACACAATGCAATTGATCTTAAAATCATTTCATTTTTCATAGTATTTAACGATCCCGTTCAATACACTCTCAATTTTTCGACCCTTTCAGTCAATGACCGGGCCAAACATTTGATGACATTCCACTACACTCTTTGGATCGCATCATATAAGGCCCCGGCTCGTTCGCCGTCCGCCTGTACACAATTGTGACGGACCAGCCCAACCGGCCATGGCAACCCCTTTTTGGGCCCATCGACAACGATTGCTGTGACAACGCCACTCATCCGTACTATCCGCTCTGTGAGGCGATGGCTACCCACTGGGATCCACACAGGATCCACCTCACGCACGGTTTTATCGGGAAACAAATTCCCAATTCGCGTCCGTAATCTAAGTGTTAGTGGAATCAGTAATAGGGATCGTTATATTCATCTGACATCCTCTATGCCATTAATAATTCCATTACTACCGATGGATTCCAATTCAACTCGTTTTTATCACTGTTCCGAACATCGCCCAACATAGGGGCATTTTCGTCATTTCGACATTTATTTCTTTAAATTCCCAATTCGCGTCCGTAATCTAAGTGTTAGTGGAATCAGTAATAGGGATCGTTATATTCATCTGACATCCTCTATGCCATTAATAATTCCATTACTACCGATGGATTCCAATTCAACTTGTTTTTATCACTGTTCCGAACATCGCCCAACATAGGGGCATTTTCGTCATTTCGACATTTTATTTCTTTCTTCTCAATATACATTCAAATCAATGAACTAATCATCTATAAGTTAATAGTATCCTTTCTGATACTTATACTGGCAATTTAGATCTTATTCGATCTCGATAGAGAAATTCACTAAAATCCATAATTGGATTATTTTGCTTGTACTTCAGCTTTATATCATTAATTTCTCTGTCAAATTGGTCAATTCCAACTTCTGGTGATCTATTTTGACTCCCAGTAAAATTTTGGGGTAGGGGTATTTTGGTCATTTTTGGCTAAAAATTTTCTCTCTCTTCAAATTACCCTCAATCGGTGATCTTAAAGTCTATTTAATGATGATATTTTATTCCCCTATTTTATACCATCACTTTCAGGTCTCAGTTCGGTTCGGACAGAAAAGTACTGGTGGGGCCCTCACCGAGTCCATTTCTGTTCCTTACCGAACAGGCCTTCATATAGATTAGAAGAATCACCAATTTTTCGATAATTTCTGAGCCTATTTTCTTCTTTAACATTCTCAATTTATACTTTCTCACTCCCTTTAAATCATTTTACTCCATTACAATCATTTATTTTCTCTATGTATTCAGACAACACAGTACTACCGGGAATGTTTAACTCTTTTCCTTCCAAAAGTATCCACAGACATCAGGCCAACCATTGCTCTGATACCATTAAATCTGTCACGACCCGTGACCACATTTTTCATCTTCTTATACACATCTTAACCGGTTGGGCTGTCTGTGATACTTCACTTGTACTGACTGTTAAACAATTTTACAATGTATTGTTTATATTATACACATCCCCTATCGTAATTTATCAGATAAGTAGTACTGTTGACATGTCTAAATACAGAGAATAAATGATCATACCTCCAATAAATAGTCGGTCTGACACATTGTCCTTCGTGTACAGCCAGGATCCACAATCCACTGAACTCACATTCATCAAAACCTGAAATGTTGAAAATTAAGGGGTGAGCAAAACCACGGCTCAGTAAGAGAATTATATGCCTCACTTGATACTCAGCTTCCTATATGCTGAAAATCTTTTTCATTTTTCCTATGGGCTCTAGGCTCGCATGTAGGAAAGATACTACAGTCGGCTAGGGATCCGAATAGAGTAAGGTAGGTATTTTAGAATACCATTACTTGTTACGGAACCTAGAAGCAACTGTAGAGAGAATTTTCATTTCGTTTTGAATTAATAAATCCTTTTCTCTTTCAAACTTTCATAACCTTTTTCATACGCTTTTCAAAACAATGCTTCTACGAAACAAAGCATTTAAATAAAATAATTAATATTCGTATATTCCTTGAAAAGAATATTAGTTAAATCATCATCTTATTTCTTTAAAACTTATTTCATGTTTTAATGTACTCTCTTAATTAGTTCCGTCCTTTAAAAAGCAAAATAAGCTATTAAAATCTATTCCATTCTTAAGTTCACAAGGCATCATTCTTTTTATCAGTATGATTAAGTGTGAAAGAAACGAACTTATTGTAAGGACCGGGAGTGCCTGGATCTATGTTAACCAGGGATGTACCACCCCAGTGCCTTACTCATCCGATATATCACACACCTCATATGTCATATGCACCAGATCTATTTCATTTTTATTGTCAAGGCCCAGCCCGTATCACCAGGCCATCGGCTGGCATCCCCTTGGCCCATCGGCCCCAGGTTTACCTCGACTCAACCGTATTGTCCGCTCTGGACTCTTGAGGTGGCTCCCACGGTTCTATCATCGAGTCTCTGCTCGGTATGGCCTATACTGAAACATCAGAACACGTGTAGCACTTAGTTCCCGAAGGACTCTAGAGGTGGCTCCCACGGTTCAATCATCGAGTCTCTGCTCGGTATGGCCTGTACTGAAACATCAGAACACGTGTAGCACTTAGTTCCCGAAGGACTCTAGAGGTGGCTCCCACGGTTCAATCATCGAGTCTCTGCTCGGTATGGCCTGTACTGAAACATCAGAACACGTGTAGCACTTAGTTCCCGAAGGACTCTAGAGGTGGCTTCCACGGTTCAATCATCGAGTCTCTGCTCGGTATGGCCTTTATGCCATGTGTACTTTCCACTGTCTTATCAGATCTCATGTAGTACTTATGATCTAATATTTCATTTGAGACCATAGAAAGAATATTAGAATTATCATTTCTTCCTTTTGAAAATATATTACCTATCATTTATGGAGTCTAAGATAGACATCAATCTTATCATACTGTATACCTCGGAGGGTAAGGAATTACATCGGTCAAATCTATGATCATAACCTATATTGTCCTCGGTGGATCACTGATTAGATGTCCACCGGGACTAAACATATCACATATCATGCATCAGCATGATAAGAATACCAACCAATCTCAAAACCGTAATTCTCATCATAAAATACACCTTTATGGAATTTATATAAATATATAATTCCATGATTTAAAACCATAAGGGTTAAAATCCTTTAGTGAATATTTATAAAAATATTCATAAGAATCCTCACTATATTTCACTTCATCTTTCGTCTCGTAATTCGTGTAATTTATCTATTCCGAGAATTTTCGGTGGTTTCATTATCACCATTCTCGAATACATGAATATCTTAAAATTTCATCTCATTATATTCATGTTTTATGAAATTTAGTAATTTCCTCATGTTTCGTGATTTACTATCGAAATTCGAAAAAAAAATCATTTAATATGATTTTATAAAGTTTTTCTAAAATTTTCGGCAGCATAACGGCTGCCGATTTACTAACCTCCTGCACGGAAAATACAGTTTAAAATCTTTCAGCCAGTACTTCTTCCCAAATTATTTTCAGCAAATCATGCATCATAATAATTTTCATAAAATAATTGCATAAAATATTTCAAAGTAAATTATGCAGAATGAGTATCCTTACAGTGCTGCACATGCATCCCTTACCTTTTTCCGGGTCGACGAATTCCGCTTATCGATCGCGCCCGCACTCCATTTCTCCCGATTCCTTATCCTGATTGCTGAAAATAATTTCTGGAATTAAAATTCTAATTTTTTAGAATTTTTCATAATTTATTTAATTTTTTCTGAAAATTAAATCTCAGGAAGATTTCTTACCGAATTTTGTAAAATCCCGGGTTGTCGAATTTCCGGGAATTTTCTGAATTCCGGAAATTCTCCTTTTTCCTCTTTTTCTTCCTTTTTCCTCTTTTTCTTTTCTTTTTCTTTTCTTTTTTCTTCTTCCTTTCCCGGTCAGACCGGTTCAGACCGATCCAGCTCCTTTCCTTGCCGGTTCCTCGCCGGCGGCCGGTTCTCCGGCGGTTTAGGCGTCCCTCAGCTGGCCGACTGCACGACGAACTTGCCGGTGCCCTCCGTTTGCTCTGGATCGACGGCACGGCGGCGGATCGAGGCGGTTTTGCCTCGGTTTCTTCTTCCTCTTCGACGGCGTTCCTCCGCCGTCCATTGCACCTCCGGTGGCCTCCATCGGTTCCCTCTTCTTCCGTCGATGCTTCCGCTGTGATGGCGGGGGCCGGTTTGGCCGGCGGCGGCCGGATCTGGTTTCTCCTCTTCTCGGCTTCCGCCGTGATTTCGCTTCTGTTTTCCTTCTTCCTTCCATCGCCGGTGGTTTCCCTGCCTTCTTCCTTGGCCGGCGACGCATCCCCTTCCTTTTCCCTCGCCAGCGGTGGCAGCTCCGCCATCGTCGGCCTCACTTGGGGGGTATCGGGTTTGCTTCCCGATCCTGCCTTTCTCCTCTTTTTTTTTGTTTTGTTTCTATTTTTGGGTTATTTCTATTTCCCTTTTTAGTAATATAATACATACTATATATTATACACTATCATTTATATTTTATACTTACAATATATATTATATATATCATACATATATTATTTCATTTTAATGTAATACAATATACAATATATATTATATACATAAATTATATATATTGTATATTACAAAATATATATCTTGTATATATATATATATGTATGTATATTTATATACTTTAAAAATAAATAACCTTTACATGTACAAATTATTTAGATGGTATAATATAATATTTATACATTTAAACTTTAATATAAAACCACATTTACTTTTCTTCTATATTCATATACTTTTATTTAAAGTAATAATATATATTTCATATATATATCTGTACATATATATTTATAATTATATAAATACATTTTATAATATACACATGTATTTATTTAAGACAAAATAGTATATATTTCATTTTATAATATATACTAATATTCATATACATACATATGTATTTATATAAAAACATGTGTAAATATATTTATGTAATTTAATTATATAAATATATAATATACGCATTTTTATTTTATAAATTTTGGATTTTCATTAATCCAATTTAAATTCCTCCTTTCCTTAATTTCGGGAATTTCAACGATTTTATTTTTATTTTCATTTAATTTCCTTCACACGAATTTCCTTATTCATCACTTACTCATTTCTCAGGATTTTCACCAATATCTCGTTTCTCGCAAATTTTATTTATTTCCCCTTATTTAATTTCTCTAATATTTATTTTCAATATTTCTAATTTCCAAAATGGAAAAATTTACGGTTATCACACAAAGAGGGAAATTCATTTGAACTTATTTGGTCACAAAGCTTAGTAAACAGTTGGAACTAGTTTTTTTTTATTAAATTATAAAATAATCATTTTCCATAATAGTACAGAAATTAGAAAATGTATTTAATAAAACACCAAAATCAGAAAATATATTAAAGTCTAGGAGTGCCTAGATCTATGTTAGCCAAGAATTTACCACCCTAGTATAAATAAAACAGTGGAGACTAGGCTTCACCTAGTAGCCTCATGCTATAGACATATGGCCAATGGTCCAGGGGGCCATAATGTGTATACTTCTAGCCAGGTAACACCTGTCGGAGCTAGATGACTAGGCTAGAGTCAACAACATTCTGAGCGAAACGGAAAGCATGTACTTATAGGTAGCAACAATGCTAACAGTCTCCACACATTTACTTGATTCCTAAGAGAAAAACAAAACAATTCTGTAAGCTTTCAAAACCAAATAGACTAATATAATCACACATTTTATTATCAGAGTCTAAGAGTGCCTGGATCTACGTTAACCAGGGATTTACACCCCAAAAGTCAAAATATAAGCTTTCGGGAACTAAGTTTCATTTCAAAACATATCATTCAGAAAACAAAACATTTCATTCAACATATTCAAATAAATCCAAATAATTCGAAACATCATTTCAACTTGACATTCAAAACAATGAATAATACATTTCATAAACCAGAATGCATACGATGGCATTGGACAGATTTTAAAATAATCAAATATCGATCAATAGTTTCAAATATTAATAAATTAAAACTCATGAGATCATGTATATTCAAAACTGACGTGTATGCAAAACTATGCTTTATGCATAAATCAAATAACAGAATATATGATTTTATTCACCTTTAAATCAAACCTCATCGTATGGAGTCGATCTCAGATTTTTCAATACATTTCATAAACTATCAAATCATTATACAAAAGCCAGTCACATACTTTCAAATATAAAATTCGTTCTATCAGAATTTAGCCATATACTTTCAGATATCAAATTCGATGTGATTCAATTACATACAAATATTTTCGACATTTCAGTCCTATACTCTTTAAACGTATGTCTCATTACTAACAATCAAATCCAATACCTTCAGAACAAATCCTTACAATCAACACTAAACTTATCATTCAAATACTTTTTTTGAAGATCATAACACTTTGACTTCAAACCATTTATAAAAATTTCGGTAACATAACGTTTCTATAATCGAAACCTCCTGCAAGTTCAAACAGTACAAATCCATATATTCAC
Organism: Heritiera littoralis; assembly: GCA_031772115.1. Taxonomy (NCBI): domain Eukaryota; kingdom Viridiplantae; phylum Streptophyta; class Magnoliopsida; order Malvales; family Malvaceae; genus Heritiera; species Heritiera littoralis. The sequence continues at coordinate 6,185,094 of JAPDPK010000007.1, read as the reverse complement.
AGTCCAGTTCATTATCCCATAAATCCACAAATAGTAAGCATTCCTTAGATCCATTAATCAAATCATAATCATTCAAAGGTAATAATCCTTATAATTCATCATTTCTAAGTTCTCTTTCATTTACGAAACCCATCACTAACTGAAATATTAAACATAGTTCTAGGTGCCGAAATGAAATAGTAAACATCTACAGCAAATTAGGATGGAACAATCTCTATAGCGAGTTAGGAAGTTGGGGTGAATTAGAAAGGATGCTTTAGAGCACCTCATTTGTCCCGATTCCCTAACTCCTTATCTATAGAGAATCTTGAATGAACGAACAGAGAAGGAATTCATGCGTATTAAATCAGGGTCAAAACCATTCAATAATTCTAAATTCATATCAGTCAATGTCAAAACCAATATCGGATTCAGAATCATATTCAATATCAAAACCATTTTCAACTTTCAAGGTTCAAATATCAAAGATTCAAAAGTCATTCAAATCCAGATCAATCAAAATCATTTCAGAATTCAAAGTTCAGATATCAAAGTTTCAGAAATCAAATCAGGATGCAAAACATGATATTCCTAAGTCTCCTATATATGTCCTTTACCTCTTAAATGTTCGCTGTCCTGCTTATTAGCTCCAGTCGCACATTCTGACCTCTAAGCTACAATTAGCATACAAACTTGGTAAATTTACCACACTTCAATTAAAAGAATATTTAACTCATTAAATACCAGCACATTGTCTATTGCAGCTTTGAAATTCAATCTAATTCCTACCGGTGCTAATACTGCACTAACATCAAAACATCTCCTTTTTTGATTTCGATCACGCCTACAATCTCGTATGGATTTATACAGTATCATGGAACCCAAAACTCATTGTAATGAGCACAATTTCACCTTCCCTTTATGTTGGCCAAATAGGTTCTTCCTTCCAACACATTGTATTTCTTCAATTTAAGCTTCATTACTTAATTCAAATTAATTCTACTAAATTTCTACAATATTTCTACATAGGTTATGCATTGAATGGCATCATATTCTTGCCTCCCTAGTGTGAGAACCAGTTATTTTGTACTGTACATTTACAGTTATTCAGTTATTTATTAATTAATGATTTATTTTGTAAATAATTGTGAAGTATAAGTATACAATGATGTGGGCCCCACTTAGATTTCACGCCCAGATAAAATTATGAATGTGGAAATAGTGTACAGATGGTGAAATGATCATAAGGAGGAAATTTTAGAGACTTGAAATTAATTTATTTTCAGTATTTGAAGTTGTTGGCAAAACAAAATTGGGAAATGATGGATACGTCCCAAGGGTATTTTCATAAATTCCTCTTAAATCAAAATGAATTGGGACAAAGTAAAAATATCATGATATTCTACATGAAAAAGAGTTTAAGATAGTGGCCTTGGATTTAATTAAATCGGTGGTCAAATCGAAAATTTACGCAATTTACCTGTAAGGGTAAAATCGTAATTTCTCACTATTCGAGCATCGCGCGTCTACAAAACCACTTCCAATCATCAAGATATGTTTAATATAACCGCTTGGAACTGGAATCTGAAAATTTGGAGCACGTTTACATGGTTTTTACTCTAACAAGACTGTAAGGGCAAAATCATCCAAAATTTGCATAACTAGTGGCATTTTGGTAATTTGTAAAATTTTAGAATCCTCATTAAAATCCACTCAGCAGCTGATGTCACTGTTCACCTTCTTCCCCAATGAAACCCATGACATTTTGAAGAAAAAAAAGAAAGAAAGGAAAAAAATTTCAAATTTACATCTCTTGATCTAGTTAGAATTTCCATACAATTTATATACCAAAATTGATCCTCTCTTTCTCCTCTACAATTCTACACCAAGATCTCATCCTATAAGGGATTATACAAGGAGAAACAACTCCCCAAAGTTTCGGCCAAGCTTGGTAAGTTCACCATTCTTTGTGTTTTTCTTGAATCTAATGGCATGAATCAATTCATCTAAGCTAAGTGATCATGTTTCTAGCAATGGGTTTGTTTAAATCTTGAAAAATTGAAAATGAAATTCACCATGGTTGAAGCATTAGGCCAAGCATGGTGTCATGGTGTCTCATTGTGTTTTAAGCTCAAAATGGGTGCCAAACTAGTTCTTAAGCATGGTAGAACATGAATTAAGCATTGAATTGTTGAAAATCACTCAAAATCACCACCCATCAATTTCAGCCAAGGTGAAGGCGATAAGATTTATGGCTGTTTCTAATGAATTAAGGGTAGATTTAGACTATAGGAATTACAAGGAGTCTGTTGGTATGCTCGGATTTAAATTTCGACGCAAAACGAAGAAGTTACATTATACTACCGGTAGAATTTATATTGCAAAAATAATTATAGTGTCTAATGCGGCCGCATAAAGACAAAAGTAATAGCTTAAAAGTAAGTATTGATTAAGCTAATAATTTTGGTGGAATTATATGCAGCCCGGGAATAACGGATAGCGAGTGGTGCGCATAAAGAGACTGAATATGCTACATAGGTAAAAGATGCGTATGTAAGCTGTAGCGATATTTCGAATGCATAATTATTATGCATAAAATATTATGAGAATATTTTTTAAATGAAATGCATTGAAATCTATGGAATTGACGCTGTTTGCTATATATGGAACTGTGTTTAATTTGCAGGAAGGCTAGGATAATAGCAGCCGTTATGCTGTTGAAAATTTCTAGAATATTTTATAAAAATACTAGAAAATATTTAATTACATGATTTGATAAATTCCTAGCCTTGAAAATGAGAAATTGATTATTTTTCATAAAACATGAATATACCAAAAAATATTATTTAAATATTCATGTTGCCAGTTTGGCTGGAAGTGAGAATACAGAATATTCTTCTTACATGTTTCACGCCATATGATATGGTTTATGAGATGAAAAGATAGAAAGTGAATATTTTATATATTATTTTCCATAAACATTCACTTTATGATTTAATAAAATCCTTTATGGATTGATTAAAGATTTATTGATTTTTCTTTATTTCCATAAAGGTGATATAATTATGAAAATATTGTTTTGAGACTACTTGGCCCTATATCATGCCGATATGTGATATGTGATACGTGATATGTAACATGTGATATGTATTCAGTCCTGGTTGACACCTGATCAATGTTTGACTGAGGACTACCCTAGACTATGGCCATAGATCTGACATTATTATCATTGCCCTACGAGGTACTTTCTCTCTAGCATGATATATTCTGGGTGATGCCTTAGTCTCCACTTTTATAAGATATGAAATGATATGTGATATGGAAAATGTGTTTAAATGCAAAAAGGTATATGAATATGTTTTTATAGAAAAGGAAAATGGTTTCTAACAGTTTACTATACTGCATGGATTACTATACTGTTCATGACTTATACAATGATATGTAAAATGAGTTTAAATGAGAATTACAGTTATTTAAACTAATATTCTTTTTAAAGAATATATGAATATTAGTTTAATTGTTTAATTGCTTTATTTTATAAACGCATTATTTTGCAAGGAATATGAAATGATATGGAAAAAGAATTGATCTCAATAATAATAATTACTCCCTATAGTAGCTTCTAGGTTTCGGGACAAGACAGGTATTTCAAAATACCTTCCTTACTCCATTAGGATCCCTAGCCGACTATATTATCCTTCCTATTTCGGTTCCTAGAGTACCTATAGGAAAATGAGGATTTTATTGCATATAGATTTCGGGATATCTAGTTTTGCATACAATTCTCTTACTGAGCCGTGGTTTGCTCACCATTTTATTTCAACATTTACAGAGTAATTCTAGTGACTACGTGATTAGCATCCAGGGATTGTTGGTTGCGCATATTGTGCCCTGAAGCAGTGAGCTTATATCCTGGAGGTATAATCATTAATTTTATATGTTCGGACATACTTTTATAGTAGTACTTTGTTGTAATTTAAACAGGGGATGTAAACAGTAAACAGATTTTAATAAGTTTATATTTTATGAAAGAGAATATAAATAGTATTTATTAGTGGTTACTGTTATGAGAAAGGAAAAAGGAGAGAAGGCATTACAGACAGCCCAACCATATAAAATGTCTGGAAAAACATGAAAAAATGTAATTATGAGATGTGACAATTTTATTGGTATCAGAACGAGGTTGGTCTGACGTCTATCAGTGTCTTATGATAAAGAAAAGTAATTAAGTCCCATGTAGTACTGTATTGTCTGGATATATAAAAAAGTCACTAACCGAAAATCAATAAATTGGTTGTGCTGTGCAGATATGAATGGACCTAAGGGTCGACAAGGTAGAGGACGCGGTAAGATGGCACCTATTCCAGAGCCAGTATCAGAGCCTGCCCCAGAACCCGTACTCCCTCCACAGCTTGAGTGCTCTAATACCATAATGAATAGGATGGAGCGAATGTTAGCAGATTTTAACGCTATGTACAATGCTGATTGAGCTGCCGATAAAGCTGAGAGGGAAAAGGCAGCTGCAGCTCCAACAGCTCCACCTGTTGCACCACCTCCTACACAACCTATTCCCGAGCCTCAGTCTGCACCACAACCATACAATAGGCACAGGCCGTACCACTTCTGCCACAAGTATAGCCGCCTAATGATGTAGAGTCTTATTGTGATGTAGCTATGGTGCGGCAGTTCATTAAGTTTAAGCTGCCAAAGTTTAAGGGAGATAGGGACCCACCAGTGGTAGAGCAGTGGATTACAACTGTAGAGAAGCTATTCAGGTACATGAGATGTACAGACATTGAGAGAGTTGGACTGGTAGTGTTCCAGATGACAGATGATGCGGAGCACTAGTAGAAGTTCGCATAAACAGTTTTATTCGCCAAGCATTTGGTGATTTCTTAGCAGATATTTGAGGATGCATTTCATCGCCACTATATTCTTGATACTACCCAGAAGAAGCTACAGCAGGAGTTTATGGAGTTAGTACAGGGCAGCATGACGGTGGATCAGTATGAGAAATGGTTCACGACACTTAGTAAATTCGATCCACTAACACAGGTTAATGAGCGGCATAAGATTGATCGATTTAAGGTTGGGCTGAGACCTTCGATTAGATCGAAGTTGGCTCCGTTCAACATCAGGATGTATGATGAGGTGGTCCAGCGAGCTTAGTTATGCGAGGAGGACTTTGAGCAGTTTCATACTGAGCCAACATCTAAGAGCAAGTTTAAGGGAAAGGGTAAGGCAAAGAAGGGCCCAGAGGACAGAGCAGGTAAATATCAGCCTATGAGGGTTAGACCGTCGGGCATCCAAATTACAGAGGGCCGAGTTACGAGATCAGCCACTACTACCCCTACTACTGGCCCTACCTGACACAGAAGAGTCCTAGGACCAGGTATACAATGTATGGTAGGTTGGATGGTACACGGCCTTGTTATCTGATGACTAAGGCCTATTTAGATATGGGCAAACAGGGCATTTGATAAGGGATTGCTCGATGTTATGGGAGTCAGCTGCATCTACCACTCCAGCCCCTATTCCACCATTGCCAGCACCAGTAGTTCCAGCTAAGACTAATAGAGCTACACCCTTACAGCATAGACGGGCGACTACTATAGAGAAAGGTAAGAAGCCTGTGACTTAGGGACGGGTGTATGCATTAGATCAGGAGACTGTTGATGCATTGCAGATGTTATTAAAGGTAAAATCTATATTTTTGATATACCTGTTTTGACATTACTCGATCCTGGCTCGACTCATTCATTTATATCGCCTGCTTGTGCTAATAGAGTTCCAGTAGAACCGAAGCCATTAGGATATACCCTACAAGTAAATACACCTTTTAAAGAAGTTCAAACGACAGATGTAGTGCATATGAATTGTAAAATAATGGTAGGAGAGAAGAATACGACAACTAACCTAATTTTGTTAACGATGTACGATTTTGATGTAATATTAGGAATGGACTAGTTAGCTGCAAATTTTGTAACCATAGATTGTTACACTAAGTTGGTTATCTTCTCTCAACCAAAATGATATGTTGTAAAGCTTTATGATAAATTATAATAAAATGAGATGTTTACTAAATCGTTTCAATGTTTTGTGAATGTTTTGAAGGTTATATTGCCTATGTGGAGGATATGGAGAAGAGACATCCCGAGTTACATGAGATTCCTATGGTCAGGGGTTTTTCGGACGTATACACGAAGGAGTTACAAGGGTTACCGCTGGATAGGGAGATGGTGTGATAACCGTAAATTTTTCCCTTTATTGGAAATTAGAAATATTGAAAATAAATATTGGAGAAATTAAATCAGAGGAAATAAATAAAATTTTGCGAGAATGGGATATGGGTGAAAATTCCGAGAAGTGAGGAAGTGAAAGAATTGGGAAATTCGTATAAAGGAAACTAAATTGGAAGTGAAGATAAAAATAATAGAGAGAGCAAAAGAATTAAATTGGATAAATTAAAATCCAAATCTAATTAAGAAAATAAGAGAATAAAATGAAATACATTTATATAATTACAAATTATATAAATGTATTTTATATAAATACATATGTATTTAAAAATACTATATAGTATATTTTAATATACGTTGATATATATATAGAAATATATACTATTTCATGAATTTAAATAATACATATGTATATAAACATAATATTTCATGTATATATAAATATATACATATATATATATACATACATATACAGAAAATGTAAATGTTATTTTATATTAAAGTTTATAGGTATATATGTTGTATTATAACATTTATATAATTCTATATATACATGTCATTTATTTTAAAGTATGTAAATATACATATGTATACTAAATATATGTTTTGTAATATACAAGATATATAATTTATATATAATATATAATGTATTACAATATATATGAGATAATATATGAATAATATGTAGTATATATTATATGTATAAAATATAAATTATAGTGTATAATATATAGTATATAGTATACTAAAAAGGGAAAGTGAATAAACCAAAAAGGAAACAAAGACAAAAAGGGAAAAGGAAAATCGGGAAGAACCCGATCCTCCCAGCCAGACCGCCGGTGGCGGAACTGCCACCGCCGGTGAGGGGAAAAGGAAGGGATGACGTCGCCGGCGAGAGGGGAAGCGAATGGCGGCGGCTCGAGGCGGAAAGAGAAGGAAACGACGCGGAGTAAGCGGGAAAAAACGCAAGGAAAAAGGAGAAGGGAGATCGGCGGTGAAGGAGAAGAAAACGGTGGAGGAAGGAAGAAACGGAGGAGAAAGAGGCCGAAACCCACGGACCCAGATCCGGCGCCGTCGCCGGTGATGGGGTGAAACGAACGCCAGATTCGGCATCCTCGCAACGTCGGCCAACTGTGGGAGGCGTGAACCGGCGGAAAGGAGGACCGCCGGCAACCGAACCGGCCGAACCGACGGGATGAGGCACAAACCGGTTTGAACCGGTCCGGCCAGAGAAGGAGAAAAAAAAAGAAAAAAAGAAAAGAAAAAAAAGAAAAAAAAGAAAAAGGAAGAAAAAAGAAAGAAAAAGGAAGAAAAAGAGGAAAAAGGAGAATTTCGGGAATTCGGAAAATTCCCGGAAATTAGACAACCTGGACATTTACGAAAATTCGGTAAGAAATTTCCCGGAAATTTAATTTCAAAAAAATTAAATAAATTATGAAAAAATTCTAAAAATTAGAATTTTAATTCCAGAAATTATTTTCAGCAATCGGGATAAGGAATCGGGAGAAATGGAGTGCGGGTGCGATCGATAAGCGGAAGTCGCCGACCTGGAAAAAGGTAAGGGATGCATGTGCAGCACTGTAAGGATACTCAGTCTGCATATTTTAAATTGAAATATTTTATGCAAATATTTTATGAAAATTATTATGATGCATGATTTGCTGAAAATAATTTGGGAAGAAGTACTGGCTGAAAGATTTAAAACTGTATTTTTCCGTGCAAGAGGTTAGTAAATCGGCAGTCGTTATGCTGTCGAAAATTTTAGAAAAACTTTATAAAATCATATTAAATGATTTTATTTCTGAAAATCGATATTAAATCACGAAACATGAGAAAATTACTAAACTTCATAAAACATGAATATAATGAGATGGAATTTTAAAATATTCATGTATTCGGGAATGGTGATAATGAAACCACCGAAAATTCTCGGAATAGATAAATTCCACGAAATACGAAACGAAAGATGAAGTGAAATACAGTGAATATTTTTATGAATATTTCTATAAATATTCACTAAAGGATTTTAACCCTTATGGATTTAAATTATGGAATTATATATTTATATAAATTCCATAAAGGTTTATTTTATGATCAAAAATACGGTTTTGATACTCTCTAACATCCTATCATGCTGATGCATGATATGTGACAAGTTTGTCCCGGTCGACACTTGATCAGTGATCCACCGAGGACAATATAGATTATGGTCATAGATTTGACCCTTTTATTCCGTTACTCTCCAGGGTTTATAGTATGATAAGATTGATGTCTATCTTAGACTCCATAAATGATAAGTGACATGTTAAAAAGGAAAGTGTTTTACATGATATGGAATATGTCAAACGGAAAATGTGATATATGATTACGTGACATGTGAAAAGAACATGTTTTATATGATATGAGAAGAAAATCAATTGATTTATAGCATTTTTACAAAATGCTCATTCCAGCACTGATTATAGTACTGTAAGATGATTTTCATAAGACATGGGATACGAACATGTAATATGCTTTCAAAAAGGAAGAATCGATAAATCTAATATTCTTACTATGATTTAAATGGAGTACTAGATTATGAGTACTACTCGAGTTCCGAACCGTGGGAGCCACCTCTAGAGTCCTTCGGGAACTAAGTGCTACACGAGTTTCGATATGAGTAAGAAATTTCTGTACCGTGGGAGCCACCTCTAGAGTCCTTCGGGAACTAAGTGCTACACGAGTTTCGATGTGAGTAAGAAATTTCTGTACCGTGGGAGCCACCTCTAGAGTCCTTCGAGAACTAAGTGCTACACGAGTTTCGATGTGAGTAAGAAATTTCTGTACCGTGGGAGCCACCTCCAGAGTCCTTCGGGAACTAAGTGCTACACGAGTTTCCATGTGAGTAAGAAATTTCTGTACCGTGGGAGCCACCTCTAGAGTCCTTCGGGATTCCATGTGAGTAAGAAATTTCTGTACCGTGGGAGCCACCTCTAGAGTCCTTTGGGAACTAAGTGCTACACAAGTTTCGATGTGTGAATAAGAAGTTTCTGTACCGTGTGAGCCACCTCTAGAAGACTCAAGGGACCTAAGTGCTACATAGATTCTTTGTGAACTATGGGGAGCCACCTCTAGAAACCTTTGAGCACTAAGTGCTACACGAGTTCCTTGATATGACACCTAACTCCATTGCTAGTTAGAATGGATGTCGTAACTGAATCAGTGAATTGGGGCTTATGCCTAAAGTGATTAAGTAATCGGTTATATGGGAACATATTTTAATAGCTTATTTTGCTCTTTAAAGTACGGTACTAATTAAGAGAGTACATTAAAACATGAAATGAGTTTTAAAGAAATAAGATGATGATTTAACTAATATTCTTTTCAAGGAATATACGAATATTAATTATTTTATTTAAATGCTTTATTTCGTAGAAGCATTATTTTGAAAAGAATATGAAAAAGGTTATGAAAGATTGAAAAGGAAAATGATTTATTAATTCAAAACAAAAAGAAAAAATTTCTCTCTACAATTGCTTCTAGGTTCCGTAACAAGTATGGTATTCTAAAATACCTACCTTACTCCATTCGGATCCCTAGCCAACTGTAGTATCCTTCCTACATGCGAGCCTAGAGCCCATAGGAAAAATGAAAAAGAATTTCAGCATATAGGAAGCTGAGTATCAAGTGAGGCATATAATTCTCTTACTGAGCCGTGGTTTTGCTCACCCCTTAATTTTCAACATTTCAGGTTTTGATGAATGTGAGTTCAGTGGATTGTGGATCTTGGCTGTACACGAAGGACAATGTGTCAGATCGACTGATTATTTGACGTATGATCATTTATCCTCTGTATTTAGACACGCCAACAGTACAACTTATCTGATTAGTTACGATAGTGGATGTGTATAATATAAACAATATTATGTAAAATTGTTTAACAGTTAGTACAAGTGAAGTATCGCAGACAGCCCAACCGGTTAAGTTGTGTATAAACAGATGAAAAATGTGGTCACGGGTCGTGACAGATGGAGTTTGTTATTGATTTGGTACCCGGCACAAAGCCCATTTCTAAGCCCCCGTATCGAATGGCATTGACAGAGTTGGAGGATCTTAAGAAACAGCTCCAGGAGTTATTGAATTAAGGGTTTATTCGACCTAGTGTGTCTTTGTGGGGTGCACCGGTTTTATTTGTCCGGAAGAAGGATGGGAGCTTGAGATTGTGTATTGATTATCAGATGTTTAATAGGGCTAACGTCAAGAATAAGTATCCCCTGCCCAGGATTGATGATTTGTTTGATCAGCTGAGGGGTGCACAGGTATTTTCTAAGATTGATCTCTGATCAGGTTATCATCAGCTTAAGATTTAGGATTCGGATGTTCCTAAGACAACATTCTGGACTCGATACGGACATTATGAGTTTCTAGTGATGCCGTTCGGATTAACTAACGCCCCTGCAGCATTCATGGGCTTGATGAATGAGGTGTTTAAGCCCTATCTAGATAGGTTCATGATCGTATTTGTAGATAACATTCTGGTGTACTCTAAGTCTCCGGAGGAACACGAGCAGCACTTACGTATAGCTCTGCAGACCCTCAAAGACTGAAAGTTATATGCTAACCTTAGTAAGTGTGAGTTCTGGCCAGATCATGTTATCTTTTTGGGACACGTGGTGTCAAAGGACGAGGTGTCTGTTGATCGGTCCAAAATTGAGGCCATAGTACAGTGGGAGAGACCGAGTACAGTGACAGAGATGTGATGTTTCTTAGGTCTAGCCAGATATTACTGACGGTTTGTTGAGGGGTTCTCTAGATTAGCTGCTCCATTGACGTGACTCACACATAAGGATGTTAAGTTTGAGTGGTTAGATGGGTGTGAATGTAGCTTCTAAGAGTTAAAGTGGAGACTTACCACTGCTCTGGTATTAGCCCTTCCCAGCAGATCAGGTGGATTCTCGGTGTATACTAATGCTTCCTCACAGGGGTTAGGGTGTGTATAGAGGTGGCAAACGGGCAGGTTCCGGTTCGAGTTTTTTCGGTTGCGGGTTTTTTCGGTTGCGGGCTTTCTCGGTTGCGGGTTTTTTGATCTCAGGTTTTCTCGGTTGCGGGTTTTTTGATCTCGGGTTTTCTCGGTTTTGGGTTTTTTCAATTGCGGGTTTTCTCGGTTTCGATCCTGTTTCGGGTTCGGTCCGATTTTAATCGGGCGGGCTTAGTCAAATTATTTTAAAATTTTATAAATTATAAATATTTTATAATTTTGAATGTAATAATTAATTTAATTTTATATAGTTAAATAAAAATATAATAGAAATGCTAAATTAAAGTTAAAATTTAATAAATGGGAATTGTATAATATATATATATATTGAGAAATTTGGTTGGAATGATTTTGAAAACATTGAGAGTGGACCAATGAAGAATATAGTTATCTACAATAATAAAAGAGAACATATCATCTATAATTATTACATTATAATTAATTAAGCAAAATTTAAAGTCACGTGAGATCTATCAAAATAATACATAAAGTTCGCACTTGTAAAGGATGGACCAGTACATAATTTTTAATTATAATTGATTAATTATCGTAAAAAGAATTACAAGTAAAATACTCGAAGACATAAAAGACATTGAAAAAGTTTTAAATCTTGCATTACATTTGCAAGAAATGAAAGCACTTATGCTATTGTAAACTTCTACCTTGAAAACATCTGGATTTCTGTACTAATTAATTTTTCTGTCCACAAACTCCAACTACTAAAAATTATCTTTGAATTGCCAACAACCTCTTGGCCTAGTGGTTAAAGATGAGTTGTGGCATATTGTAAGTCTTAGGTTTGAATCCAACACCCCCATCCTCAGTTATTTAATATTTCCCTTGTAATAAAAAAAATCATCTTTGAATTTCGATTATAATTAAAACGATTATAATGGACATTACATTATATTAGACTTAATAATTCGTGTATATATATATATATATATTTTTGTATTCGTATTGCATCAAATATATTTGTATCATATAAAATATAAAAATTATTGTATTAAAATTTATATTGATATACCAAACACAATTTTTTTTCTAATTTTTATCAAAATTTGATCCAATGTCACGTTCATTTTTTTTAATTATCATATCTACATTGCATGACAGTATATTGAGATAAAGATATTTCAAAGTTTGCTTTTGAAGTTTTTTCATGTGATTCTCAAAGGAGGGAAAAGGCATATTCCCAAAGAATTTGAAATTTTTTGGTAATGTGGGGAAAACTTGTTTGGAGGAAATTGAAAAATGAAAATCAAACAGATCTCCTTTCACACAAAACTCTCATAAATAAAATATTATTATTCATTATTTTTAATTTCTTTTGTTCTTTTGACTAAATTTATACAAATATAAATTTTTACATTTTAATGTTTTTATTACTTGATAATTATTATTTATTTTTTTAATTTCCTGTGATATTTACATTCGTTATAAAATATATAATTATATATTAATAATTATATAAAAATTTATTTTTTAAATGAGCCAAATATATATAGTAAAACTAAAAGAAAGTGAAAATCCAAAAGTATTAGCTATACAAATAAATAACTAACAAATTATAAATAAATCACACTAAACAATTAAACATTTATATAAATAGCTTTATATTCTTAACAATAACTTATTGAGTCATTGTGTTTTTTTTTTTTTGAGTCAATATTGGGTCATTGGAATTTAGATACTCTTAGTTCAATAAATTTCTTTTTTTTTACTTTGTTTAATTAGCTTTTTTAATAATTATATTATATGTTTAATAAAATTTTAAATTTTTAAGAATCTTTTTTACATTTATTTTGTCTTTTAAATACCAACATAATTAGTAATTAAATTAAATTTAACCGCATAACTAGTTAACTAATTCTTCAATTATAATGTTGAATAAAATTATAGTAATTATTTAAAAAATAATTAATATTATGAATAATTGGTCAATTAATTATCTCAATTTTATATTTATTTTATTTTTAGTTTGTACATAAATCATAATATAATATTATTTTTATTAAATATAATCATACTCAAACACATTAATTAATAAAATATCTCATTAAAAATTTAGAACGTTAAATTAAACAAGCTATATACACCTGTACCAAAAAAACAAGCCATATACACCAATTGACATATATAAAAAATAATAACATTTGATATAATGTACCAAAAAAAAAAACATTTGATATAATGATGTAAATGGGTAATATATAATCAGGTACCCGACACTACCCGACTCTATAATCGAATAATTATAGGGTTCAGATAGTGTTCTTATTGCCCGTATCGGATTCGGGTAGTACCCTTAAAGTACGCTATACCCGATTAACTTTTGATCAAGTAGTATCTGGTACCTGAACTTGTTCATCAATTATATGAAAGTAATCAAAATTATATCCTTGTACAAAGATTTGAACCATGGCCTCTTATATTTATTGTTCTATGTTTAACCACGTGAGCTACAGTGGGAATTTGTTATATTTGTTGTAAATTTTATTTTTATTTCAATGCAACTTGCAATTTAAAATTTAATGAAACATTGTTGGCCAAAAAAATAGTTTACTGAATAATAATAATAATAATAATAATAATAATAATAATAATAATAATAATAATAATAATAATAATAATAATTTATTCTTAAGATAATAAGATTTTAAAATTTTAGACATAAAGTACTAAAATTAAATTAATAGAAATTTCATAATATGTTAAGATACAATTCTTAAGATATTGATAATTTAACATATATGACATTTTATTATAATGTAAATCGTAATATATATATATATATAGTATATTATGTTTATTATTTTATTTGTAACTCATTATAATAAATTTAAAAAAAACACTTTTTGACTAAAAAAGTAGTTGAGAAGGTCAATATCTATTTAATCATCCAATATTATGATTATTAATTGATCAAGTTAAACTAAATTACATGAATACATCATAAGAGATTAAATGTTTGAAATTAAAAACAAGAGTATATTCTAAAAGCATGATAAGAAATTAGAATGAAAAATGTCTGAAATTAAAACTATAATATGCCATGAGAGATTGTTTAATTTATTCTATATTACATGGTAAGAGATTATTATAATGTAACATACAAATCATTATGATAAGATAAACATATTAATAATCTATTTTATATAATTAAGAGCTTGTATAGTTGATTATATATCACATGATAAGATATTATTTTTAAAGTTATAATAACATACAAATCATTATGATAATGCGTTATTTATTAACTATTTATGTATTTTATTTGCTATCAAAAAAACTATTCCAAATTGAGTACTAATTTTTTTCATATTCACATTAACATAATAATATTAGATTAACATAATAATATTAGATATACACCAATTGATTGAATATCTAATTAAAATGTTAAATAATAGATATTACTAAATTAATTAATATAATGCTAGTTATTTAAATATAATTAATAATAATATTAACAAAGTATAAAAAATAAATTTAATTACTTAACTTTTTCTAATCTTAAAAACTTGAATTTTAATTTTAAGATTAGGTTTTTTTTAATCTAAATTTAATATCTTTCTATACTTGAAACTTTAAGAAAATATAGTTTAAATTTAATTTTATTAAAAATATTTTTAATGTGTTGCACAAAATATCAAATTTAAAGTTTCAAACAAATATTGAAATTATATAATTTTTATATATTTGATTTATTATTGTATTAAAATTTTATTATAAATAAAAATAATAATATTTTAAAATGATTTTTATAATAAAATCAAATGTCAAATTAATAATATATTTATTATTATAAATGCAATAAGGATAATATTAAAGATTATTTGATATCATATATTATATCATATATTATGGTGTTTTAAATTAATTTAATTTAATTAAAAAGATTCAATATTTATTATGATGGTAATATATAATTTATAAAATTGTATAATAAATAATAATTGTTTTCAAAATTTTAAACTTTTTAATTAAAAAAGTGTATCAATTATTTATTTATTTTTAAATAATAATTATATAATTATAATTCGGGTTTTCTCGGATTATAAATTTGGTTTTTTTTTTGTTTTCGGTTCGGGTTGGTCTCGGTTTTGGATCGTAACGGGCTCGGGTTATGTCAGGTTCGGGTTGTGTCGGGTTCGAGTTTTTTCTGTTTCGAGCCTTTTCGGTTTCGAGTTTTTTCGGTTCCGGGCTTTTTCGGTTATGGGCTTTTTCGGTTATGGGCCTTTGACTTTTTTGATCAATTCGGGCTGGTCCTGATTCAGTCTCGGGCAGATTCGGGCTGGTTTTAGGGCTTGGGCCAATTTTTGCCACCTCTAGGTGTGTATTGATGCAAGATGGTCGGGTGATTGCATATGGTTCTCAGCAGCTTAAGGAGCATGAGAAGAATTACCCGACCTATGATTTGGAGTTAGCCGCTGTGGTGTTTGAGCTAAAGATATGGCGACACTATCTTTATGGTAAGACCTTCCAGATCTACACAGACCATAAGAGTCTGAAGTACTTGTTCTCGTAGCGTGAGTTGAACATGAGGCAGCGTAGATGGATTAAGCTGCTTAAGGATTATGATTGCGAGATATTATACCACCCGAGGAAAGCGAACGTGGTGGCAGATGCTCTGAGCCGGAAACACATGGCGATGGTATCTTATATGATGGTCAGGGTGCATGACTTGCTAGAGCAGTTCTTGAGCCTTAGTATTAGTGTGGTTGCCTCTAAGAGTTATGGATTTACAACCAGTTTCAGGATTGAACCGAATTTGATGGGACATATCAGATATGCTAAGAGAACAAATGAGTATTTTACAAGGGTTGCCAGTCAGATACAGGTGGGGATATAGTCAGATTTTGAGATTGGCACCGATGGGATTCTAAGGTTTCAAGGTCAAATCTGTGTTCCCAGTCAGATTTCGAGGTCGAATTTATTTTGTTAATAATTGTGAAGTATTGGTATACAATGATATGGGGCCCACTTCAATTTCACGCCCAGATGAATTTATGAATGTGGAAATAGTGTACAGATGGTGAAATAATCATAAGGAAGAAATTTTAAAGACTTGAAATTAATTTATTTTCAATATTTGAAGTTGTTGGCAAACAAAATTAGGAAATGACGAATACGACCCAAGGGTATTTTCTTAAATTTCTCTTAAATCAAAATGAATTGGGACAAAGTAAAAATATCATGATATTCTACATGAAAAGGAGTTTAAGATAGTGGCCTTGGATTTAATTAAATCGGTGGTTAAATCGAAAATTGAAGTGATTTACCCGGTAAGGGTAAAATCGTAATTTCTCACTATCCGTGCACCGTGTGTCAACGAAACCACTTCCAATCATCAAGATATGTTTAATATGACCATTTGGAACTGGAATCTGAAAATTTGGAGAACGTTTACACAGTTTTTACGCCAGCGGGACTGTAAGGGCAAAATCGTCCAAAATTTGCATAACTAGTGGCATTTTGGTAATTTGTAAATTTCAGAATCCTCAATAAAATCAACTCAGCAGTTGAAGTCACTGTTCACCTTCTTCCCCAATGAAACCCATGACATTTTGAAGAAAAAAAAAGAAAGAAAGAAAGAAAGAAAGGAAAAAAAATTCCAATTTAGATCTCTTGATCTAGTTAGAATTTCCATACAATTTATATACCAAAATTGATCCTCTCTTTCTCCTCTACAATTCTACACCAAGATCTCATCCTATAAGGCACTATACAAGGAGAAACAACTCCCAAAGTTTCGGCCAAGCTTGGTAAGTTCACCATTCTTTGTGTTTTTCTTGAATCTAATGGCATGAATCAATTCATCTAAGCTTAGTGATCATGTTTCTAGCCATGGGTTTTTTTAAATCTTGAAAATTTGAAAATGAAAATTCACCATGGATGAAGCATTCAGCCAAGCATGGTGTCATGGCGTCTCATTGTGTTGTAAGCTCAAAATAGGTGCCAAATTAGTTCTTAAGCATGGTAGAACATGAATTAAGCATTGAATTGTTGAAAATCACTCAAAATCACCACCCATCAATTTCGGCCAAGGTGAAGGGGATTAGATTTATGGCTATTTCTAATGAATTAAGGGTAAATTTAGATTGTAGGAATTACAATGAGTCTGCCGGTATGCTCAAATTTAAATTTCGATGCAAAACGAAGAAGTTACATTATACTATCGATAGAATTTATACTGCAAAAATAATTGCAGTGTCTAATGTGGCTGCATAAAGACATAAGTAAAGCTTAAAAATAAGTATTTATTAAGCTAATAATTTTGGTGGAATTATTTGCTGCCCGGGAATAACGGATAGCGAGTGGTGCGCATAAAGAAACTGAATATGCTACACAAGTAAGGGATACGTATGTAAGCTGTAGCGATATTTCGAATGCATAATTATTATTCATACAATATTATGAGAATATTTTTTAAATGAAATGCATTGAAATATGTGGAATTGAGGCTATTTGCCATATATGGAACTGTGTTTAATTTGCATGAGGGCTAGGATAATAACAATCGTTATGCTGCTGAAAATTTCTAGAATATATTATAAAAATACTAGAAAATATTTAATTACATGATTTGATAAATTCCTAGCCATGAAAATGAGAAATTGATTATTTATCATAAAACATGAATATACCAAAAATTAGTATTTAAATATTCATGTTGCCAATTTGGCTAGAAGTGAGAATGCAGAATATTCTTCTTACATGCTTTACACCATATGATATGGTTTATAAGATGAAAAGATGGAAAGTGAATATTTTATAAATTATTTTTCATAAATATTCACTTTATGATGTAATAAAATCCTTTATGGACTGATTGAAGATTTACTGATTTTTCTTTATTTCCATAAAGGTGATATGATTATGAAAATATTGTTTTGAGACTACTTGGCCTCATATCATGCCGTTATGTGATATGTGATACGTGATATGTATTCAGTTTCGATTGACACCTGATTAATGTTTGACTGAGGACTACCATAAACTATGACCATAGATTTGACATGATTATCATTGTCCTACGAGGTACTTTCTCTCTAGCATGATATACTGTAGGTGATGCCTTAGTCTCCACTTTTATAAGATATGAAATGATATGTGATATGGAAAATGTGTTTAAATGCAAAAAGGTATATGAATATGTTTTTACATAAAAGGAAAATGATTTCTAACAGTTTACTATACTACATGGAGTACTGTACTGTTGATGACTTGTACAGTGATATGTGAAATGAGTTTTAATGAGAATTATAGTTATTTAAACTAATATTCTTTTTAAAGAATATATGAATATTAGTTTAATTGTTTAATTGCTTTATTTTATAAGAGCATTATTTTGAAAGGAATATGAAATGATATGGAAAAGGAATTGATCTCAATAACAATAATTACTCATTATAATCGCTTCTAGGTTCCGGGTGAAGACTGGTATTTCAAAATACCTTCCTTACTCCATCCAGATCCCTAGCCGACTATAGTATCTTTCCTATTTCGGTTCCTAGAGTACCTATATGAAAATGAGGATTTTATTGCATATAGTTTCGGAATATCTAGTTTTGCATACAATTCTCTTACTGAGCCGTGGTTTGCTCACCCTTTTTTTTCAACATCTACAGAGTAATTCTAGTGACTGTGTGATTAGCATCTGGGGATTGTTGGTTGTGCATATTGTGCCCCGAGGCAGCGAGCTTATATCTTGGAGGTATAATCATTAATTTTATATGTTTGGACATACTTTTACAGTACTACTTTGTTGTAATTTAAACAGGGGATGTAAACAGTAAACATATTTTAATAAGTTCATATTTTTTGAAAGAGAATATAAATAGTATCTATTAGTGGTTACTGTTATGAGAAAGGAAGAAGGAGAGTAAGGCATTACAGACAACCCAACCATATAAAATGTGTGGAAAAATGTGGAAAAATGTGGTCATAGGATGTGACACCTAGT
The DNA here is from genome assembly GCA_031772115.1 of Heritiera littoralis. NCBI lineage: Eukaryota > Viridiplantae > Streptophyta > Magnoliopsida > Malvales > Malvaceae > Heritiera > Heritiera littoralis. The sequence goes on along the minus strand of JAPDPK010000007.1, from coordinate 6,165,890 downwards.
CTTGGCTAAAACTACCTCTTAGTGTCAAACCTATCATTTTTCAATTTTAATGCCATGGCTAGCTTCTACACATTCTCTACATTCATATTAAACCATTCGTGCATGGCAAACTACATGATATCTTATAAACCCTTACTTGATCGAAACCTTAAGAGAGAGATTAACATGATTTTAATTGAATCCAAGCTCAAATACATGCTTAAACATCAAGATCACATGACAATATATCATAAAACCATGAAAAACACAAACTTTCTCTCACCTTTCACCATGGCCACAAGTTGTAAAATCCCAAACACCTTGAAGATGTCCACTTTAGGACTTGATTTTGATGTCAAGTTGTAGAGCTCTGAAAGATAGACAGGGTCGGTGAAGAGAATTTTCGATTTTATTGTCTTTTACTAGGTTTTTCATAAGCTTTCTCTCTCTTCAAGCTTATGGAAATGGTGGAAATTGAGAGAAAACAATGGCTGCGGAAATTTGAGGAAGAAAGAGTTGGAGTTTTCTAAAACAATAATATCTTATTGTGCAAATTACCATTTTTCCCTTCACAGTTTGACTTTGTTGAAAACAGTCTATCCAACCTCCAAAATATTTTATTTAATCATAAAAAACCTCTATTTAATTTTCTCTAATCATTGGTGGAGCCTTTGTTGAGGTTCAGTTGCTTATTTGTGTGAAATTATTGAAATACCCCTAACCATAAAATCGCGTAAATTTTTGCTTTTGCACCTGATTTCTTTTATTAGTCCACATGGTTTAAAACCTTGTTACATGAAAAATTATTCACCACTGATAATTGGTCAAAATTCATCTCAGTTTGACCGTTATTCACGAAAATTCTGACGGCCTATGAACTTAACAGTCATTTTCCAAATTGTTGAACACTTTTCAAAACATGCTTAATCAAGGTGATTTTGAGATGCAGATTCTTACTATATTCATATTTCATCTTAGATATCATCATTCTAGGGTCTTACTTCAATCTGGATAAAGAAAGTCCTGGTGGGGCCCACACCAAATACTTTCCTGAACCTTATCGAACAGACCCTTCATTTAAATATTTTACCAATTAATATTTTCTTTTAAGTTCCTACACTCTGTAACTCATATCAAATAGAAGGAAAATAGGGTTCTCACAGGTTCTTTTGTTAATTTGTTTTAGGTTAGTTCTAGATTAATTAATGAACTCTTTAATTCTTTAGGCAAGATTAAAATTAAAATAAATTAATTGATTGGTTAATTTAGTATGTACAGTGATAATAAAATAATTCTTATACATTTCATATGTTTAGAAAGTTAAAAAATATATAATATAATTTGCATGATTTAAGATTGATATAATAATTTAGTAGACATAGTTTATTTGATTCGATGATTAAAGTGTATGGTTTAACTTAATTGGCATGACTTAGAATAATTTGCATGATAATGTTTAACTAGATCTACTATGAAATTATTGCAAGACATATTTAATTTGACTAATATAATATGATTGTATAAGTATTTTGTGTGTAGTTTTTTTTTTTATAATGTGACTTAAGAAATTGTATGATTTAGGATGGTATATTAGGATTAGTGTTTATGAAATAAACTTAGGACTATAATTAATTTAAAACTCATAAGATAAAAAAATAAAATTATATAAATAAAATTAAATAAAAGCATAAAAAATAAAAAATAAATAGAAGATTGGTTATTCCGACGATGGAATTCTAAAGGGACTGTGCTATAGTAGTACTTTTAGATATCTCGAGGTGAGGAGAGTCCTATTAAGTCTGACCAGCTTCATGGAAGATTTAAAGGATTTTTCCAATATTTAATAATTCATCATAAAAATCAAAATAGAATTAAAATTGATAAATTCAAATTAAAATCACTAAAAAAAAGAATTAAAATAAGATAAATATAGGATTAAAAATTAGAAAAAAAACTAAAATAAATAGAAACTAAATAGTAAGCAACTTGGATAAATGTGGATTAATCTGATGATGGAATTTAAGGGGGAATTGCGCTTGAGTAGTTTTCTTTAAAATTCCTAGGTAAGGAGATTTGTTCCAAGGTCTAACCAGCTTGATTGAAGGTCTAGAGGAAATTTTCAATATTAAATAATTCATATTTATTTAAGATATAAAAAGTAAAAGATAATTATAGGACAAAAAAGGAAATTACAAGTTAAAAAATAAAAATAAAAAAATAACAAATAATTTATATAAATTGGAATAAGGGTAAAAAATAAGTATTTCATAACATATTTAAATTATCCGAAGACGGAGCCTCTTCAAGAAAGGCGATTGGTCCTACTTGAATGCTTTTGAGGTGAGAAGAACTTTTAAGTTGTCCAACTAACTTGATAGAGGAGACTTAGAAGATTTTTCAATATTTAATCATGTTGAAATTAAAGCAAACAAAAATAGGCAAAATAATGATAACTTTAGACTATTTGGTACCATTCTAGGATGGGCGTTGTGAGATACTAATCCTTCTCCACACGTAACCGTACTCCCGAACCTTAGATTCTTTGAACGTAGACCAAGCCTTATCTTTAGACAAAAATAGGTGACCAATCACACCATAGGTTAGAATGGTTGGTGGCAACTCTATGAATTTAAGTCTAGCGAGTTAGGTTCTAGGACTTGACACGTTATGACATATTGGTGACTCCACTGGGAATCTTAGAGAGTCGGGCCATTAAGTAGTTTAACATTATCAAAATTTTGCCTAAAAGCTTTAAATTTCATATAATATCAAATTCACACACACTTCACTTGCAAGAGCATGCATTAGTTCTCGACCCGAGCTTGTCCTTCTTAGGAGGGAGTATAATACCTTTGCCTTCGTGAGGTGGTAACCTCTATATAGGCTAGTGAAAGACTCCCACTCAAATTGAACGTTTCCGCTTGTAGCCTATAATGGTGAGGATTAGGCGCCTTACTAGTCCTGTGTAGATGACTGTAAGAGCCTTGCCCGTCTCACAAGGCCGTCGACGAGCATCCCCTTGGCATCCCACACGCCCCAAGTTTACTCTTACACGTCAAGGCCTAGCCCATTCCAGTGGGCTGTCGGCGAGCATCCCCTAGGAGTCCCACACTCCCCAGGTTTAACTTGACAGCGAGAGTAGGCGGTCGCCCGACACTCACTAACAACGTATTGTCCGCTCTGGGCGATCGCCACCCTCACGGCTTTGTCCCAAGGCGCCCAAAGCACCTTACGGGTCTGTGATAATCGTAAATTTTCCATTTATTGGAAATTAGGAATATTGGAAATTAGTGAAATAAATAAATGAATTAATTATGAGATCGGAATATTGTGAAAATTTCGAAAATAGAGGAAGTGACGGAATTGGGAAATTCGAGTGAAAGAAATTAAGTTGGAAATAAAATAAGGAATAGAGGAAATTTAATTTGGATAAATAGAAATCCAAATTAAATAAGAAAATGAGAAAGAAAATATATATATATATATTGTAAATAGAATATATATAGTATTATTTCATTTATATCAAAATATATAAATGTAATTTAAATTAAAAGTATGTAGATATATATATTAAATATATTTGTGTTGATACATAATATATATATCTATAAAATATTATATAGTATGTACTCTATAATATAATATTAATATTATATTTATAAAGTAAATTATAAATATAATATATATAACAAAAATATAATAAAAATAAAACAAACAAAAATAAAAAGGAAAAGAAGAGAAGAATCGGGAAAATCCTAATTCTTCCCCGATGAAGGCCGACCACCATCGGCGACCGAGAGAGGGAGAGAGGAGAAGAGAGAGCCGTTGCCGACAAAGGAAGAGGAGAAGGAATCGACCGGTGGTGGAAGGAAAGAAAATAGAAACGGAAATGAAGGAAAAACTGACGGAAGTCGAGAAGGGAAAAGAGAAGAGGAAACAGCGGTGCCGGCCAATCTTGGCACCGCCACCGCCACCGCCACTCGAACCTTGGCAAAGGTGAGAGGAAGGAAAGGAGGCCACCGGTGAGGCCAACGACGGCGGAGGAAGGCCGAACGAGGAGGAGAGAAACCGAGCCAAAAATCGAGTAAATTCGTCGCCGTGCCGACGAACCAAGCCGAAGGGAGGCCACCGGCAGCTTCGCCGTGCCGTCGGCCAGCTGAAGAGCCGCTGAACTGCTGGAGAACCGACCGTCGGAGGAGAACCGGCTCGAAGGAGGCTGGCCGGTTTGGCCAGGAAAGGGAGGGAAAAAGGAAAAAGAGAAAAAGAAAAAGGAAAAAGGAAAAAGAAAAGAAAAGGAAAGAAAAGAAGAAAAGGAAGAAAAAGGAAAGAGAAAAAGGAAATTTTCGGACTTCGGAAATTTCGAGAATTTCGGGAAATCCCGAAAAAATCGAAAAAGTCGGGAATCAAGGGAATCGGTAAGAAATCTCAAAAAATGTTGAAAATATTTAAATAATTTATTTATTTAAATAAATTGAGAAAAATTCTAAAATTTAGAATTTGGTTTCCAGAATCGTTCTCGGTGAATGAGACGACGGAACTGGGAGAGGTGAACATAGGCGCGTCATTCGAGAGGCAATCGTCAATCCGAGACAGGTAAGGGAGACATGTGCAGCCTGTAAGGATATTTGGCACACAAATTTTAAATTATGCATTTAATTTTATAAATGCTATTGATAATGACCGGTTGGAAAATTGTGGTGATTTACCGGTTGAGATTTAAACTGTATTTTTCATGCAGGAGGCTAGCCAATCGGCAGCCGTTATACTGTCAAAAATTATTGAAAAAATTACCGAAAATCATAATAAATGATTTTTCATCACGAGAAACGATTTTCAACACGAAAATAGAGAAATTGATTAGTTTTCATAAAACATGAATATACTGATAATTAATTTTAAAATATTCATGTTTTTGAAAATGGTGAAAAAGGAAATCACCTAAATTTATCCCGATAGGTGATATTTCACGTGAAACAAGGTGAAAAATGAAAAGGACCAAAGTGAATATTTTACTAACCTTTCTTCAAATGTTCACTTGATTTTATAAATAACCATTATGGGTTCAGTTGTGAGAATAAATGTTTATAGAAAATTCCATAAAGGTACTTAAAGGTGGAAAACGGTGTTTTGAGACTAAAAGGTCTCCGCAAGTGTTTACAAAGAAAACACGGGACGGGAGTGCTGATTTGGAAAATAAATATTTTGATTTTTCATAAATCATAAAAATAATTGATTTGAATCCCGATAACTTTGAAAATCATGTTTTCGATAGAAAGCACGGAAAAGCGTGTGTATATGTTTTACGGTGAAAAAGGATAGTTATGACCTTTTATATTTTACAGTGATTATTTTATAAACTATTTTCACCGTATGGAAAATATGATTTATACTGTTCTATAATATTTAGAACATTTTCGGGAGGGATTACCCTAATACAAATATTTTGTAAATTGTTATCCATAAGATGAAAATATTTTCCTTATGAATATTTATGGATTGATTGAATTTATATTCAATGAAATTGATTTCATAAATGGGGTTTATATCACGTGTTTACTGTTTTGAGACTTTTAGGCCCCATATCATGCTCACGTGTCATGTGCTAGTGCTGATAGATACTGATCCTATTATCAGCGTCCCAGTGGACACCTGATCAGTGCACACTGTGAACCCTATAAACTATGGCCATAGATCTCATGTGTTTCCCCTATTTGGGATGATATTATAGCATGATATATTTAGGGTGTTGCCTAGTCTCCATGATACTGTACTAATGATTGTACTTTTCACTGAACTTTTACTGGTACTAAATTATCTACAGCTACTGAGCTTTTGATATATTACGTGTTGAACTAAATATTATACAGTGTTTTACAAGTGTGGAAATGAATATTTGTGAAAGGAACATTAATTCCTTATTTATTTACTTAAATGTTTTATCCCGTGAATATTTAATGTTTTACTGGGATTTGAATATCAAAAGAAAACGATTACTCTCTACAGTTGCTTCTAGGCTCCGGGACAAGACAAGTATTCTAAAATACCTGCCTTACTCCATCCGATCCCTAGCCGACTGTAGTATCCTTCCTACATGTGAGCTTAGAGCTAGCTAGGAAGATTTAAAGAAAGTGAAAAATTATTTTCAGCATATGGGTAGCTGAATATCAAGTGTTGCATATAACTCTCTTACTGAGCCGTAGTTTGCTCACTCCCCAATTTTAACATTTCAGATTTTCGGTGACTGTGAGATCTGACATCTGAGGATTCCGAGCTGTGCATTTGGAGATACTGCGACAGCTTGATTTATAATATGAGATATGATCATTTATTTTTTGTATTTAGACTTACTTTCAGTACTACTTTCTTGAGAATTAAGGTAAGGGATGTAATTGATATTACGAATTTTATATTTAATAATTAAATGAATATGAAAAGTAAATTATCACAGACAGCCCAACCGGATAAGTTGTATAGAAATACTGAAAAATGTGGTCACGGGATGTGACAGATTTAATGGTATCAGAGTAGGGTTGGCCTGATGTCTGTTGATACTTTTGGAAAGAAATATGTTGAGAAACGTTAAACATCCCCGGTAGTACTGTGTAGTCTGAATACATAAAGAAAATAAATGATTGTGAATTGAGTAAAATAATTTAAAGGGAGTGAAAAAGTGTAAATTGAGAATGTTAAAGAGGAAAATAGGCTCAGAAATTACCAGAATGTTGGTGATCTTATAATCTAAATGAAGGCCTGTTCGATAAGGAACCGAAAGGACTCGGTGAGAGCCCCACCAGTACTTTTCGGTCTGGATCGAACTGAGACCCGAAAATGATGGTATAAGGGAAGGGAATGAAGTATCATCATTAAATAGACATTAAGATCACCGATTGAAGGTAATTTGAAGAGAGAGAAAATTTTTGGCCAAAAATGACCAAAATACCCCTACCTCTAAAATTTTACTGGGAGTCAAGATAGACTAATAGAGGTTGGATTGACTGATTTGACAGAGAAATTGATGATGTAAAGCTGTGTTACAAGCAAGATAATCTAATTATGGATTTTAGTGGATTTCTCTGTTAAAATCGAATAAGATCTAAATTGCTGATATAAGTATCAGAAAGGATAATATCAGCACATGGATAATGAGATCATTGATTCCCATGTATACTAAGGAGAAAGAAATAAATGTCAAAATGACGAAAATGCCCTTATGTTGGGCAAAGCTCTGAATAGTGATGAAATCAAGTAATTTTGAATCCATTGAGAGTAATGGAGTTATTAATGGCAGAGAGGAGATGATATGAATATAACGATCCCTATTACTGATTCCACTTACACGATGCGATCCAATGAGTGTATAGTGGAATGTGTGAGATCCGATTTTATTACACTGTACACTCTACTTTGTAAATTATTTAGTGGAATTAAATTAAGATTGAATGAATTTCCACTCTCAATTTGGAGTTATTGGAATTGTAAATTATAGTATGGTGTATATGATTTGAAATGAATATAAATGGAGGAATTGAAAACATAGAATATGAGAAACAAAGTCCAAACTATGCAACAATCTACTGCTGTGTGCTACATGGCAGAATGTTAATTTTGTTGCAAATTTTATGGTGTAAAAATAAAGTAAATAACAATAGATGAAGGGAGGTATTAAGTGGATATTTGACTGAAAATGATTGGATGAAGTATGCCTTAAGAGAGGCCAAAATGAAGCAAAAACGTGCAGAAAATTTTGGACTGCACGCCGTTCTTGCTGCTTTCATGCTGCACGGTTTCATCCATTTAAAGGCCATTGAAATACAAAACTTTATGGTGTAAAATGTGATAGATGATGATAGATAAAGAGGGAGTTATTAAGGGAATATTTGGCTGAAAATAATTGGAAGAATTATAGCTCAAAAGAGGAAAAAATGAATCAAGTAAACATGCAGCCAAAAATGGACTGCAGTACGCCACTTCCTCTTACTGTTGTGAGCCGCAGGTTGAGAGGTAATTTTGTGGTATAAAATCTCAACCAAATCTGATTTAAAGGAGAGAAATAGAGTTGCTTGACATGAGATGAATTTTGATTGATTGAAATATAGAGAAAAGGAGAAGTGAAACAAGGTAAAATCGGACAGCAAAAAGAAGGCAGCAGAAGATAAGCAATTACACGCCACTCCTTGCTGTTGGTGTGCTGTCCAGTTGACTAATCAAAAAGACTTAAAAGCAAATCTCTATCGTATAAAATACAATATATACATTTATTAAAGGAAGAGATATCTTAATGTCTAGCATGTAATTAATTTTTGGTTGAAGATTACATCAAAAGTAAGTAAAACAAGTCAAAGAAACGTATAGCTCACTTCATCACCGTCACTTCTTTGCTGCAGTTTTATTGTTCTCGTTTTAATACTCAATAAAAAAAAGAAAATGATAAAAGGAAAAAGAAGAGAAAAGAAAAGGAAAATATTGCATTTGGAAAATATGGTTAAATGTTATTGGTTAGAGTTTTCAAAAAGAAAAGAAACAAGTCAAAAACATAAAGCAGAAAATGCATGTTTTACGCCATCTCTTGTTGGCTATAAATTGATGCACGCGTAAACCCAATTAAAAGGATGAAATAAGGAAAGAAACGTAAGAAATAGTTATGTGGCAAATTGCTATTGATTAACACGAGGAAAAGAAGACTAGTAGAAAAGAAACTTTGCAAATTTCTTCAGCTTTACCGATTCATTCAGCAACTCCTCGACTGTTCTGTTTTGGCTTCACGTACTGTTCTGTTTTCTTCCGTTTCTCCATGTTTAATTAGCAAAATTACATCCTTTAGCTAGCTAACCACCTAACCACCCTTGCTAGATTTTCCTCCATCTTAAGAACATCAAGAAGTCAAGAAAGGAAGAGACTAACGTGAAAACAGAAACTACTCTGGTTTGGAGCAGTGAGGATTCGATCAAGCTAAGGTAAAAGTGTTGATGATATGTTGGTTGATTTTATATGATTTCTAATTTTATAGCATGGATAGCATGTTAAGACATGAGATGGAAGTGATATAAATAAAAGAATATAAGAAAGAAAGAAAAGAATAAGGAAGGCTCGGACAGAAAAAGGGATACCAAATTTAATTATTTTATTTAATTCAAGTTATAAATCTTGTAGATATGATGGTACACCTCTTATATTGCTATTGGTGTTAATTATTTTACTTGAGCAAGAATATAATCTTCATGGGTTCGGTCAGCCTTAGAATTCAAGGAGGACATGCACTTAATTGCATTAATATGATAAGGAATGATAGCTTGAGATGGAATAAGAGAGATGGAAATATTAGAATTCCATAAATGAGACAAAAGCATGAAGGTGTACAATGAAAAAGGGGAGTTCGGCCATGTCGTTTGAGGCATGAATTAATGCTGAAAATTATAGTTGACAATAGAAAATTTATATAAAAAATCAAAAGAGGAAAGTTGGTGAAGTTGGAACTGAAAAAGGAGCTAAAATTAGAAAGTTCAGTTTTAGCACTAGTGTAAATAATACCGGTTGTGCCTATACTGTATTATTAGTGGCTGCATTTTATGAAAGCTAGTGGCTTAAAATTAAGAGGAAAAGTATTTATAATTTTTGATAAAATCATTTTGCAGCCTGATATGACGGATTTCGATAGGCGTAACCGGGAAGCTCGATTTCGTAAGACAGGTAAGGGGGGAGTGTGTGAGTTGTAGTGATATAATGAATTTCATGTTTTCTTGAGCTAAATTTTATGAGAATATTGGATGCATGTTTTGGTTTGAAAACATGCAAAATCTATGGTTGAAAAGCTGGTTTATATATTGTGACTATGTGCAGGAGGTTAGGTATCCGCAGCTGTTATGTTGTCGAAAATTTTCCAAAAATATTCTAAAATATTCCAAAATATTTTAGAAGCATGAAATGATTTAAATGGAAAATTTTGAATATAATTTTCACCAATTTTCCATAAATTGAAAATTTTGAGAAAGTTATAAGAAATTAAATATTCATGTTTTATATTTTTATTAAAGTGAGAAATTGATTTGTTTTATATGATATTAAATATTCAAATTGAATATTTATTTACTTTCTCACTTGATACATGAATATTTATTGATGGATTTACTGTATGTGAAAATGGGGAATAAAATACCTTTTTTGGAAAATAATTCTATAAATAAATGATTTAATTCATTTGATTTCCTTAAAGGTATTTTTTATGAGAAAATGAATGAGTTTATACCTTTATAGAATTTAGTGGTGATTTTAATTATTTTATAAATTCCATAAAGGTGATGATATACGAAAATGTGAGAGCCTTATGGATAAACATGAAATATTTCAAATTATTTTGAATAAGATCCATAAAGGCTGTGGTACGATTTTTATACTATTTTGAGACTTAGGCCCCGAGTTTCATGCATCATACTATTACTGTTACTGTCACGTGGCTGATTGACCTGCCAGTCATCAGCGTCCCGGATGTCACCTGGCAATTGTACACTGAGGACACCCTATAAATCATGGCCATAGATCTCACTGTATACTGTTACTATGTCCCTTCGGGGATGATTACTGTGTTCCTTAGTGGACGATGATAGCATGATTTAATTGTAGGGTGATGCCTAGTCTCAACTTACTGATTACTGTTTACTGAAGGGATTTATTGAATCCTGTTTTACTGTACTGCACTGTGAATTATTATTTACTGAACTGAACCGTACCGAAATACTGTTTTACTGAACTGTACTAAACTGGTAGCTACTGATTACTGTTTACTGAACTAGTAGCTACTGATTTCGGTTTATTGAACTAAAATCTACCAATTACTATTTACTGAACTGAATTATACCAAATACTGTTTACTGAACTGAAAAGAAAATTTACTGTTATCGAGAAAGAATACTTTGAAAATTATTTCTAAAATAGAAATAATTACTGAACTGTTATCCAGTGATTTGGATATTTATAAGCTACTATACTGAAAAGATTGTTTACCGTAACTATTGTTTTACCACTGTACTGTCACGTGTTTTGAACTATTACTGAAGTGGTGGAAATTAAAGGATTTATTCCATTTAGATTATGAAAAAAATAAATATTTTCCAGCATATAGATTTCATTATATCAAGCAGCATATAACTCCCTTACTGAGCATGTGGTTCGCTCACCCCTTACTTTCAAACTTTCCAGATTAATCAAGTGGATTATTTGATGGCTTCCTCGGATAAATATAGCTGCGAGTAGCCCACTGGGACAGAGCATTGAAATTTTAAAGGTACAGTCACTTCTCTTATATATTCAGACACTTGTATACAGTACTACATCATTGTAAAATAGAAACAGGGGATGTAAAGTATAAGGAATATTGTAAAATTACATATTCCGAATTTTATCAATAAATAAATGTCCATTATTTATTATTGTTACTGTTGAAGTGTAAAGGCATCACAGACATCCCAACCGATAAAAATGTGTAAAATACTAATAAATATTGTGTAAAAATGTACACTCAGACTGTTACAGAATGTCACAAGATGATTGGTCTGGTTATTGACTGTAGGGGCCAGAATTAAGAGTGTATTGAGCGGGATCATTGAATATTATGAAAAGTGAAATAATTACAGGAAATGACTGAGAAGATGAATGGTACAAACACTGAAATCCATACCAGTGTGATTACTTATGGTCCTATACATTTTAATATTTTGAGGTATTAATCAAATAAATATATATAGAACCGGAATAGTTCAAAATGTGTTACAGAATAAGGTACTGGGTGGAGTACTGTACATTAGGGAATATTCAAAAAAAATAGTGAATTGATTGAAAGCAGAAGATGACAGCTAACCTGAGTTCTTCAGGACCCTTGAGACAAAACCGTGATGGGCGAACTATGTGATCGCTAACTCACTTGTAAGGGTAAACCTGGGCAAAAGAATCGCCTAGGAGATGCTCACCGACGGCCGATTCGAACAGTGGGACTCTTACAAGGATCTCAGTGATAACACGAGTGTAAGGAACTAGGCACGTAAGGGTGCCAAGGTTCGAACCTCGTGGATAATATGCTCAAGGGAATTAAGCCTGAATTCATTAAATGAAATTGATTTTAAGCAAATTACAGTGATAATAAATCAGGTAGCTGTAAAATGTGCTAATGACTATTGTACTTGATACAGCTTACTAGAATGAGATTCGTAATGCTGTAAAGTATGAGTAAACAATGAAATCAAGGTAGAGTATGTATCAAAATGACTCGAATGGTAAATTTCTTTGCCTTGAGAATACACAGTGAAAATGACAGGACATGAGGATGAAATGTCCAAATGATAAAAGATGTGTGATTAAAAAAAATATCGGATATAATCACCGATAAAATTTTTAGAGTTATATAGATTGGAGAAATCGAGATAACCTTGACTCGATTGGTTATAAGCTTATATCAGAGATTACAAAAGAGTCCGAAAGCTTTACAACAACTCTAGAAAATGAGTGAATAATGAAATTCACGTGTAAAAATGTGATTGAAGAAAATAAAGATAACGTAATTTGAGGTTAATGAAGTTATCTGTATAAGTATGAATGAAAGAAGCGCAGATGACCTTGATATGTAGATGAATTAAAGTGATATAGTAAACTATTACTAAATAGTAAAGTTCTTGTGAGGAACAAGTATTCATCTACATGAAAATTGACGCTTTATTGATCTAATAAAGAGATATGAGGAGTTCATAAGACTAAGCTCGATATAAAGTGTCATTAGAGAAAAGTTGGAGACTAAGGTCCATGAAATAATGATTAGAACTCGATAAATACTTACGAGTTCCTACGGAGATATATAAGCCTAATGAATGAGGCACCCATACAAGAATAAAATGATAAGGTATATAAATAGTTAAAGATACAAATGGAATATGAGCAGCATTGTTGTATAATCCCCCAAAGTCTCAAAGACTGTGGACTTGTGTAAGATTGGCAACTAAGAGATTTGGCTAGACAGTATCTCCTTCTGAGATAGGTGATCTCGAGATAACAGGATGACAGTGAACCTGTCTATGATATAGAGATAATGATTGAGATACGAAAGTAAGGAGTCTAGCTAGATACTAATGCCAGTCTATAGAAGAGTAAGGGACTAGCTGCTCTATAGATAGGATAAAATTAGAGAAATTAAGTCGGTAAATGGATAAATGTGAAGAGAAGGTGGTATGCAGAATGTTAAAAGATTTTAACAGTAGTGTACATACTCCTTGAGAAAACCGACTGAAATTGATGAAAGTAACAATACAAAAATGAAATAAGAAAGTATGTAGAATGATGAGAAGGGAACACCAATATGAAATAGCTCCCGAAATTAAGACTGAAAGTAATTTCATGTTGGTTATCACATGACTATGGCTAAATGTAAAAACAAGCCAGATTTGATAAGTGAGAATAATGGTACTTAAAGGAGTAAGATAATTGATATGTTTACTGCCAGTATATAAATGAAAAATGATTATACATATAACCACTGTAACATGATCGAAATGGTGGAAGTGTATAGATGATGTGGTGATTAAATATATAAATTGAGGATTCGATTGTGGAATCTAAATTATGAAAAGAGATTTAAAGACCATACTATATGAAAAGAACATGATAGTCTCATGATTTATGATTGTGAGAGATGATCTATAGTAAAGTCTGCAATGAGATGCAGCCTTGATGAAATAAAAGAGAAAATGAATATTGTGGACAATAAAGAGTCGAAAAGAGAAATGATGGTATGGAAGTGATTAAAGACTGATGATCTGAATAGAATCACTTTCCATTATCAAACTCTTAGATTCTCTAGTGCCTTAGTCGAAGTATGAGTGTAAGATAGTGGAAACCTATATGTACAGTTCCAGCGAGCATTACATGTGACGGGAGTCTCTGAGATGCCATATGCTTAATGAGAAATAGCAAAAGGCTTAAGATCCGAAGTGTACTGATAGCACCGCTCCATACTGATGTATACATATATGAGCGTGAGATGTAAACGCTACATGATATTAAGAGAGCGTGTGCATGAGATGTAGAAGCTACTGGGACAATTACATATAACTAACTAACATGTGTAATTGATAGTTTTAAACTATATCGACTTGGCACTAAGTGAATGGATGATGAACAACATAAATCAACTGTGATATGAAAAATACTGTGCGTGGACTCTTATGTGAAAGGAGTGGAAATGAATAGCTCTCAATTTAAGAAATGAACTTACGGGAGTATAGACATATATGATGAAAGACAAAAACATAGTGGTCTAAAAGTAATTTTGAGGTTGAAAGTGTACTGGCAGTATTACTTAAAAGATGACCTAGAGGTCAGAGGTCGTAAGTATACGGCATGTACCACCTTTGGACTTAAGTTAAATTCGGAGGACTGAATTTCTTAAGGTGGGGAGAATGTGATAACCGTAAATTTTCCATTTATTGGAAATTAGGAATATTGGAAATTAGTGAAATAAATAAATGAATTAATTATGAGATCGGAATATTGTGGAAATTCCGAAAATGGAGGAAGTGACGGAATTGGGAAATTCGAGTGAAAGAAATTAAGTTGGAAATAAAATAAGGAATAGAGGAAATTTAATTTGGATAAATAGAAATCCAAATTAAATAAGAAAATGAGGAAGAAAATATATATATATATATATTGTAAATAGAATATATATATATAGTATTATTTCATTTATATCAAAATATATAAATGTAATTTAAGTTAAAAGTATGTAGATATATATATTAAATATATATGTATTGATATATAATATATATATCTATAAAATATTATATAGTATGTACTATATAATATAATATTAATATTATATTTATAAAGTAAATTATAAATAAAATATATAACAAAAATATAATAAAAATAAAACAAAAAAAATAAAAAGGATAAGAAGAGAAGAATCGGGAAAATCCCGATTCTTCCTCGATGAAGGCCGACCACCATCGGCGGCCGAGAAAGGGAGAGAAGAGAAGAGAGAGCGGTCGCCGGCAAAGGAAGAGGAGAAGGAATCGACCGAAGGCAGAAGGAAATAAAATAGAAACGGAAATGAAGGAAAAATCGGCGGAAGCCGAGAAGGGAAAAGAGAAGAGGAAATGGCGGTGCCGGCCTGTCTTGGCACCGCCATCGCCACTCGAACCTCGGCAGAGGTGAGAGGAAGGAAAAGGAGGCCACCGGTGAGGCCAACGAAGGCGGAGGAAGGCCGAACTAGGAGGAGAGAAATTGAGCCAAAAATTGAGTAGATCCGTCGCTGTGCCACTGAACTAGGCCGAAGGGAGGCCACCGGCAGCTTCGCCGTGCCGTCTGCCAGCAGAGGAGCCACCGAACCACCGGAGAACCAGCCGTCGGAGGAGAACCAACGTGAAGGAGGCTAGCCTATTTGGCCAGGAAAGGGGGGAAAAAGGGAAAAGAGAAAAAGAAAAGGAAAAAAAGAGAAAAAGAAAAAGGAAAAAGGAAAAAGAAAAGAAAAGAAAAGAAGAAAAGGAAGAAAAAGGAAAGAGAAAAAGGAAATTTCCGGACTTTGAAAATTTCGAGAATTTCGGGAAATCCCGGAAAACTTGAAAAAGTCTGGAATCACGGGATCGGTAAGAAATCTCGAAAAATGTTGAAAATATTTAAATAATTTATTTATTTAAATAAATTGAGAAAAATTCTAAAATTTAGAATTTGGTTTCTAGAATTGTTCTCGGTGAATGAGACGATGGGACCGGGAGAGGTGAACACAGGCGCAATTTCGAGAGACAATCGCCGATCCGAGACAGGTAAGGGAGACATGTGTAGCCTGTAAGGATATTTGGCACACATATTTTAAATTATGCATTTAATTTTATAAATGCTATTGATAATGATTGGTTGGAAAATTGTGGTGATTTACCAGTTGAGATTTAAACTGTATTTTTCGTGCAGGAGACTAGCCAATCGGCAGCCGTTATACTGTCGAAAATTATTGAAAAAATTACCGAAAATCATAATAAATGATTTTTCATCACGAGAAACGATTTTCAACACGAAAATCGAGAAATTGATTAGTTTTCATAAAACATGAATATACTGATAATTAATTTTTAAATTTTCATATTTTTGAAAATGGTGAAAAAGGAAATCAACTAAATTTATCCCGATAGGTGATATTTCACGTGAAACGAGGTGAAAAATGAAAAGAACCAAAGTGAATATTTTACTAACCTTTCTTCAAATATTCACTTGATTTTATAAATAACCTTTATGGGTTCAGTTGTGAGAATAAGTGTTTATAGAAAATTCCATAAAGGTACTTAAAGTTGGAAAACGGTGTTTTGAGACTAAAAGGTCTCCGCATGTGTTTCCAGAGAAAACACGAGACGAGAGTGTTGATTTGGAAAATAAATATTTTGATTTTCATAAATCATAAAAATAATTGATTTGAATCCCGATAACTTTGAAAATCATGTTTTCGATAGAAAGCACGGAAAAGCGTGCGTATATGTTTTACGGTGAAAAAGGATGTTATGACCTTTTATATTTTACAATGATTATTTTATAAATTGTTTTCACCGTATGGAAAATATGATTATACTGTTCTATAATATTTAGAACATTTTCGGGAGGGATTACCCCAGTACGAATATTTTGTAAATTGTTATCCATAAGATGAAAATATTTTCCTTATGAATATTTATGGATTGATTGAATTTATATTCAATGAAATTGATTTCATAAATGGGGTTTATATCACGTGTTTACTGTTTTGAGACTTTTAGGCCCCATATCATGCTCACGTGTCACATGTTAGTGCTGATAGATACTGATCCTATTATCAGCGTCCCAGTGGACACCTGATCAGTGCACACTATGGACCCTATAGACTATGGCCATAGATCTCATGTGTTTCCCCTATTTGGGATGATATTATAGCATGATATATTTAGGGTGTTGCCTAGTCTCCATGATACTATACTAATGATTGTACTTTTCACTGAACTTTTACTGGTACTAAATTATCTACAGCTACTGAGCTTTTGATATATTACGTGTTGAACTAAATATTATATGGTGTTTTACAAGTGTGGAAATGAATATTTGTGAAAGGAACATTAATTCCTTATTTATTTACTTAAATGTTTTATCACGTGAATATTTAATGTTTTACTAGGATTTGAATATCAAAAGAAAATGATTACTCTCTACAGTTGCTTCTAGGCTTTGCCTTACTCTATCCGGATCCCTAGCCGACTGTAGTATCCTTCCTACATGTGAGCCTAGAGCTAGCTAGGAGGATTTAAAGAAAGTGAAAAATTATTTTCAGCATATAGGTAGCTGAATATCAAGTGTTGCATATAACTCTCTTACTGAGCCGTGGTTTGCTCACTCCCCAATTTTAACATTTCAGATTTTCGTTGACTGTGAGATCTGACATCTGAGGATTCCGAGCTGTGCATTTGGAGACACTGCAACAGCTTGATTTATAATATGAGATATGATCATTTATTTTCTGTATTTAGACTTACTTTCAGTACTACTTTCTTGAGAATTAAGATAGGGGATGTAATTGATATTACGAATTTTATATTTAATAATTAAATGAATATGAAAAGTGAAGTATCATAGACAGCCCAACTGGATAAGTTATATAGAAATACGTGAAAAATGTGGTCACAGGATGTGACAGGGTCATTTATCACCTTGAGCGCGTTATTCAATTCGAACATGTGCTTATCATAATGGCAACGTTGGTCACTCTATTGAAAATTGTATCAGCTTAAAGAGGAAAGTCCAAGCACTTGTCAACACTGGAATTTTGAGTTTTGGAGCAAAAAATGACCCAAATATGAATGATAATACTCTACTAGATCACACCAGGGTAGCAGTTAATGTTGTGGAAGAAAGTGGATGATATTGATTAATTCACCTAGTTTGAAGTTAATGGTTGTTTCTTGTTTTTAATTACATTCATCTTAGGACATTTCAGTTTCTTAGGTAATATAGGAGTGCCTAAGCCCAAAAGGCATTGAGAACTCTTTTATGTATTGGGTTAATTTTTATTTGTTTTCATTTTTAATAAAAGATAAGTATAATGCATATTTCTCAATTTCTCATTCCAACCTTATTCTTCTGTGCAAAAACACCAATACCCATATTCTTTACATTTTTTCCAAGCTTGAAAGTATCCAAATAATGAAAATGATAATAAGAATGGCAATGAATATGAAAATGATTTTGAGAGAATTGCCTTGTTTAGTTGAATGGATTTCCAATTTGCCAAGATTGCTCAAGCAAGATGAGAACAAAAAAAAAATTTATATTTCACTCACTAGATGTTACGAGTAAAGGTGAATCTCTACATGAAATTCTAATGAGTTTGTCTTTGTACAATAGATGATCTTCAATGAGAGTACTTGTACTTGAGACGAGAAATGGCCTTCTTTCACTACCTTTCAAGCATGAGTAAAATTATCCATTGATTACCCCTTTTAAGCCTATTATATATATTTTTTTATATAACCCACCAAGAATCACCCTCTACACTGGGGGGGCAAAGAGAATGGAAAATAAAGGATTAGTGAGGCAAAGTAAAAATGCTAAAGAGGAAAAATAAAAGAAAAAGGAAAACCCCTTGTGTGAAAAAAATAGAAGAATGAAAAAGAAAGAAAAAGAAAAGACAACAAGGAAAGAGGGTTTAGAAATAAGAAAATGGAAACCGTAGTCACATTTGAAAGAAAAAAAGAAAAAAGCAAATTGGGATAAGGCAAAAGGCAAAATGCCCAAATGATTTTTGGTTTGATAAACCCTAAAATACATTTTTAGGCCTATTTTATCCTTTCTTTCATGAACCCTCAACTAAGCCTATGTTACATGCCTTAAAAGTCCATTTTGATCAAACATGAGTACTCACATTGAAGAATCATGTGTTGAGTAAGTGTATACTTACACAATGAGATGATGATCCTTTAGTTGAAATTAGAAGAAACAGATCAAGTTGAGTAAAGAGATTTAGGCTGGATGGAAGTAATGGGCTTCCAAGGAATTTCTCTTGTATCCATATGAGCATTAAAGTGGGTGAAGAGATATCTATTGTTGGGGCATGAATCGAAAGCGAGAATGGCCAGAAGAAATTTCATTAAGGACAATGAAGTTGAAAAAGAAGAAAAATAATAAAAAATGAAAATTAAAAAAAAGGTGAAGAGAACAAAAAAAAAGAAAGAAAAAGAAGGGAAAAAAAAGAAGAGAAAAAAAATGAAAAGAGGATTCAAATTGAAAACCCAGAAGGGGCGGTTTGGATCAATAAAGTGCATCTAAGTTGAAAACCTGAAAAGGCGACTTAGATACGAGAAAAGTTGGATGTCAATGATACTGGGGAAAAGGATGTTTTGATAAACTCAACATGATCAAATAAAGTAGACATTTAGAAGGGAATTTTGTATTCATTGATCATAATTATTTGAATTTTTTATTTGGATACTAATACCTAAAACTTAATCCTGAAAATTCTTGTTTTTCTTTCAAGCTTACTCTTTTTCCAATCTTGGCTATTCTCGTGATACTTTCTAGATAGCGAATACTACCTTTCTTTTCACCTATCATTTCTTTGCTTTATCCTTACCTTGAGGGATCGAGAAATTGTATTGCATTGATCTTGAAATTGTGTTGCATTGATCTCGAATTGGAATGATAATGAATGTTTGCTTCGGAAAATATGTGAAAGATTCTTATATTATTTAGGAAAATAAAAGAAAAGGAAACTTATGAATGAATAGAAATTGGAAATTAAGAAAAATCAATAAAAAAGAAAAAGTGAATAAAGGTGATAGAAGAAATAAGAGATAAGATAAGATATAGAGAGCACGAAGACTAGAGCTTCATTGGGAAAGAAAATTGGAAGAAGGAAAATGAGAAAAGAAAAACGAAATATAAGGACAGGATGACAGATGAAAAAAGAAGAATGAATGAGATAGATTGATGAAGAAGAACCTTGTTGTTGCCATAATTAAGGTTAAAATGTTTTTCAAAGAAAACATTACATGAATAGAATAGATTGCATGAATGATATTGTATAGATAGGATAATTCACATGAATGACATTAAACGGAGAGGATAAATTGCAATTGCATGAATAGGCTAAATTGCATAAAATCTTTAAAATTACACATGACGGAACTCTTGGAGGGGTTTCCCAAGATTTCATATTTTGACAAGAAAATGAGTTTTAGAGGGGTTTCCTAAAATTTCAAATTTTGACAAGAAAAGAAATTTTAGAAGGGTTTCCTAAATTTTCAAAAATTGGACAAGAAAAAGTTTTGGGGGTTTCCCAAAATTTAAAAATTGGACAAGAAAAAAAGTTTTGGAGGAGTTTCCCAAATGTTCAAAATTTGGCAAGAAAATGAGTTTTAGAGAGGTTTCCTAAAATTCCAAATTTTGACAAGAAAAGAAATTTTAAAGGGGTTTCCTAAAATTTCAAAAATTAGACAAGAAAAAATTTTGGAGGGGTTTCCCAAAATTTAAAAATTAGACAAGAAAAGAAGTTTTGGATGAGTTTCCCAAAATTTCAAAATTTGGCAAGAAAAGAAGTTTTAAAGGGGTTTCCTAAAAATTTCAAAATTTGACAAGAAAAAGAATTTTAGAGGAGGTTTCCTAAAATTCAAAAATTAGACAAAAAAATGAGTTTTAGAGGGCTTTCCTAAAATTCCAAAATTTTGACAAGAAAAGAAATTTTAGAGGAGTTTCCTAAAATTTCAAAATTTAACAAGAAAAAAAATTTTAGAGAGGTTTCCTAAAATTTCAAAATTTGACAAGAAAAAGAATTTTAGAGGGGTTTCCTAAAATTCAAAATTTGATAAGAAAAAAAGTTTTAAAGGGGTTTCCCAAAATTTCAAAATTAGATAAGAAAAAGAATTTTGTAAGGGTTTTCCTAAGATTTCAAATTTTGACAAGAAAAATTTTAGAGGAATTTCCTAAAATTTTCAAAAAAAATCAAAGCTTTTTAAGACAAGATTTTAAAGTTTGATTGCCTTTGTATTTAGTGGGAACTTTTTAAGACAAAATTTAAAATTTGATTACTTTTTTGTTTAGAGGGAGCTTTTTGAAAAAAAATAAAAAAACAAAAAAAAAAGCAAGGTCAGACCAAATAGGTGTCTATGTCTTTGTACAATAACTGTTTCACAGCAAATTCACAAACAGGGGTAGCTGTAGACACTTTATTTTGTTCGAATACTAAGTTGTAAATAACTAACTTGATTAATTAGGTAGTCTTGTAATTAACATTAGATTAGGATAATTATTTTAATATTGGAGTTAACTTAAGATTAGGATAATTATTTTAATATTGGAGTTAACTTAGAATTAAATTAGTTTTTAGAATTAAAATTAATTAGGAAATTAAAAATAAAATAGGATTTGGGATTATGAAAATAAAAGAATTATTAACTTAAGATAATTAAATTTATTTATTAGATTAGGATTTATTAGTTAAGATAATTTTTAGATTTTTAAATTAGGAGAGTTATTATTAGATTAAACTTAGAGGAATTAGAATTAGACTGGAGTTAGTATAGGAATTAATAGATAAAAATAAATAAAAAATAAAAAAGGGGAAGATAAAGACTAATTGTTATCTAATTAAATCAAAACTCTAACTTTTTGTGACTATAAAAGGATCATCTTCAGGCAACCAACCTACGCAATTACTTGATTGACACCAGCCTACATAATCCTCATCACACCCTTGCTATATCGCTACACACTGCCCCTTCACTTTCACAACCACCATCATCACCACTAGAGGTGGCAAATGGGCGGGTCGGATCGGGTTTGGGTTGGATCATTTTGGATCTGATCATTTTGGGTTAAAAAAATCAGATCATTTCGGGTTCGGTTAAGGTTGGATTTGGGTCGTTGACTTTTTTAGTCAATTCGGGTTGATCGGATTTGGATTCGGGTTGGTCGGATTTGGATTAGGGTTGATTGGATAGATTTATTGGATTAAGCTTTGGTCATCTTGATGTGATTTATTTGGTATGAAAATCAACTGAAACCATATTTCTAAGAATTACAAAACTCATGAAAATAAAATTTTCTTCTTACATGACTTATATTACAATTGGGATTGAAATAATCAATATGATAGTTTTCTTTATAATATATTTACCAATATTCATAAATTAATTACATTTTTTCATTTTATTTTTGTGATAACCGTAAATTTTTCATTTATTGGAAATTATAAATATTGGAAATAAACAAATAAATAAAATTATGAGAATGGGATACTAGTGAAAATCCCGAGAATTGAGAAAGGAACAGATAGTGAAAATCCGAGTGAAGAAGAGTTAAATGAGAAATTATGGAAAATAATGAACGGAGGAAAATTAAATTGGATAAATCAAAATCCAAATTAAATAAGGAAAGGAGAAAATTAATTTGGATAAATGAAAATCCAAATTAAATAAGAAAATAGGAAATATTTTATATAATTATATATTATATAAATATATAAATGTTGTATAATTTAAAGTGAACAACTATATATAAATACATATATATACTCAATATGTATTTTGTTAATACATAATATATATAGTACTATACTATATATAATAATAATAATATTATATGTATTACATATATATAATACAAATATAATATATGTTATATTATAAGTATAATATATATTATATAGTATAGATTATATGTATATAGTTAAATTAGAAGATAAAAAAAAAAAAGAAACAGAGAAGGAATCGGGACAGAGCCCGATCCCTTCCCAAAACAGAAGGGACCGACGGCAGCAACAAGTGCCGCCGCCGGCAAGAGGAGGCCAAGAAGAGGTAAAGAACGCCACCGGCCAGAAGAAGGGAGAGGTCACCAGTGTCGAAAAGAAAAAAACAGTGGCAGAAACCCAGTGGAAGCCGAGAAGGAGAAGATAAGAGAAAGTAGCGGTGCCGGCCAAATCGGTCGCCGCCACTGCAATCGAAGCTTCACCGAAGGAAGAGGAAGACGTGGGAAGCCACCGGTGAGGCGAGGAATGGCGGACGAAGGCCGACGGAGGAGGAGAAGAAACCGAAGGTAAATCGAGTAGATCCGTCGCCGTGCCGTCGATCCAAGCCGAGCCGAGGCCAGTTCGTCTCAACGCCGGCCAGCTGTTGAGCCACCGAGCCGCCGGAGAACCGGCCGTCGGCGTGGAACCGGCGAGGAAGGAGGCAGACCGATCTGGTCGAGAAAAAGGAGAAAAAGGAAAAAGAAAAAGAAACAGAAAAGAAAAAGGAAAAAGAAAAAGAAAAAGAAAAGAAAAGAAAAGAAAAGAGAAAAAAAAAGAAGAAGAAGGAAGAAAAGAAGAAACAAAAAAGAAAAAAGGAATTTCGAGAATTCGAAAAATTCTCGAGAATTCGAAAAATTCTCGAGAATTCGGAAATTACATGAAATCCCGAGAATTACGGGAATCGGTAAGAAATCCCGAAAAGTATTAAATTATTTAAATAATTTATTTATTTAAATAATTATGGAAAAATTCTAAATTTTAGAATTTAAATTCCAAAAAATTCCTTCGATGATCGAGCCGATGGAATCGGGCGAGGTGAACACGGGCGCGACCTTCGAGAGGCAATCGCCAACCCGAAAGAGGTAAGGGAGACATGTGCCGCCTGTAAGGATATTCGGCCACATGTTTTAAATTATGCATTTAATTTATAAATGCAATTTATAATGATTGGTTTTGAAATTTGTGGTGATTTATCGGTTTTAAATTGTGGTGAAATACCGGTTGAGAAATATAAACTGTATTTTTTGTGCAGGAGGCTAGCCAAATCGGCAGCCGTTATACTGCCAAAAAATTATCGAAAAATTACTGAAATTTACCGAAAATCACCAAAAACCATAATAAATGATTTGATTTCACGTGAAACGATTTTCAGGTACGAAAATCGAGAAATTAAGTAAATTTCATAAAACATGAATATAGTGATATTTAATTTTAAAATATTCATGTTTTCGAGTATGGTGAAAAGGAAATCACCGAAAATTCATCGGTAGGTGATATTTCACGTGAAACGAGATGAAAATGAAAAAGAGACCGAAGTGAATATTTTTATAAATATTCTTAAATATTCACTTAATTTAATATAAAACCTTTATGGTTTTAATTGTGAGATAAATAATTATATAAATTCCATAAAGGTTAAGAAATGATGGAAAACTATGATTTCGAGACTAGAGGTCTCTACATGTGTTTTTAGAAAGAAACATGGTTACGAGATTTATGAATTTGGAAAAAATAAATATTTTATTTTTCATAAATTATTGAAAAACCATGTTTTCAAGTGAAAGTATGAAAAAGCGTGCATACGTGTTTTACAATGGAGAAAGGACAGTTTTGCCCTTTTATATGTTACATTGATGATTTTGCAAACTGTTTCACTGTGAGGAAAACACGATTTATACCTATATGAAATATTTTAAGAAATATTATTTAAATTATAAATTTCATAAAGGTGATGATTTTATTACATGTGAGCCTTATGGATATTTGTGAAATATTTCGATTTACTGTATTTAAAATCCATAAAGGCTATGGTACGGTTTATACTGTTTTGAGACTTAGGCCCCGAGTTTCATGCATCACACTTATACTGTTACTGTCACGTGGCTGATAGACCTGCCAGTCATCAGCGTCCCGGATGTCACCTGGCAAGTGTACACCGAGGACACCATATAGATCATGGCCATAGATCTCACTGTTATACTGTTACTGTGTCCCTTCGGGGATGATGATTACTGGTCCATTATTGGACGATGATAGCATGATTTAATTGTAGGGTGATGCCTAGTCTCACATACTGTTACTATTTACTGAAAGGATTTACAGAATCCTATTTATTGTATTGTACTATACTGTTTACTGTTCTGAACTACTATTTACTGTTTACTGTTACTGATGAAAAAAAAACTGTACCAAAACATTGTTTACTGAACTATACTGTTTACTGAAATGGTAGCCACTGATTACTGTTTTACTGAAGAAAAAGCTACCACTTACTATTTATTGAACTGAAAGCTATTGTATACTATTTTCTGAATGGGTAGCTACTGCTTACTGTTACTGATTGAACCGTATCGAGATACTGTTTTACTGAATACTGAATATACTATTTTACTGAACTGTACGATACGGTTACTGATTTGAAAAGAGGAATAAATGTTTATTCTAAAAGAATAACATAAGAATTATTTCTAAGATAAAAATAATCGCAAAAGTACTTATCCAATGATTAGATATTTGCGAACTACTATACTGTCACGTGTTTTACTGTACTAAAGAGAAGAGAAGTAAACCACTATTTTTATTATTGAACTGCCACGTGTTTTAAAGTATACTGGATGTGAAAAGAAATAGTGGTTTACTCCGTGGAAAAACGAAAATTATATCGTTTTGAAAATAACGGAAATAGTACTCTCTACAGTTGCTTCTAGGTTCTGGAACAAGTCAGGTATTTCAAAATACCTGCCTTACTGTATCTGGATCCCTAGCGGACTGTAGTATCCTTCCTACATGTGTGCCTAGAGCCAGCTAGGAAGATTTTAAAGAAAATGAAAAAAAAATTATTTTCAGCATATAGATAGCTGAATATCAAGTGTGACATATAACTCTCTTACTGAGCCGTGGTTTGCTCACTCTCCAATTTTAACATTTCAGGTTTTGATGATGGTGAGATCCAATATTTATGGATTACGGCTGCACATAATGGACAATGTGACAGACCAACTAAGATATATCAGGTACGATCATTTATTTTCTGTATTTAGACATGTCTACAGTACTACATATTTGTAATTAAGATAGGGGATGTGTATAATGTTAACAATATTTTATTAAATTGTTTAGCATCAAGTGTAAAGTGAAGTATCACAGACAGCCCAACCGAATAAATTGTGTAAAATAAGGTGAAAAATGTGGTAAGGGGCGTTACAGATTTAATGGTATCAGAGCATGGTTGGCTTGATATCTGTGGATACTTTGGAAGGATAAGTGTTAAACATCCCCGGTAGTACTGTGTCGTCTGAATACATAAAGAAAATAAATGATTGTAAATTGAGAAAAATAAATTAAAGGGAGTGAGAAAGTATAAATTGAGAATGTTAAAGAAATAATAGGCTCAGAAATTAACAAAAAAATTGGTGATTCTTATAATCTAAATGAAGGCCCGTTCGATAAGGAACCGAAAGGACTCGGTGAGGGCCCCACCAGTACTTTACGGTCCGGATCGAACTGAGACCTGAAAATGATGGTATGAAGGAGGGGGAATGACATATCATCATTAAATAGACTTTAAGATCACCGATTGAGGGAAATTTGAAGGGAGAGAAAATTTTTGTACAAAAATAACCAAAAAACCCTGCCTCCAAAATTTTATCAGGAGTCAGAATAGACCAACAGAAGTTGGAATTGAGTGATTTGACAGAGAAATTGATGATGTAAAGCTGAATTACAAGCAGAATAATCCAATTATGGATTTTAGTGAACTTCTCTATCGAAATTGAACAAGATCTTAGTGGCTGATATTAGTATGAGAAATGATACTATCAGCACATAGATAATGAGATCATTGATTCAAAAGTATACTGAGTAGAAAGAAATAAATGTCGAAATGACAAAAATGCCCCTATGTTGGGCGATTTTCGAAACAGTGATAAAACCGAGCTGAATTGGAATCTATTGATAGTAATGGAGTTATAAATGGCATAGAGGATGTCATATGAATATAACGATCACTAGTACTGATTTTCACTTACACTTAGATTACGGACGCGATTGTGAGTGACCTAGTGAACAGGATGGGCATTCTCAAAGAGGACAGTACACATATGTAAAGGCGGACGGTGGATGGGCCGAGGCCTTATATGATGCGATCCGATAAAAGTGTAGTGGAATGTCATCAGATGATTGGCCCGAATATTGACTGCAAGGGCCTGAATTATGAGTGTATCAACTCGGATAATTATTACGGGATCGTTGAATATTATGAGAAGTGAAATAATTATAGAAAATGACTGAGAAGGTGAATAGTACAGATAATGAAATCCATAACAGTACTGTTGACTGAGGTTCTATATATTTATACTAATTCTGAAGTATTAAAAGAATAATTAATTATAGAACCGGAGCATTTGAGATATGCCTTGCAAATTAATGTACTGTATGGAGTACTGTGAATTGGTGAATATATATAAGAACAGTAAAGTAATAAAAGAAAGATGACAGCTAACCTAAGTTCTTCAAGACCCTTAAGACAGAACTATGATGGGGGACCCAATGATGGTCGACCCGTAGTGAATCATGTGTTGTGAGATGCGAGCGAACAATGTTATCACCGACTCACTAGTAAGGGTAAACCTGGGGCGAAAGGATCGCCTAGGGGATGCTTGCCGAAGGCCGATTCGAACGGGCGAGACTCTTACAAGGAGCTTAATGATAACACGAGTGTAAGGAACTAGGTACGTAAGGGTGCCAGGTTCAAACCTCGTGGATAATATGCTCAAGGGAGTTAAACCTGAATTTATTAATTGAACTTGATTCCAAAGTAAATTACAGTGGTAATAAATTGGTTAGCTGTAACATGTGTTGATAACTGTTGTACTTACTACAGCTTACTGGAATGAGATTTGTAAGGCTGTAAAGTATGAGTAAACAATGAAATCAAGGTAGAGTATGAGTCAAAATGAATCGAATAGTAAATGTCTCTGCCTTGAGAATACACAGTGTAAATGATAAGACATGAGGATGAAATGTCCGAATTAATAAGAAATGTGTGATTAAAGAAAGTATCGGATTTGATTTCCAATAGAACTTCCAGAGTTATATAAATTGGAGGAATCGAGATAACATTGACTCGATTTTGAATATGAAATCTGATTCTAAGCTTATATCGGAGAACTTAAGAAAATCCGAAAGCTTAAGAAATCCACTCTGGAAAATGTGAGAATAATGAAATGCATGTGTATAAGGTGTGATTGAGGGAAACACAGATAACGTAAATTGAGGATAAGAAAGTTATCTATATAAGTGTAAGTGAGAGAAGCACAAATGACTTTAATAAGTAGATGAATTGACATGATATAGTAAATGGTTACTATGTAATAAAGTTTTGTGAAGAACAAATATTCATCTACATGATGAAATAGACGCTTTATGGATCTGATTCGATATGCATGAGGAGTTTATAAGACTAGCCTCGGTATAAAGCGTCCTTAGATAAAAGATGGGAGATTGATGTCCATAAGATGATGATTAGAACTCGGAGTGAATTTTACGAGTTCCTATTGAGGTTACAAGGTTAATGACTTGCCTTGTGAGGTATATAAGCCTAAAGAATAAGGCATCCATACATGAGTAAATTGATGAAATACTGATAGAGTCTTAAGTATAAATGGAAAATGAGCAGTATTGTGGTATAACCCTTAAACTCTTAAAGACTGTGGAATTATGTTAAGATTGGTAACTAAGAGATTTGGCTAGATAGTATCTCCTCCTGAGATATATAATCTCAAGACGACAAGATGACAGTGAACCTATCTATGATATAGAGATAATGATTGAGATACGAGATTAATGAGTCTAGCTAGATACTACTGCCAGTCTATAAAAGAGTGATGAGACTAGCTGCTCTACTAATGTGATGTAATTAAAGAAAGAAATTTAAGTCGGTAAATGGATAAGTGTAAAGAAAAGATGGTATGCAAGATTATAAAAGATCTTAGCAGTATAGTACCATACCAATCAAGAAAACCGACTAAAAGTATGAGAGTAAAAATATGAAGAGATAAAAGTGGGAATATGAAAACAAAATGAAAGTGGAATAAGGAAATAAGTTGCAAGATGAGAAGGGAACATTAATATGAAACAGTTCCCGAAGGTAAGACTCAAAGTGATTTGTGTTGGTTATCACATAACTGTGGCAAGATGAAAAAATCAGGCCAGATTTGATAGTGAAAGTAATGATACTCAAAGGAGTAAAATGAATGACACGTGTTATTTTACTGCCAGTATATAAATAAAAAATGATTATACATATAACCATCATAACATGATAGAAACGGTGGAAGTATATAGATGATGTGGTGATTAAATATATAAATTGAGGATTCAATTGTGGAATCTAAATTATGAAAAGAGATTTAAAGACCATACTACATGAAGAGAATATGATTGTCTCATGATTTGTGATTGTAAGAGATAATCCATAATAAAGTCTGCAAGTGAGATGTCGCTTTGATAAAATGAATATTGTGGACAATAAAGAGTCCAAAAGAGAAATGATGATATGGAAGTGATTAAAGGCTGATGATCTGAATAGAATCACTTTCCATTATCAGACTCTTAGATTTTCTAGTGCCTTAGTCGAAGTATAAGTGTTAAACGGTGTGAATGTGTATGTACAGTTCCAGTGAGCCTTACATGTGATGGGAGTCTCTAAGATGCCATATGCTAATAAGAGATAGCAAAAGGCTTTGAGATCCCAAGTGTATTGATAGCACCGCTCCATACTGATATATATATATGAGCGTGAGATGTAAACGCTTCATGATATTGAGAGAGCGTGTGCATGAGATGTGAAAGCTACTGGGACACATACAGATAATTGATTGACCTCAGTACATAATAGTACCAAATTATATCGACTTGGAACTAAGTGAGAAAAATGGATGATGAACAGCATAGAGTAGCTGTGACATGAAAAATACTGTGCATGGACTCTTATGTGAAAAGAGGAATGAAATGAATGACTCCCAATTTGATGAATGAACTTACAGGAGTATAGATATATATATATATGATGAAAGATAGCATGTAGTGGTCTAAAGTACTCTTGATGTTGAAAGTGTACTGGCAGTATTACTTGGAGGATGACTTAGAGGTCAAAAGTCGTAAGTATACGACATGTACCACCTTTGGACTTAAGTTAAATTCGAAGGACTGAATTTCTTAAGGTGGGGAGGATGTGATAACCGTAAATTTTT
The DNA here is from genome assembly GCA_031772115.1 of Heritiera littoralis. Classification (NCBI taxonomy): domain Eukaryota; kingdom Viridiplantae; phylum Streptophyta; class Magnoliopsida; order Malvales; family Malvaceae; genus Heritiera; species Heritiera littoralis. The sequence continues at coordinate 6,135,887 of JAPDPK010000007.1, read as the reverse complement.
CATTTATTGGAAATTATAAATATTGAAAATAAATATTGAAGCAAATAAATATTGGAAATAAATAAATAAATAAAATTATGAGAATGGGATACTAGTGAAAATCCCGAGAATTGAGAAAGGAACGGATAGTGAAAATCCGAGTAAAGAAGAGTTAAATGAGAAATTATGGAAAATAATGAACGGAGGAAAATTAAATTGGATAAATCAAAATCCAAATTAAATAAGTAAAGGAGAAAATTAATTTGGATAAATAGAAATCCAAATTAAATAAGAAAATGAGAAAAGAAAATAGGAAATATATTTATATAATTATATATTATATAAATGTTGTGTAATTTAAAGTGAACAAATATATATAAATACATATATATACTCAATATATTTTGTTAATACATAATATATATAGTACTATACTATATATAATAATAATAATATTATTATATGTATTACATATATATAAAACAAATATAATATATGTTATATTATATTATAAGTATAATATATATTATATACTATAGATTATATGTATATAGTTAAATTAGAAGATAAAAAAAAACAAAGAAGGAATCGGGACAGAGCCCGATCCCTTCCCAAAACAGAAAGGACCGACAGCAGCAACCAGTGCTGCCGCTGGCGAGAGGAGGCTAGGAAGAGGTAGAGAACGCCACCAGCCAGAAGAACGGAGAGGTCGCCGACGTCGAAAAGAAAGAAACAGAGGCGAAAACCCGGCGGAAGCCGAGAAGGAGAAGATAAGAGAAAGTAGCGGTGCTGGCCAAATCGGTCGCCGCCACTGCAACCGAAGCTTCACCGGAGGAAGAGGAAGACGTGGGAAGCCACCGGTGAGGCGAGGAACGGCGGAGGAAGGCCGAAGGAGGAGGAGAAGAAATCGAAGGTAAATCGAGTAGATCCGTCGCCGTGCCGTCGATCCAGGCCGAGCTGAGGCCACCGGCAAGTTCGTCTCAACGTCGGCCAGTTGTTGAGCCACCGAGCCGACGAAGAACCGGTCGTCGGCGTGGAACGGGCGAGGAAGGAGGCAGACTGGTCTGGTCGGGAAAAAGAAGAAAAAGGAAAAAAAAGAAAAGAAAAAGGAAAAAGAAAAAGAAAAAGAAAAGAAAAGAAAAGAGAAAAAAAAGAAGAAAAAGGAAGAAAAGAAGAAACAGAAAAGAAAAAAGGAATTTCCAAAATTTGAAAAATTCTCGAGAATTCGAAAATTACGGGAAATCCCGAGAATTACGGGAATCGATAAGAAATCCCGAAAAGTATTAAATTATTTAAATAATTATGGAAAAATTCTAAATTTTAGAATTTAAATTCCAGAAAATTCCTTCGATGATCGAGCCGATGGAATCGGGCGAGGTGAACACAAGCGCGACCTTCGAGAGGCAATCGCCGACCCGAAACAGGTAAGGGAGACATGTGCTGCCTGTAAAGATATTCGGCCACATGTTTTAAATTATGGATTTAATTTATAAATGCAATTTATAATGATTGGTTTTGAAATTTGTGGTGATTTATTGGTTTTAAATTGTGGTGAAATACCGGTTGAGAAATATAAACTGTATTTTTCGTGCAGGAGGCTAGCCAAATCGGCAGCCGTTATACTGCCAAAAAATTATCGAAAAATTACTGAAATTTATCGAAAATCACCGAAAACCATAATAAATGATTTGATTTCACGTGAAATGATTTTCAGGTACGAAAATCGAGAAATTAAGTAAATTTCATAAAACATGAATATAGTGATATTTAATTTTAAAATATTCATGTTGTCGAGTATGGTGAAAAGGAAATCACCGAAAATTCACCGGTAGGTGATATTTCACGTGAAACGAGATGAAAATGAAAAAGAGACCGAAGTGGATATTTTTATAAATATTCTTAAATATTCACTTGATTTAATATAAAACCTTTATGGTTTTAATTGTGAGATAAATAATTATATAAATTCCATAAAGGTTAAGAAATGATGGAAAACTATGATTTCAAGACTAAAGGTCTCTACACGTGTTTTTAGAAAGAAACATGGTTACGGGATTTATGAATTTGGAAAAAATAAATATTTTATTTTTCATAAATTATTGAAAAACCATGTTTTCAAGTGAAAGCACGGAAAAGCGTGCATACGTGTTTTACGGTGGAGAAAGGACAGTTTTGCCCTTTTATATGTTACATTGATGATTTTGCAAACTGTTTCACCGTGAGGAAAACACGATTTGTACCTTTATGAAATATTTTAAGAAATATTATTTAAATTATAAATTTCATAAAGGTGATGATTTTATTACATGTGAGCCTTATGGATATTTGTGAAATATTTCGATTTACTGTATTTAAAATCCATAAAGGCTATGGTACGATTTATACTGTTTTGAGACTTAGGCCCCGAGTTTCATGCATCACACTTATACTATTACTGTCACGTGGCTGATAGACCTGCCAGTCATCAGCGTCCCGAATGTCACCTGGCAAGTGTACACCGAGGACACCATATAGATCATGGCCATAGATCTCACTGTTATACTGTTACTGTGTCCCTTCGGGGATGATGATTACTGGTCCATTATTGGACGATGATAGCATGATTTAATTGTAGGGTGATGCCTAGTCTCACATACTATTACTGTTTACTGAAAGGATTTACAGAATCCTATTTATTGTACTGTGTTGTACTGTTTACTGTTCTAAACTACTGTTTACTGTTTACTGTTACTGATGAAAAAAAAACTGTACCAAAACATTGTTTACTGAACTATACTATTTACTGAAATGGTAGCCACTGATTGCTGTTTTACTGAAGAAAAAGCTACCATTTACTATTTACTGAACTGAAAGCTACTGTATACTATTTACTGAATGGGTAGCTACTGCTTACTGTTACTGATTGAACCGTATCGAGATACTGTTTTACTGAATACTGAATATATTGTTTTACTGAACTGTACGATACGGTTACTGATTTGAAAAGAGAAATAAATGTTTATTCTAAAAGAATAACATAAGAATTTTTTCTAAGATAAAAATAATCGCAAAAGTACTTATCCAATGATTAGATATTTGCGAACCACTGTACTGTCACGTGTTTTACTGTACTGAAGAGAAGAGAAGTAAACCACTATTTTTATTACTAAACTGCCACGTGTTTTAAAGTATACTGGATGTGAAAAGAAATAGTGGTTTACTCCGTGGAAAAACGAAAATTATATCGTTTTGAAAACAACGAAAATAGTACTCTCTACAGTTACTTCTAGGTTCCGGAACAAGTCGGGTATTTCAAAATACCTGCCTTACTGTATCTGGATCCCTAGCGAACTGTAGTATCCTTCCTACATATGTGCCTAGAGCCAGCTAGGAAGGTTTTAAAGAAAATGAAAAAAAAAATTATTTTCAGCATATAGATAGCTGAATATCAAGTGTGACATATAACTCTCTTACTGAGCCGTGGTTTGCTCACTCCCCAATTTTAACATTTCAGGTTTTGATGATGGTGAGATCCAATATTTGTGGATTACGGCTGCACATAATGGACAATGTGACAGACCAACTAAGATATATCAGGTACGATCATTTATTTTCTGTATTTAGACATGTCTACAGTACTATATATTTGTAATTAAGATAAGGGATGTGTATAATGTTAACAATATTTTATTAAATTGTTTAACATCAAGTGTAAAGTGAAGTATCACAGACAGCTCAACTGGATAAATTGTGTAAAATAAGGTGAAAAATGTGGTAACGGGGCGTTATAATTTTTATTATCTACAATAATTTATAACTTTTGAATCAAAGTGATTTAATAATCCCTACTAAATATCATAAAACAGTACTATATATCTTTTAAATTGTTTTGATTTTTTGTAGAATAATTGGAGACATTAGTGTAGATGATATAGCTTTTGTACTCTATTATAGATTAGCCATTAAATAATTATACATTAGGTTCAAATGAATGCAATATAAAAGTGAATATTTAAATTTAACTAGATTAAAAAAATATATAACACTCATATTGTTGAAAAAAATTATATTTTTACTATATTAAAATACTTTGATATTTAATTTTAACATTTAAATATTTATTGATAATATTAAATTTAAGTTTAAATCTTTTAAAGTTTTGGTAAATTTGGATTCGGATCAATTTGGGTTCGGATCAATTCGAGTTCGGATTAATCTAAATTCGGATGAATTTGGGTTTGGATCAATTCGGGTTCGGTCGGGTTTGGATCAATGTAAATTCGGATAAATTTGATTTCGAATCAATTTGGATTCGGATCGGGTTGGATTTGAGTTGTTGACTTTTTTAGTCAAATCAGATCGGTCGAGTTTAGATTCTGGTTAATTGTGCGGATTTTTCGGGTCAGGTCAACTTTTGCCACCTCTAATCACCACTCATCACTTCTGCCCAGCTTATCACTTTCCATCTTCTTAGCCTCCACCTTGTCGAGCCGCACCAAACCCATCAGCTGCTGCTTTAGTTGTGCATTAAACCCTCGCCATCATCGTTCTTGATGCTTTTGGCATTAGCTGACACGTGAAGGAAAAGATCAGAAGGGTTGTTATTTCTTTGCACACGTGAGTAGGTAAGAGAAACGTAGGTTCTTTTGTTATTTTGTTTTGGTTAGTTCTAGATTAATTAATAAACTCTTTAATTCTTTAGGCAAGATTTAAATTAAAATAAATTACTTGGGTAATTTAGTATGTACAGTGATAATAAAATAATTCTTATAAATTTCATATGTTTAGAAAGTTAAAAGAAATAAAATATAATTTGCATGATTTAAGATTGATATAATAATTTAGCAAACATATTTTACTTGATTTGATGATTAAAGTGTATGGTTTAACTTAATTAACATGATTTAGAATAATTTGCATGATAATGTTTAACTGGATCTAGTATGAATTTATTGCGAGACATATTTGATTTGACTAATTTAATATGATTGTATATGTATTTTGTGTGTATAGTTTTTTTTTTATTAATGTGACTTAAGAAATTGTATGATTTAGTATGGTATATTAAGATTAGTGTTTATGAAATAAACTTAGGACTATAATTAATTTAAAACTCTTAAGATAAAAAATAAAATTAATTATATAAATAAAAACTAAATAGAAGATTGGTTATTCCGATGATGGAATTCTAAAGGAGCTGCGCTGGAGTAGTACTTTTAGATATCTTTAGGTGAGGAAAGTCCTCTTAAGTCTGACCAGTTTGATGAAAGATTTAAGAGATTTTTCCAATATTTAATAATTCCTCATAAAAATCAAAATAGAATTAAAATTGATAAATTCAAATTAAAATCATTAAAAGAATAGAATAAAAATAAGATAAATATAGGATTAAAAATTAGAAAAAAAAAACTAAAATAAATAGAAACTAAATAGTAAGCAACTTGGATAAATGTGGTTTAATCCAATGATGGAATTTAAGAGGAAATTGTGCTTGAGTAGTTTTCTTTAAAATTCCTAGGTGAGAAGATTTCTTCCAAGGTCTAACCAGCTTGATGGAAGATCTAGAGGAAATTTTCAATATTAAATAATTCATATTTCTTTAAAGATATAAAAAGTAAAAGATAATTATAGGATAAAAAAGGAAATTACAAGTTAAAAAAATAAAAATAAAAATAGATATTTCATAACATATTTAAATTATCCGACGACGGAGCCTCTTTAAGAAAAGCGATTGGTCCTACTTGAATACTCTTGAGATGAGAAGAACTTTTAAGTTGTCCAACCAACTTGATGGAGAAGACTTAGAAGATTTTTCAATATTTAATCATGTTGAAATTAAAGCAAACAAAAATAGGTAAAATTATGATAACTTTAGACTATTTGGTACCATTCTAGGATGGGCGTTATGGGGGTGCTAATCCTTCTCCACACGTAACTGTACTCTCGAACCTTAGATTCTTTGAATGTAGACCAAGCCTTATCTTTAGACAAGAATAGGTGACCAATCACACCTTAGGTTAGAATGGTTGCTGGCAATTCTATGAATTTAAGTCTAGCGAGTTAGGTTCTAGGACTTGACACGTTACAATAGCAGCCATGAAGCACACTATCTAAGAAGGTGGTGGGAAAGAGTGATGGTACTCCTCAATGAAGTCCTCTTGACAAGCACTTATACTCTGTATCTCATCAAACATGGCTTCCTAGCGTTCCTCCATTTTAGTAAGGCATGTGTCGACATTCTCTTGGAAAGTAAGCTGGTTTTGCTCAAAAGCAATAAAGCGAGTATCAAACTGAGTGAACCTTGTGTTTAATTGCTGGAGCATCTACATAATTGAGTCAAGAGAAGCCTCAAAGGCCTGAGAGGATGATTCTGGAGCATTCGATAAGGAACATGTAGCAATGACTATGGCTGCCAAAGCTGGAGTTGAAGTAATCTTTTTTTCCCATTCACCATGGTCATTCTTAACCACCCCATGTTGTGCAAAGTGGCTATGTTGATCATTGTCTTTGATTCCAAAAGTTCACCAACTTCGCATGAGTAATCGATCTTAATGGCATAAAGATAGAAAGCAAATGGTTGAGGAAATACAATCTTCTTCACACCACCTTGGACAATTCTTACCCAATCGTGAAAGATGAAATGGATGAGATTTGGCTTACCGCCATCACAGTCATGAATGTGGTGCAACCAAAATCGGTTAAGCGGATGAAGTTGGGAATATTTGGTGCCAAAGGGCTGTAGATTCCCCAAGATGATGGTGTGGAGAAGATGAGCAAAAATAGGTCATTGGCTTGGTCATCTGTGATGGGAAACACCAAAGGAACTTCGTCTTCTTCATTCGTGAGCACTATGTTTAGAATTTGGAAAACATGAGAAAGGGAGTTGGGAGTGATTTCAATAGAATGGTTCATGAGGTAAGAAGAGATTCCTACAATTTTACATTTATCATTAGGCACTATAATGAGTATGGCATTGGAGAAAAAGGCACAAATGATATTGCATGGAACCAGTGTATTGATTTGAAGGAAGGGAGTCCATCGGAAGTCATGGAATTTGGCAAGATAGGGGAATTCAATACGCTTAAGAACATAAAAATCGATAATTCGCCAATGCTTAATTTTCATATTTGCAAACTGCTCTTTAAATCGAGCTTTGTCATTTGCATTGCTAAAATAACAATTAAGAGTGGTTGGTTAGGGAGACAAAGGTGCCTTATGCTTAGAAGAAACCTGTTTCTCTCGTAGAGCCATTTTGAAATCGAAAAGATGTCAAAAAGGATGAAAAATTAGAAGGAAAGTTCATTGGAAAATTTGATTGAGGTTGACAAAATCTGGTTATTGCCATATATATCTTGTGATGATTAATGCCAAGATTATGTTCCATGATTTCACATTAATTCAACCGATTTTTTGGCCTTTTATAAATTAGACAGAGTTCTATGATGGTTAGAACGTGTGTAAGAGTTAGTCAAAATATTGAAGCTCTAAGTTCACATAACAAAGTGTTATTTCGGTCCCCAAGCACCATTTGGTTCTGATATACACCATCTAGTGAGCATTTGAGTGCCTAGAAGGCTTAGGATTGATCAAAGTAGACTGTCAAGCTTGGAACTGTTCAACAGCAAATTTACATAGTGTAATGGCTGGAGGTTTGATTCTGTAGCTTCCACAATTTATTTATTTAACGTGTTTCATATCGTCTAGAAGCATGTTTATATTTGTATGAATGATTACATTTGGCATCAAAGCTTAATTAACCTCTATCTTGCATGAAGAAATATACTTTGTAATTTGTCAATTCTATCGAAATACCCATTTGATTTTGAGGATTTAATGAGGTTAGAAAATGATTTAGGACTGCTTTTCTAATCATTTAGCAAGTAAAATTCGAACAAAACAGTGTTGAATGAGCCCTGTACATTCGGTCGAAAGCATAAAAATTCTGAAAGATTTGGAGTTGTTTTTTAAGACGTTTTCAGCCAAAACTGATTTCAAGATGCTTGTTTCTGTTTCATTCTAATCTATTTGGGATCAAGAACCAATCAAATCGGTGTATGGAGAGACGGTTTACAGTCGAGTCATGAGTCGGGTCAGAAAAAGGGTTGAAAACAGAGCAATTGAGTGAAGAAGAAGTTGTTTCGAGTGAAGAAAAAGGGTCAAAACGACGTCGTTTTACCATTTTAGTTGGCTTTCTTGAAACGGCGCCGTTTGCCATAAGGGGTAATACACGTGCCCGCCTGGAAAATTCAAAAAATAATAATAGTAATAATAATAATAATAAATGTTTTTCAGCTCACTTGCCTTTCTGTTGGGTTGTTATTTTGGGCTCTGTTAAGTTTAATTTTTTTGGGCCATTTCTGCTGGGCATTCCTTTGTGCTTTTGGGTTGATTTTGAGTATGATTTTCGGCCAATTTAATGAAATAAATTTGGGCTGTTAAAAAAAAAAGGCTGGTCTGTGTGTATTTTATTATTGGGCAAAATGTTTTATTAATTTGGACAAAATTAATTTTATTAAGTTTTGGACAAATATGGCATTTTTGGCAGAATTCTTAATCTCATAATATTTAAAATTTTCATAAATTGTGTGAATTTTCATTTATGTGTTTTTAGAATCTAATAAATAATTCATACAAATTCATAATTGAATTGCCAAAATTATGAGAATTTATATTTGGATATTATGTGTGCTTATCATGATTGTGTATAATTTTTGTTGTGTTATACTATTATAGGGTGAATAGTGTTTTGCACTTCTACTTTTTCTTCATTTTGTTACGATGACTATCTTTTTCTGGAATCGTAGGGGAGCGACAAATAGTAGATTTAGAAGGCAAATAAGAGAGTTGGTGCCACTGCATATGGTTGATTTACTGATTTTGGTAGAACCTCGTATTAGCAATTCTAATGCTGTTTCATTTATAAACAAACTGAATTTTGATAAATTTACTAGAGTTGATTCTACGGGATTTTCAGGGGGCATTTGAATTTTGTGGAAGAGTTCGATTGGAGAAGTTGAAGTAATATAGAGTAGTCAGTTTATTTCTATTTTAATAAGAAAAAATGGTGGAAACAGGTGGCTCTTAACTGTAGTTTATGCCAGCCTAGCATTCTCTTTGAGAAAACTGCTTTGGGATTATTTGAAATAGTTTGGAGACTTTGATAATGAACCAGGGGTTTTAATTGGAGATTTTAATCAAGTTATTTCTCAATCTAAAAAATAAGGTGGTTTATTATCTTATTGATATAGATGCAATAGGTTGCAAGTTTATCTGGACAAACAAAAGAATAGCTAGAGGTTTGATAAAAGAGAAATTGGATAGGGTTTTTTGCAACGGTCTGTGGAGAATGAAATTTCAAGAAGCTTTTATTCGAAACCTCCCTAAAACACATGGGACCATTGCCCAGTACTATTACAATTGGAGAACTCGTGGAAGCCAAGTAAGAGTCTTCGACCTTTTCGTTTTTAGTGTAAATGGCAAAATCATAAAAACTTTAATAATATGTTAATTAGAGATTGGAATAAGGAGGCACCATTGTGTGCAAATCTTTTTAATATGCAATCTGTATTAAAGGGTTGGAACCAGCAAGTATTTGGAAATATTTTTTGAAGGAAACGATGTCTTTTGGCTCGGATTAAAGGGCTACAAAAATCTCTTGAAATCCGGCTAAATGCTTTTTTCTCACATTTAGAGGAGAAACTTATAACCGAATATAGTGCGATAGTATATTCAGAAGAACTTTTATGGTTTCAAAAATCTAGATCAAAGTGGGTACAGTTTGGGGCTAGAAATACTAAGTTTTTCCACACTACTATAATTAGATGAAATAGGAACAAGATCATTGCATTAAAGCGGCAAGATGGCTTTTGGTGTGAAGACCAATATGAACTCAAGGAGATGGTGAAGAGCTATAATCAAACTCTTCGTATAGCACAAATACGTGCAAATGTGGATTCAAATTTATTTACTCATCATCTTAATAAACCAACATGGAGGTGTTGACAGACCTGAAGTGTGTACCAGAGGAAATAGAGATAGTTCATGCATTGAAATCTGTCACCCTTTAAAGCACCGGGGCCATATTGTTTTCCAGTTAAGTTCTATAAAGATAATTGGAACATTGTCAAAGATTCTATTTACTATTTTATCTTAGATGCTTTTGTTAACAAGTGTTATAATGCAGAGCTTAATAAGGTTCTTATAGTGTTAATTCCTAAAGTGGAACACCCGGAATACGTCTCTCATTTCCAACCAATCAGCCTCTGTAATGTAGCTGTGAAGTTATATCGAAGATTATTGTTAATTGGGTTAGACCTTTGTTGGCTCAAATTATTTCTCCCACACAGAGCAGCTTTATTCCAAGGTCGAAGCAGTGCGGATAACTTTATTGTGGTACAAGAGGCTGTTCACTCCTTTAAAGGAAAAAAGGTCGCTTAGGAGACATGATTATGAAAATTGATTTGGAGAAGGTTATGATCAGATTGACTAGAATTTTCTCCAATGGGTATTATCTGATTTGAGGTTGCCAAGCTCCTTAATTGATCTTATCATGTTTTGTGTTACTTTTTGAGAAATAAGTTTTACGTGGAATGGAGAATCGATCTCATCTTTCAAGCCATCTCGTGGCCATAGACAAGGTGTTCTTCTATCTCCTTATTTGTTTATTTTGTGCCTACAAACGCTATCAGATATGATTGACAAAGCTATTGGAACTGGATCTTGGAAGCCTATTACACTTTCTCGAGGTGGATCGGCTTTGTCTCATTTATTCTTTGTAGATGATTTATTGTTGTTTGGAAAAGCTTCCTTGACTCAATGCCAGGTTATTATGGAGTGCCAATTTTGTGTGTTCTCTGGACAGAAGGTGAATTTGAGTAAGTCCATAATATTTACTTCTAGTAATGCAACTAGAAATGTTGTACATGAGATTACGGCTTGTACAAGGATGAGACACAATACCGATTTTAGGAGATATTTGGGTGTGCTTATCCATAGTTCATGTGTGGGGAAAAACACTCATCAATTCTTACTTGACAAGGTTAGTAGACAGTTAGCTACTTAGAAGACTAGTCAATTGTCCATGGCTAGTAGAATCACATTGGTTCAATCAGTCTTTAACACAATTGCATCTTACACAATGTAGATGGTCAAAGTACCTATAGCTACAGTAAAGTGTATTGATCGACTTAATAGGGACTTTTTATGGGGTTCAACAAATGAAAAGAGGAAGGTATCTTTGCTTAATTGGAATAAGGTTTATATTCAAAAGAATTGGGTGGATTGGGAATTTGTAAGACTGAGGACATGAATCATGCCATGTTGGCTAAGTTAGGGTGGAAGCTATTGACTGGGGAGAAAAAACTATGGGCTGAGGTGTCGAATGCTAAGTATTTGAAAAAATCATCCTTTATGCATTATCAACTTAAGCAAGGGATGTCACATACCTAGCGTAGCATTTTATCTAGTAAAGAAATTGTTAAAAAAGGCTGTATATGGACTGTTGGAAACGGTTTGGACATATCCTTTTGGCATGATAATTAGCTTGAGAACAAACCTTTGAGTTCACTTTGGGTTAGTAGGGTACCAAATGTGTGGCCAGATGCTAGAGTTGGGGATTTCATACAGGTGGATGGAAATTGGGATTGGTCTAAAATGTCTATCCTTCTTACATATGTAAGAGAGAGGATCAATTTAATCAATCCTACTAGTTTAGAAGAGTTCAAACCATGTTGGGCTGTTTCGGCTAGGGGACTTCTTTCGCTCAAGACAGCTTATCGCATTGCTTTGGATGATTCACCACCGAGTTTTTCATGGAAACTATTGTGAAAATTGAAGGTTTTACCGAAGATCAAGGTGTTCTTATGATTGGCACACATGATAGTATTTTAACAAAAGAAGTTTGCGCTAAAAGGGGAATAACCATCGATAATATATTTCCTCGTTGCTTTGTTGGAGTGGAAACTATCCTACATGTTTTTTGAGACTGCTCTCTTTCACAGTGTATCTAGGCAACTTGGTTGACTGAACAAGAGCTAGAGTTATTTAACTCCTTATCTTTGACAAACTGGCTTTCTTCAAACTTAGATAGATCTAAAAAGTTAGTGGCTGCTTCTCATTCTTGGTCCGTGGTTTTAGTTATACCTGCCGGTTCCTCTGGTTTTGGAGAAATAAACTTTTGTTTGAAACTAATTTCTCATGGCCCCAAAATGGAAATAATACTATCTTAAACTTCGTTCGGAATATAGCCTTTCATAACCGGTACTTAGATGATTGCCCTTTGCATGCAAGTTCCATGTTTTGGCAACCTTCTCCCATGGATTACATTAAACTTAATGTTGATGCTTCTGTCATCCCAATTCAGGGCCAAAGCACCGGAGGATATGCTGTTGTGGGTGGTGTCTTTAAGGATACTACTAGTGTCTGGCTTGGTGGTTTTGTTGGGCAGTTAGGATGGAGTAATGTTCTTATGGCAAAGATATTAGCTATTAAGCTATGTTTAAGAATTGCATGGGAGAAAGGGTATCGGCACATACATCTAGAGTTAGATTCCATACTTGCTATCCCTATGATTGAAGGTTCTTTTGTTAAGGAGGTATCTTACAACCTAAGCTACAGGAATGCAGAGATTTACTTCAGAGGAATTGGTCTTGCTCACTCATAAATATAAACAGAGAGGTTAATTCTTGTGCTGATTATTTATCCGAATTTGCACATAGAACTAGCAAGGGAGGGTTGTGGTTTCTCCTTAGTAAGGTTGAGTTGTTATCTATTAGAAGATTGTAATGGTATAGCTCTGTTTAAGACTCTAGTTTAAACAGTTGTAATCTGTTCCAATGCACCAAAAAAATATTATATGATTTTTATATATATATTATATATATATGATGCATTAACAATATATAGCCTATGTTCGTTATAACTGCACTAAAGATTAACACATCATTAATGAGAAAACTAACAATATGTAAATCCTTGTAAGTCCTTGAAAAAACAAAAAAAAAACTTATTTGTATTTATTTATAGGGGTTGGCATATATTTAAAGATAATTATCTAATACAAGATATGTGTTAGGATCTTATTTGCTTGTATAGTCAAAAAACTCCACTAACATTATATTAAATATTATTTTTTTTTGTTCATAAAAGATAAAAGGAGAGTGAAGAATCGAACCTTGAATTTTTGAAAAATTGAATTTAATCTTTTATAACGAGCAATAACAACTACTAAACCAAACATTTATTATTATTAAATATTAATCTTATTTTTAATTTATTTATTAATTAAATATCAAGCTTTAATACATTGACACGATATAAAAAGCCCAGCATCATCCTCGTTTCATATATAAACTTTTACACGCGCTCACGCGCGCCAATTGTTGTAGATAGGGCTTTGCCTTTCTCCCTTTGGCAATTTTTTTCCTTTGCAAGCTTTTAGCAATTTTTTCCCTGCTACTCCCCTTGATCCTTCAAATTCTCTCAGGCTGTATCAACCATTATTTCAATTTTTCTTCATAAATTTTTTGGAAGGTAATCATAAATCATAATCTTTCACTCTCTCGCTCTCTCTCTCTCTCTCTCATTATCTTTAGATTTTATTATTTCATGTATAAAATAAATTCTATAATGTATGACCGAGCGTGATCTTAAACTGTAAGCGTTTTTTTTTTAATTTGTATTTTAATTGTGATAAATATTAACGATCTTGTTAGATTCAATCTTTTGTCTCGTTGAAATTTCTAAAATCGATGCTTATGATTTTGATTCCATGTTATTTTTTTCAGGTTTAGATTCGTTGAATGAGGTGACAAAAGAGAGTGGGATTTGTGAGATTGAATCGTAAAACTTAGTGTTATTTGGAAGAATTAATTTGAAGAGAGTGGAATAAGTGAATTAGTAAGGAAATGGAGTCGTCGTCATCGGCGAATCAAACGGAGTTCGATTACTTGTTCAAGTTGCTGATGATAGGAGATTCAGGAGTCGGAAAAAGTAGTCTTCTTTTAAGTTTTACTTCCGATACCTTTGAGGAACTCTCTCCCACTATTGGTCGGTATTCATTCCAGCTGTTCTTTGTTTTCTTTTTTTTTTTCAATTCTTTTATGTCTTATCATTTATATCGGCATTGTCTTGATCTGTAAGATATATAGGTTTGGTTTGATTGATACTTTTGTTATTTGTTTTTTCGATTTCGAACAAAAGGCGGATCAGCAAACAACATTTTTGAAGAAAATTAAAAACTTATCTTATTTACTGAAAAAAAATGTGATTTCATTTTGTATGGGACAAGTATGGGAGAATTGATGGATGCTTTTGTTACTTCTTACCTTTTGTTTTTTACAGAAGCAAAAGCAACAACCAAATGCCACTTTATTTTAATCGATCAAAATTATCAAAATGGTTAATACCAGACTAGATTTTCCAAATACTAAATTTTAGTTCCTTTTAGGTCTCAAATGTTGGATGTTCTGTCCAAAATTCTGAACCTAATTATTTGTTTTTTTAGCATTATTAGCAATATTAGCAATGTGGTTTATAATTGCTTTTATTTTTTTGTACTTTGGATTTTTTATGTAAAAAGGAAATGGAAGTACGCTGACTGAACTGTAAGAGGAATAAACATTTTATTTATCTGAAATCAAGTATGTACTGCTGAGTCCTAAAATGTGCTTTGTGGTTTTTGATTTACAACCCTACTTGTTTAATTGCGTAGGTGTTGATTTTAAGGTGAAATATGTAAATGCTGATGGTAAGAAGCTGAAGCTTGCAATTTGGGATACAGGTACATAAAGTTTGCTACTGTGTTATTTCTTTTTTATTTATATATTTTCAATGTTCATATATGATGGAAGTGGGTTTTCGATGATAACTGCATTCTCTACTTTTGTGCTATATGACTATATTTTCATATATTATTTTAGACTTTTATTGTTTTTATAAGCACTGATTGAAAATTTTCTTGCCATTTTAAACAATGATGTTTGGACTACTTTGCTTGCTTTCTTTACCTGTTAATTTATCAACTGTAACTTATCAATTTTTTGTTGAGCTTCTTTGAAATGACCTTTCATTTTACTGCTCAAACCACAAAGTCTCAGCTCACAATATTTGGTAAGTGGAAATGTTATTTTAGAAGAATTCGATGGGATGGTGGGTGTGTAGAGGTGCTATTAGAGACTCACTTGGGTTTTCTTATTGGCCTTCTGACAAGCAGCTTATTCAAAGCAATATTAATGTGAGATTAGTTGCCCCTTAGAGTTTGAGTTTAATAAGACTTCAATTGGTTGATGCTTTTGCTTTTTCCTTTGTTTTGTATTCATATTTTTTATTTTTTGTTTTCTTTCTTTCTATTTTTTTAAAATAAAAAAGAAGCAAAAGGCAGATACCAAAAGCATCAATAAAATGGAGCCTAAGGGAATTTGGTACGATACTCATATTAACATTTATGTTATGAAGACTCGACATATAATAATTTTATATACTTTGCAATTCCACCACATAGAGTTTTTCCATTGGTGGAACTCATTTTGCTTTCATTTACTAAATTGATATGCTTTTGTAACTTTTTCAAAGTGGTGGTCAAGAAGCAAAAGGCACTATGTGCCCTCATATTGGGCTTGGTCATGATGAAATCTTGAGAACCACCTTAATCTTACTGTATGCTGGGATACACAGTTGCATTTATGGACCTGAGCTCTGCAGTTGCTTTAAAAATGACATTGTCAATGGTCTGGAGGATTTTTGAGTCAGTTGCACTTTTATGGAAACATATTTTTCTACCTTGGAATAGCCTAGTTGGTTCCTCTCTTTTCTCCCCACAAAATCATTGAATTGAGATGCAAGCATGTTCTTAGTGGAGATATTTGTGAAAAAAGCAAGTAATGTGGTACTTGTTGTATCATTCTCTACGTCATCTAGGGTGGCTAGACCTGCTTCTTAGATTGCTCAGTTTGGCCTTTATTGCTTGATTTTATTGCTATGAGAATACTTATAGATCTCATTATCTGTGTTGTGATGTAACTCACTTTTGCATGACCATAATTTTGCTATTGTTTTGATCATGACTTAGTGTGGGGGGGAAGTTTTTCTTTGGTTGAATCTGACTCATCTATGCTGAATGTATATGCAGCTGGGCAGGAAAGATTCAGAACATTGACAAGTTCTTACTACAGAGGTGCACAAGGAGTCATTATGGGTAATTATTTTTGCTTTTTACATGTCTAAAACTGCCCCTTTCACAAATCTTGTGTCCTTTATTCTCTTGGGAAAATTACTGCTTTAAATCTCATTAGAGTAGATCTTTCTTGTAAAACTGTGTAAGTTAGACATGCAGTTATTGGTCTTTCTCGATATATAAGGATTATTGAATGGAAACACTGAGAACTGACATGAAACAATGAAACTGTTAAGTGGGTAAAATCATGTTTATGTCTTCTAAAAATGCACTTTTTCTCTTTTGTTCTTGTTTGCTTTTTTGCTCTAGCTAATATGTTTACTTATTGCAGTGGACTGGTTTAAGTGATTGGCTATTTTCTTCTTCCTTTTTGCACTATAAATTCTTGATTTTGTGCTGAAGTTTTTTTTCCGTAGTCAGCTCAGATGATTAACATCTCTACATGATTAAGATCGAATGCTCTACATGTCTAAGCTCATTAAGTGTGCTGCAATCTGTTGTTTAACAGATTTATTGGTGATTAATTTTATGACTATGAATTCCCACTCTTAATTTTTTTGGAGAATCACAATATGAGATTTCCTCCAATGTAACAGTTTATGATGTAACACGGAGGGACACATTTACAAATCTTTCTGAAGTCTGGGCCAAGGAAATCGAACTCTACTCAACGAATCAAGACTGCATCAAGATGCTTGTTGGAAACAAAGTTGACAAGGTAACTTTACTGATTTCTGTGAGTACTAATGTTCCCTTCTGCATTATAATTTTTAGTTCGGATTTCTAATAAGCTCCCATTTTAACCCCCTTTTGTGTGTGTGTTCTTGTTCTTTTTTTAGCTGTTTTCTCCTTTAACAATTCTGATCTTTGTCTCTCCTAATACGTAGTAGTAGTAGTAGTAGTTGTTGTTGTTGTTGTTTTCTGTAACACCAATGAAAAATCAAATTAGGCAATTTCAGTGAATTTGTATTTTCGGTTTTGCCCAGAATCATCATCATCATCATCATTATCAGAGCCTTTATCCCAAGAGATTGAGATAGGTTATATGAACTAATATTTGAATTCACGTTAGATCGTCCATATGTATTCTCCTCCATAGATTCCTATCCAAGGCCATTTGCTCATCCAATTCTAAAAGCTCCATATCTTTCCAAACTACTTCCTTCCAAGTCTTTTTCGGTCTTCTTCTAGTCTTGACCCTTCTCTCAACATCCATAGCCTCTATTCTCTTAACTAGAGCATCTACAGGTCTGCGTCTTACGTGTCCAAACCAACGTAAACGATTTTCACATATCTTGTCTTCGATAGGTACCACTCCAACCATCTTACGAATATTATCATTCATCATTCTATCCTTTCTTGTATATCCACATATCCATCGCAACATTCGCATTTCTGTTACACTCATCTTTTGTATATGTCGCCTCTTAGTCGCCCAACATTCACTACCATATAACAATGTTGGTCTAACAACTGTCCTATAAAACTTGCCTTTCAACCATATAAGAATTCTTTTATCGCACAACACACCTGTAGCGCTTCTCCACTTACTCCATCCAGCCTGAGTCCTATAGGTCACATCACCATCAATCTCTCCATCCATCTGTACTATCGATCCCAGATATCGAAAATGGTCCCGCTTAGGTATCGCCACCCCATTTAACGTCACTATATCGTGCTCTTCCACTCGGTTAGAACTGAATTTACACTCTATGTATGCAGTCTTCCATTCGGTTTTGCCCGGAATGAGGCAAAAAATTGGATTTTTTCCTTTTTGGTCCCTAAAATATGCAACTGATATACTCTTTCTTCCCTTTGTTCCACGGTAAAAATCCCCATCATTTTCCATCTACCGTCTGAGAGTTTACATATCTGTATCATCAAATTCTTTTCAGGAAAGTGAAAGGGTTGTGACAAAGAAAGAGGGACTAAATTTGGCAAGAGAATATGGTTGCCTTTTCATTGAATGCAGTGCTAAAACGCATGTCAATGTACAGCAGTGCTTTGAAGAGCTTGTTCTTAAGGTACTAAAATCAACTGCTATTTTTTTCTGACATGATGCCATGGCTTGGGAAATAAATGTGTGTGCATATAGGCTATAAGTGCAATTGATTTATTTTAGGGTTCGGGTTGTTGGACTCTTCTTATATTATTCAAATTGTCTTTCGATGGCATGAGATAACTGATACCGTTATGCAGATTCTAGACACTCCTAGCCTTTTATCTGAGGGCTCGAAAGGTGTGAGAAAGAACATATTTAAACAGAAGGCACCGCAACCAGATGCATCTACGGGCAGTTGTTGCTGATATATTGATTCTTTATACTCCCAAATCTCTAACCAGAGCACGATGTTTCTCTCCCACTTGCGACAGAATCATTTACGGTTGATTTTTTCTTTGATATTGATATGAAGCATAACTTGCATGTAATATTTTTAAGGTCGTATTGTCTAGAGTTCTGCCTTGTCTGACCACTGTTAAGCTGGAATAATTAAATGTAATATGTGATGCAGTCTACTGTGATATATTGTGTTTTTTTTTGGGTAGAATGGCGATGCAACGGTATTTGGATGGATGTGAATGTGATCCAGTATGTTAAATGATCCTATTTTACTGTGCACACGGGAGAAGGAATTATTGAAGTGAAAGTGCATCTTTTAGTTTGTACCGAAAACTTGTACTTGATCCATGTGCTTCCAGGTTTGCAAAATATTAAAAAAATAGGTATCATTATATTTGCAAAAATGTGTAGATATTATTAATAATATAAAAAACAAAAATATATATTTTATTAGATAAACAATACTATTTGTCTTATATTTAATAGTAGATTAAATGTTGGAGAAATTTCGAAAAACCAATTCTTAATGTGGATTTTCAACCTCTTGAAATTTTTTTTAAATTTTAAAATCATTCAAATTTTTTTGACAAATGAGGAAATTGAATTCTAAACTATTGAATATCTTGATTGAAATGAATTTGCATATTGAAATCTTTTATCTAAATACTCCTTAAAAGATTTCGTCAAGTGAATTATAGAGAAAAATTCAAGACACTTGTGTTTATAATAAGATCTTTGTATTTATAGTAAAACGGATTTAGAATGTTGAGGAAAATTAAAAAGAAAAAAATTCACTTACATGACTATAAAATTAATTATTTTTTATATATTTTTATAATTTTATATAAGATTAATATTTTTGCTAACTAACTTATATGTATTATACACAAAAAATTTTGGATCAATTTGATAATCCTATCATTTTAATCAAGAATATTATTTTTTCAATATATATTAATGATTAAAATTTTATTATTATAGAACAAATGGATAGACATCTTCTATTAGCTTAAAATTTGATGTGCATGTTCTACATGAATAGAACATATTATTTAACGGTCGAATTAAAAAAATTTAAATCATATAAAAAGATAAAAAAAATTAAATTAGTTTTAAACCGATGGAAGTGAAAGAACATATCCACTTATATTAGTGTAGAACTAAATTAGTTTTGCATACTTTCAAATTTTTTTATCTGATTTATATTTTTTTTTTATTCATGTAGATGATGCACACTAAATTTTAAGTTAATTGAATATGTCTAACTATTTGTTCCATGATAATAAAACGTCAACCATTAATATATTTTGAAAAAAAAAAACTATACTCAATTTAAATGAAAAGAATGTTGGATTGACTAAAATAATTACGTGCATGATAGATAGATAGATATATATATATATATATATATATATATATATATAAGGTTTTAAATCTAATCATTTGGTAGAAAAAATACTAATCCTAGAGGAAGTTATAATAAGGCTCCATTTGGTTCACTGAAAATAGCTTTTGGAAAATAATTTCTGGAAAATGGTTAAATTTTCTGGAAAACAAAACATTTTTTGTTGTTTGGCTAAGTCAGTGAAAAATATTTTCTGTTGTTTGGTTGTCCTCTAAAAATGTTTTTATTTTTCAAATGATATTAACATAACTAATAAAATATTAAAAATTATTTATTATTTATTAATTTATTATATTAAAAATAATTATATTTTGAAAATAATATTTAACATTTAAATATTATATTATTAAACATTTAAAAGAAAACTATTTATTATTACTTACATTAATACTTTTAAAAATTTGAACTAATATTACTATTTTAATATATACATATAAAATATTAATAATATATTAATATTTATTTTTGAAATATTAAAAAATATTTATATTATTAAAATATTTATATTTTATTCTGAAAGTATTTATTATTAAAATATTAATATAAAAATATTTGTAAATAAAATATAAGAATATTATATCCTAAATTAAAATACTAATACATTATTAAAATGTTAATTATTAAAATAATAAATATATTATTTATCAAATGAATATTTATTATTAAAATAATATAATATTATTTATTATTGAAATATTAAAACTATTTAAAATTAATAAAATAAAAAACAATATTTAAAATTTAAAATATTAAAAGATTTTTAATGTTAATATTTAAACAATTTTTTTGACACTAGTGTAAGTAGATTCTTTTTCTTTCATATATATATATATATATATATATATATATATATATATATATATATATATATATATATATAAGAGGATCAAGTTACATCAATGTAAAATAATTTGTTTTATATCATTTTTATAACTTCATGTAGAATTAATGTTTTTACAACCAATAGTTGGATTTAACAACCTACTCCTATCTATCATATATGTAAAGTTTTAAGTCAATATGATATCTAAATAATTTTGATCGAAAATAGTATATTTATAAATATATATTAACGATTGGAATTTTATTATTATCAAACTAATAGTTAAATATTTTCAATTAACTTGAAATTTTGTATGCATAAACTACATGAATAAAATATAATACTCAAAAATTGAATTAAAAAAACATATAAATTGTATAAAAAGATATGAAATGTTGTAAAACTATTTTAAATTTTTACATGGGTGAAAGTGAATTACTTCTCACACACACACACTAATATATATATATATATATATATATATATATATGATTATTATCCAATACGCTATCAGTAGAGTTTTTAGATTCCACAAGTAGGGTTAAGATAGTGACATATATTTTACTTTATTTATTTTTTATTTTTTTAATATTTTTAAGAGGTATGTGTCACTATTTTAACATTACTTGTGGATGTGTGTGTGTGTATATTAGGCCATGTTCCGCAGGATCCAACTCATATAGTAAGTCAAGCTTAGGAATGTAAATAGATCGAGTATCCGTTAATTTTGAGAGATCTGAACCTGATTAGTTTTCTTAATACTTGAACTTGATTAATTACCCGACTTTTTTTATTTGTATTACCTTAAACCTAATCCGACGATATAAAAAATTTCTGTTAACTACTCTAACCTATTAAATACCCATTTATTAAGTCAATGTTTAACTTTCAAATTTAAATTTAAAAATAATTTTAGATTAACTTATTTAAAAAATAAATTAATAAATTTAATTTAACTCATAAAAATAAATTAAAGTTAAAAATCACTATTATAATATTTAGTGAATTAATTTAATTAAATACAACATTAATAACAAACATATACAAAATATGAAAATCACAACAATAAATTATTACTGTTAGCTTTAAATTGAAATATATATTTTGAAATGACAAAAACTTAAGTAAGTTTTAATGTTTTAATTCATATTGTAAATTTGCCTTATCACACATGATTTTCTCAATATATTTCAAGTGTTCATATCAAACATTAAGACCATGATTTAATGATGCATATTCTTATTGGTCTTAATTCTTTATAAACGTTTTGAATATTTTAGAAAATCACTTGATGATTTCTTGGACAATATTTTCATTTGAGAAAGCCAAGAAAAACTCCCTTAAAGCTTATAAATGTTTTGGGTTGAATTAGGATCAAAGGTCATATCATTTCTAACCCAAAAGTGCAGGAAAAATGCCTTCTGGAAGAAAAGGATCGATCCCCACTGTAGCAGGATCGATCCCTTTTTGGCAGAAAGTCTTCCCAAGGTCCCTGAAGCCCAGAATCAAGATTCTGGACAAAAGGGATCGATCCCCACTGTAGCAGGATCGATCCCTTCGCTCGAAAATAGCCTATAACGGCTAGTTTTGTGAGATACAACGGTCAGATTCAATCTTGGCTCCACCCAACGGCTAGAATACATCCAAGGGACTATAAATAGAGGCTTAGAAGCTAAAGAAAGCAAGAGGAACCACTCAGCAACTTCAAATCTCATATTCCTCAAATTTACAAGCCTCAAACAAACAAATCAAGAGCTACAAAGTTTCCATCATCTATCATTCTCTTATTCCTTGTAGTGCTTGGCACAAATCTTGTATAGGCTTTTATTTGTGCTTAATATTTGTAATCACTTGCCTATCTAGAGGCCTTCTTTGATTACTTATTTGTAAACTCATTTCATTCCTTGTAAAGGGGAGGTTTCTCTTAAGCCTTGAAAAAGAGGGAGGTTACTCTTTAGCCTAAGAAAAAGAGGGAGGTTACTCTTGAGCCTAGAAAAAGAGAGAGGTTTCTCTTGATCCTTGAAAAGAGGGAGTGTAACAAATTCAAGGATAGTGAATTTGGGGAAAATCCTTGGGAGCGTCTCAAGGTAGAGGACGTAGGCAAGGTTGTCGAACCTCTATAAATCACTTGCGTACATTTCTCTTTCCCTACTCTCTTTAATTACTTGCAATTATATTTGTGCTTAATGTATTGAATTTGAATTGCATGCTTGCCTAGCTTAGAGAACTTAGAAAATATTCAAATAGGCTAGAGAATTTAGTAGAATCGAAAAATGGGCTTAAGGCTAGCAAAGAACCGATTCACCTCCCCTCTCGGTATTGCCTATTAGAGCCAACAATTACTTATAATCGAGTTCGAGTAGCGGATATCTTAAGATAACTATTTGAACGCTACCCGAAGCTATGACTATAGCAGTTTTACTACCCGAACCCGATTATATAATACCATAATTTTACTTAATTCGGGTAGTACAAAATACCTGTTTATAGGGTACGCATTAGCATCCCTAGTCAAGCTCAATTTAACCCTTGATGGTTTCGGCCTTTGGATCATAGGCTGTGATGGACAATCCATCCTTTCTACATATGTTAATTATAGAAACGACAATTAAAATCTTTAAAATTTTTACACAATATGATGCATTGAAGGTATATAAATCTCATATTGTCAATTAGTCATTTTAATTTTTTTTTTAAATTGCACATAGGTACATTACATGAGAAGTTACAATCATAATCAAATAATATAATCATACAATTTATAACCGTGCCTAACTCCAACATTTAACTAACTAAACTAGCCCATAACTAGACTTTAAGCTCAGAGATGAGTCAGCATTTAACTAACTAAACTAGCCAAGAAGTAGACTTCAAGCTCATATATGATGAGGCTCGTATATGTGATTTATTTATTAATAGAGAATAAAATATAAAAATAATTAATTATGCAATTAAATTTACTTTTTTCTCCTTTTCTTTATCATAATTTTTTTAATGTTCATCGAGACTTAAGTTTTTATGATGTATTATAACGTTTGCTCAATAAAATTAACTAAATGCAATTATAGTAAATTGAGTTTAAATTTAGTATCTTATAATACTAGTTATGCTTTTACTTTGATTACTTTTTAGATGAATCACTATGATGATGTTTATACATTTAATTCTTGCAATATATATATATATATATATATATATATATATATTTATACGTTTAATTTAGGTTCAACCATAAACAAAATATCTGATTGTCCATTGTTTAATTCATTTGATATTGTTACCCACAAAAATATGTATCCATGAAATAATGAGCTTGTTTTAAATCACAAATATAAAAGAATGGAGCAA
The DNA here is from genome assembly GCA_031772115.1 of Heritiera littoralis. Lineage (NCBI taxonomy): Eukaryota > Viridiplantae > Streptophyta > Magnoliopsida > Malvales > Malvaceae > Heritiera > Heritiera littoralis. The sequence continues at coordinate 6,111,841 of JAPDPK010000007.1, read as the reverse complement.
GTGTATTAATTGCCAGAACTCTGAAGTACCTAATAATAATAATAATAATAATAATAATAATAATAATAATAATAATAATAATAATAATAATAATAATCCTAAACTCTATGTACTGTCGTTTTCATGAAATCATACTGTGAACATATTAGAGAGATTGATCCGGAAAATAAGCGGATGCGTCAAAATTGAATAGTAAGAGACCATCGTCATCTATGAATTGATCATGGTTGCCGGGTAAAGGAGGCAATCCATCTAACCAGGGAGGAGGATTTTGCTCCATCATCGCCATAGCATGATAATAAGACTGCGGAGGATTAGCAAGTCCATTCAAACCACCATCTTCTTCCACTTGATTTCCCAAATGAAAAGGCTCCATCTCCAATCCTGGTTGCGGATCCATGTCTTGATTCTCAAGACCAATGGCCTCCTCATCTTCTGGATCTGGAGTCTTCACAGACTTGTCATTCTTTTTGTAGATTTTGCATAACACCCAATCATCCAGCTGCATTCAGCGTGCATTAAGTCAGCTATAAAAATAAGAGCTTGCTGTAGCTCAACTCTAAATTAGTCAAGACACAAAATAACTTTCGAATACCAAATGTTTGGATTAAAAAAAAAAACCCTCACCCGCATTTCGTTCATGGGAGCATTGGATATGGCGGGAGGATCTTTGAGTCTGTATTCATGCATCATCCAATCAGTCTTTTCTCCTTTTGGGGGTTTCCCTCTGTAGAAAACCAAAGCCTTCCGATATCCAATTTCAACCCCTTCACTTAGCACGTTCCTGTCTGCTCCCGTAGCTTTCCAAAATCCATCGCCGGCAGCTCGCCTTGGTCTCGACCCATTCCGATATTTTTTATCCCTCGGCGTGAAGAAGTACCATTCTCCTTCTCCATATGATTGCAACGCTTCCATTTCAATAACCACAAATATACTTTTAAGTAAAATTTCACGAGATCAAACAAAGCTGAAACTGATTACATACCAAATATTTAAACAATTAAACAAGCTGGTACACTGTCAGAATTTACTCGATCAAAACAACAAATAGAAAAATAAATTTCCATTCTATTTAGTAAAAATGAATGCATACAAAACAACTAAATAAATACACACCGACGAGGGTCTCAGGATTGTGGTGGTACAATTGAACTTCCGAGATCCTGTTGGGAGGTAATCCTTCGTTGAACAATTTGGGCTTCAAATACCGGCTGATGAGTTCTTCGTCACTAGGTTTGAAGTGAAAACCTGGTGGAAAAGAATTCCAGTAGGCATCATCTTTATGGCATACTGTATTAGGATTTTGAAGGTGACTTCCGCTGCCTAATTCCATTGAAGAAGAGGATTTGGACACTCTTGAAAATTAAAATTGAAGAGTTGGACAAAATTTAATTTAAATGAAAGTTTTTAAATTTAAATATAGGTTTGAATTAAGATGACGATAACAATATCAGATAGCCTGTGCTTATCAATATTCTATTTTTTCTATGTGTAACAAGAGTTTAACTGTAACTCTTGTCTATTTTTTCTCATCTTATATACAAAGTACAACTTTTTTTTTTAATATTAGCTAACTACGCATAATGAAAAAATAAAAAAAAAACATATTTAGAGACTTTAACAAAAAATTTGATCCAATCTTATTTTATATAAAAATATAAAAGCCAAGGTGGATAATCCAAATGTTTGATACATATATTATTTTAAAATAAAAAACATTTATATACATTATAATTATAAAATAAATTAATTATCTTTTTAAATCAATTATTTATCTCAATGTTTTTATTCAACACTTATCTCTTTACTATTGTAGTATGATGCTAGCTGTTGTTCTTTACACATATTTTGCAAGGCTTCTCGAGCACCCTAAAAGCTTCACTCATGGTATTATTTTGAAGTTTTTTTTTTAATTCAAGTATTATTTTGAAGTTTTACTTAGCTACATTAAATTTACAGTTGTCATTATCTTTCTTCCACGTTGACTGTGCTATAATGTTTGCTTTTATAATTCCAAGGTTTTTGAGAGTTTAAGACCATATGTTGTTATACTGTGGTTTGACTATTTATATACTGTTCAACTGAGACAAAACACAGTCTCATTGTTTTGATTTTCATATGCTTTACCATTGGATTCTTTATATTAGTGTATGGTTATTTATATACAAAGCAACCAATAATCCTTTTTTTTTTGTAAATCACAGGTATCTTCATCCGTTTTAACGGTCTAAAACTAATCATATTCGGGGTTTAGTCACAGTTAAGGCTCTTTACCTCTTCCCAAAAATGTGTTATAGGAAGTCGAACCCAAGAGCTCTTCCTACAAACTCAACTTGCGTTGCCAACTGAGCCATAATCTTTGGTTAACCAATAACCTTTTTTGTGTGCCCTAATTCAACAAATCTTTCGAAAGCCAACAATATAATGATAGTGAAACTGTTGGGATGGAGATAGGAAGGGAAAAGGACTTACATGATATATGCCTTCTCTTTTCTGACTAGTCTAACTCTCACAACATCCTATGTTGTTGCTTTAAGCCAAAGTTGGCTGTGGTAATGTTTAAGCTAAAGTATCTGAAACTATCGTAGCACAATACATGGCATATGAAAATCTTACTAGCAGAGCCAAATCCGTAGGGCATTTGGCATCAGAAGTCTTGCCTTGCCCCCAAATCTCTTTAAAGTCCAGATTTTACAATTTGTTGATTGGGCTGTCAATTGCATTGGATGAGCATGGTGCAAAATGTTTCTGCCTTTGTTCATATCAAACACAGAGAATACAAGTTTTTGTCTGGTATTCATATTCATGTAATATAATTATTTTGACTCCTTTTTTATGCTAGAGGAACAGAAGAAGGAAGCTGCAGAAAACGTTGATGATGAAGCTAAACCAAGTGAGGCTGCTTCCAGGAATGATGGCTTTGATGAAAAACCTGACATTAGTGAGGCGTGCTCCCTTGGGGGTTGGGGGCTTTTGGATTGAGTTCTTTTAAGAAACTAATACATAAATGGCATCCCAACGCACAACACAGCAGAGAAGCTGATGAAACTGAAGTCAATTTGATGGGCCACTTTTAGTCGAAAGGCTTTCCTCTACTATTCACTTAATTTCAATTCTCTGTCTTAGGAGGACAAGATCTGAATGAAAGCTCTTTGATTTGATTTTGGATTTAATGGTAAGTTTGATTCAAGAACATATGGCGATGGACAATTGGAAAGAGTGAAATCAAGTAGCGGTGGAAAATAAGCTGTGCATGTAGTTTCAGCTAATTTATTGATGGAGATGATAAGTAGACGTGGCTTAATCGAATATGAAGAACAACATGATTGTTTATTTTGGAGGCATCTGGTTTTATTTTTTTAAATTCGAGGAAGTCTTCATTCATGGCATGATTTCTCACACTGACTTTTTCAAAATTAAACGAGAATGATTTTCTCACCACAGAACCCAAGTCCACACAAAGCCGTAATTTAACCCATCAATATTGTAACGCAGGGTCTGTCTTTGCTGAGGGTCATTTTCAGAGTTACATAAATAAATCGCAATTTTGCGTGCATATCAACTATCAAGCAATTTAATCATAAAATTTGTTTGTGGAGAAAAAAAAAACCCTCGACAAGTTCAACACATGAAATGAAAGAGAATGAGAACATTGAGAGCAGAGCAAACAATGGGTGCATGCAAAGCATTCATTTCCAATCTCCTTTCTTCACCAAACCCCAACACTAAAACCCTCAAAACCACATTGTTAAACCCTCAAACCACCAGCAGGCGCTTCGTTCTCTTCTCCCTCCCGCTTTCCACTTTTATCCTTCCCGCCAGTTATGTTCTTGGCAGTAGTCACCCCAGCTTCATGGCTGCCTTAGCCGCGAGTTTTGACCCGGTGAGCCAGGCTGAGAGAGACGCCAGCACCCTCATTGCTCGGAGAGTATCTGAAGCTGCGGAGTTGTTGGAGAGAGGGAAGGAGTTGCAGGCTCAGGGTGACTTTCCCAAAGCTCTTCAATTCTTTACTTTGGTAACCAATTCCTGCATTAAAAAATTTAAAAAAGTCTAATTAGGGTTCATACTTTTAGCTGCATTTGGTATAATTGCAATATCTTGTCACAAGTATTCCATACACTTCCAATCTTGGTAATGATTTTTTTTATGAAGCTTTTATGTCCCAATTCAATGAATTACAAATAATTTATATTCTTAATAATTATCATCATGATTCTTGATTTTTTTTTTTGTTTATTTTAAATTAAAATTTAGCTTCCTTATGCTATCATCATGTTTATGCACCTTTAGAAATCAGGTTATTCAACTTGTAGTTGTAGAATATAGATATCAGTATAAAGCTTCTTTATTTGTTATACTTCATTTTGGTTCTCAGAAATTGTGTGCCATCCCACAATATCTGTATGGAACGCAGTATTTACATATAGCTAAGAGAGAGTGAAATGCAGAACATAAAAGTCCAACAGAGGAGAGAATTGCTGTTATTTATAGCAGTTTGCCTAGAAGGATTTATTATGACCAATAAAATTTACACATTTAATTCATTTGCCTCCTATGTTTGGGTGCTTCAGGTGTTTTTCTTTCTAAACAAAAGAAAGAAGAAGAAGAAGGTTGTATTAAGGAACTAGAATTTGAGAAAAGGGGATTTGGATTTCAAATTTAGTGTAAATTGTGAGCTCAACTTTGATGACGATTTCCAAATTTATGGATTTGTTGAATGCCTATTTAGTGGTGAATACAAATACCTATAAGAAATTGTAAATTTGAAATTCTATCTTCTCATACCCAGTAAAATATGTAGGTATATTGAATCTTAACAAATTTCTACATACTATGTGCATTTCATCTTCACAATTTATCTAAAAAAATCCAAATCCTCTCTCCCAAACAAAGAGAAAACACAACAAACTACAATATTTTCCAACTATTCCACCTTTCAGCCTGGTAATTTGCTTTGGGACGAATTGATTGACTGGGACAATTAAATTCTAGAATGGAAACTGATTCATTCCTCCAATCAGTAATATCTGATCATGGTGTTAGAAATATTTTAAATTAGAAGTGGAAGAAGGATTGATTAAAGAAAGTTTAATCAGTGGTTTAAACTAGTTTTGGACCAAGGAAATGAAGACATATAAAGAGCAGTCAACTGCTCTTGGAAGGCAGTCAACTGCCTTAAGCAAGGAAATTTTCTGTTTTGAAAATACACTAGGAACGTTGGATGCTCTGAGTGGGCATCCGACTGCTCATACAAGTTGAAACAATTTGTTTCAGGAAATAACTAGGGCAGTCAACTGCCCTATGAGGGGCAGTGGACTGCCCATGCTTGCTCAATGTTTTGCCTTGAAAAATGTCCAAGGCAGTTGGATGCCATTTTCGAGTATCCGACTTCCCTGCTTGGGAAAGGTGAAGCAGACAACTGCCATTCAAGGCAGCTGACTACTCTAGTGCAAAATGCACTATAACAAGTAGTTTTCTTTGAAGAGGTGCAATCTCATTCAAATGATGTTCTTTCACTTTTGAATGGTCAAAAGTCATAACCATTGAATTTGAAAAGTTGTGATCAATCTGAAAGATGTGTTTGTTCAAATGAAACAACTCAATTGAATGGTTATGACATTCAAATAAAAAATTACATCTCATGGAATTATCGCTACAAAAAGAGATGCTAGGGTTCATTCTAGAGATGCTCATTAATTCTGAATTCTTCTATTTTCTCTCAATCTCAAAGTAGAAAACAAGTCTCTTAGACATTGTTTTACAGACTTTGGTTAAAACATAATTTTGTATTTGTTTAAAGTGTTTAATGGTTTAATATTACAAGTGCAAGGTGATATTAAATAAGGTTTGTATTCATTGTATCCTGAGGCTATTTTTATAATCCTCCTTGCATACCATAACCGGTAAGGGTAAAATAAGTCTTAAGAAAAGTAGCACTATAGCAGCACGCCTTGATGACTATTACTGCATTAGCTCATAATTGTTCATGATTCAAAGAAGCCTGATTTCCAAAAGTTGAAGTTCAAGAAAAAGTTCAAACTTTCATCTTCATGCTACCTGAAGTGAACAAGATTTTGTAATCCAAATTTTGTTCAACACATGGTTGTGGCCATTAAAGATATTGTTGATATGATGAATGTCATGTAATTATCATAACTAAGAAATAATCTATTCAAGTCTATGCCATAATGCATCTCTGTCCTTTGCATACCTCATTTCATTGCAAGTAGTTTTTGATTGTTTTGATTCCATCATACAGAATTTTTCTGCAGAGATTGTAAAGAACCTATCATGTTACATACATACAAAAATATATATTATTTGTGATGCACCTTTGATGTCTACGCACAACATGCTGGTGTTTGTGAAGTCTTGATTCAGAGTATGTGAATAAATTTTCATCGCTTACTTGACTTCGAAATCTGCTTTCAGGTGGTTGAAAATTATAAAGATCTTGCATTCTCTGACTATGCAAGAGTTGGGAGGGCATTGGCCTTATATGAAGTTGGAGACAGAGAAGAAGCTATTGTAGAGATGGAGGATGTTTCCAAATATTTAAAGGGATATCCCGATACTAAAAGAGTTTGAATTCACTGGATGTTGAAGATTAGGAAGCTTTTTTCATTCCATGTTTTCTTATTTTATATGTTTGGCTTTTCTACAGAAGTACATGCAGCTCTTGCTGCAGCCTTGTATGTGGACAAACATGCACCACTGCTAGCTGAAAATCAATTCGCAATTGCAACTCTTCTAGATCCTCACTTTACTGATCTCTCATATTTGATAGAAACCAAACATTGGCCTCCAAGTTTGGTTAGTTCCTTGCAACATTTCATCACACTTTCCTAAAGATTTGTATTGAATATTACAGTATGATACATTAGGCAAATTGTTATCAAGAATAGTATTTTCTGGTTCAATTTATACTAAGATTTTTAATATTTCATTAGTTTGTGTTTTTGGTGAAAATGATATTTGTATATTGACATTCAGCTGATAGTTTCCCCATCCATGCTCTGTCCACCTTTTTGTTCTGGCTAAGTTTTTCTCCTGCTGAGGGTGTGGGAAGAAACATGTAAAATATTGTTACCAGTTTTATCAGGTGAAGACTGCATACATAGAGATTCCGTAATTTTCTTCTTCCTTGTAACTTCTAAATTGCCTTGTTTGCTAAAATACAATGTCAGAATATTTTTGAACCCAAGTATCTGATTCTACAAGTTACAGACAACAGTCAAGGACATGGGGACACCAGCCATGGAATTTCTAAGAATTGCATTCTTTCTTGCCCTGATTATGCTAAATATGAACTGGAATTTCGTCACACTTGTTTTCTTTTTTGATCCCGTGTCCATATGCCCCTTGAAAACTTTCTTGTTTTCCATTTGAATTGGTAGTGTCGCAGGTATCGATAATAAATTACTTTACTTAAACCTATAGCTAGGACAAGCAAAGATCGATCTCATAGAGATTATTTTTATTTAAGTTAATTATCAAAATTAAATACCTAATTATTAGTGTTTGGGGAAAGAAAACGAAAATTTGGGGTTTCAAGAAATTTGGGGTTTTTAGGGTTTTTTTAACTAATTTTAGAGTTTCTAAATTATCTGTTAATTACTAAACAAAACAAAATATATAATAGATAAATATGCAAAAGCTTCATTTACAAAGTAATTAATTATTCTTGGGATGTGATGTTGATCATTGATTACTAAAGATAATTGTCAATTAAGTAGTCAATCATAGTGTAAGTGCCCAGCATCTAATTACACATATCTTTCCTTACTATGTAGTTAATTAAAGACTTAACATCTTAATCAATTCCTAATTATCAAAATTCATCTATGCTTAGCGCTATAGATTAAGTTTTAATAGCAACATTAATATCTAGAAAGATTTGAGTTAATTAAGTAACAAACTCACTCAGGCGGTTTATTTAACTTAAACCTCAATTCTCCTCTATCCCTAGTAATTAAATTCACAAGCAATTACAGACTTATTTTTTTAACTTGACTGTAAATTATTTAATTTAACTAAATAGTTGGCTACTTATCTAATCAAACAAACAATTATTTAAATGTGCTCAAAGAATCTTGGATACTTAATCAACAATTATGTTATAAATTCATAATCTCACAACATGCTTTTCCAAGAACAATCAATTTACCTCATCTATTCACTATTCATATTCAAGAATACAAACTCCAAATTATTTATCATAAAGATCACAAATATCATGTAAGAAACAATCAAAGAAGCAATATGTAATAATATAAATTCAGAATTAATAATCAAGAACACAAATTAGCAAGAACCTAATAAACAAGAATTAAAATTCAATACAGAAACAAAAATCAAAAAGAATAATTAAAGAAATCAACAGAAAAATAAAATTTTATTAAATCTATTCTAAAAACCATACAAGAGAGAAGAGGGGGGAGATGGGTGATTTTGTGAGAGCCAATGTGCTCTTTATATAGGCTTAAAAATAGAAATGTATACCGGTCGAGTACCCAATAAATTTGAGATACCCGAATCCAAATCCGATTAGTTTTTATAATACTCGAACTCAATTAACTACTTGATTATTTTGATTTATGCTACCTGAACCCTAACCTTATAAGAGAGAAAATACTCATTTAACTACCAAACTCGTTAACTACCTATTTATTTGACTTTCAAATTTAAATTTAAAATCAATTTTGGATTAACTTAATTAAAAAAATAAATTAATAAATTTAACTTAACTCATAAAAATAAATTAAAATTATTATTAATTTATATAATAAATAATTTATATATAAAAAATATAAATATCATATTAATTAATTATTTTTTATAATAGTGTTCAGGTAGCGGGTATCCTACGATAACTACCCGAACCCGTAACGGGTAGTAATGTTACTATCCGAACCCTATCGAACCCGATAATATACTACCCTAGTCCTACTTAAACGGGTCGGGTAGTATCTGGTACCCCTTTATAGGATACCCATTACCATCCCTACCAAAGAATGTTAGGTAAAGTAGAAGTCTGAGAAGAGTTTTGATTGGCTTAAACTCTTTTTAGAACTTCTATCTCTTTACTATCTTTCTCTACTCAAACTCTATTTTTCGACTTTATTACATTGTCTTAAAAAATAATTAAAATTTTAAGACATCTCTTATCTCAACCAAATTTTGTCTTTACAAAATCTTGTCTTAACAAAATCTTATCTTGGCCTTTGTTGGAATTCTTTTTAAAAATAGAAATTTTGGGCAGATTTTCATTATAACTTTTCATAAATAGTTTACCCATCAAACGAATTCCGATTTTGGCAATCTTGTACCATGAAAGCTACTTCTTGAGATCAAGTCATTAAGATGGTCAAAAATTTCAATCTTTTAAGCTGGACAAAAAATACTGCATTTTTTTTTTATTCAATTAATTTCAACTTTGATATCTAATACTTAAAACTTAAAATAATATTAGCAAGTTATTTTAGGCATAAAACATCAATAAAGTAAATATATTAGCACATTTATAATTCAAAAAATATCATTCTATCATAAATCATTGAAGGTAGGAACCAAACTTAGCAGTGAATAAAATGAATTTGTTTCCATTACGATGGTGTTAAGAAAGATTGATTAGAAGTCCTTGGGATTCCTAGCAGCATCAAGAATCTTATTAATGGCTTTCGTAGAAAGACGGAATCAGGGATCAGGTTTATTACTGCTGTGTGCTATTTTAAATATGATTATCATGAAAAATGCATTGCCCCACTCCAAGTACTTTTCTGTAAACAAATTTCTCTCCCCAACTTTTCTTGCGGTGCTGTATAAGCAGGGTATCTTTTGGTTCTTGTGCATATATAATAAGCAGTGGTGCTGTTATCAATGGTTGAAATTGCAGGCACCCAACTTTTGACCCTTGTCCAAAAGTAGATTATTCGGTCGTTTAGCAGAGCCAAATTTGTTAATCTTTCACCTTGTATTTGGGGAAAAAGGAAAGATCTCAATCTCTTCTCTTGCTTGATGGTTGATTCACTTCCTACTTCCTAGCCGAAAAGGTAGACCATTATTGGATTGTGAATGGCCAATGGGTGAAGTGTTTGATTGCATTTACACCTTTATTGTTAAAGTTAAACACCCGCACTGATTTTTGACTCTTGAGGTCCTTTGTGGGTCCTTTATACCAAAGGTACACTTCACCTTTTATTAACTTGGTTTCTTTTTGGAGTGCCAGACACCCAGAAAATGTGCTTCCAAATAATTAAAAACAATGTGCAGACCGCAGACTGCTGACAAATGAATCAGTCTGGTATGTGTGAATATCTGTTTCAATGAAAGCTTAGAGAAAAAGGAACATACCAAAACTTAAATGTCCCATCAACTTGCATCAATGGATGTTGCCTCTGTTGATTTATTCGACAAACATGATGGCCATGATCTATGCAAGTGGAAACTTCCTTCTAGCAAGATTCCTGGTGGGTCTACTGACATATGTTGGGTTGAGTGTGCTCCTTGAGCAAAATCTCGAATTTGGATATTATGGATAGAAAAAATAGTAGTGAGAAAGCTTTCCGTTCAAAGTCGTAGCTCAGTTTCGTATTAGTCGAAACGCAAAGTAATCTTAAGATACCGAAGGTTTCAACTAAAAAGAGATTCTTGGTGGGTCAAGGCTAACTCTACCTTGTCCTTCTTCAAGAATTTACTAGGTAAAATAGAAAGAAAGAATAGTATACTGGCTTTATTAACCAGATTTGATAATGGAAAACTAGACTGATTAAACAAATGGATTTGAGTTTGCATCCATTTGCCAACATCCTACCTGCTTCAGACTACTTTGACTACCTTCCACTTTCATATATCTACATCAAAGTTGGGTAAGCATAAAATGCCATTTCAGAAGGCATAAAACAGTAGAAATTACTAATTAAATTGTCCTCAGCTTGCATCAGTTTCTGTGCTTGCACGAATTAATCTCCTGTAACGAAAATCAGGGACTCTTGAGTCTGCCTAACCCATACCTTCATTTTTCATAATAATTTCAGGTATTGGAAAGTAGGATTGACAAAGATATTGAAGTTTCTACATCCTTTCGGAGTTTAAATGGCATGAGTTGCTAATTAAGCTGCATAAAGATCAATTAAATGGAGGAATGTTTCAATGATTGAGGAGCTTACAATTACATTGCATAAATTGACATGTCTGTACAGAAACAAAGTGATATGGGAAAAAGGGAACCCAACACACCACACCCACATAGCATATATAAGAGCAAGGCCCTACGGGCACACCGCACACAGATATTATTGGTCTTAAAGAACACAAGCTATTGGTCCTCCGCCCACTTGGATCTGAGCAGCTTCAGCAATGTTCCTGCCTTTGTTTTGGTGCTACCACTACACTGGCTCTGCAGAAGCAACAGCAACTGTGTCAAAACTCCAGCTACTATTGCTTTTTCCCTTGCTTGCAATGATTCATGGCACACCATCATTAATGAGTTAACAGCACTTTCACTCCCTTCATGATCCGATACCCTGAAAACCATCTTCACCACTGCTTTTATGCCGTTGGGATTGATTATGAGTGCCTCTTTTGCTCTCCCTATCACTAGAAGTTGCTCTAGTCTTGCCATTGCCATGGCTGCCAAGCTTCTATCATTTCTTTCTGAGTTCAAAATATATGTTATCAGACCGTCGATCAGGCCATGTTGAACCAATTTTTCCCTGTTTGATTCCAAGCAACACAATGCTGAAATGGCTTTGATTACAGCCTCAGATGTCTCAGGGTTCTGCTGAACAAGAGAAACAATCCTATGTAAGAACCTGTGGTCCTTTCCCATCATTGCACAAATCTCCCTGGTTTCTGAGGATGATGAGATTGCCCCTACAAGATGACACAAGCTTTGCTTGATCACGACACTGCCATGATCAAACAAAACCACGAAAGATTCCAACTTGGACTCTTCTTTAAGCATATTCAAACGCCCTAATTCTCCAAAAGGCAGCAACCTAAGAACACAACAAAGTCCTTGCTCCACAAACTTCACATACTCTTGGGGGAATCCATGTTCTACTTTTTCGAAAAGTAGTTGCAAAAGTAAAGGCAAGAAACCAATTTGGAGCAGAAAGGAATTTGTAGACGGTGTTTCATCCATTAGGACTCGGACTTTTTCGAGTGTCGCAAGTTTTTCTTTGAAGGTAGCTTCAGGAGATTCAAGGTTGTGCTTCAGGGCGACTAAAGGATCGATTGTTTTTAAGTAATCAGGGTCAAATTGGTGACCCATTTGATGCCAATGTTCAATTAAATGACGCAGATTATGATTCGGAACAAGAGATAGATCATGGAGCTTTTGCATTGTAACAGGACATGTGAGATTACCTGCAGCTAACCATTTTTCTATGCTTGATCTGTCATAGGTTTGGCCTGTACATAGAGTGACAGGATCTGTGAACAAGTCCAAGCTGATTGGGCATCTAAACAAATGAGGTATGCTCATCTGAGCTTCTTTCATGGAATTAAATCAACAAAAGCTTCCACAAGAATGTTAATGAATGAAAAAGAATTGATGGTTTCTGTTCAATTCAGAATCTTAAAAAGTGGGTGCTGAAGAAATGGAATAAAAGAATTTACAGGAAGAGTCTGGGAAATGATTTCATTGCACAATGCAAGATGGAGGGTGTTAAAAGACAAATACCAGAAGGCACTTGGAATTAAAAAAAAAAAAACCCAAAGGTACTGTGAAAGTTAGCTTTTCTGAATTTAGATTCTATAGGCAAAAGTGCAGAAATGACAGGAGACTGGGAAAGTGAAACTGAACTATCAATATTAAGTACTATGGAAAGCACATATATATAATTATAAAGCAAGAGAAATAGAAAAATTAAGTAATAATAAAGTGCTGAAAAGATGAATGGAACTTCCACTTCCAGTAGTCTGCACTCTGCACAACACAACAGTGAAGGAGAAAATGTTGCAAAGCTTGGCTGGAGGGATATTCACATGAGAAGAAATGAGAAGATAAAAACAAAGGGCAGGGGAAGAGTGGTGAGGGCCAAAACAGGCCTCATTTCTTATCCTAGTGAGATTGAAAGTAATAATAAAATAATAATATAGAATAATTATGGGAGCTGGTCCCCAGACCCAGCTTTCCCTCCACTTTTCCCTTATCTACCAATTCAGTCAAACTGACCCACCTAGAAAGAAAATTTTAATTGCATTATGTCTCTCAACTTTGAATGCACCAACACAGGTTGAAAATTAAAAGGTGGGCTACATCTACACACTTGTGATTGAGAGGGAGAGAAAATGACAGTCACGGAACGGGATCAAGGCTTATGGAAGGGGCAACAATAAGGCAAGTGTTACTTTTTTTTTTGTTACACAAGTATTACTTTAACTATACCAGTTGGATGGATCCAAAAGTAGAAGCAAAATAAAACCAGTTCATTTCTATATGCATTTACGCGCATACTTTTGCCTGATAAAAAAGAAAAAAAAATAAAATTTATTAAAAGAAAAACTTATCTTTTAATATTTAATATTTAATATTTATCTTTCACTCATCCTCACTAAATCAACTTTAATTAAATTAATTTACTCAAAAATCAACCCTCATTAAATGTATTTACTTTGCTTTTAACTTAAATCAATGAAAAAAAATTAAAAACTTACATAATAACAATAAGCAGAAGGAAACTGTGTCTGACAAAATAGTTTCAAATGAAATATTATAATTTGGTTGGTCCTTCAAAATATGAGTCCTCTCATAATCTACAAATTAATTTTTTTTGTTACTTTTCAAATTAATATTTTTTGTTAGATATTAATTGCTTCTTATTAATTATGTGAGTGTTTTTTTTCATTAACATGAGTTCAAAAGATAAGGAAATTGATTTAATAAGGTTGACTTTTGAGTCTGATTTGATGAGTATGAGTATAAGATAATTATTAGATATTTTTAAAAAAATTATGAGACGTCATCATATTATTAGTGTCTAAAAGAAACTTTTTAAAATAATCTTAATATAAGTTATTCTCATTTATGAATTCAATGACTAAGTTAAAAGTAATAAATTTATTAAAAATATATATTATTAGACTAATAAAATTTTCGTATTTTCAATTAAACAAAACTCTAAGAGTGTGTTTGGATGAGAGATTTTAAGGAAATAATTTATTTCAATCAGGATATTTAAAAATCAAAAATCCAAATTCCTTGTTTGACAAAAAATTGACAGGATTTCAAATCTCTACTTTATTAAACATGGTCCAGTATTAAATAAAATGTTAAAAACAAGAACATGTTATTTTATTTAAATATAATATATATTTTTATTTTTCATATTATTTACAATATCTATGCATTTTTACAAATCTAACGATATTCATATTGTATATTTTGTTTGATATTTTTCCTTTTCTAATATATAATAATATTATTTTTCTTTTATAACTGTTTTTTATTTAATTAAATTCTAGTGTTCAAAAATTCTTTCTAAAAAATTATTTATCCAAACAAATCAATTATAAATGCTAGTATTTTAAAATAATAAATTTTGAAATGCTTTCATTATAAAATGCTTCAAAATTTTAAAATTCTTCGTCTAAACACACTCCAATATTATAGACTCACAGGAAACTCTTGAATTTTATATCATACTATATATAAATGTTTAAATTATCTTTAAGCTATTAATTTTTTTTGTGAAAAAGAATTATATAATTCTATAAATCCAAGCGTACAATATTTTACAAATTTATTTGAATCACAATCATGACACCTAATTTATTGAATCATTGCGAAAAATTCGATTAGGTTTTTTATATTAAATTACAAGAATAATATCATGAATAAGTCCAACTTGCTTCTTCTTACGTTTTATTTAATTAGTTTGTAATTTATTTTTTATTTCTATGAAAATCAATGCTCTTTACTATCACAAACAAAAGTTTTGGTTACAAACAGAGTCTGGCAAAGAATTCATCCAGACTAACCGCTCATTAACACCACAACCCATTTTAGCTACATCGAGAGCTAATTTTTTAACTTCTCTCGTAACAAACTCAAACGAACAACTTGTAAAGAAATTTTATTACGTGCTTTTCAATTAGGAAATTTATTTTTATACATTTTAATTCTGTATGTTTACTTTTCTTTTATAACCGTGCACTGTAAATGCTTTTAAATAGCATTTTAATTTCCTATTTTTAGAGTAGTCACTTTATATTAAATATTTTTTTTAATTTCTTATTAATTAAAATGCATGAATTGCTAGAATATACTTAGGTTTAGGTTGATAGATTTTAATATTTAGCCAGGCTACTTTCTCAATCTCTGTGGGACAATAAATTAGGGACTCATCTTGTATTACTTGCTTGACCATGTACACTTGCGTGTAGCTACCTTTAGAGTCAACAAGTTTTTGGCACCGTTGCCAAAGATTAGGCAAGCTTTAGTTAATACTAAAATCAATCATGCCTAGGTTTAGTTCAAGCATTTTCTTTTTCTTATTTTTGAAAATATTTTTTCAAATATTTTAATTTTGTTTTTTTACGAGATACCATGATGGATCTGATAAAAGCACAAAACCTTGAGAGACTACATTATGCCTCATGTAAGTGTGATACATTCAAGTATTAGGAAGACCAAAATCGAAGTTGACAACTTTGAGATTGAGCTGGACTTCATCCTAATGATTTTCAATTTAGTTAAATTTGGAGGTTTGCCTTGTGAAGACCCATGCTTATCTTGTCAACTTCTTGGAGATATGTGACTAATACAAGCACAATGGCATTTATGATGACATCATTCGATTAAGACTCTTCTCATTCTCACCCCTAGATGGGGGAAAGAATTGACTGCGATCACTGATTTGGCTCATAAGTTCTTGGCCAAATTCATTTCACTTAAATATATGGCAAAGATGAGGAATCAAATTTTGTCCTTCAAGCAATGTGATTTAGAGCCTTTCTGTTAAGCATAGGAATGATTTAAGGGGTTGATAAGGAGATGTCCTTCTTATGGATTACTGATGTTGCTACAAATTCAAACTTTCTATAATGGTTTGGGTGATCCATCAAAAGCAATGATTCATGCGACAATGAGTGGAGCTCTGATGGGGCAATCCATTGAGGAAGCATATCAATTGATAGATGTAATGGCCTCTAATGATTTCCGATGGCAATATGAGGGATTTAAACTGGGAAAGATCATCAACAATCAAAAGCTTGATCTTATTGAAACTTTGACTTCTTTAGAAGCTACATTGCTCGAAAAAGTCTACATAAGTCTTTTTATTTCCTATAAGATATGCGAAGGGAGTCATGCGACTGAGAATTATTCCATCAATTTGAGTTTGGAAGAGTAATTTGAGTTGTCTTTCAAGCAATTACAAAAGTCAGTCATCACCTTCTTCAGAAATCATAGAGACATGTGAACTTTCTCATCAAGCTCCACTGCAATCACTACAACAAGAGGTGTTGACTGAAGATGTTGGAAAACTTACACCACCCGAGTTTATTGAAAATGAAAGTGTGGTTGATGAAAAAGAAATGAAGAATAGTAAGGGTAAGGAACAAGTCCAAGAGGAAAGGCTTAAGATCAAAGCCCAAGTCCCATAAGTTGACAAGAAACATTGAGAGGCATCCTTCATTGTTGCTTCAATAAGCTTTCCACAAGAGTTTAAAGTGCATTACATGTTGAAGGCTGTAGAGTTAAATTCTTTGAAGCAAAATATGTTATGGAGTCACCTTCCATGGTGGTGCACTATGTATATCCATCTATTTTCAAACCATTCAAACCATCTTGAAGGATGGCAGAGATAGCCAATCTGATGACTATAAATGATAGCCAATTTGATGACTATAAATCAAGGGCTTCTGGATGGCAACCTCAGCCTTTTATTAGTTTATCAGCTATTTCTTTCTTTTTATTAACTTTTGTTTTAGCATTTTAATAGCTTTGATTTCTTTTTCCATCTATTTTCGAGGTTTGAGTCCAAGTTTAGGGGAGCAATGAAGAAATTGTGAGAGTATGCAATTGAACTTCAACAAAAAATTCAGGGGAGTTTCCTTCTATCTTTTCTGAATTTTTGAATCACTTACACATTGATGACAATGTGCACTTCAAGTTTTGTAGGGGGGATAGGGGAAGAAATTTGAGCCAAATTTTTTTCAAAATTTTCAAAATTTTTCAAACTTTTTGGGCTCTATTTGTTTTGCATTGAGATATATTGTGCTTGATTTGGTTATTTCTCGTGTCCCCGTGATTGAGATTGATTTTGATCTTTGGAAAAGAATGATTATTAGGAAACATGAGTTGAATTCTTGAACTTGCCTTGTTTTGATTATGATTTTTCCATCTTTATGCACTATGTTTTGATCATGGATTTGTATGCATGTTTAAAGGAGTATGTGAATATAGATTGTACGTGTCTTTGAAGTTATGATCACATGCTGGAATTTGTTTGATCTTCTCTCGAGGCGAAATTTTTAAACTATGCTTAGTTAGGTAAATGATTTAGGCCATCCTTAGATTGTTTGAGCTTTTCAAGCTAACCTTGTACATATTTGTCCTTAGTCACCCCTTTATGCCAAACTAACCTATCTTTGTTTATACACAAATAATTTAATTTTCGTTAGCCAAATAAATAAATTTTCCCATCCCTTGCCCCAAAACCATGTGATTTACTAGGATTTGTTCTAAGCTACATACATATTTGAGTAAAGAAATAGTATTAAAAAAAAAAAAAAAAGCTTTTTTGATATGGGTCTGACATGACCAATTAAGGCTTTGACATTACTCTGTCAGACCTCTAAATTCAATCCATGGTCTTGGTTTTGACCATTTGATCCAACAACCTATGGACAAAACCACCATTTTTTAATTTGTTTCACGTATTTCAAGATAAGCCATACTTGAACTCAAATAATTTCAAATGACAACAACCAACGCTTTGCCTAATGGTTGTTATCCCTCCTTATGAGGGTTTAGGTCCAAGGTTCGATTCCCCACTCCACCCTTGTACCTCCTATGAACTAAAAAAAATTCCAAATGATTGAAATTGGCTTATCTGATACCAAATATCATCAATATATAATGATTTGGATGTATTTGGGTGGATGTATGCTTCTATGGGGCCAATAGACCTACCAATACGGAAGTTCGACTTACTAGAATCAAAATCGAAAATTTCCATTTTGGTGATAAATTTGGGTTCGATAGGCCTCAAATTTACTTTAATTATATAAATTCAAGTTCTCACAATCTCTCTACCTTTAGGAATTTGGTCTTCCAAATTCAGGTACACATCGAGACAAACATGATTTCTCCCTTTTATTAAACTCTCTAGTGGTGTTGCTAGAGATCTTTCACTAATAACATAGTTTTCCAATCTCATTCTCTTTAATTCTCTTTACTCATTAAAACTCATACTATAAACATGGAGTTAATTGCCTTTTCTTTTCCCAAGCTCGTGATACCCTTAGATGAAGAGACTTTTAGGAATAGCTTACTCCCGGACTAAAACACTAAGTGTTGTCTCTGGATGTCAATTCAATTCTTATGACAGTCTTATATTATTCTCAATCTATCTCATTTCAATCTAATAGTTTCAAAAACTATCTTAGTAATTCAAGAGCACCAATCTTGTATTCGCCCACTTTTATTCATTGTATAAGAGACCTATGTACCCTTCACATAAAATATCAAAGGATTCATTCTCATACTCATGTAATGGCTATTGTGAAAGGGGAATTCAGTCATAGCAAGTTATCATCCTAAAAGCCTTGAAAATTATTGATAACCTAAGCATTTCCATATCTTGTAAGGTTTGTATAGTTGACTTAGACTGACTGTCAATTAGAAGACAAAAGGTTGTTCTGAGCCATAGCTTCATTCTCGTGGCCTCCTGTCAATATTCCCAAAAATGGGAGGTAAGCTTGGAATCCCTATCTAAAATAATGTTCATGTGAATATCTTTCATTCTAACTAATTCCCTAACATACAGCTTTATCGATGTTCAAAAAGATCATATGCTTTTGTTAAGCAAAAGCTAGGCCGACTTATTCAATCAATTAACAATAATACATATAGTCTCGTGACTCCTCTATATCTTGGGAGTCCCAATTAGAATCATAATGATGTGCTTCCACTTTCAAATTTAAAGTTGATATAGGTCGAGTGACCTCATAGGTATATGATGTTCAACCTTCTTTTGGTAACATATGAGACATTTCAATATAACTCTTATATATCTCTCTCTTCATCCCGACCAATTAATAAACGCTCCGCAAGTTTTGATACATTTAGGGTTACTTGGGTGCATCATAAATTTCAAATTATGAGCCTCCTTTAAGATTTATCTTTTAAGGGCATCACTATTGTACAAACATACCCCATTCTTGTATCTGAAAATCTCATTATGGCTGACCAAAAATTCGAATTTCAATCTCTGTTTCGTCTAACTAGCCTAATATATCAAACTGGATCTTCACTTTGAGCTTATTTGATATAATCATTGTATTTGGCTTAGTCTGTAACTTTGCTATCAAAAAATCATCAATACTTTCACACTTATTTTATATTCAAATTTCTTCAAAACTATAACTTATAATCCTTATATTCATCCTTAGTTTCATTAATCAGGTTTGTGCCACTCTTCCAATCTTTTACCTCTTTAACATATGTAGTTTCCTCTTTTGACACCTTTTTCAATTTGTTCTTGTGCTTATCTATACTCCAAGCTAGTCATGGTGATACAATAGCCTGTGGAAGTGAATTTACATGTCATTAGGGTGGTGGAGGTAATAATGAGTAGTGTTTAGATGGTTGATGTAGAGAAAATATTGAGGAGTATGCAATTTCTATTTTAGCCTAAGGTGTAAATTTAGGTGAGTGTACACACACACACACACACATATATACATATATATTCCATATTGGGAAAGCTCCCCTCGTTTATAGTTCGACAGTAGCTCGACTCCGGATTAGTCGAGATCCAAAGTTATCTTCGAATACCCAGGGGTTTAGACCAAAAAAATATATATTTCATATTAAATTAATTCAAAATTTAGTATATGCATGAGAAATTTTGAAGTGTCTGTGAGGAAATAGCAAATTTCCAAGGGTATATGGTAGGGTGTTGCTAAGCACTAAGCTTAGCATAAAGAGGTAAGAAATTTATAAACAAAGATGATGTTGTGATTATATGTTTAGCTTATAATGTAAGCAGTATAAACTAAATTGTTTGCTAACAGAATATTTTTTTCTTACTATATTAGGTCTATTATATATATTTATATTTATATTTATATTTATTATTTGATTATTGAGAACTTATGAATCTTGTGGATGACGTGTGTGTGTACACACACACATGCGATGTGAATGTGAGGATTTAAGGATTAGTTGGATATGTTATGGTGGAAATCATTGAGTTGAATATTGTATATTATATATGATGTGGGCATGGAATGAATTTAATGACATGAAAAGAGGAATATGTGTATGATAGGTTTAGCCATGATGATTTCATGAAAGGGATTATATGAATGAATTTACTCTTGTATTTTTATTAGAAATTAACTATTCGACTATCATTTCATCAAAAAAAAAAAAACCTATTCGACTATCATTGCTAGGTGGTGAGTTCTTATAGCACATAGAACTTGGTGAGGCAACAGAAAATTGGCCACGAAGTATTCTGCCAAGTGAGCAAGCGAAGGGATTGTAAGTGGAATAGTCAAGTAGCATGATTGTTAGTTTTGTTTTTAAACAATTTAAATTGTTGGCATGCTAAGTGAAATTAGTTTTTGGAAATGCCTCTTGCAAAAATGAGCGTGCATATCTTGGAGCCCTAAGGGTAAGACATGTCACTCTTGGTCTTCTTGCCTATTGTCATGGTTTGTTTTTTCATGCATTTCATATTTCGAGGAAGAATTACGATAACTTGTTGCGTATTTAAATGAGTTTATAAAAGTTGCATATCAAGCTCTTGAGCATGAATATGAAAAGAATTCTTTAAGTGAATAATGGGCATGGTTTTGATAACCTTTTGAATTAGTGAAAACTATTGGGGTTAAGGTAGTTTGTGCCAAGTTGACTAGTTGTTCATCAGACATTATGCTATGATAATTTCACCCGAGCAATTATGTTCTGTATGTCTTTCATGGAACATTTTGGCTTATCTCGAACTGTGAGGATAGTTACCAACTTCATCCAATCAATGGAATTGGTTTTGTAGACTATGATTATAAATGGTGCCCCATAATGATGTGTCTATATGATATTGCTCTATATGAGGTGTGTGATTGAATCGTTCTCACTTTGTTTGTGTGTTGGGACTTTAGAGTATGATATGATCTTCCCTATGCATATTTCCATAACAAGCATGTCATGGAGTTTTACATATATCAAGTTAAATGAAGTAAAAATTCTATTTGTAAGAATGCTTAAGTCACAACTAAACTCTTTCATAATGATGATTTGTTTGAATTAAATGAGATGGTTCTAAAACCTATACTTGACATATTTCCTTATTGAAGTCATGCTCTCCCCCTCTTTCTCCCCTTGCAGATAAAGCTTCTGAGTGAATTGCCTTTGGATTCTTGCTACACTCTTTTGTGGATATCAATACTAGCGAGGTATAGATGCATTGCGATGGTATATAGACACAGTGCCTACTTTAATGTAGTGTATTTGTATGTTTATCTAATGGGATATAAGATGATATGTTATTTTAATGTTTTTGAGAGAACATGTAAACATTATGTTTGGCTCCTTGTGTATACCGTAAGCCTTATGTGATTAACATGGTTGTAGTTTTAACTAGAGATTTGATTATGTGTCTTGTGCTTAAACTTTAGGGCCTATGCATATTTTAATGGATTCAACTTTCGTAATATATATGTATATATATAGTATTTGCAATATAAGTTATTAGTATTAATAAGCTTGGAAATTGGATGATTTGCAAGTTTGGGCTTAGTCCAATTGTAGTTGACATGCTGCCAAAATATCGTTAAAATAAAGACTACTAAATATAATAAGGTTTTGGTTCTAGGCGAACCCTATAGATGAATAACTAATTGAGAGTATTAGGGTTTGTAGAAGAATTTTCCCTTAATCTATAATTGATAAAAATCATGTCAAAGAATACTGATAACAAAAATTAATTATTCATATGTGGTTTTGGGCTTGTTTTGAATATATTCAACAAAATACACAGAACTAAACCTCTTTATTTAGAGGCTTGCACACACACAAATGTTTAAGAGTTAAGGATTTTCATTTGTGCTCACTAAATTTAGACTTCCAGATAAATAGATAGGATGAGTAAGGATTTGACATTCTCACGCAGTATATTTTATAACCATTGCATATGAACTTTTAAATTATGTTACGTGTGCTGCATGGGTTAAGATATTGAGATAGACAATGATAAGTGTGGATTGAAATTGAATTCAAATACATGCTATATGAATTTATATTGTATGGATTGATATTGGATAATCGATATATACTAAGATTAATATTGGGCTATACGATAGAGCATTGTTGCTTTTGTCTACAAGTGTCAGGGATGAGGATATTAAGGTACTTCAAAGTACCCTTCTATCGACACCTCAAAACCTTGGCCCACTTAGAGTCCCTTAAGACATGACAGCGGTACAAGTATACAATGATTATGATCGAAGTGGTATTTGATGATTGCATTCAATGGATTCATGCATTGCATGTAAAATAGTATAAAACTACTTCTGCACTTATATAATTGACTTACTGAGCTCTTGCTCACTAAAATTTATTCTAATCCTTTTCAAATTGAGTACAAAGTTGGAAAAATATTTCAAATCCATCTGGAATCTTTTATGGCCTGAAATATAGTCCCAACTCTCAAAATGACTACTATTGCTATTTTTGGTGTACATATATTCTTTTTGTATGTATGCATTGTTTCAAGCTATTTGCATTAGTACTATAAGATAGGATGTAAACTAAGAAAGTTGAATGTTATTATAATATTCTATTGCTTGATGATATGAATTGCTTATATCAAATGGAATTAAATTGAATGCCTATGGAATCATAAAGCATGCTCGTTAATTATGTTAGAATGGATGTTACCAGATTAAGATATATGGAATTGAATTAAGTTGTGGATATCGAAGACTATATAGAGAATATAATGTCTGTACAAGTACTAGGTTGAGACCTTGAGCAAAGAGCTCAAAATAAGGCATGTAGTTTTCAACTGTCAATAGACACTGGACATAAACAGACAAACCTGTTAAGCTAAAAAAGTGAAAAACTCGCCCACATTTCAAATATCCACATAAGGTAAAGTAATAAGTCACGGTCTTTGGGACGTGACAAAATATGACCTAGAAATATATGAAATTCGCACATGGAATAGTACTTGATCATTTAATTTTAGATTTAAGGTTTACATAGAATCCTTTGTAAACTAATTATTGGGTTAATATAGTCTTCAAAGAATTTTTTCAAAGTGAAATTGCCTTATTGTTTTATGTTAGTTAATAAGTAGCTCCTTACCTATTCATTTTACGAACATTTTTTGTCGAAAAATTTCCATTAAGTGTTTTTTTAATATAAATTTTCAAAGAAACTTTTAATTTCAATACATTACCAAGAGACATGTAATAATTCTACAATTTTGAAAAGATCTCAGGTTAATGGTCTATTTAATTTCCAAGTGTAAAAATGATAATGGGAAACTTTTTTTGTCAGTACATGTAAACATCATTTTTGTATAAATATCTCAAATTGAATAAATTTTAAATTCATTAATTTCGTGTTTGATTACATTTGAGATTTTGGATTGAATGTCAGATTAGTTTAATTAAGTTTTGAAATTATGGTTTGTGCTTGTGGATAAGATCAAATTTTCAGCATTTGGGCTTCAAGCCTAAGACAAATAATTCTTTTTTTATTCATAGGAGGTACCATGGGAGAATGGAGGGAATTGAACTTAGACCTAAACTGTGAGAACCACAATTCTCCTATAAATTCCCTAAGTTAAGGATTTAGGGAAAAAAACGAGTGAAGGTTATTAGCTAAGATTTCCATATAATGGGAATGTTCAATGAATCGGGCACAGACCCACGTGAGAATTGTTATGATCCGAAAATAACTTCGAAAGACTTGATTGATTATAGTAGGAGTTTGATCTATTTGTAATGTGAAACTTATCTCAATTGGAGTTTAATTTGAAGTACCTAATGAAGTTATAGTTAATGTTATGCTTTATAAGTATATTAACAAAAGTAAGGTGGGTCCCATAGGATTTTCCTTAACCCAAATGGGAACAAAAGTTTGAAATTGTTAATTTTGAGATCGAAATACATAACTGGTCAGAAGACTACTTTTCAAGATTTCTTTGTTTGAGCCTACTTAGGTTTACATGCAACTAATTCAAAAATGCGGTTGTGTCCATAGGACGAGAAAACTTTAATGAATAACGGTCAACTTAATTTGACTTTTGATCCACAGACTGTTATAGTCAAACCTTCGTGTGAAGAAGTTTCACGTGATTCTAGCTTGTGAACTGAATCACGTGAAAATGCTAAAAACAATGCGAATAAGCCAAAAAGTCTTCGTATGAAGCTATTTTGGTAATTTCACCTAATTGACCAGTCAAACCCCATTGAACGTCAACTGTTTGATTAGAATATATTAAATAAATATATTGTAATGAAAAATAAAAATAAAATTTGATTAAATTAAATAATATTATATTGTTGGAATGTAGATGGAATTAATGAAATTTTAAAAGGGCAATTTGGTAAATTGACCTTAAAAGATATTTAATCATTAAATAAATAAAGAAATGAGATATTTTGCATCACCATCTTCATTTGGCCCACCACTCACTCCCATTTCCACCATTTTTGAAAGCTTAAGTGTAGAGAGAGAATGCTTGAGAAACATCACCATACAAGCCTCAAACCCTTTTCCACCCTTAAGCAAACTTGTTCCTCTCATCACTCTCTCTCACTTATCTCCAAACTAGCCTTTGAAGAGGCCTATTTCATGATGATTTAACTACTGGAAGTTTCGACCATGTAGGGAGGTTAGAGAAACAGCCTATAGTTCTACATTTTCTTAATTTTGATTGTTTCATGGTAGTTTAACATGAATATAGCCTTAATTTGAAGTGAAAATGATTGGATGATACCATGAGGGTTTCGACCAAGATGGTTTTAGTGAAGATGATGTGTTGTTTCATGAAATTAATGGCATAGAAATAATGTAGAGATTGTAAGGAAGATGACTATAGTGTTAGAATTGCAAAATGACAAGTATAGTGTATGAGTGTGAATTCGGCCAAGCTAGGTTTATAGGGTCACCTTGCCCAATTTGATAGTTTGATGGTTATGGAATACTGTATAAATGAAAATGAGACTATTGGTGAAGTCAGAATTGAATTCCGATAAGTTTTAACTATAGTTGCAATAATGGACACCGCTAGGAAGTAAACCAATTTTGCTATTATATTAGAAAATTTGAAAGGTCTTTAAGAGTATTACATTTTTTGTAAAAAGAATACGGACAATTGACTGTGTTTGAACTGTTTTTTGTAGCACCAAAGTTAATTGAGTGAAATTGGAAAGTAGGTGAATGAATGTTTGCCTACTGGTTTGGTGCTACAATTGGACTATACGAATAACACTGACGCTATATAGGTAAAGGACATACATAGAAGACGTAGGATGATATCGTGTCTGCATTTGAAATGATTTTGGTTTTTGAGAAAGTATATGAAATTGATTGTTAAGGTTTGAATGAATGACTTATGTTTTCTGTATGATTGAGGTTCTAAAAGATAGGTTTAAATTGTATATCGTTTGATTGAAGGAAGTTTTGAAACTTAGTCATTATGACTGTATTAAAATCAACTTTTTGTGGTTATATAAACTGTGTCTGATTTGCTGGAGGTTTTCAAAATATAGTACCATTATGCTACTGAAATTTTTAAAGAAAATAACTTTAGATAGAATATTTATGTTTTTGAAAGTATTGGTTATATTGAAAGAAAGTATTGAAATGATAGAATTTTATAGCGATTTTAATGGTAAATATTTGAAAGTATTGATTTGGTTTATCGAGTGGAAGTGTATCGAAATGATCGTATTGATCGTTGGAATTTGAAAGATTGAATTAAGTAATTGTTATTAAATTAAAGGAAATGCCTCTAGAATTATTTTATGGTTTGTAAAAGGTGAATGATTGGGCTTTGGAAACTATATTGAAAATGTCAGAATTGAAATGAGATAAACAGTATAGAATAGAAAGTGAAATGAAAAAGCATAAGCATGTGTCTAGTCATGCATAATTGCATTCCTCACGTGCATAGTCATTATTTGATGGTTTTTCAACCGTTATGCATACTAGTTTTGAAGTTATTGATTTGAATGTTTTGAATTGAATTGAACGTATTGAATAAGATATATTGATTTTGAACAATATGATTTTACATTGAAACTTGGTTCCCAAAAGTTATGTTTTGAATGCTGAGGTGGTAAATCCAGGTCAACCCATGCACTGCCATGCTTTCACAATAAAATGCACATTTATGTATAATTGTATTATGTTTTGAATCATAAAATGTGGTTTTATTGTTTTCATGGGAACTAAGTAAATGTTTTGAGATTGTTAGCTCTTACAGTTGCCGTTGGTAGTCGTGCATTACTGACTAACCAATCAATTATTTGCTGATTGACCTCAGTCATGTCATCAGCACCCACAATCATCGCCTAATTGGTGTACACTATAGACCCTTTGACTATGGCCATAAATCTTATTTATATCTTTTATGAAAACTTTATCACATGATTCTATTGGGATGTTAATGGTCTCCACTAAATGTTTTATCGATTGATTGTTTGATGAAATAAAGATTTAACAATTTTACTTATAGAAACGAAATGTTTGATTGTCAGAAAAGATACTGATGATTTGACGGTACCGATTAAAAGTGATAGTGTTTATTTAACCGTCATTATTTATGTAGTTATCAATTGAAATGAACGATGGTTTACCGTTTGACTGTTATTGATTTGAAAGTCAAATTTTTAAATGAAATGTTTGTAAGATGCATTGTTAGGGTTTCGAAAGTAATAAACTGCATTGTTATGGTTTTGAAAGAAATGAACCATATTGTTATGGTTTGAAAAGTATCGAACTGTATTGTTATGGTTATGAAGGTAATGAATTGCATTTACACTACTATTGCAAAGCATGAATTCATCGTCTGTCAATCCCATTAGGACATCTATAATGAGGCCTAATGACTGGGACAAGTGAGGTACACTAAAATATCCTTCTATATTTAACCCGGTATCCTTAGCCAATTGTAGTATTCCTTCCTTCCGAGTCCATGTCAATGTTATTGATAGTCAACAGTTTATTAAATGAAAGAATTGCATTTATTTTGTATCGTCACATAGACAAGCATATATAAGATTCTTGCATATAGTTAGTATGATATCCGTTCTTTAATATGTGCTTCTTATTTGGCTAAAGCTCACTCCCCTTACACATCCTCACAAATCCTTATAGATATACACGGTAACTACTACTTCAAGGTTAATCAAAGAGGATTATTAGAAGCCTAATGTATCGAGTAAGAAGATATATGATAAGTGTTATGCTTTTGTATTCAAACAGTAAGTGTATAGCTAATGTTTTCATAGTTTGGGATGTAAATCGTGTAGTGTAGTGTCAAAGAATGTTAAAAGAACTAGTATGATGTATTTGAATTAAGTTTATATTTACAAAATTATACGTTGTGGTATTTTGGTTTATACTCTGATGACAGGTTTAATATTTACTGTTAAATGATCTGATAGCATAAAGATTAATAGCAAATGAAAGTTACAAAGTGAACTTACACTAACACTGAATGTAAAGCACATAGTAATGAACATTTGAATGAGAATGATTGTATTGAAAAAGAAAAAGTTAAACCGAAATTTCACGTTTCTGGACGTAACATAAACCCCCTAAAGAGGAGTAACAACTATCAAGCTAAGACCTGGTTGTTAATTCTTGTTGGCTTTTTACTATTCATTTTATTATCATGGTTTCTTTATTATTATTATTATTATTATTATTATTATTAGGTATCTTGTTTATTGCATTTTTCATTACTTTATTTTATTATTTAAGTTATTTATGTCCTATATTTTATTTTTGAAGGAAAATTAAAACAAAAATTTGGAAATCATAGAAATCGAGGAAATCAATTTGAAATTCACAATAAGGAAAATCTAGACAAATCAAGAGCTTGAACTCGAGTGCCAAGCAAAAATTAGATTTTGAAAATTAAAAGAAATTAGTGAAATTAACCTTAATAAAAACAAAGATCCAAATCGGATCTACCATACGTAGATCAAATACTTGGTGGTCAAGACTTTCCAAAAAAAATCAATCCTAAATCTATAAAAGCCAACCAGTAAGATACCTAAAAACACACAAGCAGCAAGCAATAAGCTAGAGAGCAAATACACAGAAACATAAAAGCTTTCTAGGTTTTGAAGTTTTGAAGTTTTGAACAGTGAGGTTCAAGTTTTTAAAACCTAGATCTAGCTAAATTTTTTGGTTTTCGGAGTTTTCAAGTTAAGGTTTTGGTTTTAGAGGTGTTAAGGAAGGTTTCAGGATTTTATTTTTGAGGTTTTCCGATCACCGGCGCAGTGGGGGCGGTGACTGAAATCTAGGCTTATCAATGGTCGGAATAACGTCGTTGAATTTTTCGACATGTTATTGAGGAATTCTGGTGGAGATTCAAATGAGGTTGAGAAGATTTTGAAGGTTTTTGGCGTCTTGGCGGAAAGGGGTTAAAAATTAGCCATGAGGACAGTTTATAAGATGCGGTGAAACGCAGTGTTTCGCTTAACCAAGGAGGATCCTCACAGTTATATCTTCTTCTTTTTTTGTTTGTAAATACCTCCCGTATCCAAAGGTCACTTGGGTGTCGACTAATTCAAAGTCGAACCGGGTCAGATCCTATTCATGAAAGCTCTTTCAATGCTATTGTTGTTGCACAAAACAACAATAAAGATATGCTGACGTCGATGTTCGTACTTAGTCTTCACGTGTCTTCAATAAACTTCTATAAAACAAGAAAAGTCAGAGAGATGCAGGGGTGGTTCCCTGCGTAGACACTCCGATGCTTAAGTCAGCAAAAAGTTCTTCAATATTGGGAAGCGTAAAAGCCAGTAGTCAAAAAATTAGAGCGTAAAATTGTACCTGAGGGCCTATTTATAGGCCAAGATTCTAGGTTAATTATCTGAGGATGAGTCCTCTTCTTGCTGAGAGTTTGTGTCCTGATATAACACAAGTTCCTTGAAAATCGGGAGCTTTCGGAGCCTGTCGCCGGCGAGAGACTCATACCACGTGGCACGTTCCGGAGCCTGTCGCTGGCAAGAGACTCATACCACGTGACACGTTGAGGCGTCAGGGGTCTGTCGCTAGCGGGAGCCGAAATCGTGCGCCACGTGTCGCCATATGACTGTAGGCGACGGACTGAGAATCTGTCGCCCGGCGGTAGGTATATGCATGCCACGTGTCACGTTATGATTGCAGGCGATAGACTCTGAGTCTGTCGCCAGCCGACAGGTATGATCACGCACTTCTACCTCTGTCGCCGATGGCCACGTGGAACAGTGACTCTGTCGCCCTGCGACAGATGTGATGCATTAAGCATTTATCACCGAAGGCCACGTGGACCAGTGAGTCCTTGCCACGTGGTAATTTTCGACGCCATTGGGCCTGGCCCAACAGTTGGTAGACTTTGTCATATCAATTGCTTCCCACTCTCTTGTTGGATTTCTCCAACCAAGAGAGTATAAATATGTGTTTTTCGGCTTAACCAACTGTGAATAGTCCTCTTTGTTTTTTTGTGTATTTTTTGCAGGTGAAAAAAGGTTTATTTTGTGAGAGATGTGATCAGGCGCGACGTTTGGCATTCCCTGGCGCGACATTTGGCATTCCCTGTCGCGACTATATAAACCGCTGGGATCGACGAGAGACCCCACGAAAACCTCTGAGCCGCAATCTGTCGCAAACTTTCAGCTCTCTCGCCAAAAGAGACTGTTGCCAAAAGAGCCTGTCGCTCTCCCACCAGAAGTCTCTCTCTTACCTTAGTGACAGTAAGTATACATCTATCCCCTGTTTATTGCTTCTCGCAACTAGATTTAGGTCTCCCGCAGGTGTTGTAGTCTTCCACTTACAGTTTTAGGTCTTCCGCGCGTAATTTTAGATCTTCCGCGTATAGTTTTAGGTCTTCCGCAAGTGTTTTGCTCAGTAGTTCTGTCGCCCAAAAGTTCTCTTGCCCAAAAGGTCTGTCGCCAAGAGGGTCTGTCGCCCAGAAAGTCTGTCGGCCTAATAGGCCTGTCGCCCTATTGGGTCTGTCGCCTGTAAAGTCTGTCACCGGGTAGTTTTTTTTGCTTTTTTCTTTTCTGCCATGTCTTTGCTACGCCCGGGTAAAACACTTAAAACAGGTGGTCTCGTGTGTTCTTTGACAAATGCCGACTTAGAAGATATTAGGACTCGTTTCCCTCTTCCTTCGGGTTATGGCTATAGACTTCCAGTGCAAGGAGAGGTCACACCTGACTTGGTTAGAAATGGTGTAGCCGTCCATAAGGCTTCTTTGTCTTTCGGTTTTCATTTCCCTCTTCCGGAGTTTGGCGAAGCATTTCTTAGATATAAGGACATCGTCCCGTGTCAACTCCACCCCCATGCGTGGGCTCAGCTAGTAGCATTTTCCATAGTGTGTCATAACCTAGGTATTGTTCCAACGGTTCCCCTTTTAAGCGCCTTTTTTAGAGTTCGCAGGCTAAAAGGGTTAATAACGTTCTCCCTTCAACGGTTAACTGTTGACGAGTTTCCCAATAATAAAATTTTCTCGGATCTCCCCAATAAACTGCGCAATTTTGAGAGCGAGTGGGTCGTTGTCGAGATTCCAAGTAACCTGCGGATTCGCTCTGGATGGAATCGTGATACCTCTGACCACTCGCAGCGCTCGGAGAGGTTTAGAACAGAAATTTTGAGGGACCAATTTGGAGAGCCTATTCGGCGAATCTGCTCCACTGGGGAGCGTAATTTATTTTCTCTTCTCACCCTGGAGAACATTGCCGCTGCCGACTGGGGGGTAAGCAGGACCGTTCTTGAAGCTTTTGCTACCCCATCTAACTTGCCTACAACTCCTCGTGTATCTGATGCTGGTCCTAGTCAGCCATCCCTCGTACCCATAGCCGAAGCATCCACCCTCGTAGGTCATCTTGTAAATGAATCCTCCTCAGATTCGGAGGACGAGACCCCTGAGGTTGCGGGTACTAGTGGTCAAATAGAGGAGAACCTTGAGTGGGCTCAGGCTGACGCTTTTGGGAGTCCTTTCGTCGATTTTCCGCTGGATTCGAATTTGGATAGTCTAGAGGACCTTGTGGTTTTCTAGGTTTTCAATCCTTTTTTATTTTTTTGTACACATGTAATTGTCGTTTTACTTGGTCGGTTGATCCTTTCTGTTTATATTGTGCAGGCATGAACTTCCGAGATTTGTTGCATAGAAAGGATGGCAATGTTGCCGCTTGAGTGACTCCTCCTCCTCAGTCTCAGGTTAGAGCTCCATCTGGACTGGCTCGTGCTCCTACTCCTCCTCCACCTTCTACTGATGAATCCAGCCGTCCTACACAAGAGGCCGGGAGGAATAAACGAAAGAGGCCTCTTGTTCCTGATCGTGGTCCTGATGATTGCGAGAGCTTTGAGTCCCAAAGGAGTGATTCAGCCCGTCAAGAGGGTAGCTCTCGAGTCCCAGAGGATAGGTCTGCCCCTCGCCAGCCTAGGCGCAAATACAGGAAGAGGCAGATTGTTGAAGCCACTATGCCTACAAGACCGATTTTGCCTAAGGTAGCCGATCCAACTTTGAGGCGTTATCCTGTTGATAACGGGGTCGTTGTAGGTGGGGAAGACTTCCAGACTTATCTCGGAGTAAATGACAACGACAGCATCGAGGATACCGGGATAGCGTTTCGTCTAGCTTGGAGCACCATCCTTCCTCGCGACGAGGCAGGCCTTTTCACAAACCTTACGGAGGCGGAGGATAATTCTGACTATCTCGCCATGAAGGTGAGAGCTTTGTACTTGTTTGGTAATCAGATTCTCCCCTTTTTAAGCTCTTTCGTTAATTTTTTGAGTTACGTCTATTTTTTGTTTTGCTAGACGGCTCAACAAATTACGGCGGTCAATGCTCGACATAGGGCTCTTAGGGAGCAAGCCGATAAAGAGATTCGCGAGCTTCGAGGACAGAGAATGGAGCTTGCGAATGAGGTTGTCCAGCTTCGCCCCTATCCCAAAAGGATGGAGGAGTTGAGTAAAAAGAATGCTGATCTCGAGCAAAAGCTTCGAGAAGAGCAGGCGAAGGTGGCTTCCCTTCAAGGGTACCAAGAAGCTTATAATAAGGCCGTCGATGATCGGGGAGCTATGGAGAGGCAGCGGGATGAGGCCATTGAGGAGCTGCACAGCGTACTGGATCATCAAAGATAAGCTCAAATCGAGGTCGTTCGTGAATACCGCTTGTCCCAGCATTGCTTTGACAAGAAAACAGAGTTCGCGACGGGATTCATTAAATACGGCTTCTACTTGGCTCGTTCTTGGCTGGAACAGCATCGACCTAGTGAGGCTTTCCCTGAATTGCTTTTTACTGAGGAGGCTAAGTACTACGAAGCTCCTTCTTGGACCAAGTATGAACCTGACTCGCAAGGTCCGGAGGCCTATTTAGCGTAGGGAGCTGTGGATGAGCTGGACAATCTTGAGGGTCCATGGCCTCCTCGACAGCCACAACGTCAGCCTGAGTCTTCTGAGGCACTTGATCGATCTGAGCCTCCAGTAGCGCGTAACGTTTCTGAATCTATCGAGGCGGGCGAGTAGCTGAGTCTATCGAGGCACTATTGGGGTTAGACAGCGATGAGTTCCAAATCTCTGATTCCACAGCCGTTGATCCTATGCCAGACTCTGCGGCTGTGGTTGGGCCTTCAGGTGACGTTCCTGCTTCCGAGATGGCTTCTTCGGCTTTCCAGGATCCTGATTCTTCGACCCCTCCAGTTCCTGAGCCTCAAGCTTCTCAAGACGCTAGTGCTAATGTAGCGCTTTCTCAGCCGGCCGACTCAGTCATTGCTGTAGATTAGAATTTAGTATTTTTTTTCTTTTGTTTTGTTTGTTAACTCCCATGTACAGACTCGTTTTTAATGAAGAGTACCGTTTCATTCTATAGCTTTTTCTTTCGCTTATGTGAATTCAGTATAATACGTTGTATACATGTTATATCACAAAGTTCTGAAACGATATCAAATAATTCTATCTTTACCTTTATACCATGTTGCTCCCCAAGTTCTACTTTGAGACAGCGTTCTTATTCCTGTGCAAAGATGAACTTCTCTCGAGCATTGTGCCTATCTGGCGCTTTTTTCGCTTAAGGATTTTGTTGAATAACGACTAAAATGTCAAGGTGTTGACCATATATTAGTCTGAGAATTTCAACGTATCTCGTAATACCTGGGTATCTAGGCTTTGCCTTTATCACACACTTTTCGTGTTTAAGGACTGGTCTTTGCTCATCTCGCATATTTTTGTGTTGAAAGACTTTGAGATGTGCCCGTCTCGCGCATTTTGGGCTTAGGGACTTTTTGTTTGCCCGTCTCGCGCATTTTTCGCTTAGGGACTTTTTGTTTGCCCGTCTCGCGCATTTTTCGCTTAGGGACTTTTTTATTTGCCCGTCTCGCGCATTTTTCGCTTAGGGACTTTTTTATTTGCCCGTCTCGCGTATTTTTCGCTTAGGGACTTTTGTTTGCCCGTCTCGCGCATTTTTCGCTTAGGGACTTTTTTATTTGCCCGTCTCGCACATTTTTCGCTTATGGACTTTTTATTTGCCCGTCTCGCGCATTTTTTGCTTAGGGACTTTTTTATTTGCTCGTCTCGCGTATTTTTCGCTTAGGGACTTTTTGTTTGCCCGTCTAGCACATTTTTCGCTTAGGGACTTTTTTATTTGCCCGTCTCACGTATTTTTCGCTTAGGGACTTTTTATTTGCCAACTGTTGCCTCATTTCAATTCCTGTAACACATAATCTGTCTCACATATTGCGTTAGAGAATATAGAAAATGATTGGCTGGCCTTTATTCATGAATCAGAAAAATAATAACATCTATAAAGTAATGTAGCAATAGATGGGAAAGTAAAGACAAGAATAATAGCAATCAAAAATTACAATGTTTACTGCCAATACAGTTTAAGATGATTGGCATTCCAAGTCTTTGAGATCTTCTTTCCTCGCAAGGTTTCCAAGACGCAAGTGCTAGGTCCAACCATTTTTCTGATTTTGTATGGTCCTTCCCAATTAGCTCGGAGCTTTCCATCCTCCCTAAGGGCGTTTGTAATTGCCGATTTTCTCAATACAAGGTCCCCTTCTTGCAATTCTTTGTTCTTGACCCGTGCATTGTAATAAGTGGCTACTCTTTGTTGGTAAGCAGCCAGCCTCACTTTTGCCTGGTCTCTCAGCTCATTTATCATGTCAAGATTTTCCCTTAGTCTTTGAGAATTAAGTTCCTCAATGTAAGGGACTAGTCTGGGTGACTCAGCTCCAACTTCTACTGGGATGAGAGCTTCAATGCCATTTACCAAATTGAACGGTGTTTCACCTGTTGACACTTTGCTTGTCGTTCTATAGGCCCATAGTACACTTGGAAGCTCATCTACCCATGCTCCCTTTGCCTTGTCCAGTCTAGTCTTCAACCCGTGCAGTATAGTTCGATTGCTCACCTCTGCCTGCCCATTGGCCTATGGGTAAGACACAGAAGATATTCTTAGGAGAATCTTCAGGCCACTACAAAAATTTCAAAAAGCATCACAGTCGAACTGCTTTCCATGATCTGCATTTATCACATGGGGGATCTCAAATCGGCAAATTATGTCTTTCCACACCATTGCTTCCACCTTCTTTTCAGAAATTGTAGCCAAAAGCTCAGCCTCTATCCATTTTGTGAAGTAGTCTATGGCCACAAGCAAATACTTCCTTTGTCCTGTGCCTAGGGGAAAAGGTCCCAGGATATCTAGTCCCCATTGTGCAAATGGAGTTGGTTGGAGAGTGTTCTGAAGAGCCGAAACAGGCACGGTAGTTATGGGAGCGAATTTCTGACATTTTTCACATCTTCTCACTTTGTCTGTGGCATCCTTCCTCAGTGTAGGCCAATAAAACCTCGTGCGTAATATTTTCGAGGCCAAGGCTCGAGCCCCCAAATGTTCACCGCATATTCCCTCATGAACTTCAGCTAAGGTGTACTCAGCTTGTTGGGGCCCCAGACACTTCAACAGGGGCATTGTGAATCCCCGTTTATAGAGTTCCCCATTTACTACGGTAAACTTGGCACTTTTTAACTTCAGCCTTCAAGCTTCGTCTCTGTTAGTGGGGAGTGTGCCTCCCAGTATGTAATCTTGAATTGGGCTTCTCCAATCGCCTCCGATTTCGACATCACAGACATCTTCTTCTTCAATGCTTGGTCTAGCGAGGGATTCCACTTTGACCATACCCCTTTTGACCTTTCTGGAAGAAGCCAATTTCGAAAGAGTGTCTACATGGTTGTTCTCTGTTCGATTTATCTGAGTCAGCTGTAAGTGCTTGAACGACTGTGCCAGTAATTGTACCTTCTGCAAATAAGGGACTAAGGCGGGTTCTCGTGCTTCATACTCACCCGAGAACTGGTTTACCACCAATTGTGAATCGCTATGTGCCATTAAGTTGCTGACTCCTAGTTTCTCAGCAAGTCTCATCCCAGCTATCAAGGCTTCGTACTTGACTGTATTGTTCGAACTTGGGAAATCGAAACGTAGGGAATACTCATAGGTTTCCCTTTCAGGTGATATTAGCACAATTCCAGCTCCACTGCCGTCCATGTTACGAGCTCCATCTACAAATAATTTTCACCAGACTAACTCTGTTTCCTCTTGGACCTCTCGGCCAGTGCATTCTACAATGAAGTCTGCCAATGCCTGTCCTTTTATTGCTTGGCGAGGCTGGAAGTGAATGTCATATTCACTCAATTCGATAGCCCACTTAATTAGACGCCCAGAGTGTTCTGGTTTCTGTAGTATTTGCCTGATGGGCTGATATGTTAAGATAGTCACCGAGTGAGCTTGGAAGTACGGCCGTAACTTCCGAGTTGCTATCACTAGGGATAAAGCTATTCTTTCAACTAAAGGGTATCTTGCCTCGGCATCTAGCAGGACTTTGCTTACATAATAAATCGGGCAATCTCTATCCCCTTCTTTCCTTAGTAGGACTGCACTTACAGCTTTCTCTCCTACACCGAGGTACATAAGGAGGTGGTCTTCAGGATGTGACCGAGATAATAGAGGCAACTCTTTCAGGTAGTCTTTCAATCTTTCAAAGGCGTCGTTGCACTCTTTTGTCCACTTGAAGTTCTTTCCTGCCTTTATCGCTTTGAAAAATGGTAGTCTTCTTTCAGCTGATTTGGACAAGAAACGACTCAAGGCTGCTATTCTTCCTATTAGCCTTTGGACTTCTCTTACTGTATTAGGCGGCCTCATGTCCAAAATAGCTTGAACTTTCTCGGGATTAGCCTCTATCCCTCGGTTAGTAATCATGAATCCCAAAAATTTTCCAGATCTCACCCCGAATAAGCATTTGTTAGGATTCAACTTCATCTTGTATTGTCGCAGCACATTGAATACCTTAGTCATTTTCTCAGCATGTGATTCTCCCTGTAGGCTTTTGATGATCATATCATCAACATAAGCTTCCATGGTGTTGCTCAACAAGTCTTGGAACACCTTATTTACCATGAGTTGGTAGGTTGCACCCGCGTTTTTTAAACCGAAGGGCATCACTCGATAGCAATATGTCCCACCATCGGTAAGGAACGAGGTCTTCTCCTCATCATCTGGATGCATCATGATTTGGTGGTACCCCGAAAAGGCATCCAAAAAGCTAAGTAATCCATAACCACAAGTTTCGTCTACCAACTTGTCAATTCGAGGTAGTGGATACGAATCCTTAGGACAAGCTTTGTTCAGATCTGTGAAGTCGACACACATTCTCCATTTCCCGTTGGTTTTCTTCACCATCACAACATTAGCCAACCACTCTGGATAATTAACTTCTCTGATGAATCCTGCTTGCAACAGCTTTGAGATTTCTTCGTTTATTGCCTGTTGCCTCTCCGGAGCAAAATTCCTCTTCTTCTGTTTTATCGACTTTGCCCCTGAGAATACGTTCAACCGATGGCAAATAACTTCAGGGTCTATTCCAGGCATATCAGCTGCGGTCCATACAAACACATCAGAATTCTCTTTTAAGCATTGGACTATCTCCCTTTTTACTTCTTCAGGCAGCTGGCTTCCCACATATACTATTTTCCCTTTATCTTCGTCATCCAACTGGATTGTTTGCATTTCCTCATCAGGTTTTGGTTTAGGCGGTTCTTCGATTGTAAGGGTTTCCTTCCTTTGAATCCCTTTGCATGTGGCGGATGCGACATTACATGTTCTGGCTTTCTTTTGATCTCCCCTTACTTGTCCAACATTGTGGGGAGTCGGAAACTTCATTAACAAATAGCAGGGGTGCACTACCGCTCTCATGTCATTTAGCAATGGCCGCCCGAGAATCATATTGTACGCCACTGACGTTGACTTCACCACCATAAATAACATTTGTCGAGTGACACACTTCGGGCTTTCCCCTAATGTCACAGGTAGCTGAACTGCGCCCTCCACCTTCACTTTTTCTCCTGAGAAGCCATACAGTGGTGTGGTTACTGGCTTCAGTCTGTCATTCGAGATGTTTATTTTCTCAAAGCAACTCCAGTAAATCAAATTTACCGAACTTCCATTATCAACTAGGATACGACTCACTGGGTGTTTTGCTATTACCGCCGAAATCACCATTGGGTCATCGTGAGGGGTCATCACATCACCTTTGTCAACTGGCGTGAAAGTAATGGGCTCTTCATCATGCTTTTCCTCCATCACTGAATTAATTTGATAAGCCTGTCAGGCGTAGGTCTTTCGAGACGAGGAAGAAGTGCCAGCTAATGACTCACCTTCGGATATCACGTTAATAGCTGGCCCTGTGGGTTCATTATCTTCCTCTCGATTTCTTCTTTCTACCCTTCTATCACCATCTCTTCTTTCACCTTCATTTCATCTAACAGGCCCTCTGTTTTCACCTCTTCTATCTTTGAAATTGTTTCCTTTGTTTTGTGCAGGATAGTTAGCTCTATCACCTCTCCATACGAAACGGTTTATTTTTCCCTTTCAGTTGTGTGCCCATGCGCTGAGTGGTAATCGCAGTATGACCTTAAATCATAGCCCAAATTCCCTGACGTCTTCTTTGGAGTCTGTATAAGCCCTGATCCTTCAATTGCTGCCAACACTGAAGCTCGAGATTCGGTGAGTGGGGTATAGGAATTGTATTTCAGTGCGGGAGCTTTCTCAAACTTTCTCGGTTGGCTAGAAGATGCTTCAGTGACCTCTCTTCCTCGTTTCCTTCCATCCTTAGTTTCTCCTATCGCCACCATTTTCATTACTTCCTCTTGGGTTACATACTTATGTGCGCGGGAAAGTAGGTCTGAGATGGTTGTTGGCTGATTTAGCGACAAGGATTCTTGCAATTTCTCAGACCTTGTCCCTTGTAACATGGCCACCACGGCTATACCGACTTGCAGATCTCGCACCTCCAAAGTAGCATCTCTGAACCGATCCACATAACTCTTCAATGACTCCTTAACTCCCTGCTTAATAGTGAGCAAATAGGTCGGTTCCTTCCTTCTCTGACTATTTACCGCAAACACCTTAAGAAACTCACTTCGCAGTTGGTCGAAAGAGATAATGGACCCTTCAGGCAGGTTATTAAACCATTTCAGCGCATGTCCGGACAGAGTTAAGGAAAAGGCCCTACACATTATCTCGTCTTCCCATCCATGTAACAACATTAGTGCCTCATAGTTTTGCATATGGTCGTAGGGGTCCATCTTTCCGATGTAGGCGGTCATCTGCGGCATTTTGAACTTTGGGGGCAGGGGTTTTTGCATGATGGTCGTGCAGAACGGTACTCTCCTCCTCTGGCTCTCTTCTGTAGACACTAACTTTTTCTCTTCCAATACCTGTTCTATCATCTTTTTCATGTCCATGGGGGGAGCGAGCTGATTTCGGGTATGAGACGAATCAGGCAGGTCTCCGACTACTTCCTTGCCCTTAGCTTGAGGTGCGTTTGTTCGTACCATTTGCGTGCACCAAATGGGGTCAAACTCCGACCCGGTTCCCCAAGTGCTCTGATCTTCGACCCCGTTCTTTCCAGCACCTTCAATACCATGGTCTAAGTTAGCACCATCAAAATTTGACAAGTCATGGTGGTGGGCGGTAGACCCTGTCGCCCGGTCATCGTCCTGTCGCCCAGCCATCTGCTTCCCTACATGTGGGACCTGTCGCCTGACCCCTGTCGCGGGTTCTAACTCTATTACTTCTCCATTCTCTCGCTGGGTTCCTGCGACAGGCCTCCCACTGCCCTGTCGCCTGACCCCTGTCGCAGGTTCTAGGCCAAGTGCTTCCTCAGTCTCTCGCTGGGTGCCTGCGACAGGCCTCCCGCTCCCCTGTCCTGCCGCCCCCTGATGAATGTTGTGCTCTTCTACAGGGGGAACCTCTCACCGACGAGAGGGGTCCGCAGCTTTCGTGTCCTCCTGTCGCCCAAACATCTGCGGTGGGACACCTCTATTTGTTCCTCCTACCAAGTTCTGCATGGTAGGCGGCAGATCCAATGTCGGGAGAACTCCTTGGAACAGATCCAGCATGGCTCGCAGCGCCTAGGTAGTTTCTTTGCTTTATCGCCTTAGAGCTTCGAATTTTGCCGCCGACACAGTAATTCTTTCTTCTTCGCTGTTCACTTGGGTTGTCTGGCGAATCTGTTGTTCAGGGGAGCTCACTGAGTTTTCCTCACTTCCAGTCCTTACGTTTGTAGATCTTGTTCTCACCATCTTAGAAAATCTTGGCTTTTTATATGTTTCCCACAGACGGCGCCAATTGTTGTTGCACAAAACAACAATAAAGATATGCTGACGTCGATGTTCGTACTTAGTCTCCACGTGTCTTCAATAAACTTCTGTAAAACAAGAAAAGTCAGAGAGACGCAGGGGTGGTTCCCTGCGTAGACACTCCGATGCTTAAGTCAGCAAAAAGTTCTTCAATATTGGGAAGCATAAAAGACAGTAGTCAAAAAATTAGAGCGTAAAATTGTACTTGGGGGCCTATTTATAGGCTAAGATTCTAGGTTAATTATCTGAGGATGAGTCCTCTTCTTGCTGAGAGTTTGTGTCCTGATATAACACAAGTTCCATGAAAATCGGGATCTTCCGAAGCCTGTCGCCAGCGAGAGACTCATACCACGTGGCACGTTCCGGAGCCTGTCGCTGGCGAGAAACTCATACCACGTGGCACGTTGAGGCGTCAGGGGTCTGTCGCTAGCGGGAGCCGAAATCGTGCGCCACGTGTCGCCATATGACTGTAAGCGACGGACTGAGAATCTGTCGCCCAGCGGTAGGTATATGCGTGCCACGTGTCACGTTATGATTGCAGGCGATAGACTCTGAGTCTGTCGCCAGCCGACAGGTATGATCACGCACTTCTACCTCTGTCGCCGATGGCCACGTGGAACAGTGACTCTGTCGCCCAGCGACAGATGTGATGCATTAAGCATTTATCGCCGAAGGCCACGTGGACCAGTGAGTCCTTGCCACGTGGTAAATTCCGACGCCATTGGGCCTGGCCCAACAGTTGGTAGACTTTGTCATATCAGCTATTTTTTTCATCCATAAGATTCGAACTTAAGACCTTACTTAAGAAGCACCAAACTCTTTTCACTTGGTTCAACAAATATTGGTACAGTTATATCTATTTATGTGTAGTATTATTTAATTCATTTGTTCTTCTATGTAGAGATAGGAATTAAGATTTAATTAACTTTGATTGATATTAAGATTTAAAACAATATATATATATATATATATATATAAAAGTTTTTTTTTATAAATTTTGTTGAACAATTGTTGTAATTATAGGAGTAAATGTCAATAATTAGTGAAAAATTAGAATGTTAGGAATAATATGTAAACGTTAAAAACAAAGGCATAAAATTACAGAGTAGAGTAAAATAAAATTCATAATTTTGAATAAATAGAATCATGCTCGATGATGAAAATCTAATAGAGTTGCAAGCCGGAAAAGATTTTAGAATTTTCTACATGATGAGAACTTTTTATGTTCGATCAGGTAGAAAATTTTTATAAAGAGTTTCTATTTATTCAAAACAAAATAAATCAAATAATAATAGTTATTAATTAACATCTAAATATTGAATATTAAGTAATAAATAAGTTTTGAAATAAATGAGAATATAACAGATTATCGACTTAGTAAATTTGCTAGTGTATAAAATTTAGGAAATTTAATCTTTTTTTAAATTTAATCAGAGTGTTGAGAAATTTAGAAAGAAATCATTTCAAAATTGTGAATTTATCATTTATTTTCAATATTCAAATAGAATTAAAATTTTGATAAAGTGCTAAAAATAATCCAACATCGAAGTTTATTTATGGTAATGAGCAAGTTACGTACACCTAAATGAAATTTCAATTTTTAAATATAAATATAGAATGTTAAACAAGTTTAAAACAAAATAAGAATAAGAAAATATTTAGATTAAGGATATTTTAGAATAATTGATAAGCAAAAGATACCATTTTAAGATGAACATTATGAGTATGCTAATACATTCTTTACACTAATTGTTGTGAGAACCATTATTTTGTACGTATATGTACAGTTATTCAATTATTTATTAATAGATGATTTATTTGTAAATATTTTATAAATTGTAAATATAAAATGATGTGGGTCCCACTTGGATTTTCATACCCAGATGAAATTATGAATGACAGATCGATATACGGTTGGTGTAATGACTATAAGGAAGAAATTTTAGAGACTTGAAATTTTGTTTTTTTTTTTTGAAATTTTGTTATTTTCAGTATTTAGAGTTGTTGGCAAACAAATTGAGAAATGACAAATACGTCTCAAGGGTATTTTCATAAAGTTCTCCAAAACCGAAATGAATTGGGACGAAGTAAAAATAT
The DNA here is from genome assembly GCA_031772115.1 of Heritiera littoralis. Lineage (NCBI taxonomy): Eukaryota > Viridiplantae > Streptophyta > Magnoliopsida > Malvales > Malvaceae > Heritiera > Heritiera littoralis. Next base: position 6,069,639 of record JAPDPK010000007.1, on the reverse strand, counting down.
CATGTTATTCTACATAAAAAGTTCTTCAACATGGTGTCAATAGATTTTTTGAAACAATTATAAAAATAGAAAAATTCGTTGATGGATCATGGGGGTAAAATCGTAATTTCTCACTATCTGTGCGCCGCGGGTCAACGAAACCACTTCCAATCATCAAGATATGCTTAATATGCCCGTTTGGAATTGGAATCCGAAAATTTGGAGCACGTTTACATGGTTTTTACGCCAGCGGAACTAGAAGGGCAAAATTGTTTGAAATTTCATAACTATGGGCATTTTGGTCATTTTACAAGGTTCCAGAATTATCCACCAATTATTTCTGCTGAGATATGCTACTGTTCATTATCTTCTCTCATAGCTCCCACACCATCTTCAAGAGGAAAAGAAGAAACAAAAATTTCTAAGCTTTTTTACTACTAATCCTAGAATTTCCATACAATTTATATACCAAAATTGATCCTCTCTCTTTCCTCTACATTTCTACACCAAAATCTCATCTTATAAGCCATCATACAAGGAGATATACACCCTCAAAGTTTCAGCCAAAGGAGGTAAGCTTACCATTCCTTGTGATTTCTTTAAAACCAATGGTAGATTTCTATAGTTTTAAGTGTGCTAAGCATGATTATGCCATTAGAATCAATTAAACTGAGCTAAATAAGATGATGCCATGTGAAGGGGGTTTTGGCCATTGATGGAACATAGGGAATTCTTGAGCTTTCATGCATGAAATGCATGCCAAAATGAAGCTTAAGCAGTGATAGAACATGAATTAGCCATTAAATTGTTGAAATACACAAGGAATCTCAAGAGGTGATTTTTGGTCAAGGCAAGGGGGCTAGGATTTGTGGCTGTTTCTATTGGTTTGAGGGTAGATTTAGACTGTAGTAATTACGGATTTAAATTTTGATGCAAAACGAAAAAGTTACGCTATATTACCAGTAGAATTTATACTGCAAAATATTTGCAGTGTACAATAGGGCTGCATAAAGACATAAGTAATAGCTTAAAATTAAGTATTTATTAAGCTAATAATTTTGGTGGAATTATTTGTAGCCCGGGAATAAAGGATTTCTGTGGTGTGCATAAAGAGACCGAATACGCTACATAGGTAAGGGATGCGTATGTAAGCTGTAGCGATATTTCAAATGCATATTTATTATGCAAATAATTTACTATGAATATTTTTGAAATGAATTGCATGAAAATCTATGGAATTGAGGCTATATATGAAAATTGAAACTGTGTTTAATTTGCATGAAGGCTAGGATAATAGTAGTCGTTATGCTGCTGGAATTTCTAGAATATTTTCTAAAAATATTAGAAAATATTTAATTACATGAGTTGAGAATTTCCTAACCTTGAAAATAAGGAATTTATTATTTTTCATAAAACATGAATATATCGAAAAATGTTATTTAAATATTCATGTTACCAATTTTACTGGAAATGAGAATATAGAATATTTCTCTTACATGTTTTACAGTATATGATATGGTTTATGAGATGAAAGGATGAAAAGTGAATATTTTATAAATTATTTTCCATAAATATTCTCTTTATGATTTAATAAAATCCTTTTATGGACTGATTGAAGAATTACAAATTTTACTTATTTCCATGAAGGTGATATGGTTATGAAAATATTGTTTTGAGATTGCTAGGCCCCAAATCATGTCAATATGTGATATGTGATATGTGATATGTGATCTGTATTTCAGTCCCAGTTGACACTCGATCAGTGATCGACTGAGGACTACCTTAGACTATGGCCATAGATCTGACATGACTATTATTGTCCTATGAGGTATCTTCTCTTTAACATGATAGATTCTGGGTGATGCATTAGTCTCCACTTTTATGAGATATGAAATGATATGTGATATGAAAAATGTATTTAAATGAAAAAGCATATGAATATGTTTTCATATGAAAAGGAGAATAAATTTCTAAATAGTTTTTGTACTACATGGAGTATCCTACTATTTATGATTTATACAGTGACAGGTGAAACGAATTTAAATGAGAACTATGATTTAACTAAACTAATATTCTTTTAAAGAATATATGAATATTAGTTTATTTTATTTAAATGCTTTAATTTATAAAAGCATTATTTTGAAAAGAATATGAAATGATATGGAAAGTGATTGATCTCAACAACTATAAACACTCCCTATAGTGCTTCTAGGTTCTGAGACAAGACAAGTATTTCAAAATACCTTCCTTACTTCATCCGGATCCCTAGTCGACTATAGTATCTTTCTTATTTTGGTCCTTAGAGCACCTATAGGAAAATAAGGATTTATTGCATATAAATTTTGAGATATCTAGTTTTACATACAATTCTTTTACTGAACCATGGTTTGCTCACCCTTTTATTTTAACATCTACAAACTACTTCCAATGACTGTGTGATTTGCATTCGGGGATTGTTGGCTGCGCATATAGTGCTCCGAGGCAGCAAGCTTATATCCTGGAGGTATAATCATTTATTTTATATGTTCATACCTATTCTACAGTACTACCGTGTTGTAAATTAAACAGAGGATGTAAAAGATAAATAAATTCTCAGCATGTAAATATTTTATTAATTTTGAATTACAGTTTGTTAAATAGTTATTGTATATAAAAAAAGAAAAGTAAAGCATCACATATAGTCCGGCCATATAAAATGTGTGGAAAAAACATAAAATAATATAAATACGGGATGTGACAATTGTACTTCTGAGCCCACACTTTAAAATGTAGACTAGTCATTACTTTTAGTTTGCACATGACCAATCAAACTTAGACTAAAATGATTTGTAGTAACACCTTAGATTTTTTATTTAGTTATTAGTCTTTCAAAAGTTAATACATTACGACAATGATTTAAATCAATCGCATTCTTATTTATTTTATATTTATTTTGTATAAGAAAAGTCGAAACTTAAAAGACAAGAAAAGGAGAATTATAAGTGTTGGACTATTTTTTTTTTTTGTATATAAGTTCAACTACCTAAATCATTTAGATTAATCCCTAGATTCAACCAATCATATTTTACATATGCCAATGGGTGCTAAAAGCTTTTATATTAATAATAATAAGAAAGAAAAATTTTGGAATAGAAAATAGGTAAACTTTGTATGGATTGGAGCGAAAAGAAGTTTGAACAACCATTTGTTATTTCTCACTCAAATTCTACCCTAATTATTTTGTAAGATAAATTGATTGTCTTAATTAACATTTTAAATGGCCAATGAAACATTGGTCTTGTGGTAAGAAAGAAACCTTGAAACTTTAATGAGGCAGTGAGGTCTAGTGATTAAGTCTCACCGCATATGTGAGTTGTATGTCTAATTATATACTGATTTTGAGTGTGATTGTAATATTTATTATAATGCATTTTTTTAATTAAAAAATTAACGTTTTAAATGGTAACAAAATAGCCAACCATGGTTCATATAAAACAATAGTAACAACAATATTTTATTTTATTTTATTTTTGAAAGAAGCCACAAAGAGAAAACAAAATTTGATTTCAACAAGTATTTTGGTTAAAAAAAAAAATTCCCATGTGTTGATCTGGACTTTGGAAGTAAAGGTTCCAACTTTGAAGCAAAAAGAAAAGTAATTGGCAAATTTTCAAACATTCTTTTATCTGCTCAAGATTCAAACGTCATTCAACAAAACTTTTATTCCGAATGCAACAATTTTCTTCATTATACAACGGAAGTTCTAGTAAGGCTGTAAGGACTGCCTTTGCTTTCTACATTTTTTTTCTGTAATTTTTGTCCATTCAATTCAATTTTTTTTTTTTAAAAGAGAGGATAATTTGCCTTTTAACTCTTTGAATAAGAAAACACGCATGATTAAGTCAAATATTTGGTGCTGAATTCATCTTTTCCTTTTTAACAAAATGTTTGAATTGTGTCAGTACTTTTTCTGATATAATGGAGACTTGTAATTTAAGGAAAAGAGGAATGTAAGTGCTAATTCATCTAATTTTTTTGGTGTCAATTAACTAGTCATATTAGACAAAGACAGCACATTTATATATAGTATAGATATTATAATTACTTACTATACAAAGATAATGAATATAAAACATTACAATAAATTAATATTTAGTAACAAATTTTAATTTATTTTTAAAGTTTACCATTTTTTAAACTAAAATTTATTATATACTTCTTATTAAATTAATTTTAAATTAGTATATTTTATAATTTAATAATATGCGGTTTTTGAAACGATTCTATTAAGTTTCATTATAAATTAATAAAATAATAAGTAAAAGATAGTATAATATTTAAATAAAATAATAATAATGCTAACACAATCAATCAAAGGTATATATGTGATGAATTTTAATGTGTATAACTACTGAAATTTTCATCACTTGGCTATGGAAAGTACGAATATTTCCTTATTTTTAAAAGTATAAATTAATAACTAGTATCTAATAAATTTTAAAATTTTTTACAAATATAATATTTATGTTGAGTTCATTTTTCTCTTTATTTTTGGAGGATTGTTGGCTTTCCCCTTGTTTTTTTTTTATTGAGATATAATATAAGCTTGTTTGGGTTTGAACGTTTGAACTTAAGTATTATGAGATAAGATACCAATTTCATAACAATAGAGAGGTTATTGGCTTTTGCTTATCTTTCGCTTTTCCTTTATAGCTTACTTTTATTTTTAATTTCATGAAAATATTCAAAAGTTCTTCTATCTCATTTTTAAAGATATAAATGATAGAACTAATTTGAATACTTTTTTCTCAAAAAGAAAAAAACTAATATGAATACCTTATAACATTTTAATTTTTCACAAAAAAATTATTTAAAATAAAATAAAAAATTGTTAAAAATATTTAATAAAATCTGAAATACGGGAAAAAAAAACACATTAAATATATACCAAAAATCCAGCTAAAAAAAGTTCATGGAAATATAAAAAACCTATTTTATACGTATAAAATAGCCGAAATTATGTTGTCTCAACAAATTAGTATTTCAGCTTCTCAAAAACCTAAAAAGCCTAAAATCCATTTTAACCATACGATGCCAAAAACATCCACTCACCTCAAAAATATTTCAACTACACTTGTCAAGTACATAAATCAAGTAGTTAAGTTTCATTTAATGTTAGATTAATATAATATATATTTAACAATCAAAGTTTGAACTAAAAGTTGCTATCCTTCTTTAAGAGTGATTAATTCTACAGTTTGAATCTTTTTTTTCCTTGTACCTTGCTATGAAAAAAAAAGTTATATAATATTTATAGGATTAATATCTAATATATCATCAGTAAAGTTTTTTGACTTTACAAGCGAGATTAAAATAATTATACATATTCTTTAAAAATATTAAGAAAATAAAATAAATAAAATAAGACATGTATGTCATCCCAACTTGGCTTATGAAGTCAAAAAAAATTTTCTGACGATGTATTAAATATTAATCCATATTTATATAAGCACGTATTATTTAGTAAAGTGGATTTTTTTTAATTACGTGCTAAACAATAGAAAATGTTTTTCAATGTTTCATCCAAATAACAAGATTAAGAGAATTTTTTTTTTGAAAAATATTTTCCTATGATAAATTCTTTTCCCAAACAAAACAAAGTATAAGTGTTTAAATCCACTTTTTTTTTTGTTACATAAATCCACTTTATTAACCTTGTGCCCTATTTTTTTACTTTCTTATGAAGAAATTAATATAATAATAATAATAATAATAATAATAATAATAATAATAATAATAATAATAATAATAAGAAAAAGAAGAAGAAGAAGAAGAAGTATCACATTTTGTATAAATATCGATAAATTAAATAAAACGAAAAAAATAATAGAAGCAACATATACTTAGATAAATTTAACATAAAAATTAAGCTAAAATCACACGATAAAACTTGAACTTAAAATTTTAAGATTTTAAGACATGGTCCTTTTAATATCTTTAATTTTTTAAACATCATAGAATATATAAGATAAAATTTATGGATGAATTAAGGGAGCAAAGAATAATAATTAATTACCTTTAATTATGAAAAAAAATAGAATAATGATTAATTGTATTGACGAAGAAGAATAGGAATAGGAATAGGAATAGGACATATAGAAAGAGAATTCACGTGGATGCGGTGGCAATTTCTTTAGTCATAGCGAATACTAAAGACTTTTGACTGCCAATTGGCCAAACTTACGACTATATTTCTCAGCCAATCCATGCCAGCGCAGCTTCTACGCTCCAATCCATACTCCTTTCAACTCTTCTACGTAACAGTACGGTCAACTGGATTTGGGCGACTTTTTCTTCTTTTGGAACAAAAATGTTTGGCAGCTAATAGATTATTTTAATTTCATGTCAGAATATGATGTGCATTTCATTAATTATACTTAAAATTAACATTACAGATTTTTTTAATAAGTGAGATGAGATTAAAATTGTTTGGATTTAAATTTAAATTTTATAATATATCAAATTTTTTTAATCATTTAACTAAAAAATAATTTGTATTAATAAAAATTTATGATAAATTTGAATTCAAACATTTTATAATAATAATAATAAAATCAACTAATGGAACTAACTGTTACTTGGCGATTTGGACTATTCCTATTTGGGACTATAAGGATGTCATGATGTCAATTCCTCAATCCACAAGGCATTATTAGAGTCTAAATTCTCACTTTAATTTTCAACTTAAAACAAAGAAGAAGAGTACTAATTTGTAATCATCTTAGGATGGATTTGGATGCCCAATCTCCACCGGTGTGATGGGAATTGGGCAAAAAAGACAAAATTTTGAGAGGGTGAATTTATTTTTTGTCTTTAGTTTCAATTTTTATTATTATTTTATTAAAAAATAAATCATTTTATTTTTTTCAAAACCAACCTCACCGTGGATCTAAATTAAACCTTACTCTTTTTCCGTGTAATGTTCTCTTATCCCATTGGTTCCAATTCTCAAATAGTTTAAAAATAATAAATCTATGGTTTTTTTAAAAGAAAATCAAAGGCGACCAAGTTTTCTAATAATTTTTATATTTTTAAAAGAGAGTGCATTGCAGAGAACCCCTCAAAATTAATAATTTTGGAATCCGTAATTGAGTATTAATTTAGACAAATTATTTATTTGAAGAGCTTTACCTTGTAAATTATTGTGTTGTCTTACAAAATGTGTCTATTTAATTTCACATTTTTTAAAATCCTCCAATAAGTCTATAGCATTTTCTTTAAAAATCTCACTTTGATTTATAAATTATTTAAAAATCTCTTTGCAAATGTATCTTATGTAATATATTTTATACTTTTCTAGTTCTTGTAACACAAAATCTTAACGTGTTTTTCTAGTTCTTAAATAATATGTAATATATTTTTATTTTTTATATCAAATTATTAATTTATGCCGTAGTTGAGACTGAAATTTTACATTAAATTTTTAAACAAAATTAGCAATTATTACAATTAAGGGGTTTATTAATTTTCTATATTAACCCGAGTTTGGACCATGATATTTTTATTAATTCTAAGAACTTATTTATCTAAAGGAGATTAATTTAAAAGGGATTGTATTGTATGTAAATAGAGACAACGCTTTTGAGAAAAGTGATTAAAAGTTTCAACTTTTTATCATTAAAGCCTTTTGAGAAGGGTTGTGCTTAGAGGTGTTGATGGGTCAGACCAGAATAGGTTTTGATTGGATTTAAGTAAGATATCAAGAGATTGATGATGAGTTCAAGCACGGTTTAGTCCAATTTTTCAGCTCTAATTTTTTTTTGTCTAAATCCGTTTTTTACATTCATTTAATAAGTTCGAACTCATCTAAGCTTGCTCAAATATTATTAATTTTTTTAAAATTTATTATAAAATATAAAATATATTAAAACACATAATAATTAATAAGTATAGCACAATAATTTAAAATAAATTCTTACAAAAAAATTACAAAAACTTAAAAATTTTAAATTAAAGTATGAAAAAATAATACAAGCTTAAATTAAATTGAAAAAAATCATAAGTAATTATAAAATTAATTGGTATAAAAAATAATAAAAAAATTATATTTATCAGACTAAGATGGACTTGAACTTGAAATGATCAACTCAAATCCGACTCAATTTTTATCGGGCTTTGATTTTTTAGCTTTTTTAACAGATTTAATATATTTGTCCAAATCAATCTAAAAATTAAGAAGACCTTCGAGCTTAGCTGGCTAGGCCTTCTCTTGAGCAGATCTAATTATTTTTGTGCTTATGCTTAAATTGCTCCTTCTATTTTATTATCATAAATTTCTTGACACGTTGTAGGAAAAATAAAATAAAATTCTTGACACGTTAATGATCTTATTTGTGTTTGTGAACTTCATTTGAAAATTATTAAGGTTTTGTTTTCTAAACATTCAATCTTCTTAGCAAAATATCAATAAAAATAAAATAAATGGAAAATAAAAATAAATAATAAAAAAAGAAAAAATTAGTCTATTAAACGGAACCTTACCTATCAATTTCATTGTTAGAATTAATAGAAAAAAAAAAACAAATATATTTATGTGTGCGTAATACAAATAATTAGTTGCTAATTCAATAAATTATTTGTGAATTTCTTTTCCAACTATAGAATTTATGCAGTCGATATTCAAGTAAATTTATGTTCAATTTCATTCAAACAATTCAATTAATATAAAGCTAACTTTGGATAAGGACTAAATTTATTATTCTACTTAGAGAAAGGGATCAAATTTACTATCCGTTTTTAAACTGAATGAGTTTCATTTAGCGACGGATCTTTTATTTTTAAAAAATGATAAAAAAAATTAATACTAAAAGGAATAATTTATATGAAAGCAAAGAAATATTCTACTACCAACAATCACTTAGCCTAGTGACTAAGGATGAATTGTGACATATTGTAAGTCTTAAGTTCAAATCTAAGCACCCTCATCCCTAGTTATTTAATATTTCCTTGTAACCAAAAAAAAAGAAAAAGAAATATTCTACTGATCAAATATGGATAGGTTTTGGGCACTTATATTAAATTGAAAGTATAATGCTAAAATGAAACAATAAAGGGTTGATGATAAGTTTGGTTTATCTCTGTCATTCCAAACAAAGTAATAGTAAATTTCAATTTATTCTTCTATGTGATTATGGAAAAGATCTATCATCCATAATAATTGAAAAATTTGCAATTAAAGAACTAAACAATCCCTATGAGTCTTAATGGAAAGGAGGGGCCATGTTATATAAATTTGATTTTAATTATTCTTCTATGTGCGTACATGTTTACATTTTTCTTATTAATAAATAATTAATAGATTTAATTAATTTAAAATCTTATATATAATATAAATAAACGAATGAAATAGATGTAAAGAATTATTAAGACACTTTCATATGAAAAAATTTTACTTTTCAAATAATAAATATTCATTTTCAAACATTATATATAATTTACTTATGTCACCTTGCATACCTAACAATTTAATAATAAAATCTAACCCATAATTTATGAGATTATGTAAAATACCAAATGCAATGTTTAATGTGAGATAAAAGACAATCACGCTTTTCTTCCTTCTTTCTTCTAATATGTCGTCAAGCCATTATATACATATATATCTTTATCAAATTAGGAGGAGATAGGCGAGAAAAATGTAATAACAAAAGAATGTTCCCTCAAAAATAGGTAAGATAGCTAAGCGAAAAAGAAAGATTGGAAGCTCCATGATGCAATTCAAACAATGCGACAAAGACGATAGACAATGTATAAGATAAAACAAAAGGCCACAAATAAAACTCTAGAAGGAGGATTCATATCAAGAAATTGTTTATTGTTGGACTTTGAACACTATCTTGTCTGCCATTTGAACCATTCAACTTCTCACTAGCTCAGTTTAGATGTATTAAATAATGACACTGCTTGTATTAATTGAAAGACATGCAGGTCAATCATAGCACTTCTTCAAAATAAAACAACGAAAATTTTTGTTAAAGTAGCTGAGGGGCTACATGTAATCTAAACTTTTTTTATACATGTTATTTTAGGAGGGATAAATTATACAAGTGTTAAACAAATTATCTTACGTTATTTTTATAAGTACATGTGAAATTAATATTTATATAAACCAACCGTTTATATATATATATATATATATATATATATATATATATATATAAAATTGATAAAACAAAAAACATAAAACTTATTACAGAAGCATCTAAATTTTTTTTTATTATAAACCAACTGCTTAAATTTAACAATTTAGTCTTACACGGTATGTATGCAAAGTTTTGAATCGATTTGATATCCCTCGAAAATAACATTTTTTTCAATATGTATTAACAATTAAAATTTTATTATTATCGAACTAATAATTAAATATTTTCGGTTAATTTAAAGTTTGACATGTATGATCTACATTCTACGTAAATAAAGCATAATATTTAATGATCATATAAAAAAATAAATAGCGTAAAATAATTAGTTTTACACTACTATAAGTGAATCTTTCTTTTTTAGATAATACGATACATATTATTATTATTATTATTATTATTATTATTATTATTATTATTATTATTAGAACATACCCGCCTCATGTTGCGAGGCAAATATTTTTTTGTTTAATACTCTTTTATTGATTAAGAAAATAAAAAGTAAAATGAAAAATTAGATATTTAAAAACACATATACCGTGATTTTTTTGAAAAGACCAACGACAAATATGTAATTGATTGAGAAAAAAAAAAGAAAACAAATAAATGATAATTATCGTAATAATACTGAAAACTTTAAAGTCATGCATGATACATAGAATGATAAATTAGGATGAAAATCATTTTATCTCATGTTTGATGAATACATTTAAGGGAAGATTGGATTGCAAAGAAGATTAATCATCCTTTTATTATAAGATGATTCGATTCTCTCCAAAAGATAAGGATTATTTCTAATCCCATGGAATTAGAAATGTTGATGCTAAAAAGGTTGCTAGGCTTGTTGATGTTGGATTAACTTGTTCCTCTTTGGATCAACATGCAAAACAGAAGGACCATCGGGGTTGTTCCCGATGGCACTTTCTCCAATAGTTAAGTCAGATGTGTATTCAAGAAAGAATATAAAAGTTGGAAGATAATGAAAGTGTGCTCGTCGGAATTGACATTGAAGGAAGGAAAGTAGTGAGGGTGGAAGCAACAAAAACAAGGAGTGGTTGTATATCTACTTGATTTGATGTTTGTTGGTATGCTTGGGAGCTCAACATAGCTTATTTTTCGAGTTCTCACAGACGACGCCAAAATGTTGATACCAAAAAGGTTGTTAGATTTGTTGATATTGGATCAACTTGTTCCTCTTCGGATCAACCTGCAAAATAGAATGACCATCAGAGTTGTTCCTGATGGGACTTTCTCCGATAGTTAAGTCAGTAAAGTATTCAAGAAAGACTATCAAAGTTGGAAAGTGAAAGTGTGCTTGTACCTGCTTCCTATGTCTCTACACCTTTATATAAGTGCTTAAGTGGGTGCTTACGCTCATTAAATGGACGGTTACATAATTAAATATATAATTAAGCGAATAGCAGTTACGGCGGTTACGTAATTATGGGCGGTTACGTAATTATGGGCAGTTACACTCATAAATGTTCGTACGTTACAAAGTGTAACTACATGAGTGTGTCTTATGGGTCATTTGCTACCAAGCTCGATAAAATGGGCTTATTGGGCTTTCTAACAGTGATACTAACATTATGCCCCCTGGCAAATGGCGATTACAAAGTGATCGATATTCACCATAGACTTTTTACTCCTTTCATATTCTTGAATTTTATAGCCTCTGTCAAAAGATTAGACACAGGAAGCAGGTACGAGCACACTTTCACTCTCTTCCAACTTTAATATTCTTTCTTGAATACTCTACTAGCTTAACCATCGAGAACAACCCCGATGGTCTTTCTATTTTGCAAGTTGATCCAAAGAAGAACATATTGATCCAACATCAACAAGCCCAACAACCTTTTTGACATCAACAAGAAATAAACACGCATATTTTATTTATTTTATCCTTAAAATTTATATTTAAAAATAAACTTAAACATTGAATTAAATAATAAGAAACTTTGTTTAATCAAATTAGTGCACTTATGATGGAGAGAGAGTATTTCAGACTCTAGTTCTATCAATGCTGTAAAATTTGGAAGAATCTACCGCCAAGATGAGGTCAAAAGAAAAAAGAAATTGCCTGAAAAAGGGGTAAATAAGACAAATGCATGCAATTGTATAGTATATCTCTTGACAATAATGTTAACTAGATACAACCTTGCGTGTTGCTGCGGACTTGTTACTGGTGTGGGATCCATTAGCTTAGTAAAATACAGAATATTGGGTATCACTTGCTGATTATAAAAAATGTTTTCAATAGGTTGTTTCATTGTTCTGACAGTAATTAGAGACAAATTTAATCGTTGTTATAAGGACACACAAGTGTTAAATTCTGATATAGTGACGTGAAAACATACATTCTACTATAATTGATAAGACATGTACACAACAATCCATACGTTGTAAGAATTAGAATGGCGATTGAGTAACAGTTAACTATATTTCCGCATATTCTTCAAGTCAAAACACAAAAAGTAATTTAAGACTTAATTCAACAACACCAAAAAAAAAAAGACTAAATTCAAAGAGTTTGTATATGATGCACTGACAGTGTATAGTTTCTATACACTGTCAATGCATCAGAGATTGACACCTCATCAATAGGCCCTTATGGGCAAATTAAAAAAATTTATTTATATTTGCATATAAGGACCTATTGATGAGATGTCAACCTATGATGCATTGACAGTGTATAGAAACTATACACTGTTAGTGTATCATATATAAATCCAAATTCAAATGCTCAATAAGCATTCAATGGAGGAAGTTAAGGAACTTCCTGATATTTTATTTATTATTCATCATCATCATCATCATCATCAAAGCCTTTATCCCAATAGATTGGGGTAGGCTATATGAACCAATATCTAAAATCACGTTAGATCGTCCATATGTATTCTCTGCCTCCATAGATTCCTATTCAAGGCCATTTGCTCATCTAATTCTAAAACCTCCATGTCTTTTCAAACTACTTCCTTCCAAGTCTTTTTCGGTCTTCCTCTAGTCTTAACCCTTCTCTCAACATCCATATCCTCTATTCTCCTAACTGGAGCATCTACAGGTCTACATCTTACATGTCCAAACCAACGTAAACGATTTTCACACATTTTGTCTTCAATAGGTACCACTCCAATCATCTTACGAATATCATCATTTCTCATTCTATCCTTTCTTGTATATCCACATATCCACCGTAACATTCTCATTTCTGTTACACTCATCTTTTGTGTATGTAGCCTCTTAGTCGCCCAACATTCACTACCATATAACAATGTTGGTCTAACAACTGTCCTATAAAACTTGCCTTTCAACCATGTAGGAATTCCTTTATCGGACAACACACTTGTAGCACTTCTCCACTTACTCCATCCAGCCTGGATCCTATAGGTCACATCACCATCAATCTCTCCATCCATCTGTATTATTGATCCCAAGTATCGAAAATGATCCCGCTTAGGTATCGCCACCCCATCTAACTTCACTACATCATGCTCTTCCAGTCGGTTAGAACTGAATTTACACTCCATGTATTTAGTCTTCACTCTGCTTAGTTTAAATCCTTTTGATTCCAATGTTTGTCTCCATACTTCCAACTTTGTATTGATCTCCGCTCTAGTTTCCGCACATAGGACAATATCATCTGCAAACATCATACACCAGGGCACCTTATCTTGGATGGATTTTGTCAGTTCGTCCATAACTACCGCAAACAAGAATGGACTCAACATTGACCCTTGGTGTAATCCCACTGTGATAGGAAACTCACTTGTTTGCCCCCCACTTATCCTCACATGTGTCCTTGCGCCTCTATACATGTCCTTAATTAGTTTAATATATTTCAATAGAACTCTTTTCTTCATTAAGGACCACCAGAGTACCTCCCTAAGCACTTTATCATATGCTTTCTCCAAATCTATAAAGACCATATGAAGATCTTTACCCATTACTCGAAAGCGCTCCATAAGTTGTCTAAGCAAATATATTGCCTCCATAGTTGATCGACCCGGCATAAAACCAAATTGATTCTCCGATATCTCTACATTCTTTCTTAATCTCCGTTCTATCACTCTCTCCCATAGTTTCATCGTGTGACTCATCAATTTTATGTCTCGGTAGTTGGCGCAACTTTGAATATCTCCCTTGTTCTTATATAAAGGTATTAAGACACTCTTCCTCCATTCCTCTGGCATTTTGTTAGTGTGCCAAATCTTATTAAATAGATTTGTCAACCACCTAACTCCTACATCTCCAAGGCATTTCCAAACTTCAATTGGGATGTCATCAGGTCCAACAGTTTTTCCTTTCTTCATCATCTTTAGTGCATCTTTTACCTCTGTCTCTTGGATTCTACGCATAAAGCACCGATTTAAATCCTTAAGAGGCACCGAAATATTATCCAAAACTTTATTTTGTCCATCATTAAATAATTTGTTAAAATAATCTCACCACCTGTCCTTAATGTCATTATCTTTAACGAGAGTTCTTTGATGCTCATCCTTAATACATTTCACGACTCCTAGGTCGCGACTCCTCCTTTCTCTTGCTCGCGCCAATCTGTATATCCTTTTCTCTCCCTCATTTGTGTTCAACTTGTCGTAAATCTCTTTCGCAACCCTCGTCTTAGCTTCTGCCACAGCCTTCTTTGCCTCCTTTCTTGCTACCTTATATTCCGAAAAACTCTCTTCTGTATTGTTCTTCTTTAAAGCCTTGTAACGGTCTCGCTTAGTCTTTATAGCATCTTTTACTACTGCAGTCTACCATGTTGCGTTCTTTCCAGTCGGCACTTTTCCGTTTGGTACTCCTAATGTCTCATTGGCTACCTCCCGAATGCATTTTGCCATCTTATTCCACATTACATTTGGGTTCTCTTCTGTTGTCCAAGCTTCTTTTTGAATCCAACTATCTCTACATGTTGTATGACAATCTTCTTTTAGCTTCCACCATCGAATCCGTTCAATTCCTTTTTGTTGGTTCCTTCGATGTCGTCTATTGATCTTCATATCTAGAACTAAGAGTCTATGTTGCGCGGTAACACTCTCACCTGGGATAACCTTACAATCCAAACATCTATGTCTATCCCTACTCCTAGTTAAAAAGAAATCTATCTGACTTGCTCTTGGTCCACTTCTAAAGGTTATAAGATGAGAATCTCTCTTCTTAAACAATGTATTTGCTAGGATTAGGTCACAAGATAAAGCAAAATTTAAGATAGCATCTCCTCCGTCGTTTCTTACACCATAACTAAAACCCTCATGTACTCTCTCAAAACCCTCTCTACTTGTACCTACATGTCCATTAAGATCACCGCCAATACAAAGGTTTTCTCCTATGGGTACTTCTTGTACTACCTTATCTAAATCCTCCCAAAACTGTCGGTTACTAACCTCATCAAGTCCTATCTGGGGTACATACACGCTAATGACATTCAACACCTCTTTTCCTAAAACTAGTTTAACCAAAATAATCTTATCCCCTTGTCTCTTAATCTGTACAACATCCTTATGGTACTCTTTATCTATAATGATACCTACTCCATTTCGGTCTCTATCTTTCCCTGTGTACCAAAGCTTATATTGCCAAGGTGCTATCTCTCTAGCCTTTTCCCCAACCCATTTGGTCTCTTGGAGACACAAGATGTTAACCCTCCTACTCATAACCTCACAAATCTCACCTAACTTACCACTAAGCATACCTATATTCCAAGATCCTAACCTAAGCTTATGGTTATGGACTAACTTCTTTACCCACCCCCGTCCATTGTGGTGTGGGAACCTTTGCCTATTTAACACCACATCCAGGCGTCGATGTGGCGCGTCACTTCTGGGCGACGACCTAGCAACCCTTGCCCACTTTTCACTACACCCGGGCTCCGATGCAACGCGTCGCTGTGTAGGGGACGCCCTAACGTTGTTTTGATGTTGGTTCATTTCATGAGATTAAACTAGTTTTTAAGGCTGGTTGTCCAAACCTACCGCCACCCTCCTCCTTTACCCGGGCTTGGGACCGACTGTGTTAACTCACACAGGCGGAGTTATATTTATTTATTATTAATTTTAAAAATTGCACTATAACCAAAAATATTAAATAATAGCTGATTCAAAAGGAAAACAGTCAGGACACGTATCAAGTATAAAAGCACATATTGAATCCAAACCCTTCTTTGGGCAAGACACTACCAATGTATACAAAGAGGTAAAAGGCAAGGTATTAAAAACACCAAAACTTAAAGAACCATTCGTGTCCTTGAATAGTCACATCAAAGAAGGGAGAAAATTCGGTGATTAAGTGTAAGCTTATGTGGAGAAAGAAAGCTTGGTTGAAAAGGCTACATTTGGTGGTTGAAATCAAAGCTGTTAAGGAGATGCATGGCCAATAGTTAACAACTTCGGAGATTGTAAGCTTAACTCTGTTTCATTTCTGGATGAGAAAGAATCATATCCCTTTTAAGATTATTTAATTACATAACTCAAATACCAATATCACAGCAATCGGAAACATAAGGAAATCAAATTACTCACAACTAATACTAGTAAGTGGAAGTAAAAGGTAACATATAGACAACATGAAACAAATATGCCCACTAATTACATTTGAAGACGTTATTTGAGTAACAAATAAAATAGAATATGAAAATATTCCTTACTGGTGTGACCCTCAGAGCAGTACCCGCATAGGCGGACCAAGCTCGTGTGATGTATGGAGCCAGTTGTTTTTGCTTCATGAGTTATAAACTCCCTCTTGCCATGAGGCAAAGCATGGTCAATTTCTTCTCAGCCACCAACGTTCCATTAGTAAGGCTTCCCTTGTATACACTTCCAAATCCTCCTGCAATATATCAGAAAAGTTGCATGTGTGAAACTAAAACAATCTAATGGATGGAACTCTGCTTTTCTGTACTTTATTTTTCGCTTTTACCTGTTGCAAAGACCAAGTATTTGTAATTAAATGGAGAGCAATTATCAGTCTAAAATCACTTGTTATTAAACTAACAAATTAGTCTTATTATAAATTTTGTCTTGCCGTAAATAGAATTAAATTGCTTTCTTAATTATGCTGTGCCTTGACCCAAGTACTTCTTACGTCTCTTAGGATTTAAAGTGAGAAAATAAGAGATCAAAGCAGTGAAATACCTATTTAGCATTAAAAAAAAAAAACCCAAAAACTTTATTTCAAAATGAGATTGAATACACTGAACAAAACAAAGGCCTGAACACAGTGAGAAGGACAAAAAAAATCTGAAAATCAAATAAAAAGTTTACTATTTGTTATTAAAACCAAAATTTGAAAAAAATTCAAGTTACATCTTGCCAAAAAGTTTAACATTGTCTCCAAACTAAAGACAAAAAAAAAAAAGAAATAAACTTGCTTAAAATATATGATGTATCCTTGCCTACAGTCACAGAAACACAAAAAGTATCCAACATCAGTCATCACGAACAAATCTTGCCTTGCTCTCCAGCTCAAATTCTCACTCTCTTTTGCTCTGTTTTGGTTTAAATCTTTGACTTTTGCCTGTGTCTATGATGGATCACTGGATTTCTTATTAGCAGAAACAACCTGTCATATGGCTTGCTAATTGCCTATTCTTCAATTATAAATGAAAAATCCGCAAGCATGCACAAAATGCCTGCAGCTACATAACCAACTAATACATGGAAAACAAAAAAATATAGTTGGGACGATACATCGAACACCTCAGACACAAAACATAAATCTGTCTGAATCTACTTCAATTTGTATCCAACGATCCCAAGAAACGATAGAAAGACAGCAGAACATATCAGCTCAAGTTACTCAACCAAGTCAGCCACAATAAGCACAGAAAACATAACTCAATCAGTAATCAATAGCACTTAAGTTCATACCATTAAGCTTTAGGCTTTGCTTGGTAGGATGGAAAGAAAGGGGTGAGGAAGGAAAATTAGTTAATCAAATGGTTATGTTTCATAACAACTTTTCTACTTTGTAGCTTAACCATTTGATTAACTAATTTTCTTTCCTCACCCATTTCTTTCCATCATACCAAGCAAAGCCTTAAAGATTAATGGATTTCAGTGCAAATGACACCACTAAGCACTGCTGAAACCCCTGATTTCCTAGGCCCTATTCCATTTCAAAATTCAGCATATAAAAAAAATGAAATTAGAAACGCTAAACTCACTTGCCCATTGTAGGGAAGCTTTGAAGAAGACAAATTATGTCATATTGAATTGCAAGCAGTTGTCCTGCCTGCAAAGAGCAATCGAAGGAACTGGTTTTTTTTTATCTAACGATTACAGTTGTCAAAGTAGAAAGGCTCAATGTAGTGACAGTACTCTACTTTCCTTTTCGTGTTATGAATCTTCTAATATGCACTGAAAAGATAAAAAGGGGAAGATGATGGGGGGAGAAGGGAAGTTTAAGATGCACCTTGCAGCTCTTCCAATAACTTCACCAGTTGCAAAGTCCTTTAAGATCCAGCCCCTTCTAGTTCCAATTCTTCCCTCGCTTTGGCACCATGTCTATATTTCAACCGCATCACTCCTATGCCACAAAATCAACATCTAATTGTCAAATAATTCAAACCTTAAATAAATGTCAATAGATGTACAAAATACCAACCAAGCAGAGGATTTGTATATTTCAATGTTAGCAACACTCCATTACGATGTCTATCTTCCTACCTTTTTGCATCACACTGTCCAAAATTGTGAGTCTCCAAGACCAAACAATGAGGGTAATTGATTCAAATAACCATTAGAAAAGGAAAGAAAAAGGCCTATACCATTTTAGATCAACTTTTTTTATGGCAATAAGCAAAACCCAAGAACAGTTAAAACTGTAAACTCAAGAAGACAATAACTTGACATTGCTAGGAAATTAGCGTTTTTAATGATGGATAAATGTAAGAAATAGTAAGAATTACCTTTTCAAGAGTCTTATCTTGCATCCTTTCGCAAAGCCCATCCGAGCGTTCATTAGCTCTAAGCTCACTAACCATACCAAACATAATAAAAAAAAAATTAATTCAAAACAAAACAAAACAAAACAAAACATTGTATAATGTAACCAACTCGCTATTAACTCGATGAAACCAATGCAAGTCATATAAAGAAAATTCAAATATCTTCCTCACCTAAAGCTCCCTAAAAATAGTCCCAAAAGAAACCAAAATCAGGAAAATGTTTCCCCTTAAAAAAAAAAATATTCAGCAGATTCATCCATCAGATATAATATGAAAATAAAATTAATTATGCTATATTAAACAACAGTGAGTGCCTACAATCTAGCAAGGTTAAGAAAAACTTGAAATATGGGATTGATAAGAGTATATGAATAAGGAACATAACTACAACACTAACCTTGGTTAGGTCAAGAAAGACTGTCTTAGTAACCCCATACATACCCATAGAAGGCTGCGGACCATAGCCACTGAATGATGAAATAAACAGAATCGACGAACCTTTTTGCAAATGAGGGGCTGCACCCTGCATTACGTAAGGAAGTAAGTTTCAAATAAATTGAAATGGATTCAAGGAAAGTGACCAAAATTTATCTTCATTCAGAAGAGTTTCCTGCAGAAGAAGTGTGGATGCTTTGACATATGTTTCCCATATCTTGTCGAGAATAGAATCTTCAGTTTGCAACATGGGTTGATTAACTGGATTTAACCACATCTATTTTTCCATATTTCTGACACCAAAATCACCAGCTCTTAAAAATGGCAAAACAGAATAATATATGTTGTACCAATTACCAAAGGAATCATCAGCTGTTGTAAGAAATAACGGCCTATACTTTTATCAGCAACAAAGATCAAGTAATTATACTTTCATTTTCGGAGATCTAGAAACTTGAACAATAATTGTTATATCAGTACTTATAACCTCATGCACTACAGGGTCAATGTTAAGGAAAACGTTCAAATTCTCAAGTTCAGCTTATTTTCCAGTCATTGCCATTGGTATTAAAATTCAAGATATTCACTAACAAACCTCAGTGGTCATGTTTATCAGATTCTTCCTTCACTGCACATTGGATAAAGGACAAACCACTCCCAAAACTTGCAGTCCTTTAGCTTTAACAAAATTATAGAATTAGAAACTGACCTGAGCTGAAGCATAGGGATTATCTTATTTATAAAACAATGAGATATATGAATGCAATTAATCACTGGCCCAGTGATGTTGATACTCACATGAATCATTTTTTAGAACAATCAGATGTTGATACTCAAACAATAAGAGAAATGTAGAGATTTGGTACCTGCAAGAAACGCCTAAGAGGCTTAGGAAGACCTCTGGATGCATCAGAACGGTGCCATGGCATGACCTTCACTCAAAAGCAACTAATCACAGAGCTCAAAACTTCTTCGAATCATTTTCATCACAAAAGCACGCCCACAACATTCAACATATGATTCATGCCAAAACTCTATGACTTAGAAATGATAAAACTATGCTCATATTTGACTTCGAATAACTTGTGCATTTTATTAATGTAATTAGACAAGCAAATGGCATAAAGCATATATGTTCTCTTGGACGTACCTCAAAGCCAACCTATAAAATCATTAGCCTAATTAGAGCGTTCACAATAGAATTCACTCTGTACATTCCACAACAAATAAATAGTCAGGAGTCTGTTATTTCTTCTGTTTAAATGATACTTAGACCTTGTTCAAAGATGTCACTTCCATGCACCAAAATCAATGGATTGAAGTGATATATGACCAAGATATAAGTCCTTTAAATGTTTCTTACACAATCCAATTCGCCTTTTATTCAGGCTTGGATGAATACAACTAGAGAACCCTGTCTTCCAACCTGGAAATTTCTGTCTTTCCATAGCATGGAGAGTATACACACTTGGTGCTGCCACTGAGCAACCCAAAACAAAACAATTGCAAGGCCTTGACTGGCTCACAATTCTTGCCAAAGATAGCAGACACAAACCAGTATAAGAAATTCCATACATCAAGGCTTCATCATTATCAAAATCACGAGAATCTGATGTTTCATATGTCAACTTTTGCTCCACCTCTTCTGTTGTAGGGATTCTGCATAGTTCTGAATCAAATCGTTTCTCTATTTCACTTTCATGAATCCCATATTTTGCTGCTAGAGTACGAATGCAGGATTTCCGCAACAAAGTAGAAATTATAAGCTTAATCTCATCGAAGTTGTCACACTCACGGTACCACCTAAGCCAGCGGCAAACAATACCTGAATACCAGTCAATTATTTGGAAGTTATCCTGTAAGACAAGCAGTGAAACCATACGAGGATATCCTTCAGAGGTGGTCAATCCATATCGTAAGAGACGCTTCTTTATGGCATTGGCTGGAGCAATAATCTCAGTGATAGCAACAGATCCAGTGTTTGAGCTTGACTTTGGTAAAAGAGAAAGGGTAGCAGCTGTTTCAGAATAAACATATTCATCTGCACGCTTCAAAAATTCATAATAAGATTCCTTTAGTTCTTGTGGAAGGGCTGGTTCTACAACATACTTCGACAAGATTGATTCCTCATTCTCTGCTGTTTTGGCTTTAACGTCTTGCATCCACACTTTCACTAAGACCTTGTACCAGTGATCAGTTTCCATTCCTGCTTTACGTAAACACGAAATTTTACTTAAAGTAGAGCCACTATCGGCTAAATGCTTGATTTCAGACTCCTTAACCTTCTTTAAACCATGAGCCAACCATTTCTTCCCAATTCTAACAGTCCCAGTGTTCCAAGCATCTTGTTTCTGTGAAGCAAATAGCTTTACTTTTTCTTTTAACTTGTGTACAGCTCTTGTAGCGGGACCTTCTTGCACACTTCTTCTGATTAAAGTTCCTAAAAAGCGAATCCCATTAGATCCATCACACGGTACAATTTCTGTTTGCTCATCATCAACATTCAAGTGCAAAGAATTCTTAAAGAAGTCTACAATATCAGATTTGAAACTTAGAGCAATATCTTTGGAACCAGAAATTGCAAAAAAAATCTCATCCATGAACCGACAACAATGAATTCTTGGGCCAGAAGCATCATTAACCGTGTATTTAAGATCAGTTTCCTTTAACTGTCTCCTAAACCAGTGGCGCAGCTTGGAATGTGACTTATCTTCATCCTTATCAAAGCCAGGATGAAGAGCTTCATATCTCATGGACAATCTGTAAAATTCTTGATCGAAGAGGTCAAGATATATATTCATTAATATCGGGGATAATACTCCCTCCTGTGGAAGACCATGGCCTTTTGGAAAACCTCCAAACTCAAAATTGAGCACGTCCGCATCAAACATGCTTTTGATAATAGCACATAACATCTTGTCTTCTACCATGACCTCCAATTTTGAAATGAGCTTAGCAAGGATACTA
This sequence comes from Heritiera littoralis, assembly GCA_031772115.1. Taxonomy (NCBI): domain Eukaryota; kingdom Viridiplantae; phylum Streptophyta; class Magnoliopsida; order Malvales; family Malvaceae; genus Heritiera; species Heritiera littoralis. The sequence goes on along the minus strand of JAPDPK010000007.1, from coordinate 6,047,136 downwards.
GCATCAACCTTCTTGTTTAAAATTAATGTGAACCACCAACTTGGAGAACAAATCTCTTTCCTAATGTATCTTAATGCATTGGAGTGACCCCTCCCACTTCGACAGCCATGTGAAATTTTAGAAAAATGGGGCTTGTAAACAACTTCCAAAATTATTCTGATAGCTTCTTGAACAATTCTTGTCTTCAGATTTGGAAAAACAAGGACTTCTTTGTTCACACCTCTCGTTGAGACAGAGAAGGTATTTGCTCTGACATCAAAACTCCCCTCAAGGAGCTTCTCTGCCAGGGACTTAAAACAAACAGAATCATCCTTCACTGATATGTCGACATTTGAGTTAAGCCTAATACAATTATAAGCATCTTGAAGTGTATCTGGATTGGCAATCACTTTGGCCATTAGGTTTTGAAACTTCCCATCTAAGAATTGCTCCTTTACTCTCTTCTTTACGCGAAGTTCAAGAGACCTCTTTAGCTCCATTCTGGTCTTGGCTTTCTTCTCATCTTGACAAGACGATTCCTCTACAAGACATGCTAAGTCTTTTGCCAACACCATCTTTTTATGGCCCTTTTTTAAGTCATCAGTGGTTAAAAAACTAGAATAAAACATCCAAGCTTGAAGTTTTTCCATTGGTTTTCCTGTTACAATGTCTAAATATCAGAATTCAATCTAAAAAAAAATCCTTTTGGAAAATATACCAAAATTACATCATAGGAAACATATATGGGCTTATAGCGAGAAGGTCATCCATTCCATAAAACTCCATGAATGTTTTTGGCCTATTTATTACCGGAAGAAATTCAAAGCCATAATTTTTTTTGTCAAAAAGAAAAAAACCTGATCTCAAATGCTGGACATAAACTTATTACACTAATAAAAAATAAAAAATAAAAAAAACTTCCTTTTGGAAAATATACCAAAATTATATCATAGGAAACATGTATGGGCTTATAGCAAGGTCATCCATTCCATAAAATCCCATGAATGTTTTTGGCCTATTTATTACTAGAAGAAATTCGAAGCCATAATTTTCTTTTGTCAAAAAAAAAAAAACATTGATCTCAAATGCTGGGCATAAACTAATTACACTAACATCAAACTCTAAATAGAATCAAATGCAACACAGTAAAAGCATACCCAGATGAATGAAAAACGATGGCGTTAAGTTTATTGGTCGAAAAAGGGAACTTTTCAGCAACTTCCCTCTGCAAACACAAATGAAACCCCTCAACAGCATTATTCCGGCAAAGCTTCAAGAAGAACAAAAACCCATCAGTTCAAAGGGACTAAACTGATACACAAAATACTACAACAGGATGCTCTCTCCATTCCAGACAAAGTTTGTTTAAGAAACATTTCAACAAACACATTTTCTTTCATTTTTCCATTTTGGCAGCCGAAGGTAGTGGGTGAGTGGGCTTCTTTGGACATTAGCTGTTGTTAAAAAACATTGTTGGAGATGGATTTGGGTCATGCTCGTCTTCTGTTTGTGAGTAATTAGTAATCACACTAACCAAAAAATGTTAAAGCTGTCAATAAATAATTAGTTTAGCGGTAAAGAGAACATCATAAGACTCTGACCAAAAAGGTTAGAGATCTCGTGTTCAAATCTAATCAAATATGTAAATTAAATGTTAAAATATCGTTTGACAAAAAAAAAATCTTTTACAGAACAAAACTTACAACATGATCACATGCCTCGCACTTGACAGATATCTTCATAAATATGTGTTATTAATAACTTATTAATAATCATATTTTTAAATTATGATTATAAAATATATGTCTTTAATTAATTAATAACTTATTAATAGAGTTTCATTTAACAATCAAGGTTTAACTTAGCTATTATTACTTTTGTTTAGAGAGATTAGGTTCGATGCAGTGACGGATCTTGACACTTAATTTTGAGGGGGGGCCAACTAATGATATAGTGATATTAATTTTTTCATAAAATGTCTTATTGTTTTATAATATATATATATAATATATATATATATATATATATATATGTGCAAAGAGTATACTAAATAAAAAATAATTTTTTAAAATTATAAATATTAACATTTCATAAATAAGTGTATGAAGAAACATAAAACATCAAATAAATAATATTATAAATATAAGCAACTTTCTTTTAGAAAAATATAAATAAATAAATTGTTAAACAATATTATACTTTTCATCAAAATTAAAAAAGATAAGCAAAAAACCATTAACTTTATCAAACTTAGAATTAAGAAACAAAATTAACGACTGAACAGAAAAAATAAATAAATAACCCAAGACAGACCTATCACGACCTAAAGACCGTGACATATACTTGCGAACTAATACTTTTATTATCTTACAAATTTACGAACTAAATTTTTCCTTTTCAATTATGGTTTGTATTTGGTGCCAATGTAGTCACTAATCGATACTTACTAATCTTTTATTTGCTCCGACCTTAATAACTTAAACTTTAATCATTGGTTAAATTTATTTAACCTTTTAAGGAGGAAAATGAATCATTTTTAACCCACAATGTATTTTTTTCTAGAAACCAAGTTGAAATATCACCCTCAAAATAAGAGTTTTCCCACAATTTAAACCACCTGCAAAAATACAATCATTTCATATATGTGTGTATATATATATATATATATATTTATATATAAATATATCCCAATCACAGCAGTCATTCCTACAATCCACATCAAACATTTCAAACAGATATCATATCGACGATCCTAATATCTACAACTATTCATTATAGGTACATCATATCAGACAATGTTACCGTCCACCACAAATCATCAATTTCATATCGAAAACAATTGAGACAGCAGTAGTTCATTCATTTAGCCTACATCCCATCCTATAGTACTGTACATGAATATTGCCTGAAAATAAACTCACATGCAGGAATAAGTGTATATGTACCGTAATATCTCGAGCGTATACCTCGAAAATTCAGGTCACTCCTCGAACCTATGCTATTCAAAAAGGCAGCCTGTGACAATCCACAATTTAAACTCAATTTGTAGAATGATTTAAAAATAATGTAGTGAGCAAGGCTCAGTAAGATACTCATATATGTGCAGAAGTAGAATTATACTGCCCTAAATGCAATGCATGTAGTCTGCAAACTTAAATTTCAATCCTCATTTAGTACACATCATGTCACCATTGTATACTCTTATAGACAATCATAGATTATGCCCTAGGTGTGCCAGGGTTTTGAAATCAGGATGAAAGAGTACCTTGAAGTATCTCATTTTCCCCATCCCCAGCACTTGTCAACAAAAACATTCAACACAATACTTAACACTTATTCATATCATTCTGCAATATCTACCTAATATCACTTTAATAGGCATGCGCATGATGATTTCAAAACTCTTATGCAGTCTCAAAATACTATTCAAAGTTCAATTTCAAATTTTGATTCAAACATACATGCTATTTTGGAGGTTTCAAAACAATACTTGGTCTATTGTTTGGAGTTTGAAATCAATAGTTCACAAATTCTAAAATAATACTCGGACTATTGTCCAAAGTTCAAAAGAAATGAATCAAAACAATACTCGAACTATTGTCTCGAGTTCGAAATCAAAGTTTCAAAACAATACTTGAACTATTGTCTCGAGTTCGAAATCAATGGTATAGCACGACTTAAAACACAAATCTAAAACTGATAATAAATCATACTTAGCCACGTTCTAATAATAAGGCTTTAGCATCGCTCAAGCCTTTTACAAAGCATATGCGATCAAGTTGGCTTTTGTGCTGTTCAAACACAATTCAAACAAACTTATATTTAAAATCGAATTCAAAAAGAGTTATGGTATAATCATATCGAACTCATCAATAAAGCCTTATCTAATCACACTACAGCTGAACAGTGTGTTGAACATTCCTAGCCTAAGGAGCTATCTATGGCTATAGATTCGAAACACCCAGTTGCATTGATCAGGTGCGATTGTCACTTATCTACAACAATTGTTAGACAAGTGTCCATAGTACTTTATTGACTTAAAGTATTAGCCATAATCTAAAATCTGAATTTCAAAGGCCCTAAAAGTTCGGATTTCTAAACCGTTCACATTTATTGAAATTCGAAAGTTTCTAAAATTACGAAAGTTATATTATGCTTTCTTTGAAACTCATTTATGCACATGCGGTATGCCACGAGCTCATTTCTTTCCAAAATAATTCATATGGTTCAAAGCTCAATCATATGCATTTAAGGCAAATGCATACTTTCAATCAATCAAATATCAAGACCATGTCAGAAGTTTCAAAAACACAGTGATATGGTCACCATGCGTTATGCCTAGGAACTAATCTCGCTCAATTATCCCAATCACATCAAACGGGTTATTAAGCATTATGCAAAGTGCCACTCTCATTTATTCATTTCAACAATTCATAAACATAACTCTGATATTGAAAAATCACAAGCACCATAATGGGTTACCATGCACTCATCACACAATAGGATCACACGGTATACATATATACAACATCACACTAATCTATTCTCTATCAAAGTTTCCCAAGTTACTACAAGCATTTATTCTCTTTGTTGTTATTTCACATATTAAATAATCCACTTTCAACATTGTTTTAGTGGATATGAAAATAGATAACACAACGCACATTATTTCAGTTATAATCCATTATTATTCCATAATGTTCAATATCATTCTCGAGTTATTCAAGCATATTCAAACTAATAATCAACTAAGGTCTATTATTTTATCTTATTTCCATAAATAATCCTCAGTGCTACAACAATTCTTCATTAATATTAGCTGACTCATTATATCAATACATCGTCGCTATCACAATTATACTTAGCCACATTCCAGCATCATATCGCTATTCCACCATTTATAACATTTCATATTTGCTAGCAAAGTCGAAATCACTAAACAACTATATCATTACTCGATCACAAATCAAATCCTACAATATAATACTTCCAAAACATAAATATCACATTAACATAATTGCATAATCCACTTAACTCATCTCCACTAAACATTCTCTATAATTTCCATTTAAATTTCCATTAGGACTATAATCCCTAAGTCATTAGTTCACGTCATATTATACTCATACGAAATCATCAATCTTTATTTTTAACTTTCTTATATCCAGCAAGGTTTTCAAAAATCATTTAAACACTATTCCACAACCCCTTCCCCCCTTTTTATATATCTTTTTAAATATTCATTTCAATTTTTGATAACATGCTAACACAATTTCCATCGTACGTCAACAATTCCAACAAAACTATATCAATACACCAAAATCCATCTCAAATAAGTACATGATTTCCAAATTCAATTGCCAAGCTATCGTACCATTCATTCAAACTCATTTCATACGTTTCCAAAAATAAGCTTTTATTACTATTTTAATTATATTCTATTAACTTTCAAACAGCGATCAATTAATATCATAACTCCTTATATCTCATGCCAACACTAAGGTCAAATCACTATACCAAGCACTTCAAACATAACACTCATGCTGAGTAGTCACATACAACACAACGTTTCTCAAACACATCAATCAATTTCACATCACAATAATATTAGTAAGACCCCCATCACCATTTGTGGGTCCTCTTAGCATTCTAATATAGTTTTTTCACTATCTCAACATCAACAAATTATAATTCTAACTACATAACATAATTTCACTACTACCTTATAGGAATATCTTACCTAGCGTCAAAAACTTAGCACTTTGACGAGTTCCAAGCTTCGATGAACGTCGAATCACACTCCTTTGAGTGTTTGCTACAGCTTCAACATCACTTGCATTTAGATAATTTCACAAAACTATTTAACAATTCATTAAATGTTTAAAATAAAATAAAACTAAAATTTCTTTTCCTACCTTTATTTTCTGTCTCCTTTTTTTTTCTTTTCTTTTTTTTTAGGGGGGAATCGGGTCAGATCTAGTTCAGTCAAGACCCGTCGGCCATTGCCTTCGCCGGTGGCAGTAGGAACGTCGGCGAAAAACGGCAGCAGGGGCGTTGGTGTGCGGCGGCACTCTCCCCCTTCCTCTTCTACCCCTCTAGGTAGGACAGCCCCTACCGCTCCTTTTCTTCCCTTCCTTTTTTTCTGGTGGCCGAAGCCTCCTCAGCACCTCTCCGATTCGGTCAGATCTGTCTCAGCCAGATCTGCTCCACCTGGTTCGACTGGCAGTCAGCACATCTTCCTTTTTCTCTTTTTTTTCCTTTTCTCTCTCCTTTCCTCTTGTTTCTCTCTCTACTGCTGACGCTTTCTTCCTTGCCCGACGTTTTCTTCTCCCTCTCACAGTGTCATCGGCGTGAAGCCAGATGATGCACGTTAAAAGTAGTGAACAAAGGTTGAGATAGCAGACAGTTTGAGAAGAGAAAGAACGAACTGTGAGCCCTTTGTTCAAGAGGAAAAAGATAGAAAAGAGATAGGAAATAGAGAGATTTAGAGAGTAAATTCTGGTATTTCTTATTCATCAGGTAATCTGTAGAAGAATTGATATTTATACAGCTTAGAAATCAGTTTACAATCAACCTAACTAACTTTCCCGCTTCACTTAGTAACTTCCATCCAATTGCCATCCAAGTTATCAGCTCTTAACAACTTCATCAGCTGATCTTATTAGCTCACTGTTAGCTCTACTTCTTCCACGCATCAATCCCTTCCCCTTAAGAACAGCCTTGTCCTCAAGGCTGAAAAGCAACCGTTGGATGCACAAGTCTTACTGCCAGGAGTTCTTTGATCATCTTTCTTGATTGCATCTTGTTGGAGATAGGAGTGTCTATAAATTCTTATATGAATTGCTACTTCTTCCTTCATAATTTTGCAGCTATCCTTGTATAGCAAACCTTTAGGTTCTTCAAACAACTCTACATACTTGCCCAAAGATATCAATGACACATTTATGGTGGAATTTGTTTTTTGCAGAGTCCACATTTCCAGATTTTCCTCCTTTGATTCAACAACAGCAATAGTTTCATTAGGAGAGTCTTTTTCCACCTCATTTTGATCCTTGAAAGTGTTTAAGGTATTTTGAGAAAGATTTGACAATGAAATCTGATTTAATGGAATGGTTTTGGGAATCTGAGAAGGGGTAGAGAGTAGAGGGGGTTCTTCAACAATGGTAGTGGTAAGACCACTAGATAGTAAAGATGGGTTAAGGGTGGGTTCTTTCTGCAGTGTGGGTTCTTGGTGTAACGTTTTCAAGGTAAATTCTTGAAGATGAGCCATTAGGAAAGCCTTATGAAGAGTTTTTGGCATGAACATTTTGACATTCTTGTGTATAGGATCCTTGAGCCCATTCAAGAACAAATTGATTGCATAGCTCTCACATAATTCTATCTTTCCCAACAAAGTTAAAAAATGATCATGGTATTCAACTACAGTACCTGTTTGTTTAAGGCTTAGCAATTCTGTGAAATGCAATTTATCCTTTAACTCTTTGAGAAACTCATCCAAAGATTTCACTATTCTTGAACAATCTTGAGATTCTGCCATTGCAGGTGCCAAGATCGAACTCTAATGCCAAATTGATGCACGTTAAAAGTAGTGAACAAAGGTTGAGATAGCAGACAGTTTGAGAAGAGAAAGAACAAACTGTGAGCCCTTTGTTCAAGAGGAAAAAGATAGAAAAGAGATAGGAAACAAAGAGATTTAGAGAGTAAATTCTGGTATTTCTTATTCATCAAGTAATCTGTAGAAGAATTGATATTTATACAGCTTAGAAATCAGTTTACAATCAACCTAACTAACTTTCCCGCTTCACTTAGTAACTTCCATCCAATTACCATCCAAGTCATCAGCTCTTAACAACTTCATCAGCTGATCTCAATAGCTTAATCAGCATCTTCATCAGCTTACTGTTAGCTCTACTTCTTCCACACATCACCAGATGAGCGTCGATTTGTCCTCTCCTCTCCGATTCGTCCTTTTTCCGGCAGTCGACTCTCACTCCGTTCTCTCTATTTATTTATTTTTTTTATTGTAGTCTGCCTTTCACAAACTCTAAAATTTTTATTATTATTTTTTATGTTTTATTTATTTATTTTTTAAGATATATTAAAATATGTTTACTTGTTTTATTTTTATTTTTTATTAAATATATATAATATACATATACATATATATTTTACATATAAACATTATGTAGGATCCTTATTATATATTTATATATTTTTATTATTGGAGTTCAGCTTCATATATATTTTTATTATTCGTTATATATAAATATATATATATATATTCCTTTTACAATTGTATAATATTTATTGTATATATATACACATTTATTTATATAAATATAATTATGCATATATATATATATACACTTATTTTCTTTATATATATAAATATATATTTTTACAATTTTAAATACTTTCCTTTTATTTTAATTAAATTTTTAAAATTACCGTTTAATTAAATAAATTTTCATGATTCTTAGGTACTTTACATTAATTTATAAAAATCTAAACAAATAAATAAATTTATTCATTAAATTCGAAAAATCACAATTATTACAAGACTTATGGTGCTCACTACCCCGAGGAGGTATATGCTTCCTGACAGAAACTCTCAAATGAGAACATGGGAGAAATATTATCCTTTTTCCGAAACTATTTCACTCACAGCTCCATTCTTTCCGTAAGTAACATCAACCTGGTACAAAGAAAAATTGAATTGCCAGATCTTAATAATAGTCCAAGACAAACAAACATAACAACAGAAACAATTGGGAGGTGGTCACCAAGGCAAAAGCTAATGGAGGCCTTGGTATTAGAGATCTAAAAGCTTTTAATGATGTTAACATGGCTAAATTGGGATGGAGATTTCTTACCGAACCAGACAGCATATGGGTGAAGGTATTGAAGGCTAAATATATCAACAATGGTGTTTTCAAAACAAAGGCTTGCTCTCCCTTATGGTCAGGTATGAGAAAGGGTTATCCAATAACAAAAAAAGGTCTTAAATAGATTATCAGATCGGGAGCCGAAACTTTGTTTTGGTCAGACAACTGGACCGGTCTCGGCCCTTAAAGTCCTTGTGCTATGGCCCCTGGTTGCCGCAAGATGAGAAAGTGACTGTTAGAGAGGTGAGTTCGTCCAATGGAGGGTGGAACTTTTCTGATCTCAGCTTTACCCTCCCTTTGGAAATTAAACATAAGATTACTTTTATCCCTGTTCAAACTGAAGGATCCAGCAATGATGTTATTAGTTGGAATTATCATCCTTCAGGTAAATTCTCCCTGGATTCTGCTTATAATCTGGCAAGAAATGATGATCATGGCCCCAATTTTAATTGGAACCTCATCTGGAAGTTGAACACTCTTCCCAAAATCCGTTGCTGGTTATGGCAATGTGTTCACCAAAAAATTGCCACAGGTGATATTCTTGCTAAACGTGGGATTCCTCTAAACCCATGTTGTCCAAGATGCAACAACCACAGCGAATCCCTCTTTCATTGTCTTAGAGATTGTGTAGAAGTTAAGAAAATGTGGTCTAACATTCCAATTCCTTCTGATGTTTCAAATTCATTTGATCAGGACTTGGACTGTTGGTTCACAGCTAATTGCAACTATAAAGTTAATTCTTTTCTGCTTGATATTCCTTGGAACACAGTCTTCTCCTTTGTTCTATGGCATATCTGGTTAAATAGGAACAAATTGATCTTTGAGAATTATAATTGTTCTCTTGAACATTGGTTCAATAACTTTAACAGAAGTGTTAAAGAATTTTGGGCCATTATGAATCCTGTAAGAAAAGCCAAAATCACCTCTACCATCGACATTGGCTGGTGTTCTCCTCAAAATGGCTTTATCAAACTTAACACTGATGGGGCTGCCAAAGGCAACCCAGGTAAAGCGAGGGCGGGAGGACTATTTAGAGATTTAGTGGGAAATTGGATCTGCGGATATTCAAGGAACCTTGGCCTTGCTTCAAGTCTTTGTGCCGAACTCTGAAGCCTGGGAGATGGCCTCCAAATCGCCAGTCGCAAAAATTTCAACAATCTTCTCGTGGAAATGGACTCTCAAGTGGCGGTAAATATGGTTAACAATGGAGTTGAGGAATCCCATACTTACTCATCTCTCGTTTTGGATTGCAGGGAACTCATGCTCCAGTTGGGTAATTTTAAGATCTTTCATATATTTAAAGATAGGAACAGATGTGCAGACACAATGGCAAACCTGGGCGTTGAACTTTTAACTTCATTCTATCTTTTTGAGGAAATGCTCGCTGGGCTATGTAATATTTTTGTTTTTGATTTCATGGGAACAGTGAATTCCCGTGAAGTTTATTGTACTGAACCTTGTTAGTTGTTTTATTTAAGTTTCGTTTATTCACCAAAAAAAAGAAACATATGCACTGTACTTTCAGGTCAGTAACCTCATTATCAATGACATCAGCAAGTTACAAATTAAAAAAAAACAAAAAAAATTAGTCAAAATTACTCAAATCAAATATGAAATAGTAAATTTGATAGTAATGAAATAAAAAATTGAAGTGCAAAAAAAATGAAGTATTCCTTTTCCATTTGCTGCTAGTTTGTTGGTAGTTATAGAAACCTATGTCGATTCACATCCAAAATCACCTGATTTGGCCACCGTCGATCTCAAGACCACCTTCCCTCACTCTTTCTTTCTCTACCTTTCTCCATCACGCCTAGTAAGAAAAACCCATTAGAGCATTAATTTCTCCATCAGCCATCAACAATCAGGTCATTGGTAAGGCGAGAGCTTGAAGGTGTATCGAGAAATAGAGGTAAACCTAGTTTCATCCAATCCGGTCAGTGCAAGGAGGTGAAATTGTAGAGGGAGTGGAAAGTAGAGAAAAAGTCTGAGAGGGAGAGATTGTTCAAAAAAAAAAGTCTAAGAGGGAGAGAGAAAAAAGGTAAATGAGATAGAACAATCCAGAGAACTTTTGTTTTCTTTGTCCTTTTTTTGCTTTCCTTTCTCATCTCTAAACCTTGCTTGGTACAGCTGAAAAGTGGAATGAAAGAAAATAAATGACGGAAAAATGAAAGGAAAATGAATTTTGGAGTTGCTTGGTATGACAAAAAATGAGAAGGAAAGAAAATGGGAAAGATAAGCATTTTTCTTCCCTCTTCACAAATGAAAATCTGTCCAAATTGGATAGAAAATAAAAAAAAAAGTGTCAAGTCTCTTTGGTTGGATGCAACATTTGTCTAAAGATGGTAATGATGCGTCTATATAAAGAGAAGATATAAATATTTTTATAGAATATAATTTCTGGGTGTATAGGTACTGTTTTATTTACTTCACCAAATTCAATTTATAATAAGATAACGTTAAAAATAATTATGTTATTATTTTTAAAGTGTAAAAATTGTATAAATTTAAATTCCAAATTTCAACACCCACATTTTAAAATAATATTTAAATTACTCCTAATTATTATATATTTAGATATTGTTAATGTTTTATTTTTGGAATTTATAATATTAGTTTTTTAAATTTTGTATATATATCGTGTTCATATCGTGTAAAATATAAAAATTATATTCGTGTTGACATTTTAAATATTTAATATTTTTTCTTTTTAGGTTTTGCCCATTTATAAATTTTATTATATTTTAATTGATATCATCATCGTGTTTTTTACGTTATTTTTATATCGTATTTAAGATTATCAAATTACTTGTACAATTGCATGCATGAGAATTGTGACATTGCTTGCATGTTTGCTAAACTTTAATATTTTTATGGTACATGCTACACTTTAATATTTGCATAAGAGATAGGATGGTAAAATCATTATTAATTATAAATAAATAAATTATTAAATAATTAATATTATTTAATTTATCATGAATCCTAAATTAATATTAATTAATTTATTATAATATTTAATTATTTAAAATTTAATTAACTATGTATGGTTAACTATTAATTAAATAATCATTAACTAATAGTTAAATAACAATTAAATTAATTAATAATTAATTATCATGAATTAATTATTTTGACAAAATTTTTTTAAAAAATATATTATTGAAAATGATAACTCCCATAAAAATTGAAAAAAAAAAATTGAGAAATAGTTGTATAAGAAGTCAGATGGTAAAATCATTTCAATCTTAATTTTCTTTCCCTTCATTTTTCCATTCTACCAAGCAATAGAAGGAAAGAAATTTATTTTCCATATATTTTTCCATCCTTTCTATCAAGCATACCTAAGGAAAAAAAATAGATGTTTTCTATCTCTCCATTTTTCTCTCCCTTTGATTTTTTATCTTTTTGTTTTTCTTTCACCCTACCAAACAAAGCCTAATAAATATATACATATCCAAAATTGCCCTCAAAATCAACATTAATGCCTAACATTAGCTGGCACTTAATGCCACGATCTGAATAACACATTTATCGTATAATTTATATTTAGTTGGGCTGTCTGTCGAGTATCCACTCAAAATTTATTTACAATCAAAATCCCAGAATTCAGGAAATTATTCATATATATATATATATATATATATACGAAAATTTACAGTTGGTTTACAAAATATCATTGTAGAGGTACACATTTTATTTTTTATATGTTTGAACTTTGTAATTATAGTACATACGATATGTAAATGTGAGAACCGTTTCTACTATTACTGTACATGTATTAAATGCAAAATTAGTAATTAAATTCTATATGTTTAGCAAATTATAAGTAAAATACTAATGTGGGCCTCACTTGCTTTAAAGTGCCCAGATGTATAGGAGACTGATAAAATAGTGTACGGAGGATTTTATAAATATATTGTGAAATTTTCGAACCCAAATTTCCTTATTTAGATTATTTTTTGGAAGTGTGCAAACAAATTCGAAAATGACGATTAAGGACATAGTCTAGGGGCATTTTTGTAAATTATGCTCAAACTAAATTGAATTTGGATGAAGTAAAAATATCATGATATTCTACATAAAAATGTCTCCTAGGCTATGTCAATAGATTTCGCCAATCGATGGTTAATTTAGAAATTTAGGCAATTTACTCGATATGGGTAATTTCGTAATTTCACATTATCGGTGACTCGCACGTCGATAAAAACACCATGATTTATCAAAATACATCTAATAAGAATTTTTTGTGATGAAATCCAAATTTTTGGAGTGCAATTACATAGTTATAAAAATTTCGGAAGCTTAAAGGCACTTTTGTCCAAAAATTTCATAATGAAGGGCATTTTTGTAATTTTGTCCTTCTATAGAATTTTATATATTTTCCCCATCAGCTTCCGGCACTATTCACTCATCTTCCTCACCTCTCTCACGTCCTCCATGGGAAAAAGAAAGAAGAAAAAAAAAAAACCCTCCTAAACTACATCAAAACCACATTTTCTTACCAAGATCATTTCACCAAAATTGTTCCTCTCTTCATGCTCTATCAACCTATACCAATAGCTTCATGAAAGAGTGACAAATTCAAGAGAAAGTAGGCTGGAAGCATTCAACCAACGTACCCATTTTTCATGTATTTAGTTCCTTGAATTTTAAAGGTAGATTTTGATATTTTCAACCTTGCTAAGCATGAATCTAGTAATAGTTTTGGCTAAATCTCATCGAATCATGCTATATGGATGTTTGAGGGTTTCGGGTAGATGAAGGACAAAATGAAATCATGTTGATTCTTGTATAAAAATGGTGCCAAATTAATGTGTGAGCATGGATAAACAAGTATGTAACATTAGATTGTTGAATTTCCATGGAAATGGCAAGAGGGAGGTTTCAGCCTAAGCAAGAGGAGAGGGTTTCATGGCTGCATTTTATGATTTTAATATGACATTGGACTGTAGAAATTATAAGGAGTCCACTGGTGCAATCAAATTTAAAATCCAACTTAAAATGCAGAAGTTATGTTTTAGCACCAGTAAAAATTATATCGAGTTAATATCCCCAGTATACAATGTGGCTGCAATTAAGCATGAAAAGTAGCTTAAAAATAAGTATTAAGTGAGCTAATATTTTTGGTGAATTTATCTACAGCCCGAGAGAATTGGATATCGAGTGGTGCTATCAAGGAAACTGAATAAGTCAAACAGGTAAGGGATGAGTGTGTAGGCTGTGAGGATATTATGAATGCATGGTTTTGATGAAAATAATTTTATGAGAATATTTTGAAAGTAAAATGCCTTGAAAATTGTGCAAATTGTGGTTTTTGGCTGGAATTGAATTGTGTTTAAAGTGCAGGAAGGTTAGGATTTAAGTTGCCGATATTCTGTTGAAATTTCTAAAAATCACCTAAATATTCTCCAATAATTTTTAAGCATGAAAAATGTGAGATTCAATGTTTAATTTGCAATTCATTAATTTAAATTGAATTAGTTTATTATTTATTGAAAAATAATACTTAAATATCTATGTTATCAGATTTTACTGATTTAAGCGTATCGACATGTTATTCTAGTTTAATTACAGTGAAATAGAACATTTCCAGAAATGAAAACTGAAATGTGAATATGTTATGAAATTTCAATTATAAACGGTTTATGTGATTTTATTTATAATTTTATTATGGAAATTAAATATGATTTCTTTTGTGAAGTTTGAATTGTGATTAAATTGTTTTGAAACTGTTAGGCCCTATATCATGCTCATATGTTTATTGTTACTGTACTGTTATTGTGGCTGATAGACTCGCCAAGTCATCAGCAGTCCTAGGGACACCTGGCAAGTATACTCTGAGGACACATATAGACTATAGCCATATGTCTCACGTGTTTACTGTTACTGTGACCCCCTTCGGGGACTACTGTTATAGCATGATATACTTTGGGTGATGCTTGGTCTCCACATACTGTTACTGTTACTGAAATGAAGTTGGTTACTGTTACTGAATGTGTTCACTGTTACTTAAACTGTTTCTGTTATTGAAAACAATTTTATTGACACCAAAGTGTTTTACAAATCATGTAGCTTGTGGGAGCCACCTCTTAAGTCCTACGGGAACAAAGTGCCACGCGGTTATTATATTTTTATCACTGAGATAAAAATGTTTTGCTATTGTTATTATCGAAGTGATAATGTTTACCGCTATTGAAATGTTTAGGATATTGTTTTACTGAATTGTTATTGTTACCTAACTGTTTCATTGAATTGTTGTTGGTACTCAAGCTGTATACTGTCACTGAATTGTTTACTATTACTGAAAAGATTACTATTACTAAATTGTTACAAAAAGTGCTTTATTGAGCTGTTAATGTTTTGAAGTGAACATTTTTACTGTCACTAAACCCGATACCGGTTACTGAAACTATTCACTCACTGTTTTACTGAAGTGTTTACTATGTTAATACTATTTCCACTAATTTTAGTACTATCACAGTACTGTTACTATTGTTCACAGAACTATTTATCGTGTTGTCATTGTCATGTCCCGAAAAACGAGATATTTTCAATAATGAAATAGCAGAAGAATGGATTTTGGGGTTAACTTTTTCCTTTTACTTTAACTATGGTTTGTGTAACGAGTAGTCTTACTCTTTCAATTTTGATTTACTATTCACCCAATCACAGTTCAAGATTGATTTCCTTAGGTCCCAATTCATTTCATAACTTAAAGTCAGTTAAGACTAAATTTCGGCAGCATTTCTGCTTAACTACGGAAAACCTCTTGCAACACAATCCAAACAACAAAACAAAATACTATTCATTTCCTGATATCTTTGACCTAAAATGGCCTATCGCACTCTCATGCAATCCAATGGAATATTCGGGAAAGTTTCATAATTTTCGAATAACCCGAAGGTCGTTAAAAAATTCTCAACCAAAAATTGTTATATACTTGATACTATTTACATCAACAATCAACCAACACTCGTTTACATCCCATTTTGACTCGATTTTTTAAAGTAATCACATATTCATATTTATCACATCTCATACTACAATACTGTACAAAATCATCAAATTCCAAGTACATATGAATAGTAAACTTATATACCGAGCTATGAATTGAGGTTTGACGTCTAGCTTGAAATGGCAAAACGAGGTACGACTTTTATCAAACGTTGCTATCTCAGCTTAACCTGTGGAGGAGAATGAAGGAGTGAGCTTTGGGGAAAGCTTAATAAGCCACTACACAAGTGTAGAGATAGTAACAAACAGGATATAGCACCACTAATACATGCAACACATGTTTCATATAAAATCACATATTAATAATTCATTTAAACTTCGTATCTCATGTAACTAAATATCACAATGTCTTATATGGTAAAACTGATGTCATGCACGTAAAACGATGCAAAGTCGATTTTGTCAAACCAGGTAGTTATCATAATTCAACCACATATCACGTAATCTCATATATCATGTTCATAAAACATTTCTCGTTGGGCAAACCCAGTAATTCAACTAATAAAGTCTTAGCCTATTGTAGCTATCAGCAAGCAGTCCTCGTTACCCCAGAACTAGGGTGTTACCTTTGGCCATAGATCCTCGTCATCTCTAATCCTAGTGATCAGCTAGAATTGGAACCTATCAACGACAATGTCGGACAAGCCTCGTATTGCCTATATAAGAGTATCAACTACTCAAGCATGTTCCATAGCGCTCTATTAGTCTCATAGTACAATGGGATGCCATAAAAGTTTGTAAACTAGAAATCATCTCATGTTTTGAAGTCTCATATTAATAGGATGTACAAGCAATGCATGCTCAATCCAAAAAACTCATATGAATATTCCATAAAGTCATATCATTCACATACTTCAAAACATGATGCAAATGAGATGTAAAAGCTTTCATACGTTTTGTATAAACTTCGTGTAAGCTTAAATCTCATAAAACCAATTATGCATAAAGATGCAATAGCATGATGCAGACATAGAGATCTACATCCAACTTTTAACAATTTTTTCAAAATTTTTGCAATAAAACAGGGTTAGGATATGTCATTACCCAACCTGCAAGGAAAAACAATTTATATCCCCAATAGCAACACATCTCAAAATTCACATACAAATCAATTCATTTACTTCATAAACCTTTCATTTATTCTATAAATCATTACTTGTAGCTTATGTAGGGCACTTACCCAATAAGCTACTTCTCGTAGCTGGCATAGTAAACTTACCGAAAGCAAAGATTAAGCTCGTTCGTTCAAGCTTGGAAATCTGTGTACTGTACACTCCCAAATTGCATCGTTAACACTACAAACATATATAGACAATGTCATTTACCACCTCACACTTACACATAGCCATTTAACACTAACTCATTGTTACTCTTTCTTAACTGCAGTTTAGCTGTATTGTGACTGTAGACACCATTTTTGTCCGGTTCTTTTTCAAACATTTTTAATTAATTAGTTTTTTATATTTGATTTTTAATTTTTAATTTTTATTTTTTAGATTTAGAAAAAAATTGTGGATTTTGATTTTGATTTTTATAGAATAAAATAAAGAAAATAAAAAAAAAAGAAGAAGGAAATCAGAATTAATTTTGATAGGAAAGTAAAATTAAATGAGACTATTAAAGATTGAAAATCAAAATTTTGTGAAAAGGAAAGTCAAAATTAATATCGGATTCAAGTCCGATTCTTGAAATATAAAATTTCCTAAAAAAGTTGATTCTTGATTTCCAAATTATTACCAAAAATAAAAAATATAAAAAAATATAAAAAGAAAAAAAAGAAAAACCTAGGTCTATAAAAGGAGAAAACCCTAGAGGGGAAAGAGGGGAGGAGAAAAGTAGAAAACCCTAGAGAGAAAACCCTAAAGGAAAAACCTAGAAAACCTAGGGAGAGAACACACGAAAGGAAGAGAAGCTAGAAAAGACTTAGCTTCCTGCACAGCCAGGGAGGATTCTTCACCCCCATTGCCACGAAAAGGAAAAGAGGACAGACGAAAAAAAAAACCTAGGAAGAAAAACCCTAAGGAGCTAGAGAAAACCTAGAGGGAGGCTGAAAAAAAGAAAAGGTTGGTTACACCTCCGATCTAAGAAGGAGAGCTTCAGCACCAGCCCCTTAATCTTGTCGTTGCATCTTCATCCTGGCTGCATCGTTCTTGCCCAATTGCTGGTGCTTTGGAGCCCTACCTATTGCCTAACTACGTCTCCACTTTGTTCTGCTGGAAAGCTTCTACTAGGTGTTGCCTCTGTACGCCTCCTGCATCGAGCCTCTGCTGCAGCATGCCTTCATCGCTGCTGCACCCTGCTGTGATCCTCCCCTGCTCCGCCACCCTAAACCTGCTGCCGTGTTGCTGAGTTGCTTCATCGCCATCGTCGTTTACTGCTTCTTTTCATCGTTCCATCGCCTCTATGATCACCCTTCTTGCATCGAGCCTCTCCGTTGCCACCCCTGTACTGTAGCTCCTGTTGTTGAAGCTCATTGAGAGGGAGTCGATAGTAGCTTGAGCAAAACCGAAACTTGTGAAGCTTGGGCCAGAGTAGCGACCCATAAGCTGGAAGAAGGCAGCAGAACCGTGAGAATTTATGGTGATAAGTGGCAAGCAGAGAGAGCTGTACGGGTGCTTGCTTGGCTGTTCAAAATTTGCAACATGAACCGTGAAACGAGGGGCTAGAAACGTGAGAAGGAAAGTAGAGAAAAAGAGGTATGAAACTTTTACCATTAAATAGCTTTTGTGCGAAATGAGGGCTAAGCCACGTGATTCAATGCTTTTAATTACTATTGTTTTATCATTCAAGTACCTTGCTAGTTTAATTTAATATATATTTAATTTATTTAATTAGAAATTTGTATAAGATAATTTAGGTAATTTAATTGAAGTTAGAAAATGATGCTAAGATGTTTAATTTGAGAAATTGACTTTCATAACCTAATTAGATAGTTAATGTGATTGATGTAATTTTGATGTTAATATTTATGTATTTTGTTGATATGTTCTTTATATGTTTGTTTATTTTAGAACTAGGATTAAATATGAATATGAAAATAGGACTTCTTTAAGTTTTAAATAATTATTTAAATAAAACTATAAATGATAAAAGAAATTAAAAGTAAAAAGTTAGGATAAAATAATAATAAAATGATAAAAAAAACATTAATTAATTATCAAAAAAAAATATAATAAATGTAAAAATTATACCGATGATGACATTTAGAGAAAGTCAATTGAGACATCTTAAAAATGTCTAGGTGAGGAAATTCTTTCTTAAGTTGAGCCAAATTGATGGAATACTTTTGAAAGAATTTTCAATAAATTATAATACATGTTTATTCTTAGTAAATTAAATATGAATAAAATATAAATGAATATAGATAAACAAATATAAATATGAGAACATAAATTAGATGAAAAATTAATAGGAAAATAATTAGTAATTAACAAGATTAGATAATAAAGAAATAAATATGAGTTATACCGAGAATGAAATTCCAAGAAAGTCAATTGAGACTCCTTGGGTATTTCTAGGTGAGATGATTCTTTCTTAAGTTGAGCCAAATTGATGGGATACTTTTGAAAGAGTTTTCGATAAAATATAATTCATGATTATTAAATAAATATAAATAAATGAAATAAATAAAATCAAGATTAAAGTTAAGGAAATTTAAATAAAATTAGATAAGTGAATAAATAAACGAACTAAATAGCTTGGAATAAAATCATAGGAAATAAAAAATATGAATTATGTCAAGAAAGTCAATTGGGACTCCTTGAATTTTCTAGGTGAAAAGATTTCTTTTAAGCCGAGCCAAATTGATGGGACGCTTTTAAGAAAATCTTCAATAAACCATGATTCATAGTTATTCTCTAAATAAATAAAATAAATAAATAAAATATAGAGATAAATATAATACGAAATAAGATTAAAAAATATAGAAATTAATATGGAGTCGAAATTAGAGCCAAAGTTAGAAAGAATAAGATTTTCATAAATTATGTAATTAATCCGACGATGGAGTTCAAGAAAGTCAATCGAGACTCCTTGAACATCTTGAGGTGAGGGAAATTTCTAAGATTGGAGCCAAATTGATGGAAAAATCTTAGAAATATTCCCAATATATAAGCATATCGAAATTAATATAAACAGAAGGCAAATTGTAAAGATAACCTAAAACTAGTTGGTACCATTTTAGGATGGGCGTTGTAGGGGTGCTAATCCTTCCCTACACGTAACCGTACTCCCGAACCCTAGTATCTTTGAACGTAGACCAAGCCTTATCCTTAGTTTGAATAGGTGACCAATCACACCTAGGTTAGAATGGTTGGTGGCGACTCCTTTGATTCTAGTGTCTAGCTATTAGGTTTCTCTCTAAAGCTTAATACGTTATGACAGTGACAAAAGACACTTTACGATCTTTTTGATTGTTCCAACTGCACCATTCACATTAGTACTCATCTACTTCTCATTTACCAGTGTCATTTCACCTTAAAGGTGAATTTACTACATTGTCCTTCCTTAGGCCTAATGTTTATCTTTCTATATACAAGTCCAAATTTCACTTTAAAGCTTCATTACATTTAACTCATGTTCATTAACATGAATTACATTATTAATAACAAAAGCACCCTTGTCTCCTTACACTTTTCTTATGGAAAAACCCATTTGGCCAAGACTTAAAACACTTCTTTAGGGTCAGTTTTACACCATTATAACACTAGAAATAGGCCTAGAAAAATCAGAAATGCAACCTCTATCCAGTTTAAAAAGAACAGAAAATTCCAACACTACTTACCTTGTGCAGCAGAAATTTCCAGAACAGGTTTCCTCTATCAACCTTGGTCCGTTTGAGCTGATTTTTGGATATGTGGTAGAGAAGAGGTAGGGCTTCAATCGATCCTTCTTGGCCTGAAAGGAGGTCGTTTTCCTAACTGTTTCTGCCTCACAACATGAATCTCTCAATCTCGCTAAAAAAGGGCAGCTTGATAGATATAACTTCTAGCAAACTTTTCATTAGCCAAACGAACTTTGTTTGAAATGAAATTCGGATATGTTTTAGAGGAGAGAATTTGGAACAACTTTCATGAAAGGAGGAAAGTCTAAAACTGACTGGAAGTAGGACGAAAATTGGCAACAAAATCTAATTGCTGTTTGGGTGGCTCACGATTTCTACCTTCTTTCCAAGCTCTCACGTTTTCTCCTCTTTTTGTTTTGGCTTTCAGGGCTGAAAATATGACTGAAATAATGAGTGGCCGGTCAGCTAATAAGGAAAAGGAAATAAAAAAATAATTAAATAATGTTTTGAAGCTTATCTCATAAGCTTTAGGAAAAATATATTATTTTATTCCTTTTTTCCTCACTTTTCCACACTTTTCTTTGGTTTTCTTTCTTTTCTTTATTTTTCTATTTTCTTATTGGTGGATTTTGGCTTGGTAGGTGAGAATTAAATTAATTCCACACATGTCTTATTGATATAGGATAAAATAAATATTTTGATTGACCATGATAAAGCTTTATAGGGTTTTCAGCCCAATTTAGCCTTTTTCAGTCTTTTTTACTATAAAAGCTTTAAATTAGCTTACCTGAGATCATAGATCATCAACATATGATGATTTAGACATCTCTAGTTAGGTGCGCACTCCCGTGGGGCCTACCAGCTTGCCTGTACGAAAATTCAAACTGTAGTCACCTAAAATCGAAAATTTTCGATTAAGCGTCTTTTCACTGTTTACTTAATCCATATCATTCGTATACTTATAAAATTATGATTCTTACAGTCATTATTACTGTTTACTGTCATGTGTTTTAAATGATACTGAAATGTTTATTAAATGGTTTTCTTACCATTTATTTATTTAGAAAATATTATATTGTTTTTATATCAACAATTTAATAAGAGTTTGTATATGATGCACTGACAGTGTATAGTTTCTATACACTGTCAATGCATCAGAGGTTGACACCTCATCAATAGGCCTTTATGGGCAAATTAAAAAAAATTATTTATATTTGCATATAAGGGCCCATTGATGAGGTGTCAACCTCTGGTGCAATGACAGTGTATAGAAACTATACACTGTCAGTGCATCATATATAAATCCATTTAATAATTACTCCCTATAGTCGCTTTTGGGTTTCCGGGACACGACAGATATTTCAAAATACCTTTCATATTCTACCCGGTTGCCTGGCCGACTATAGTATCCATCCTTGTGCTGCCCTTAGTGTACTGTTAGGAAAATTAAACGCTTTTGTGCATATAGATTTCATAGTATCAAGACTTACATATGATTCTCTTACTGAGCACGTTTCGCTCACTCCTTATTTTTCCACTCCATAGATCATATTAAGTGGTTAATCGGTATATCGTTCCGTGGATTAGCCGAGTATTGGTTATCCCGAAGCAGTTTATAGTGGATTTGGAGGTATTGTGTTTACATTTGTATGTTCAGACATTTATTATACAGTACTACTTGTTGTAAATTTAATCTCAGGGGGTGTAAATTAATTTATACAGTTATAAATATTAATTATTTATGTGAATAAAATATTGTGTAAAGTTTTTTACTGTTTTAAATGAATAGTATTAAAGGCATCACAGACAGCCCAATCATCACTATGAATGTGAATATGTAGTGAAAAATATATGTACAGTCTGTTACAGGATATGACAAAAGTGACCTCTGAAACTCCCAAATGCTCTACTGTAAATAATCTAGAGAAGGAAAGAGAGGGAGTGAGCTCGGGGAAAGCACAGTAAAAAATATGTATAAAAGTATTGATACTATGCATGTCCACATGCCTAACAAAATATATTTAAAATAATATGAAGTGCTAAAACCAGAGTTTGGGCACGATAAAAGGATGGATACTATAATTGGTTATGTAACCGGCTGAGTATGAGAGAATGCTTTGGAGCACCTCACATGTCCCGATCCCTAAATTCGGCTATAGGGAATAGATTTATTGTTAGTAAAATAAGTTATTCAAAAGTACAGTTTCCAATCTAACATTTCATAAATCATTCAAAAAATATTATAATTCACTCAGAAAATTATACAGAGTTTAAATTAGAAAATAATAAGATTTAACGATCAAACTTATCGATAAATCAAACAGTTAATCAGATTCAGAAAATCAATCACTCTGTAAATCAAATTCAGTTATTTATATTCAGAAATCAAATCACTCAGATAATCAAAACACTCAATTAGATTTCATAAGTACGATTAGATTCAGAAATCAAATATAAAACAATTATGTAGCAGTATAGTAAAGACTAGGCTACACCCAACAGTGTCATGCGTGAAACAGAAATCCCAGAGGGATTAGTAACTACATATGGCCATAGTCAAAGGGGTCCATAGTATACACTTGCTAAGTGACATCTGCGGGGCTGAAGACTTGGCAGGTCTAATATCATATGATCAACTCAGAATGCATGAAGTGAGGCTAACAGTCTCAAAACAGTTCATAATTCGAAACAAACACATTTTCATATTCAGAATGATAAACAGATTATCAACTGGGTTATAAAATCGCAAAAATCAAAATAATATTAATTCAATAGTAAATATTCATAAAATATTTTCAGTCCATAATTCAGAGTTCAAAATATTTTCTTTACATATAATATCAATACCATCACTTGAATAGAACACAAAATCAAAGAAAACTATCAAAATCAGGCTCGAAAAACTTAGTTATAAATTTAATGCTCCTAAATGCTATATGAGATTTAAATCCATTTTATTTTCCAAAATCTACTCCAAGAACTTCAAATTTCATTCTTTTAAAGTTTAGGGGTAAAACACGTTTAACGACATTTCGACAGCATAATGGCTAAGTTTATTCTAACTTGCCTGCACAAAAAACACAGTTTATAACCCAATAGCGGTTTCACAATTTCCAATCCAAATCATTCCAAAATAATTCCATAATTTCATTTTTGAACCAATATGCACTCATAGTATCTCTACGTTTTCTACACATATTCTTTACCTCTTGGTTTCTACCGAAAAGCTTGATAGCACCCAGATTGTACCATTTACTTCTGAGCTACAAAATTTCATATAAATACAATCAAATCATCACACTTCCTCAAAAAGAATATTTATTATCCTAAAAGGTATTATATTGCCTACTGCAACTACTAAACCAGTATATTTCATACTGGTGCTAACATTGTAACTAGCGTTAAAACTACTCCATTTTCGATTTTGATTTCACTAGTAGTCTCTTATTAATTTATATATTCTCCTAGTACCTAAAACACATTGCAGTATGCACAATTCATGGCTGCCCTTCACTTGGCCGAATGGTACCCATAAGCTTACACAATTTATTTCAACAATTTAAGCTAGTATTCATGCTCTACACATGTTATTCATTAATTCTACACCCATAATTCATCAAAAAACCACTCATTCTTATGAGGAACATGATGGCCAAAACCCTTATGGTGTGATTGATATGAATTTAGTTCAAATTAAGCTTGAACATCTAGCTAAACATGTAAAGCACAAAGGATAGTGCCATAAAACCATGAAAACCATTCTTTCTCTCACCTCAAGGTGGTGACCGAATCTTGCAACTTGCCTTACATCAATATTTTGGCCTTTTTTAGATGAGAAATTGGTACCAAATTAAAGAGTACAGAATTTTGCACAAGTTCGGTGAAGGTGTTTTTTGATTTCAATGTGTTTTGCTTAGGGTTTTAAGGTGTTTTCTCTCTCTTAAGCTTTTAGAAATGGTGGAAATATGGATGATGAAGGTGGAGGTTGGCATAAGCTTGAAGATAACCTTAAAATTCTTTTAAAAAATAATATTTTAATGGGTAAATTACCAAAATGCCCTTATACTTAATGATTTCGGATAATTTTGCCCTTAATCTTCCATAATGTTATTAACCAGTCAATTTAACTTCAAAATATTTTATTTTATCATAAAATATGAGTATTAAACATATTCTAATCATTGGATGTGGTTTTATTAAGGTTTAACTGATCGTAAGGGTAAAATTATCAAAATACCCTTATCGGGCCAATTGCATATATTTACTCTTCGCGTATGATTTAGTCTATCTAATGGCATGGCATAGAACTTTGTCACACATAGATTATCTTACTTCTGTCAGTTGGTGAAAGTCAATTTAGTTTGATGGTTTTTTATAGAAATTCTTCCAACCTATGTCCTTAATCGTCATTTTTAAATTTGTTGCATACTTTTCAAAAATGACCAAAATAGATGATTTTAAGTTGCAGAAACTTACCATCATATTAATTTGTTCCAAATGATAGTACTATGGAGTTTCATGTCCATCCGAACTGTGTAATTCTTAGTGAGACCCACAGCCTGAATTCTTAATTATACTTACAAAACCCAATAATCAGAAATGGTTATGAAACATTTTAATTTAGTGGCATATAGTGCAGTATTAGGAAATGTGGATCTCACACTTAATTAGGCATTCAATTAAGAACAAAAAAAAAAGTTGCCAAAGCCTATATTTAATATTATGTTATTGATGTAATTGATGTTATTGATTCTTCTACTACTATCTCAACTTTTTTAAACACAAAATCAAACATCTCACACAAAAATTGAGCACATTTAACTTTTCATAATTACAAATGGTGGCAAGTAAGATATTCACATAGGCAACTAAAGATATATATTGGTGTAAGCACATGTATCCTCATCCGTTTTACGGTCTGAGATTAATCCTGTTTGGGCCAAGAGTGATAAACGGTAAAGCCCTCCCAACAGTGGAGACTCTAGGACTTGAACCCTGTCCAAGTACCTGGGGAAGAAGTTCACTTCCATCTCTTCCAGCCATTTGTTAATTTTGATATATTTGTATAAATATATTTAAGATTAGTTATAACTTCTTAATATTGTAATTTATTTTGATGAAATTTTGATTTTATAATTGAGATTTTCTTTCAAATTATTATTGAATATAATGCCAGTGGAGTTTTTAGTTTTCAAAAGTGTAACATCCCAAAAACCACTATATAATAGAATATTCACTTGTAAACTTCACTTACTTACCGGTTGGGCTGTCTGTGATGCTTAACAACTTCTACTACATTAGGAATTAATAAAGTCTCTTCCTTTAGATGTATATACATTCCCTTCCTATTTAAAGTAGTACTGTACAACTTTGCTGAATATATAAAAGAATATAACATACCTTCGAAATCCAATCTCAGGAAGGTAAGTCTCTTAGTTCAATCAGATATCTGTGGAGTGGAAAATAAGGAGTGAGCGACAATGTGCTCAGTAAAGAAGGTGTATGCTTTTAAAAAAATATAAAAGCTAAAATCTCAAAACCATTTAATCATCCTAACGATCACACTCATTAGGAAATAATAAACACAGTTAGCATAACAACAGGATTCACCAGATCATTTCATAAATCTTTTAATTGAGACTAGGCAATAATTCAAATCATGCAAAGAACACAAGTCATCCGCTTTTGGGGTGCACCCGTAGGCCATCGCCCCTCACGGCTATCTCATCTAGATGTATGGCCATAATCTATAGGTGGTCCTCGGGTCCACTTGCCAAGTGACCTCGAGACCGCTGAAGACTTGGCAGGTCTATCAGCCCTGTGACGCCCCAGGGTGCACTCGCTGGTCTATTTGACCCGAGCCATCGCCCTAGTTAGGTCACGCAAAGTACATGAGTAATAATGCATGAACTCATGGCCTAATGTCTCAAAATCAAGTTATCATTTCCTTAAAATGATTTAGTTTCCAAAAGGGTTTATAACTAGTAAAACAACCCTCCATTTTCAACATTTTCTATGAAAGAAAGGCACGTTGGGAGCCGGTTCGCCCACGGCTAGTTCGCCCAGGGTCAGCTCGCCCATTAGCCAATTCGCCCAAGGGACTACTCGCCCGGGAATCGATTTCGCCCAAAGGACTACTTGTCCGAGAGTCGATTCGCCCAAGGGACTACTCGCCCGAAAATTTGATATTTTCTATTTTCAAAATAATTAAAATACTTCATTTTTCATTTATGAAATTACATTTTAAAACCGTTCGCTAGAGCCTGCTCGCCTTTATCAGTTCGCCCTGACTACTCGACAAGATGGCGAATAATAATCGCCCGCCTCATAGTTTTCAAAACAGAAGTACGGCTGGCTGAAAACAGTTCGCCCGCCTTTTTACTTTAAAACAAGGGTCGTCCTCCCAAACACTTTAAAAAGGGTTCGCCCGACTATGGCTTACCGGATTTCTCTTTAAACAAAGGCACTCGCCCAGATCTCAAAGAAAGAGCTCACCATTGGCTCGCCCGAGTTTCTGTCTAATACAAAACTACTCGCCCGCCTTAGTTAATTCGACCAACCAAAGAACTTATGGCGGCTTATAGCTCGCTCGAAAACAAAACAATTTATCAAACGATGCATGTCAGAAAATAAAACAAATTTCGATATTTTCTTAACGTTTTTACTCCACAGGACATGCATTTGCCTCACATACAACTTCCTTACCTCGTCTGATACAGCTTAGCTTCTCGCACGCCTTGCTCAATTCCCGTCTGCAAAGCATTTATTCACATTATTAATATTTTCCAACAAGGATTTATATTTATCCTAAAAATATGGCACTTTTGGCGAACTCAGTTCGCCATTCGCCCATCATAGCTCGCTGTCCATTAGCGGCTTCTTCGTGCGAGTTCGCCCTTGTAATGGAATACGTTGGCGACTTCTTTTTCTCCAACTCGCCCTACTGGCGATCATCAACTTTACATGGGCGACTTCTTATCGCCATTCTCGCCTATTGGCGATCAATTGTTCTCGCCCGCCGGACCACATACTGGCGGACTCATATAAACATTTTCCTAACCTCGTCCCATCCTTTGGGCGAGTACTCACCCATTTTTACTAGCAACTTTCTACTCGCCCGTCGTGTTTCCTTACTCATTCTGGGTTATTTTTCCATCTATTTTCTTATATTGTTCAACAATATTCAACTACAACCAGGCTATGTCTATAATTAAATATCAAGAGAACTATAAAAGCTATGAAACTCACCTTTACTGAGCTGCTCTTCCAACAACAGGATGCTTTCTTGCCTTTCTTAGCTTTTCTTCTCTTGTTCCTTAGCTCTTCAACACTTTAGAAGGGTTTGGCTAACTAAAAGATGAAATTGTATGGCTCATTTATGAAAGAACGGAGGAATGAAAGATGAATTCACAGGGAAACAGAATGGGCGAGAATGTTTCTGAGGGAAATGAAGTTTGCTTCCATCGATCTTCCCTCATGAACTCTCTTTATATAGCCCAATATGACCTGTTAGAAGCAACCACCTGTAATCTGTTATCATTGCACGTCTTTCATGCAATTAAAACCGAGAGAATTTGGTGACAAAAGGAACGGCAATAAGCTTCCCGTTGTAGTCCGTTTTCTT
Source organism: Heritiera littoralis (assembly GCA_031772115.1). Lineage (NCBI taxonomy): Eukaryota > Viridiplantae > Streptophyta > Magnoliopsida > Malvales > Malvaceae > Heritiera > Heritiera littoralis. The sequence continues at coordinate 6,018,851 of JAPDPK010000007.1, read as the reverse complement.
CCTTGCTTTTTGACAATTTTCACTTGCCATTTATTGCTTAACCCCTTGTCAGGAGAGGCAATTGGCGAGAAGTGCTTCACCGCCCCTTTCCTTGACTTTTCTCTTTTCTTTCCTCCTTTCTCCACGCCAACATCTCTTCCAGCCAACGTTGATTGGCTAACATCTCATCCTTTTCTTCATTCTGTCCTATATTCATTACTCTTCATTAAATGTGTTCATACCTTAATTAAATAGTCAATTCCCATCTAATCTTTATACACCATATGTACATTATAACATAAAATGAAAAGTGAAAATTCACATTCAGTTATTCCTTGATTTTACTAAAATAATTCATTTCCACTGTCAAAAATGTACACATACGTTATACAGTATAATAAAATTCGGATTTTACATTTCTCCCCACCTTAAGAAATTTGGTCCTCCAAATTTAACTTAGACCTGTCACTGAAAGAGCTCTGGATGCCTTTCATGCATAAGGCTCTCTAACTCCCAAGTAGCCTCCTCCTCGTTATGATACTGCCAGAGCACTTTGACCAACGAAATCGTCTTAGATCGCAACACCTTATCTTTCCTATCCAGAATCCGCACCGGTTTCTCAACGTAACTCATGTCCTCTCTGATCTCCAATGGCTCGTGTCGAATCACGTGAGAAGGATCTGGATTGTACTTTCTTAACATCGAGACATGGAATACGTTATGCACTCCTGACAACTCTGGTGGTAGTGCTAAACGATATGCCACATCTCCTACGCGATCTAAGATCTCATAAGGCCCAATATATCGAGGACTCAACTTTCCTCTCTTCCCGAATCTCATTATACCTTTGGACGGTGAAACCTTTAAAAACACATAATCACCCGCTATAAACTCCAATGGTCGGCGTCTAGTATCTGCATAACTCTTCTGCCGACTCTGAGCCGTTCTGAGCCTTTCACAAATCATCCGTACATCACAAGAAGCCTGCTCGACCAAATCGGGAGCTAACAGTTTACGGTCTCCAACTTCTTCCCAAGCTATCGGAGATCTGCATCGTCTGCCATATAAGGCCTCATATGGTGCCATGCCGATACTCGTATGAAAACTATTATTATAAGCAAACTCTGCCAGGGGTAAGTGATCGTCCCATGAGCCTCTAAAATCTAATGCACACACTCTCAACATATCCTCGAGCGTCTGTATCGTACGCTCGGACTGCCCATCAGTCTGTGGATGAAAAGCGATGCTAAAACTCAACTGGGATCCCATAGCCTCCTGAAATCTCTCCCAAAAATGAGAGGTGAAGCGAGAGTCCCTATCAGAGGTGATACTCACTGGAACACCATGTAACTTCACTATCTCCCTGACATACAACTCGGTCAAGGCACCAACTGAATCTGTAGATCTCATGGCTAAGAAATGAGCAGACTTAGTCAATCTGTCGACTATTACCCAAATAGCATCATACCCTTTCCGGGTCCGTGGTAATCCCATAATAAAATCCATAGTTACATGCTCCCATTTCCATGTAGGAATCGATAACGGTCGAAGCATACCTGCCGGCTTCTGATGTTCAATCTTAATCTGTTGACATGTTAGACATCTAGTAACAAAATCTGCGATGTCCTTTTTCATCTTAGGCCACCAGTACACTTTCTGGAGATTCTGGTACATCTTAGTACTACCCAGATGTAACGTGTATCTAGAGGTATGGGCCTCTGATAAAATCAACTCTCTAAGCTGCTGATCACCGGGAACACATATCCGACCTCTAAACCTCAGTATCTCATCGGTGCCAATCTCAAAATCCAACTCATCTCCTATTTGAATCTGGCTGGCCACCCCAATACAATAATCATCACTCCTCTGAGCTTCCTTAATTCGATCCATCAAATCCGGCTCGATACGAAAACTAGCTGTAAACCCATACTGGTCAGAGGAAACAACTGTCAAACTGAGATTAGAGAACTGCTCTATCAACTCATGTTCCCTGATCATCATGTACGATATCATGCCAACATGCTTACGGCTCAGTGCATCAGCTACTACATTAGCTTTACCTGGGTGATACAAAATCTCACAATCATAGTCCTTTAATAGTTCCATCCACCGTCGCTGTCTCAAATTCAACTCTTTCTGTGAGAATATATACTTCAGACTCTTATGGTCTGTATATATCTGAAATTTCTCTCCGTACAAATAATGTCGCCATATCTTCAGTGCAAACACCACTGCGGCTAACTCCAAATCATGTGTCGGGTAATTCTTCTCATGATCCTTCAGCTGTCGAGAACCATAAGCTATAACCCGACCATGCTGCATGAGCACACACCCTAAACCTTGAGCGGATGCATCAGTATACACTATAAATCCACCTGACCCGCTAGGAAGGGCTAATACAGGGGCACTAGTCAATCTCTTCTTAAGTTCACCAAAACTACGTTCACATGCATCATTCCACTCAAACTTTACATCCTTACGTGTGAGTCGTGTCAATGGAGCAGCAAGTCTAGAAAATCCCTCCACAAACCTGCGATAATATCCGGCAAGACCTAAGAAACTCCGTATCTCGGTAACCGTGTTAGGCCTCTCCCACTGAACAATGGCCTCTATCTTGGACGGATCAACTGATACCCCGTCCCTCGACACTACATGTCCAAGAAATATAATATGGTCAAGCCAGAACTCGCACTTACTAAGCTTAGCATATAACTTTCGCTCTCTGAGGGTCTGTAGAACAATCTGTAAATGCTGCTCATGCTCCTCTGAAGTCTTAGAGTAAATCAGTATGTCATCAATAAATACTATGACAAACTTATCCAAAAATGAATGAAATACCTCATTCATCAAACTCATAAAAGCTGCAGGGGCATTTGTCAGTCCAAATGGCATCACTAAGAACTCATAGTGGCCATAGCGAGTTCGAAAGGCTGTCTTATGCACATCCGACTCCTTAATCTTCAACTGGTGATAGCCTGATCGAAGGTCTATCTTGGAAAACACCTGTGCACCCCTGAGCTGATCAAACAAATCGTCAATCCGAGGTAGTGGATACTTATTCTTAACGGTAGCCCGATTCAACATCCGATAATCAATACACAACCGAAGGCTACCATCCTTCTTTCGAACAAATAATACTGGAGCTCCCCACGGTGACACACTGGGGCGTATAAATCCCTTATCTAATAACTCTTGGAGTTGTTTCTTGAGCTCATCCAACTCTGTCAGTGCCATCCTATATGGGGTCTAGAAATCGGTTACGTACCGGGTACTAACTCAATCACAAACTCCGTCTCTCGATCCGGTGGTAACCCTGGTAAATCCTCTGGAAATATATCCGAGAAGTCCTTAACCACAGGAATTTCTTGTATCTTTGGATGCTTCCTCTCAACATCCTCCACACTAGCAATATATCCTTCATAAACATTCATACACAATCACAATTTCAGTACACATGTCATTTCACAACATAAATTCTCATACTTTTATTAATTTACAATAACTTTACAATGTACTTTTCGGGATAAGAGAAGGTAATAAACTTAGTATTACAGTCCAAACTAACATGATTTGCAGCCAACCAATCCATTCCTAAAATGATATCAAAATCATATATATTCAACAAAATTAGGTTAGCTGTCACAACCTTCTCTCCTATAGTCAATTTACAACCCCTATATATAACATCTGTCATCTGGAAATCATTAAAAGGAGTTTTCACTCGCAATGTATATTCTAACAACTCCGGCTCTACTGGGGTCCTGTTGGCATATGCAGGCGATAAGAATGAGTGGGTAGAACCCGGGTCAATTAAGGCAATTACGGGAATATCAAAAAGATAAATTTTACCTTTAATCACATCGATAGAGGCGTCGGCAGTCTCCTGATCCAACGCGTACACCCGACCCTGAGTCACAACTTTCTTACCCTTTTCTGCGGCTGTCGCCCGCCTTGGTTGTGAGGGTGTCGCTTTCTCGGGTGCATTCTGAGCTGCCGGGGCCGCTATCTGAGGTACTGCAGGAGGTATAGTAGAAGCAGTCGACTCTCTACGCATCGGGCAATCCTTAATAAAATGCCCCGTCTGTCCACATCTAAAACATACTCCAGTCATTACAGGACAAGGGCGCGATCCATGCGACCTTCCACAATGTCTACATAAGGGCGCAACACTCCTCTGAGTGGTAGTGGGGCCACTAGCAGGAGTAGAAACTGCTGGTCTATCAATTTTGCCCTCTGAAATCTGTATGCCCGAAGATCTGGTCTTCTTAAACTGCTCTCTACCTGGTCTATCCTCCATAAACCTCTTAGCTTTTCCTTTTCCTCTGCCTTTACTCTTGCTACTGTAATCGGGCTGGAACTGCTCATAGTCTCTCTCACATAGCTGAGCCCGTTGAACTATCTCATCATAAGTCTGTATAACAAATGGGGCTAGCTTTACTCTGATGGATGGCCTCAAACCCGCTTTAAATCTCGAAATCTTATACCGGACATTTGTACTAGTCTGTGGATCAAAACGGCTCAAGGTAGTAAATTTAGCCTCATACTCATTCACCGACATACTACCCTGTGCTAAATCCATAAATTCCTGCTGTAATTTATCTTGAGCAGTGTCAGGAATATATTGCCTTCTAAAAGCTTCCACAAACATATCCCATGACAGATCCTGATGCTGAGCAAATAATACCGTCTGGGTGGCCTTCCACCAATGTCTCGCATCATCTGCCAGTTGGAACACAGCTAGACCCACTTTCTCTGTCTCTGAACATCTCATAATCTCGAGTAATCTATCAATCTCTATAACCCACTGTTCTGCCACCAATGGATCCCTAGTACCTTTAAACTTCGGTGGATCCAATTTCTTAAATGATTTCACCAATGCCACATTACAATATGACTCTGCATTTCGTGGCTGCTGAATCAGTGGCTGTGGTGGAGCTATCGGTGGCTGAGGTGCTGGTGGTGGAATAGGCTCAGGCTCAGGCACAGCTGGTGCCGGCTGTGGCGGTGCAGGTGCCTCTACTGGGGCTGCGGGAGCTGTAGCTCTCTCTCTCTGCCCTATCTGCGGCACTATCCGCCTGATACATAGCCATAAAATCGGCTACCAATCTCTCTACTTGGTTCATACGAGCATCAATGCTCTCTAACTGTAGAGGACGTGGAGGTCTTGGGGCAGGTTCCGGTGTCTGTGGTTCCGGAGTCTGTGCCGCCCTACCTCGGCCTATACCTCTCACTGAGCGCATCCTCCTCCTTCCACTCATATCTGTACCACAGAAATCGTTTATCACTTATCATTAACACATCAATTATATATTCGGTTTATACAGTACTACATGGGAATGTATACTATTTCACCATTTACTTTAAGCATCGTTAGACATCCGACCAACCCTGCTCTGATACCATTAAATCTGTAACATCCCAAAAACCACTATATAATAGAATATTCACTTGTAAACTTCACTTACTTACCGGTTGGGCTGTCTGTGATGCTTAACAACTTCTACTACATTAGGAATTAATAAAGTCTCTTCCTTTAGATGTATATACATTCCCTTCCTATTTAAAGTAGTACTGTACAACTTTGCTGAATATATAAAAGAATATAACATACCTTCGAAATCCAATCTCAGGAAGGTAAGTCTCTTAGTTCAATCAGATATCTGTGGAGTGGAAAATAAGGAGTGAGCGACAATGTGCTCAGTAAAGAAGGTGTATGCTGTTTTAAAAAAATATAAAAGCTAAAATCTCAAAACCATTTAATCATCCTAACGATCACACTCATTAGGAAATAATAAACACAGTTAGCATAACAACAGGATTCACCAGATCATTTCATAAATCTTTTAATTGAGACTAGGCAATAATTCAAATCATGCAAAGAACACAAGTCATCCGCTTTTGGGGTGCACCCGTAGGCCATCGCCCCTCACGGCTATCTCATCTAGATGTATGGCCATAATCTATAGGTGGTCCTCGGGTCCACTTGCCAAGTGACCTCGAGACCGCTGAAGACTTGGCAGGTCTATCAGCCCTGTGACGCCCCAGGGTGCACTCGCTGGTCTATTTGACCCGAGCCATCGCCCTAGTTAGGTCACGCAAAGTACATGAGTAATAATGCATGAACTCATGGCCTAATGTCTCAAAATCAAGTTATCATTTCCTTAAAATGATTTAGTTTCCAAAAAGGTTTATAACTAGTAAAACAACCCTCCATTTTCAACATTTTCTATGAAAAAAAGGCACGTTGGGAGCCGGTTCGCCCACGGCTAGTTCGCCCAGGGTCAGCTCGCCCATTAGCCAATTCGCCCAAGGGACTACTCGCCCGGGAATCGATTCGCCCAAAGGACTACTTGCCCGAGAGTCGATTCGCCCAAGGGACTAGTCGCCCGAAAATTTGATATTTTCTATTTTCAAAATAATTAAAATACTTCATTTTTCATTTACGAAATTACATTTTAAAACCGTTCGCTAGAGCCTGCTCGCCTTTATCAGTTCGCCCTGACTACTCGACAAGATGGCGAATAATAATCGCCCGCCTCATAGTTTTCAAAACAGAAGTACGGCTGGCTGAAAACAGTTCGCCCGCCTTTTTACTTTAAAACAAGGGTCGTCCGCCCAAACACTTTAAAAAGGGTTCGCCCGACTATGGCTTACCGGATTTCTCTTTAAACAAAGGCACTCGCCCAGATCTCAAAGAAAGAGCTCACCATTGGCTCGCCCGAGTTTCTGTCTAATACAAAAACTCGCCCGCCTTAGTTAATTCGACCAACCAAAGAACTTATGGCGGCTTATAGCTCGCTCGAAAACAAAACAATTTATCAAACGATGCATGTCAGAAAATAAAACAAATTTCGATATTTTCTTAACGTTTTTACTCCACAGGACATGCATTTGCCTCACATACAACTTCCTTACCTCGTCTGATACAGCTTAGCTTCTCGCACGCCTTGCTCAATTCCCGTCTGCAAAGCATTTATTCACATTATTAATATTTTCCAACAAGGATTTATATTTATCCTAAAAATATGGCACTTTTGGCGAACTCAGTTCGCCATTCGCCCATCATAGCTCGCTGTCCATTAGCGGCTTCTTCGTGCGAGTTCGCCCTTGTAATGGAATACGTTGGCGACTTCTTTTTCTCCAACTCGCCCTACTGGCGATCATCAACTTTACATGGGCGACTTCTTATCGCCATTCTCGCCTATTGGCGATCAATTGTTCTCGCCCGCCGGACCACATACTGGCGGACTCATATAAACATTTTCCTAACCTCGTCCCATCCTTTGGGCGAGTACTCACCCATTTTTACTAGCAACTTTCTACTCGCCCGTCGTGTTTCCTTACTCATTCTGGGTTATTTTTCCATCTATTTTCTTATATTGTTCAACAATATTCAACTACAACCAGGCTATGTCTATAATTAAATATCAAGAGAACTATAAAAGCTATGAAACTCACCTTTACTGAGCTGCTCTTCCAACAACAGGATGCTTTCTTGCCTTTCTTAGCTTTTCTTCTCTTGTTCCTTAGCTCTTCAACACTTTAGAAGGGTTTGGCTAACTAAAAGATGAAATTGTATGGCTCATTTATGAAAGAACGGAGGAATGAAAGATGAATTCACAGGGAAACAGAATGGGCGAGAATGTTTCTGAGGGAAATGAAGTTTGCTTCCATCGATCTTCCCTCATGAACTCTCTTTATATAGCCCAATATGACCTGTTAGAAGCAACCACCTGTAATCTGTTATCATTGCACGTCTTTCATGCAATTAAAACCGAGAGAATTTGGTGACAAAAGGAACGGCAATAAGCTTCCCGTTGTAGTCCGTTTTCTTCCTTGCTTTTTGACAATTTTCACTTGCCATTTATTGCTTAACCCCTTGTCAGGAGAGGCAATTGGCGAGAAGTGCTTCACCGCCCCTTTCCTTGACTTTTCTCTTTTCTTTCCTCCTTTCTCCACGCCAACATCTCTTCCAGCCAACGTTGATTGGCTAACATCTCATCCTTTTCTTCATTCTGTCCTATATTCATTACTCTTCATTAAATGTGTTCATACCTTAATTAAATAGTCAATTCCCATCTAATCTTTATACATCATATGTACATTATAACATAAAATGAAAAGTGAAAATTCACATTCAGTTATTCCTTGATTTTACTAAAATAATTCATTTCCACTGTCAAAAATGTACACATACGTTATACAGTATAATAAAATTCGGATTTTACAAAAAGTGAGGTTATGATGATAACACATACTTTTAATGGAATATATTAAAAAAATAAAAAATAAATGAAATGTAGTATGTGTCTCATCTTAGTATTGCTTGTGCATTCTAAAAATTTTATTAGTAATGTATTAGATAATAATCCATTTCTTTTAATGTGAGATTTTTCAATTTTACAGAAAATTGAGTTATTATATTATTAAAAGTTTATGAAACTCTATTTTTTTTGTCGTAGGGAGGTATAAAGAAAAAAAATGGATAATATGGTTTTATTATCACCTATGATTTGATAGTTTTGTTCTTTGATTCTTTGAGCTAGAAGGCAAATTTGTTTATTTGCAATCCAAAACGAATAAAATTACTTGGCATTGCCTCATTTCTCTTATAATAATGAATATAAATTTATACAAATAAGTATACAATTAATTATAAAAAATTAATTATACAAATTAATAATAATGTATATAAATTTATCATTACAAATGATGATCAATGTTAGCAATTATAACTTTATATTCTTTACATTTCAATAAATAATTACATTTGTTATTAATTCCAACGTACACAATTTTTTATACTTATGGGTATTTTTGGAATTTGTAATTACGTTACCAGCAAAGTAACTACATACTAAACGCTGCAATGTTACTTTTCCTGTAACTTAAACAAAACTTTACACTGCATATCAAACGCTGCAATGTTACTTTCCCAGCAATTACTTTCCCTGCAATGTACCAAACGCAACCTAAGGGCGAATAGTAATGGTTGCTAAGGGGAGCTATGCCCCCCTCCTAAAATTTTACAGTCCCCAATATATATTTAATATATATTGTTAAATAAAATTAAATGGTCATTTTAAATTATACTGGCCCCTCCAAAATTTTTAACCCTAAACCTTAATAGAGATTTAATAGATATTATTAAATAAATTTAAATGGTCTTGAAAATTATTTTTTTTTATTTTTTATGAGATCTCATAATTTAATTTTATGCACTATTATTTAAGAAGGCTAAAAATCATATTAACATATATCTATTTGTTACACCAAGTAATCATCATTTGCAAATCTTTTAAAATAATTAAGATGTTTGTCACAAGGATTAAATCATAATCATGTTAATTTAATATAAAAATAAAATTAATTTTCCAATTTTTTTTTTCATTAACATTCCAATAGTCTCAAATCAAATACCAAATATGTTTTTCCTTAACGATTAAGACTTGGTCTAACGGTTGTTATCCTTTTTTAGGAAGAGTTGGATCTAAGATTTAAGTCCCCTTCTCTTTGTATCTCCTTATGAACAAAAAAATTATGTTTTTTTAAAGCAAATCACAACTTCTTGTTCCTATATAATTTTCACTTTTAATTCTACGTTCCTAAATCTTTTTTTTTCCTTGTGCATATAAATTTTTTCAACATAAAAGTCAATTTGGAATCACTTTATAAAAGGTTAAAAAACCCAATTTCTAATCTCAAATGTCTTTATTTATTTTAATGATAATTTTTTAAAATTTTTATGCAAAGTATAATATTGTTTAACAATTTATTTCTATTTTTCTAAAAGAAAGTTGCTCATAATTATAATATTATTTTTTTTGATGTATTATGTTTCTTTATACACTTATTTATGAATTGATAATATTTATAATTTTAAAAAAATATTTTTTTTATTTAGTATACTCCTTGCAAATATATATATATATATATATTATAATACAACTAGTTTTTACTCGTGCGATGCACGAATTACTTTTAATTATTTAAATATATAAATATATAATTTAGTGTTATTTAATTTATTTGTTTAAAGCATATATAAAATATATCTAATTAATATAATCAAGATATCTAATTATAAAAGAATTAAATGTTAATCAAAAAATTATAAAATTCAAAACATAAGATAAACAACTATTAAGAAGAATAAAAAAGAAAAACATATCATATATGATATTACTGAGTACATCAACAAAATGTTAAAATAGAAATTAAATGTATATTTTAACAATTTCAAGTGTTAGAGTAACATTTTGAGGTATATTTTTATTATTGACCTAAATAATCATTATTATAAATATGCATTCTTTTATATATATATATATATATATATATATATGATTATTACATAAAAGTATTTATATTTATATATGAGTGCATAGTAACTTGTGTAATGCATAAATTAGTTTTATCTATTTAAATATGCATGCAACATATATATTTACAAAATTATATGTTTTATGCATAAATTTTATTTATTTTGAAAAATAATAATTTTAAATATTTAAATAATGAACATGATATTGATGGTTTAGTTTTATACTTTTCAATTTAGATAATAAAATATTTTTTAAATAAATTAAATTTAAAATTATTTAGTTTATAATGTAAATAGATATAAATTAATATTTTATTTAAATTTTCAAATAGATAATATTAAAATTATGTTTCTTTTTAAATATTTTTGAATTAGATAGCATTTAAAATTAGTTTAATTTATTCTTTTTAAAAAAGATTCAAAACTTAGAGAAATTTTAGGAAAACGGAAAAGTAGAGAAGTTAATACTTATTATTTCTTTTAACTTAGTTGGACACGAAATTAATTATACTTACATGTTATTCAAATAGACTATCCATGTAAGCATCTGTGTAGGTATCTTACCCAATTTGTTATGTATCTTATAATTTAATATGTATATTAGATTAGATTAGATTAGATTTATTTATTTAGAAAAATAATAATTTTGAATATTTAAATAGTATACATGATATTATAGCTTATTTTTATACTTTTCAAATTAGACAATAAAATGTTTTTAAAATAAATTAAAATTATTTATTTTATAATATTAATAGATATTAATTAATATTTAATTTAGTTTCCAAATAGATAATATTAAACTTATATTTTTAAAAAATATTTTTGGATTAGATAGTATTTAAAATTAATTTAAGATATTTGTTTAAAAAGATTGAGAAATTCTAGGGATTGGAGAAATTTTAAGAAAATGAAAAAGTATAGAAGTTAATACCCTTTTGACTTAGGTGAATATAAAATTAATGATGCTTATATGTCATTCAAAGAGGCTATCCATGTAAGAGCCTATGTAGGCATCTTACCATAGTTACTATGTAGTTTGTAATATAATATATATATTAGATAAGACACATTTTATGAAAAAAATTAAAATCACTATAACATTAGTTGGCCCCCTCAAAATGAAGTGTCAAGATTCGCCATTGAATCGAACCTTAAACCTAATCTTTTTAAGCAAAAGTAATAATAGCTAAGTTAAACCTTGATTGTTAAAGATGATGAAACTCTATTAATAAGTTATTAATTAATTAAAGACATTTATATTTTTTAATCATAATTTAAAAATATATTAATAACACATATTTTTGAGAGATATTTGTCATGTGCGAGGAACGTGATCATGTTGTAAGTTTTACTCTATAAAAGATTTTTTTGTTTAATTTTTTTTTGGTCAAACGATATTTTAACATTTAACTCATATATTTAGTAAGACTTGAATATAAGACCTCTAATCTCTTTGCTCATTAAAAATCTCATGACATATTTCTTACCACTAAACTAAGTCTTTATCGATAGCTTTAATATTTTTTGGTTAGTGTGATTACTAATTACCCACAAATAGAAGATGAGAATGGCCCAAATCCATCTCCAACAATGTTTTTTAACAACATTTAATGTCCACAGAAGCCCGCTTACCCACTACCTTGGGCTGCCAAAATGGAAAAATCAGAAAATGTGTTTGTTGAAATGTTCCTTCAACAAACTTTGTTTGGAACGGACAGAGGATTCTGATGTAGTATTTTGTATATCAGTTTAGTACCTCTGAACTGATGGGTATTTGTTCTTCTTGAAGCTTTGCCAGAATAATGCTGTTGAGGGGTTTGGTTAGTGTTTGCAGCTGAAAAGTTCCCTTTTTTTGACCAATAAACTTAACGCCATCATATTTCACTCATCCGGGTATGCATTTACCACGTTGCATTTGATTTTGTTTAGAGTTTGATGTTAGCGTAATTAGTTTATGTCTAGCATTTGAGATCAGTGTGTTTTTTTTTTTGACAAAAGAAAATTATGGCTTTGAATTTCTTCTAGTAATAAATAGGCCAAAAACATTCATGGGATTTTATAGAATGGATGACCTTCTTGCTATAAGCCCATACATGTTTGATGTTTCCTATGATGTAATTTTGGTATATTTTCCGAAAGGAATTTTTTTTATTTGTTAGATTGAATTCTGATATTTAGGCATTGTAACAGGAAAACCACTGGAAAAACTTCAAGCTTGGATGTTTTATTCTAGTTTTTTAACAAGGGCGATACAAAGATGTGTTGGTAGAATGTCTTGCGGAGGAATCGTCTCGTCAGGATGAGAGGAAAGCCAAAAGCAGAATGGAAATAAAGAGGTCTCTTGAACTTCGTGTAAAGAAGAGGTTTCAAAACCAAATGGCCAAAGTGATTGCCAATCTAGATACACTTCAAGATGCTTATAATTGTACTAGGCTCAACTCAAATGTCGACATATCAGTGAAGGATGATTCTGTTTGTTTTAAGTCCCTGGCAGAAGAGCTCCTTGGGGGGAGTTTTGATGTCGGCGCATATACCTTCTCTGTCTCAACATAAGGTGCAAACAAAGAAGTCCTTGTCCTTCCAAATCTGAAGACAAGAATTGTTCAAGAAGCTATCATAATAGTTTTGGAATTTGTTGACAAGCCCCGTTTTTCTAAAATTTAACATGGCTGTCGAAGTGGGAGGGGTAACTCCACTGCATTAAGATACATGAGGAAAGAGATTTGTTCTCCAAGTTGGTGGTTCACATTAATTTTAAACAAGAAGGTTGATGCTAGTATCCTTGCTAAGCTCATTTCAAAATTGGAGGTCATGGTAGAAAACAACATGTTATATACTATTATCAAAAGCATGTTTGATGCCAACGTGCTCAATTTTGAGTTAGGAGGTTTTCATGTAAACACTATATTTTGTTTGGGTTTAGTGAATTATTGGACTTGTTAGATTTTTTTTTAATCTATTGGATTGAGTGAGTCTATTTAATTTCAGAGCTTGAATTATATTTTTGGTCCAAATTAGTTTAAAGCTCAATTATTTAAGTTCAGATTTTAAATTAAAAAAAAGATAATGAAAATCCAAAAAAGATAATAAAATAAATTTCAAAATAAAGATAATTAGACTTAGTTAGATTTATTTTAAAATGATAAAGATAAAGATAAAAAATAAAAAATAAAAAAAATTTAAGTTGACGATGAGATTGCTCCAAACTAATTTTAAATTTTAAAATCTTATCACCATTTCGTGTTGCCTTATAAAATACAATAATTATACAAGGGAAGGGGGAGGCCTTCGATTTTTCTACAATCCCATAAGCCTCCTTTGCCTCGCCACCTCCCGCCCCTGTTTAGCCAAACCGCTAGCTTCTGCCACCTTCACATGAGCCGTACTGCCTTGCTCGGTTCTGCCTCATCACCAAACAAGCATCGTGCCTGCTCCAGCAAATTTCCACCTGCTGTCCGCCCCTGGTTCACCACTCCTCCATTGCTCATTGCGGTTTTGCACCACAGCACCGCTCCAGTTCCCCTGTTCTGCAGTCTTTTTCCTTGTTCCACTCTACCACCGAATCCGGTTACTGTCGGTGTTGCTGCCTCTGCTGTGAAGACTACCGGTTAATGCTGCGTTGTCTCGACCTTGCCTGGCTGTTGCCGTCCTTTGCTGCCGAGAGTCACTTCGCCATTGAATCTACGTTGTTGATGGCTGCTGGAATATAGCTGTAACGTGGAACAAGGGATGAAAACAAGCAAGGTAGTAACGCGGGAAATCCAAGCAACTTCGACACTGCCAACAATCCAAGTCCGTCGTTGGCTCTAGCTTGTTACTTTGCATCAGCCTACTTAAAAATCAAGTCAGTGCTGTGTTTTCAAGCGCGACAACTCAAGCAAAGTTGAGCTTTCCACCCGTGAAGAGCCTGATTTGCTGGAAAAGTCTCCCCTCTTTACTTATTTGTACTTTCATTTGTCTATTAGTTTTTTAACGATTAGCCTATCTACATGTCAGTAGCTACCCATATATATATATATATGTATATGTTGGATTATGCCTTTAGAACCATTCATTAGATGATTGACTTTGGCATTATTTATTTATCATGACATTTTATTTATTATAGTTCATTATTATATTTGTTTTATAACTGCGTAATGTAATCTTATATGATAATGTCCTTAGAATAGTAATAACACACTATTCTTAAAATATCCCTAGTCAAGTATTATTGTGAACAAGGATAACAATGATACGATAAGACTAGTATGTGGTTGACTGATGACCATTGTCATCGATATAGGATATCAAGTCATCACATAGGTACATGTTAGAGAACTATGTACTGGATCGACCCTCCATGAGAACGCTACATGGATTGTTATATGAGTGTCATAAGCGATTCTCATAGTGATGATGGTGTATGTGATCCTTTGACTTGAGATCATCAGAGATCCCAACATAGAGAATTGCATACTTTAATGCTGCTAGATGTCATTCGTAACAGGATGGACTATAAAGGTAGTAATTGGGTATGCCTTGATCTATGTAGAGGGATGTTGAGTGATCAAGATAGAATTTATCCCTCTTATATAACAAGAGTGATGTCTTGGGCCCTTTGATAGAGTGAGACTAAGAAATGCATGGCCGTGCTCGAATAAGTCAATATAAGATATTGATTTTATTTATTTAATTAGTCTACTCAGGAATCAAGAAACGCTGATTAGACTATACAAGTGTGACACATTCCATGACTTGTGTCTAATCAAGACATCAAAGGATAAAGGGATTAGACTACACGGTAACATCTATCACGAGTAAGGTTATGTCGAGTCATTGACATTCTCGTTGCATGGGTAGCAATGATGTGTTGCTAGATACCGCTCATTGCCTGTGACAATTTTGTCATTGCCATTGTTTTGAGAACCTATTGGGTCGCACACTTAGAACGGATCGATGAGGAGCTTAATTAATCCTATTCTGAATTGGATTAAGGATATAACTAATCCTATTCTGAATTTGATTAGGGATATAACTAATCCTATTCTAAGTAGGATTAGAGTTCTGTTTGGCAGTAAATTTTAGGGTAAAATTTACTGCCTATAAAAGGATGTTTTTTTCTAAAACATAGCCGCACAATTAGAAAACAGAAAAGTTTTTCTTTTAATCGAAGCTAGCAGTTCGGTTATAAAGAATCAAAAACGCTCCTTAAGGCTTCTGATCGTGAGACGTTCAAGAGTCGTGAGATCCGTTCGTGTGGATACCATAGAGGCAGGAACGAAAGGTTGTTGCTTGTGACTCGACCAAAGACAGAAATCAGAGAAAACGTTAGGTAAAATCTCGAAACCCTAATCAAGCAACTCTCCGAATCGATCCTGGTGGAGGCCGAATGATTTAAATTCCGCTGCATGTTTGTTTCGGTTTCCTACACTGGTATCCGAGCCAGATTCGGAGTCCCTGATTAGTTTTGATAAGAGCATGATCTCTGGTTACTTTCTGTTTATGATTACATGCAATCGTTTTCATGAGATTAATACGGATTAGAATGTATATGATATATTCAGAGGCTAGAAATCGAATTGTTGAAGTTATATATATATATATATGATATATATCAATTTCGATTCAACTTATATGTGAGATATAATCTGTGATGCGAATTATTAATAGCGGTTTCTGTTCTGCATAAACGTTATGGAAGAAACAAAATAATGTCGAAAGTGTATAAAGATCCTGATAAGATTGAAACACTTTTAGATAAGAGTTCTAATGCGACTAAAATTATAGTCAGTATGAGATACTGGCTGGAACATCCTGATAAGATTAGGACACTGCCGGATAAGGAGCGTTGGCAATGTCAATACTGTTGACCTTTTGCCGCCCCTGGGAACCCCGCAGTCGGGTCATAATTCTTTTCAAATGTGCCTCATTAATAAAACTAAAAGTTGAAATTGCATTACACTTGTTTGTATAAACACGGTGGTTGTTGTTTGAGCATGGTGCATAGTTATAGCCCTAGCCCAATATGATTGTATTTTGGTGGTTGTAAATTTTAATAAATACGACCTGCGTGTCGTGCCTTGTTCTTGAAAATCTAGTTGTACATTCTTTTCTCATCTTACTCCCCTCGAATGTAACTCGAGGTTTCTCTTAAACTATGTAATTGGAGCTGACAACCATGCAAAGGATGACCAAAGAGGCACTTGGAGAAGATGCTATTACCCTTATGTTAACCCTTAGGGTTTCTCATTGGCTTGGGAAATCCATTTAGTTTGGGCTATAACTATGTCACGTTTATTTTATTGCTTAATTGCATGAGATGTATGGTTTATTTTGTACGTTTATGATATGAAAATCATATGATAATTTTAAAAGTAAAATTGGTGAGATCTTATTCAATAAACTAAGAAAAATCCCTCAAATTAAATTAAGTCAATAATAGATGCCTACCAATGAATAGCACTCGTCAAGACTAGAATCGATTTTTTTATGTTTGCCAAAGCAAAATATCATATCTATCTTAGTAAGACGCGATGGGATAATAGTGATATCCAAAGGCTATAAATTGGGTTGACTTAACTAGATTTCTTCAATAAGATTGGGAATTTAGAGGCATAAAGTTGGGCTTCAATTCATGAGATGAATTAGAACAAGTGTTGTTCACCCAACTATCCAAGAGTTACATGAGATGTAATTGGTAAGTGTTGCCTACCTAAATAGCCAAATCTTGGGCGATTAGCCAAAGCTAACTCTAGATAAGGTGAAATATGGATCTTGGCCCACTAGAGAAATTATGTGATGATTTTTCCGAATTAATAGTGAGGGTTGTTGATTCGATAAAAATAGTGGGAGCATCATTTATTAAATATTTAATTAAATGAATGCATTCATGATACTTATATTTTGCATATTTCTATTGTAGATTATCATGGCATCAAACACAAATAACACACTTTCATTGCGATCTGTCCTTGAGAAGGACAAGTTGAATGGGACAAACTTCCTGGATTGGTACAGGAACCTGAGGATAGTCCTCAAGCAAGAAAAGAAGTTGTATGTCCTTGAAATTCCCTTACCTGAGGAACCACCCTCTAATGCTCCAAGGGCAGAAAGAGATGCTTATAAGAAGCATCAAGATGATGCATTGGATGTTAGTTGCCTTATGCTTGCCTCCATGAATCCTGAGCTTCAAAAGCAACATGAGGAAATGGATGCGTTCGATATGATCGAGCATCTCAAGCAACTCTATCAAGAGGAAGCTAGGCAAGAAAGGTACAATGTCTCTAAGGCATTGTTTCAGTGTAGGATGGCAGAGGGGACTCCCGTTGGTACTCATGTGCTCAAGATGATTGGGTACATTGAAAACCTTGAAAGGATTTCCTTTGGGCCAAGAGTTGGCCACTGATTTGATTATGCAATCGTTGCCAGACAGTTACAGTCAATTTGTTGTTAATTACAACATGAATGAAATTGACAAGACTCTGCCACAGTTACTTAGCATGTTGAAAACAGCTGAATCCAACATGAAAAAGGCCAAGCCCAAAGATGTCTTAATAGTTAAGAAATCTAAGGGCAGGGCTAATGCAAAGGGAAAGAAAAAAAGGTAATAAAGCCAATGGCAAGTTCAAGCCCAATGATACTGCACTGAAGCCTAAAGGTGGGGTTGCCAAAGAAGGGAAATGCTTCCATTGCGGTGAGACCGGACATTGGAAGAGGAACTGCAACAAATACCTGGAAGAGCTAAAGAAGAAGAAAGGAAGTGAGACTACCACTTCAGGTATTTATGTTATAGAAGTTAATCTATCTACTTCTTCATCATGGGTATTAGATACTGGATGTGGTTCTCACATTTGTGTAAATGTGCAGGAACTCAAAAGGAGTAGATCGTTGACTAAGGGCGAGGTCGACCTGCGAGTGGGAAATGGAGCAAGGGTTGCTGCATTAGCTGTAGGAACTTATATTTTGACATTGCCCACAAGGCTTGTTTTAGAATTAGATGATTGTTATTATGTGCCTTCCATCACTAAAAACATTATTTCTATTTCTTGTTTGGACAAGAAGGGTTTTTCATTTATAATAAAGGACAACTGTTGCTCCATTTATTTAAATGATATCTTTTATGGTAGTGCACAACTAATTAATGGTCTTTACATTCTAAATCTTGATATGCCTATTTATAACATAAATGCTAAAAGGATTAAATCTAATGATCAAAATCCAACATATCTCTGGCATTGTCGCTTGGGACACATAAATGAGAATCGCATTTCCAAACTCCATAAAGATGGAATTTTGGACTCATTTGATTTTGAATCGTATGAGACATGTGAATCTTGTTTGATGGGTAAGATGACTAAAGCCCCTTTCAAAGGACATAGTGAAAGGGCAAGTGATTTATTGGGCTTAGTACATACAGATGTATGTGGACCTTTAAACACACAGGCCAGAGGTGGGTTTATGTACTTTATTACATTTACTGATGATTTCAGTAGATATGGCTATGTGTATCTTATGAGACACAAGTCAGAATCTTTTGAAAAGTTCAAAGAATTCAAGAATGAAGTACAAAACCAACTTGGCAAGAGCATTAAGGCACTTCGATCAGATCGAGGTGGTGAATACTTAAGCCAAGAATTTTATGACTATCTTAAAGAGTGTGGGATTGTCTCACAACTCACTCCTCCAAGTACACCACAATGGAATGGTGTATCTGAAAGGAGAAACCGAACTTTATTAGATATGGTTCGATCAATGATGAGTCATACAGATCTTCCAGAATCCTTTTGGGGACATGCATTAGAAACAGCTGCTTTTACACTGAACCGTGTTCCATCTAAATCGGTTCCAAAGACACCATATGAGATATGGACTGGTAAACGTCCCAGTATGTCTTTTATGAAGATTTGGGGTTGTGAGGCTTATGTAAGACGTCAAGTCTCTAACAAACTTGCACCTAAATATGATAAGTGCTATTTTGTGGGATATCCTAAACTAACTAAAGGATATTATTTTTACAATCCCACTGAGCGCAAAGTGTTTGTAGCTCGAACAGGTGTCTTTCTAGAAAGAGAATTCATTTCTAGAAGAACTAGTGGGAGAAAAGTAGAACTTGAAGAAATTCAAGAGCTACAAGATAGCGCACCCGATGTTGAGATGGAGCCTGAGCAAGCACCACAAGTTGTTGTGGGACCAGAACCACAAGCTGTTGTGGAGCAACCGCCTGCTCAAGAGACACAAGCCTTGCGTAGATCAGTTAGAACACATCGTGAGCCACAGAGATATGGATTTCTAATGACTCAGAACGGTGATGTATTGCTCATGGACCAAGATGAGCCTACTACCTATCAAGAGGCTATTACAGGGCCAGACTCTGAGAAATGGCTTGAAGCCATGAGATCTGAGATGGAATCCATGTATGCCAACCAAGTTTGGACCTTGGTTGACTTACCCGAAAGGGTAAAACCTATAGGGTGTAAATGGGTTTTTAAGAAGAAAATCGACATGGAAGGAAATGTTCATACCTATAAAGGGCGATTGGTTGCTAAAGGTTTTAAACAAATTCATGGTATTGACTATGATGAAACTTTTTCACCAGTCGCGATGATCAAATCCATTAGGATCTTGCTTGCGATAGCTGCATACGATGATTATGAAATCTGGCAAATGGACGTCAAGACCGCTTTTCTTAATGGAAAGCTACTCGAGGATGTGTACATGACACAACCTAAGGGTTTTGTTGATCCAAAAAATGCTGGAAAGGTTTGTAAGCTGCAACGTTCTATTTATGGACTAAAGCAAGCTTCTTGAAGTTGGAATCTTCGTTTTGATGATGCAATCAAAGAGTTTGGTTTCATCAAGAACGAAGATGAACCTTGTGTTTACAAGAAGGTCAGTGGGAGCACTATTGTCTTCCTGGTGTTGTATGTAGATGACATACTACTCATTGGGAATGACATCCCTACCCTTCAGTCTGTAAAGACTTGGTTAAGGAATTGCTTTTCAATGAAGGACTTGGGCGAAGCTACCTATGTACTGGGTATAAGGATCTATAGAGATAGATCAAGGAAATTAATTGGCCTAAGTCAAAGTGCATACATAGATAAAGTGCTAAAGAGGTTTAGCATGCAGGATTCCAAGAAAGGATTCTTGCCTATGACACATGGCATTACTCTCTCAAAAGAACAGTGTCCTACAACACAAGAAGAGAGAGAACGTATGAGTAAAGTTCCATATGCATCTGCTATTGGATCCATTATGTATGCCATGTTATGCACACGTCCCGATGTCTCGTATGCCTTGAGCATGACGAGTAGATATCAAGTTGATCCTGGTGAACGTCACTGGATCACTGTCAAGAATATTCTTAAGTACTTAAGAAAGACTAAGGATACATTCTTGATATATGGAGGTGAGGAAGAGCTCATTGTAACAGGTTACACTGATGCTAGCTTCCAAACTGATAAAGATGACTATAGATCGCAGTCTGGTTATGTGTTTTGCCTTAATGGTGGTGCTGTGAGCTGGAAGAGTTCAAAGCAGGCGACAGTGGCCGATTCTACAACAGAGGCTGAGTATATAGCTGCCTCTGAAGCTGCTAAGGAGGCTGTTTGGATCAGGAAGTTCATTACTGAGCTTGAAGTTGTTCCTAGCATTATAGATCCGATTGAGCTCTATTGTGACAACAATGGAGCCATCGCACAAGCTAAGGAGCCTAGATCTCACAAACGATCCAAACATATACTACGGCGCTTCCATCTCATTCGAGATATCATCGAGAGAGGAGATGTGAGGATATGCAAAGTACCAATTGACGATAACATCGCCGACCCACTGACGAAGCCTTTGACGCAGCAGAGACATGATCGTCACACTAGGTCACTAGGTATTAGATACATGAGTGAATGGTCTTAGTGCAAGTGGGAGATTATTGGATTATGCCCTTAGAACCATTCATTAGATGATTGACTTTGGCATTATTTATGTATCATGACATTTTATTTATTATAGTTCATTATTATATTTGTTTTATAACTGCGTAATGTAATCTTATATGATAATGTCCTTAGAATAGTAATAACACACTATTCTTAAAATATCCCTAGTCAAGTATTATTGTGAACAAGGATAACAATGATACGATAAGACTAGTATGTGGTTGACTGATGACCATTGTCATCGATATAGGATATCAAGTCATCACATAGGTACATGTTAGAGAACTATGTACTGGATCGACCCTCCATGAGAACGCTACATGGATTGTTATATGAGTGTCATAAGCGATTCTCATAGTGATGATGGTGTATGTGATCCTTTGACTTGAGATCATCAGAGATCCCAACATAGAGAATTGCATACTTTAATGCTGCTAGATGTCATTCGTAACAGGATGGACTATAAAGGTAGTAATTGGGTATGCCTTGATCTATGTAGAGGGATGTTGAGTGATCAAGATAGAATTTATCCCTCTTATATAACAAGAGTGATGTCTTGGGCCCTTTGATAGAGTGAGACTAAGAAATGCATGGCCGTGCTTGAATAAGTCAATATGAGATATTGATTTTATTTATTTAATTAGTCTACTTAGGAATCAAGAAACGCTGATTAGACTATACAAGTGTGACACATTCCATGACTTGTGTCTAATCAAGACATCAAAGGATAAAGGGATTAGACTACACGGTAACATCTATCACGAGTAAGGTTATGTCGAGTCATTGACATTCTCGTTACATGGGTAGCAATGATGTATTGCTAGATACCGCTCATTGCCTGTGACAATTTTGTCATTGCCATTGTTTTGAGAACCTATTGGGTCGCACACTTAGAACGGATCAATGAGGAGCTTAATTAATCCTATTCTGAATTGGATTAAGGATATAACTAATCCTATTCTAAATTGGATTAGGGATATAACTAATCCTATTCTAAGTAGGATTAGAGTTCTGTTTGGCAGTAAATTTTAGGGTAAAATTTACTGCCTATAAAAGGATGTTTTTTTTAAAACATAGCCGCACAATTAGAAAACAGAAAAGTTTTTCTTTTAATCGAAGCTAGCAGTTCGGTTATAAAGAATCAAAAACGCTCCTTAAGGCTTCTGATCGTGAGACGTTCAAGAGTCGTGAGATCCGTTCGTGTGGATACCATAGAGGCAGGAACGAAAGGTTGTTGCTTGTGACTCGACCAAAGACAGAAATCAGAGAAAACGTTAGGTAAAATCTCGAAACCCTAATCAGGCAACTCTCCGAATCGATCCTGGTGGAGGCCGAATGATTTAAATTCCGCTGCATGTTTGTTTCGGTTTCCTTCAATATATATAGAGACACACACAGACACTAGACACAAAGCTGCCATATATATATACTTGACACAAATATGCAGGATGAGTTTATTTTTATTTTGTAATTCTTAAAGTTAGTAAAATTGATTATGAGATAAAAGTTGTTACTCATAAAAAATATTTATTTGCTTCATATTGTTTAGTAAAAAAAATATGTTTACTAAGGATAGAGTTTATATCTCAAACAAAATATCCAAAAACAATTTTTTGAGAAATTTAGATTAGCTTGGATTAAAAAAATACACAATACTTAAGTTAAATAGTCTGACAAACAGATAATCTTTCTAGAAACAAACAAATTAAGATAATGATGCAACAATAATAAAAAGTAAAAGCACCAAAAAATATATATACGACATAATGGTTCAAACAATTTAACAAAGAAGTAAGAAAAATTAGCTGAGAATGCTTTGTTCATATTATTAATCAAGTGTAAGATTTTAAATCCATCTGTAAGCATTTTTATTTTAAGAATAACTAATTGAACTATTTATATTTACTCTAAAGTATAAAAAACAAAGTAAAATTATTTTTTTTTGAAAAAGTTAAGAGCTAAAAAGATCTTTTCATATAATAATTTTTATTCGAAAGCAAAATATATGCAAGTAAAAGAAGCAAATAGATAAAAATATAAAGGAATACCATAAAACAATAATAGAAGACTGTATTAAAAAGAGTTAAAGAGCCATGTAAAAAACATGTTAAGGATTTAACTAAAAAAATTGTTGAGAAAAAAATAAAAGGACCTAAATAAAAAAAAATTGTTGAGGGAAAAAAAATAAATAGACATGTGTCAAACAATGGGAGAGGTGGAGACAAAAATATATGATAGTATAGATATAGATATATATATATATTTATATTTATATTTATATTTATATAATGCATTGTAAAAAAATAAGAATAAAGTAAAGAAGAAATATAAATGTAGTTATGAATGGTGAAAATAAAAAACGTGCTAATATGATAATAAAATTAAAAGTAAAAATAATAAACAATGAAAACATAAATAAATTAATAATTCCAATGATTGGAATCTTTAAAATAATTACAAATGAGTAACACTTAAAGAATTCTTAGATGAGAAAATCTTTTTAAATGCATCCAGAATGATAGAAGATTTAGGAGGCATTTTCAAAAAAATAAAGGTTGACACTTTATTCTCCTAATAATAATAAAAATAAAAATAAAAATAAAAATATAACAATAATAATGGTAGAAATCTATTTTATATAATAATAATAAAAAAATTATATAATTAATTCTTATGGAATCCTTGAGGCGATTGCGAATGAGTAACACTCAAAGAATTATTAGGTGCGAGAATTCTTCTAAGTTTATCCAGAATAATACAAAATTTAGTAGATATTTTTAATATTAAATATTTAATCTTTAATAAAATAATAACAATAAGAAATAAGAAATAATTATGTAAAGAAAATAAAATAATAAAATAGTAATAAATGATTAAATAAAATAATAAATTGGGATAAGATCAAAAATAATAATAAATAAATAAATAAATAAATTAGGAAATAATATATTTAAAATCAATATTTTCAACAAGGGAGCCTCTTGAAGGGAGTTGAATGGTACTTCTTAAATACTCTTGAGGTGAAAAAAGTTTTTTTAGGAGTTCATCTAGAATGATGGAGAATTCTTAAAAGAATTTTCAATATTTAAACAATCAAAAATAAATATGAAAAGACCATTAAATTAAGACTAAGTCAAATAACATAAGATTAAAGTGATACCAATTTTGGGCGTTGTAGGGATGCTATAATCTTCCCTACATGTAAATGAACTACTGAACCCAAAACTTAAAATGTAAACCATTCTTTAGAATAATTTAGGTGACCAATCATATCTAGATTAAAAAAGATTGGTGGTGGCTTTATTTTTAATGTCTAGTGACTTAGTCTTAGTAAACGTAATGACATCCCAAAAGGCCACTGTCTTCCACAGGACGGAGTATTATCCCCGATATTAATGAATATATATCTTGACCTTTTCGGTCAAGAATTTTACAGATTGTCCATGAGATATGAAGCTCTTCATCCAAGCCTCGATAAGGATGAAGATGAGTCACATTCCAAGCTGCGCCACTGGTTTAGGAGACAGTTAAAAGGAAATTGATCTTAAATACACGGTTAATGATGATTCTGGCCCAAGAATTCATTGTTGTCGGTTCATGGATGAGATATTTTTTGCAATTTCCGGTTCCAACGATATTGCTCTAAGTTTCAAATCCGAGATTGTAGACTTCTTTAAGAATTCTTTGCACTTGAATGTTGATGATGAGCAAATAGAAATTCTACCATCTGATGGATCTAATGGGATTCGCTTTTTAGGAACTTTACTCAGAAGAAGTGTGCAAGAAGGTCTCGCTGCAAGAGCTGTGCACAAGTTAAAGAAAAACTAGAGCTATTTGCTTCACAAAAACAAGATGCTTGGAACACTGGGACTGTTAGAATCGGGAAGAAATGGTTGGCTTATGGTTTAAAGAAGGTTAAGGAGTCTGAAATCAAGCACTTAGCTGATAGTGGCTCTACTTTGAGTAAAATTTCGCTTTTACGTAAAGCTGGAATGGAAATTGATCACTGGTACAAGGTCTTAGTGGAAGTATGGATGCAAGCTGTTAAAGCCAAAGCAGCAGAGAATAAGGAATCAATCTTGGTAGAACCAGCCCTTCCGCAAGAAATAAAGGAATATTATTATGAATTTTGAAGCATGCAGATGAATATGTTTATTCTGAAACAGCTGCTACCCTTGCTCTTTTACCAAAGTAAAGCTCAAACACTGGATCTGTTACTCTCACTGAGATTGTTGCTCCAGCCAATGCCATAAAGAAGCGTCTGTTACGATATGGATTAACCATCTCTAAAGGATATCCTCGTATGGCTTCGCCACTTGTCTTTCAAGATAACTTCCAAATAATTGACTGGTGTTCAGGAATTGCTTCCCGCTGGCTTAGGTGGTACTGTGAGTGTGACAACTTCGATGAATTAAGCTTATAATTTCTACTTTATTGCGGAAATCCTGCGTTCATACTCTAGCAGCAAAATGTGGGATTCATGAAAGTGAAATAGAGAAACGATTTGACTCAGAACTATGTAGAATCCCCACAACAGAAGAGGTAGAGCAAGAGTTGACATATCAAACATCAGATTCTCATGATTTTGATAACGATGAAGCCTTGAAGTATGGAATTTCTTATAGTGGTTTGTGTCTGCTATCTCTGGCAAGAATTGTGAGCCAGTCAAGGCCTTGCAATTGTTTTGTTTTGCGGTGCTTAATGGCAGCACCAAGAGTGTATGCTCTTCATGCTATGGAAAGACAGAAATTTTCTGGTTGGTAGACAGGGTTCTCGAGTTGTATTCATCCAAGCTTGAATAAAAGGTGAATTGGATTGCGCAAGAAACATTTAAAGGACTTATATATTGGTCATTTATCACTTCAGTCCATTGACTTTGGTGCATGGAAGTGACATCTTTGAACAAGGTCTAAGTATCAAATATGAGCATAGTGTTGAGTAACTGCTACCCTTAGAAATGATAATACTTGCCAATGAGGCCTTGGCTTAGTGGCAAAGAAGAGGTTTTGAGACTTTGAGGTCTCAGGTTTGAGTCTCATCAAGTGTGAGCTTGAATTAGTCTAGTTATTTACTAGTTTGTTTAGTTTGTTATAGTTATTTATTAGTTTACTTAGTTTGAGTAATGTGATTTTCATAGTTACCTGTTCATTTAATGTAATATGCTGATTATGATTGTAACTTCTAATGAAAATATACTACTCAAAAAAAAATGATAATACTATGCTCATATTTGACTTCGAATAACTTGTGCATTTTATTCATGTACTTAGACAAACAAATGGCATAAAGCATATATGTTCGCTTGCACGTACCTCAAAGCCAACATATAACATCTTTAGCCTAATTAGAGTGTTCACAATAGCATTCACACTGTACATTCCATAGCAAATAAATAGTCTGGAGTCTGTTATTTCTTCTGTTTAAATGATACTTGGACCTTGTTCAAAGATACCACTTCCATGCACCAAAATCAATGGATTGAAGTGATATATGACCAAGATATAAGTCCCTTAAATGTTTCTTACACACTCCAGTTCACCTTTTATTCAAGCTTGGATGAATACAACTCGAGAACCCTGTCTTCCAACCCAAAAATTTCTGTCTTTCCATAGCATCGAAGTCAAATATGAGCATAGTATTATCATTTCTAAGTTACAGAAATTTGGCATGAATCATATGTTGAATGTTGTGGGCATACTTTTGTGATGAAAATGATTTGAAGAAGTTTTGAGCTCTGTGATTAGTTGTTTTTGTGGCCAAGCTAGTCCAAGTGAGGGAAGAATTGGACTATAGAATTTGCAAATACCATAATATAGGAATTTAAAGGTTCTAATCGTTTGGTCTTTCGCCCTTCTTGGCATCCCTGGAGCAAATTGCATGTCTTTGCAGTTGGCGTTTCATAGTGACTACTCGTCGTTGTCTTTCCACTTTTGTTTTTGAACTATGGTCCAATAAGCGTCAGTATAAAACATTTCATCGGGCTTCAAGATCTTTTTTGTTAGATTGGAAAGTCATTTGAAATGTGTAATCTTCTGAGCTATTTAGCTTTCTAGTGAATAAATTACTTAGAGATATAAGTTTCTATGATATTTCTTAGAAGAATGATTGCTTCCTTATACATGGGGAATTGAATCTTTATACAGTTTAGTCAAATTTTAGTTTATATTCTAACTTGTTCTAAGATTTTGAAAATTTGTTAAGAACCTTGTTATTGAAAATCTGTAAAAAATTTAATCCAAATACTTAATAAAGTCAACAATTTCTGCAGTTATTAGATACTTTGATCTTGGATATAAAATTGCATTTTTTTTTATGTCTGCCTTGGTTTGGCTCACATCTGAACTAATCATGGCGAATTTACAAATTAAGCAAATAAAGGTACGCCAAGGTGCATGATCCCTTTTGGCAGAATTTGAAAAGCTGGTGCAGGAAATAGCTGTTTCGTAGTACAATACTACAATTCATATGCATAACATTTGGCATATTACTTTGTATAATTACAATAACATGGTGGATGGATTTTCTTTGATTTATTTTTGTGGAAATCTGCTATCTAATTATTAACTATGATTTAGTTTTTATTATTTTTATTTTGTACCAGATTTTTAGTAACGTGTTACTATTGAAATATCCCTATTAATGTAGATTCGTTAAGTGTAATTAACATCATATAAATTTAATTAGTAGTATAATTTTGTATAAAGTGTGACCCATAATATAATTATATTAAATATCTAGTATACATGTATTAAACCTATAATGAGATGGTTTTATACATGAATCCCATAAGAGGAGGTCCTTACTCTCAACCTTTATATATATGAAGCTGGCCCATTGAGTTTCATAATTTTCGATGAAGATGGATGAGAGAAGTTTCTCCCTCTCTCTCTTGCTCTCTTTCTCGCTCTCTCATTTTCTCTCCATTTCAGGTCCAAAAGTAGTAAATGAGAGGCATACGGAATGAGCTTCAACAACGTGGTAATACGGTATAGCGAGATTGAGCTCTAACCCGCATCTAGGTTAGCTTTTGCTCATTTAATTTCGTGTTAGTGACTTGGTGAGATTTTAATAAATTTTAACAATTGACATTAGAGCCAGACTTACCAAACGTCACTAACCATTGTTGTTTTAAAGAAAAAACTCCATTAATGCCTATTTTAAGCTTTTTTGAGTTTTTTGAAACCCATTCTGTTTTCAGTTTTTTTTTAGCTTAATTTGGTTGGATTATTGTTGTATAGTGTTTTTGGGTAAAAACCCCTTATTCCGTGCCAAAAACCGAGCCTAAATAGCCCATTTTCGATCGGGTCAGTCACAAGACCCGTTTTACAACAAAAACAGGTCGACAGCAAGTAGAAGACCTGCCTTGATGTAGCGTTTGGCGCGTGCACGCATGCGCCATTTCCATTAAAATGGGCAAATGTCATGCATGCCCTCGCTAAAGAAAGTTTAAAAAAAAAAATTTGGCCCTTTTCTTTGGGTGTTGTCTAGGAATGTAAACGGGATCCATTAATTTTGAAGTACCCGACCTCAACCTCGTTTGAAAATGAAAGAACCCAAACCCTATAAAAACCCAACTAATTTTTAAGTGTACTTCCCAAACCCTACCCTATTAATTTTCATACTACTCGTTTATTACCCGAACACGTTTAAATACTCGTTTATACTTCCAAACTTTTTGACAAAACCCAAACCCGAACCCAAAAACATTCCTAATAATTTATTTTTTGTTAATTAAAAACATAAAATTAAAAAATATACAAGTACCATTATAATTCAACAAACCTTAATAGTTCAACAAACAATTTAAACCCATAGAAATATGTTTATGCAACTACAAACAAACATAATTTAATAAAAACACAAACACATTTGAAATCATTCAAGTCATGACATCTTCATTCTTCATTATCATTAAATCTGTTGAAATCCGTAGTTGTAGATGATCCTACACATAAAATAAATAATCATTAAATCCATAGTTGTAGATGGTCCTACGCATAAAATAAATAAAATATTATTAGTGTTGAGGTAAAATCCACATTCTTTACTACATTCACTTGGTTATTCTATTTAGAAGTTTAACACATTGACTATTCATTTAATAGCAAATATCTTCAACACATTACAGTTCATTTAACAACAAGTATATTCAACACAATAACAATTCATTTGGTAGCAAATATCTTCAATAGAATGATAGTTCATTTAGCAACAAATATCTTGAACACATTCACAGTTCATTTAGTAGCAAATATCTTCAACACATTCACAGTTCATTTAGCAGCAAGTATTTTCAATACAATGACAGTTTATTTGGCAGCAAGTATTTCCAACATAATGAAAGCTCATCTAACAGCAACTATTTTCAATAAATTGACTAAAAATATTAGATTTGGCATATTCACTTACAGAGGAAGTGCTATGTTGCTGGATCTGAAGTGGCGCTGCCGTTGGAGGGAGAATAAGCTACTGCTGCCACTAGATTTAGAGTTCGCCGCTGGAATATGCCATTGTTGGAGAGAGAAAAGCTGCTGCCATCACTGAAAGAGCTATTGTTGCAGTCGCGCTTGAGGATGGTCAGATGGCTGCCGATGGAGTAGGTGTGGATTATCAGGTCTGTTAGGGATGAGAGAATTAGGAATCTTAGCTTTTAGGAATTAGGGTTAGTTGACTAAAGAGTGAAATTGAAAAGTGAAAACTAAAGACTAAGGGGTTGTTTGATAATGATTTTGTTTTATGTTTTTGTTTTTAAAATCTTGCAACAAAAAATAAAAATTGTGTTTGGTTAACTTGTTTTGTTTTATAATTTCAAAACTTGGCAACAATATTTCGAAAATAATAGGAAACACAGATTTTGTGTTTCCATCAGTTTCCAAAACATTTTGGAAACAGATTTTTCTCAAAAACATGGGTGAACAGTGACGAATAGTAACACTTTAATGAGGTCCTGATATCGAGTCCTACTACCAGCAGTTTTATCGTATTTTCCTTTAAAACACAGAAAGCCCTAGCCAACCATCCTTTCCGTTCTCGTTTCTTTTCTACTAGCCGTTCTGCATCTCTTCTTCTCTGTGCTTCAAAGCTACTCTTTCAACTTCTTGTTTCCTTCCTTCAAAGCGCGTCATTTTTCATCAAATCTTCATTAGATCTATCATCTTCTCAAGCAACTAACAAAAAAGGTCAGTAACATAATTATTTTGATAATTTAAGAATGCTTGTTTATGGTGACTAACGTCAAAGAGCTGCTCTGTTTCAAAACTTTGATCATTTTGTTGCTTTTTGCTTTCAGCTGAGATTAGTTTTTGGTTGTTCGTCTGGTTTGATTTGTTCTTTTTGGGTTTGGGTTGTAATGTAGGGCTTATGGTGGTTTTGCCTAGAATATGTTCTGATTGTTTGTTACAGATCTATGCTTTAGATTTGTTGTCACTAGCTTTGTTGCTTGACATATGCTTTTGGATAATTTAATCAAATCTATTTGGCTTATAAAAAAAAAGCATTGGGTTTTGTATTATTTTTATATTTATAAGATTATATAAAAAATACTTGCTATATTTTGTAGCTTCAAATTCTCAGGGTAGCCCTTTCCATGCTTTAAGCTTCCGATCCATATTAAAATAATTTTCCTGATTCTTGTTGCTTGTGTTTTATCTGTGGTTGTGTTGGAAAAGAACCACCAGTTTACTAGATGCTAAGTTGCACTGATGGTAATCGAAGGTTGGCCCAAGTTAAGATTGTTGAGCCATTTCGATGGCTTCTTAATCGGTGCTGTGGGTGGGTTTCTGTTGTTCCTTCAGATTGGTGATTCTGTTAGAAGAAAGAGAGGGTGTTGAGGGTGATTCTGTTAGAAGAAACATGTTTGGCTTGGGCTACCAATTTTGAAAACTTAAAACTCATTTTTATTATCTCAATATTTACGACCTATCCCTAAAATCCACTAGCATTTATTGTTCTATAATTTGGATTTCTATGATCTATTCATTTTTTATATAATCCATTTGGTACGATAGCTAAGGGTGTTCAAACTTAAGTTTTAACTGAATTAATTGGTAAAATCAAAGTTTAATTCAATTAATCAGTTTGTCCATTATCAAAAAAAAAAAGAAAGAAAACAAGCCTTGAGATTCAAATTTCTTATTTATAAAACTTTCATACTTTAAAGATATAATCATTTAAATCACTATTTAAATCATTAAAATATAAAAATGTAAAGTTTTATGTCTTGAATTTGAGTGGATAACTTTATCTTACAAGACAATGATGTTATTTGGAATTTACTCAAAATGATCCTTTATAATATGTTTATATATATATATATATATATATATATTTATTTATTTATATAAGAGTAAAGAAAATAAAGAAAAAGAGGAATGAGTGCTCTGACCCACAGCTAGAGTCAAGACAATTTTAATGATCATCCCATAAATTATTCCACAGTCAATCACGTGACAATCAACAAGTTTGAAATTAACATGTTTAGTGGGGGGCATTCTCATAATGATATATAGATGTTTTCACATTTGTGATGTACACCATTAATGTTGACAATAGTGCATTATATATTATTTTCCTTAATTTCTTAATTATTTAAGCATCAAGATCATGTTTAATGACAGAACATCAAATTGTTTGGATTTATTTGATGATTGATTGAAAATTGATTTTTTTTGGAAATTTGTAGTAATTTTTTTTATTGGTAAGACATGTAAACATGTAAAATTTTGATCAAATAAATTGAAGTATAATTAATACCTAAATAAACTAACAACTACCTTGCTATGGGAACTTTGCATTTTTAGATGGCAAGTGGTGATCCAAATTTGCAATCAATTGATAGTGAGGGTGAGGAAAATGAGCTTGTTGAACTTGGAAATGATGATAAAAATATATGGACATCTGAGAAAGAGAATTTATTTATTTGCATTATGGAGGAAGAGGTTGTTAAGGGAAATAAAGTTACAACAACATTTAGTAAAGAATCATGGAAGTTTATTCGAGAAGCCTTTAGTAAAAGAGCAAAGTACAACTATCTCGATTCGCAATTGAGAAATAAGTTTAATCAATTGAGAATTCGCTATAGTAGTTTCAAGAAGTTGTTAAAAGAGACTGGAGTTGGATATGAAGCTACTAGTGGA
Source organism: Heritiera littoralis (assembly GCA_031772115.1). NCBI lineage: Eukaryota > Viridiplantae > Streptophyta > Magnoliopsida > Malvales > Malvaceae > Heritiera > Heritiera littoralis. The sequence goes on along the minus strand of JAPDPK010000007.1, from coordinate 5,986,494 downwards.
AAAGTAATTGCTTCGGAGGAAACATGGTACCGTCTATATGCTGTAAGTCCCCTAATTTAAATATTGCAATATTTATATATTTTAATTTTCATTTTAATGACATGTTTTTGTTTATATAGGTTCATAAGATGGCTAAAAGATTTCAAAAAAAGGGCAGTCCAATGTATGACAAGTTATGTGTAATTTATGGAGATACTTCTGCCACCGGATCAAATACAAGACCTTCGACACATAGTCTATTGGATAGTGATGAGGAGAGATTGAATCCAACCTACGAAATAGACAAAGAATTAGAGGAAGATGTAGAAGGTGATGGCGATGCTAATCCTAGAGGTAGTAACACTAAAAAGCGTACCCATTCTACTACCCCTACCATTCGTCAAGGGAAAAAATCCAATATCTCCATAGTAGTGCAATCTGCCTTGAACTCTATTAGTGAAAGTTCTAAAAGAAAGGTTGATATATGGGAGAAATTATTAGTTGGTTCAGCTCATTCCGCTCATTCAGGGGGATCTACTGGGGACATTTATTCTGAAGCTATTTCTGAATCTAGATCACCTAGAAGGAAATTTTTAAAGGAGAGTTTAGAAGCATTAGACAAACTTGACGGTATTGATGGGGCAGCTTATGCCAAAGCTGTAGAGAAATTTCATGATGATGAATTGTGGAGAGAAATATTTCTTCAAATGAATGATGGAAGGAAGAAAGATTGGGTTCTTAATTTAAAGTGAATGTGTTTTTAGTGTTATGTTTTTTCCAGTCCTGAAACATATTACTTTGTCTTGAATTTTTATTTGCGACGTTTATGTTTATGTTTGTCTTTTTTTATTTCTTGTTTCTTAGTGGACTATGTTACTTGGGATATATTTTCTTAGTGGAATATGAAGTTTAGTTTTACTTTCTTAGTGGAATATGAAGTTTAGTTTTACTTTAATATGTATTTGACTATTTTTATTAGCCATTTAGTAAAAAATCATATATGCTTTCGTTTATGAAATTTTAATATGCATTTGAATTTTTTTTAACTATTTAGTTCACTTATAAGATGATTTATTAGATTTATGTGATGGATCGTAATAATATGATACAAATTGCATCACTTATAGAGTTAGATGATGAAGATGATGATGTGGAAGATATTTTACTAATTATGGTTATTGAAGAATATTATAACAGGTATTTACTTAAACAACCTTGCAGAACATCTCAATTGTCAGGTCATGCATATGTTCAAGAAATTATTTACGGGAATGAAAGTAGATGTTTTGATGAGTTACAAATGAAACCATCAATGTTTATTGATTTTTGTAATACTTTGACAGAACGGGAATTATTACAAAACTCCAAGCACTTGACAGTAGAAGAACAAGTTGCTATATTTTTATTTACTTTGGCACATAATGAACGCAATCGAGTTATTGCGGAACGATTTCAACATTCTGGAGAAACAATTTGTCGATATTTTAAAAATGTGCTAAAGGCCGTGTGTCGTCTTGGAAAAGAAATCATAATTCCACCATCATTCGATGTAGTTCCTCCTCAAATTCAACATGATCAAAGATATTATCCATTTTTTAAGGTAATATAGTTGATTACCTTTTTCTTATTTATTAATAGCAAAATTTATAATAGTTAGTGACATATATATTTTTTAATAGAATTGCATTGGTGTAATAGATGGACACACATAGTTGCATGTGTTCCTACTAAACAACAAATACCTTATCGTGGGAAGAAAATGGAGCCGACACAGAATATCATGTGTGCTTGTTCATTTGATATGAGATTTACATATGTGATGGCGAGATGGGAAGGAACTGCAAATGATGCTAGAGTATTTGTTGAATGTGTATCTAATCCTGAAAATGGTTTTCCAATGCCTCCACAAGGTAATCTTACTTTCTAGTATTTTGTTAAACCTTCTAGTTTTTGTTTGGAGAATTAAAAACAATTTTTTTGGCCTAGGTAAATATTATCTTGTAGACTCTGGATATACAAATACGTCAGGTTTTTTGTCTCCTTATCGTGGTAAAAGATATCATTTAAGAGATTATAGAGGAAGAGGACGACAACCACTTGTTCCAGAAGAGATTTTCAATTACAGACACTCATCTTTGCGTAATTGTATCGAGCGATGTTTTGGAGTACTAAAAGCTCGATTTCCAATTTTAAAAGGAATGCCACCGTATAGTTTACGCATGCAACGTTTTATTGTTATTGCTTGTTGTGCGGTGCATAATTTTATTAGAATACATAGGATGCAAGAAAATATGTTCGAAGAATATGAGACAAATCATCTTGTAGTTGATAACAATGAAGAAACTTCAGGAGCAAGCAGGTCACAAGAACATGTGGAGTTTAACGTTACACCAAGTCAATTGCAATATATGCATAGAATTCGTGATGATATTGCTACTGAATTATGGAATGCATATCAAAATAATTGATTGTGGTATTTATATTAAGACTTAAACTCTCCTTTTTTGTATTTTGTATAATAAATTTTACTTTTATTTTTTAACTGTGTTTATAAAATTTTACATATAAAGTATTAAAACTTAGTTGTATTAAATTTAAATATTAATTGTGTATAGATATAGAGTAGGAAATAAATCTCATATAATTTTTAAAATCATAATTTTAAGAGAAATTTTATTTAATAATAAATGAAATAATTTTCATAATATATCAAAATTAAGAATAAAATAGCATATTATTAATCATATATTGAATTATATAATTTTAATAAATATATTTTAATGTTCAACATTAATATATTATAAAATTAAAAAAACTATTTCAAAACTTATTTGATGCCAAACATGTTTCCTGTTTTTGGTTTTTAAAAACATACAACAGTTTTAGCTCACCAAACATGTTTTCTGTTTTCAAAATTTCTAAACAAAACAAAACAAAATAAAAACAAAATTTTCAAAAACAGAAAACGTAAAACACAAAATTGACAACAAAACCAAACGACCCCTAAGAGGGTCGGCTGCCGAGCACATGTTACTCACCGTTTTGATTAATTTTTTTAAACTTTTAATTGTTTTATGAAAAATAAAATAATATTAGTCACCGTTTATTTACAAAAGATAATATATATACTTTTAATTATCAATTTATCTTCAATACATTGATATTAAAGATAATATATTTATATATTAATATGCACTTTGAATTATTTTTTAAACTCACCATTTTAATTTTTTAAAACTTTTAATTAGTTTTAGTATACACATAAATATTTTTTATATTATGAGCTTTTTTTTAATAAATTATTTCCATATATTTTTTAATTGGAGTTTAGTTAACTTATTAAGTAATATCGGTGTGCAAGAATAATAGATTAACTTATCATAAAATTTTTGTAACTTTAATATCAATACCTTATATTTACAAAAGATAATTAACTAATTTAATTTCCTATGCTGCACTATTTTTTTTTCTAAAATAATTTTAACTCTCAAGGATAATTGATAAATTTATAATAACGAAATGCTATATTCATGATCCATATGTTGCATACTATTCAACCTTTAGTTTAAAACATTTTCAATTCAATCTATAATCATAGATTAGAACATAATGTTGTGTATCTAATTTTAAACATTTGATTCCTTAGGATGTATTCATATAATCTAGATTAATTTGATCAATGATCATAATATTAAAAGATTAGATTGATGTGTGTATACATATACTATAATAAATGATATTATGTATGTGTGTGTGTGTGTGTGTGTGTGTGTATATGAATGATATATATAGTATATGTATTAGATTGGTGTTGATGTTGATGTTTATGTATTATATATATGATAGTATTATTATAATATACACACACACACACACACACACTATACTATACTATACTATACTATATATCTATAATAGATACACAAATATATATATATATATATATATATATATGGTCAATATGTTATGTGTAAGAATTGCACATTAGCTAATTACAAAAATATTATTAATTTAAATTTTAGTGCTTTATGTTTATTTTAAATACTTATTATCTTAAGCATAATTAACTAATTTAATTTCATAATTATTTTATTACTATGTTTCATTAATTTTTTTGAGTCAACAATGTTTTATTAAATTTTATAATTACAATATAAATACAATTTGTATCATATTACATATACGTTATACATATATTATAGTATCATAAATGTCAATGGTCAATGTGTAAGAATTGTATCTTAATTGATTATGAAAGTTTTATTAATTTAATTTCAATGGCTTATGCTTAAATTAAAAGGCTTATTATCTTAAGTTTAATTAATTAATTTAATTTCATTATCATTTTTATTGTGTTTTTCTAAGCTCACAAAATTTTATTGTATGAATATTTTTTTTAACACACCATGACAAATACAAAATGTGGCTTACTTGGTAAATCCTTTGCTTGGAAGCTAGAGGGCAAGGGTTCAAGTCCTCACAAGAGTAGAGGTAGTTATTGGGCCGGTTTAGCCCGACCCGGTTCGCAATAGGATTGGGTCGATCCGACCCAATACCGAGCTGGTGTATTACCAGTTGATACCAAGCTGGGCCGGTTCCTATTTATTGGAACCGGGCCCGCCAAGGGCTCGAACCATAACCCGCCTAGGCTGCTGTGACCATTGCCATTTGAAATGGTCGTTGCCCATCAATCCTTTTTTTTTAATTTTAAAATTTTCAATTTTTTCTCATGTAAATACCCCCATTCTTCTTTTTATTTTTCTTTACATTTTCTTATATATTTTCTCTCAAATCTACTATCTACATTCATCCACTCTTATTCTCTTCACTCACATACTCTCTCAATATTCACTCAAACTCTCTCAAATTCACTTAAATTCTCTTATTCCAAATTTATAATATCATCATTTTCCTCTCTAAATTTTGTTTTTCTTTTTCTTTTATAATTTTATAATTTTTACTTTTAATTTTCAAGTTTTAATTTCCAAATTCCAATATATTATATATATCCTACATCTATTTTTTTTTAATTTTAACATATATTTATTTTTAAAAAAATATAAAAATGTCAAATTTCTTTCGTCATTCATGCATTGTTTCTCAACCTTTTGGTTCCATTGAAATTCCTAATTTGGGTTACGAATCATTTAATGAAATCGAACCCGATATTCATTCGGAGGAGGAGGAGCTTCCTTTGGCACCATCAATTGGTAGTGGTCGTGGTCGTGGAGGAGGTCGCATTCAAACACAATCATAAGCTACCACCACTGCTGCTATATCATCAAGACCGAAGTTTAGTAGAAGAAGAACAAGTAGAGTATAAGAGTATTTCGACATTGTAGTAAAAGAAGGTACGACGGATAAATATTGTGCTATCTGTAAATTGTGCAAAGGCGTTTACTCTTATAACTCTGGTGGAGGCGGTGGCGGTACAGGTTCGTATAAAAGACATTTAATTACTGCACATAAAATTAATCCTGATGCCGAATAAATGAAATTTTGGAAGGCAAACAATCTCAAATTAATACACATGATGGTGGAAAAAATTTTAACTTTGATGATGTTCAAGCTAGACGTAGTTTAGTTAGATTTGTAGTTAGGACAGAACAACCATTCACAATTTGTGAAAAAGTAGGATATTTAGAATTTGTTTGTAAATATTTACAACCCGCATATAAATCTGTTTCTAGACATACATTAAAAAAAGATTGCATGGATATGTTTAAAGAATATAGACAAGCTTTAATTGATAAACTTAGTAATATTTCATCTAGGGTTAGTTTAACTAGTGATATATGGACTAGTACTAATGGTATAAGTTATCTTGTTATAACTTGTCATTGGATAGATGAAGATTGGTGCATGCAAAAACGAATTTTATCCTTAGATGTAATAGACGAAGCACATAATTTATATACTATTCATAAATATATTACTAAAGTTTGTAAATTATATGGACTAGAAAATAATAGAGTTTTTGCTATTACTTTTGATAACGCTTCGAGTAATACTGCAGCTATTTCTCATTTAATTAAAAATTTAAACCCTGTTATGCAAGTTATGTTTTTTCATGCAAGATGTACATGTCATATTATAAATTTATGTGTTCAAAGTGGTTTTAGTTCTAGTGGTTCTGGTAGTGGCATAGGTCCAATTGATAAAATTAAAATTTTAGCAAAATGGATTCGCACACCAAATAATAAACGTGAATGGAAGCAAATTTGTATAGCAAATAATACACATGTTAAAGCGTTTCCACTTCTTATGGAAACAAGATGGAATTCACTTCATCGTTTGCTTTCTTCTGTTTTACCTTATAAAGAACTTGTTACTCCTTTTTATAACAAATATACAAGTAGCACGCATTTAGCACTTTTTGAAGAAGATTAGACTTTTATTGAATATTGTGTTGATTTATTATCTACTTTTAAAGCTGCAACCGAAAGATTTTCAACTCAATTTTATCCAACTACACCGTATTTTGTTCTTATTATCTACACATTGTTTGAAAAATTTGTAAAATTTAGAAATCATGAAACTTTAAGTTCTTTTGTATATGATATGGAGGAAAAATTTTAAAAAATATTAGGAAATAATTTCTCCTATTTATTGTATTGCAACTTTACTAGATCCTTGTCAAGATGAGGTAAATATAGAGATTTTTTTTATTGTTATAAAGAATTTCTTGGTCTTGATTCTATTGAGGATCAAAAGTCCTCAATTAACAATCTTTTTCGAGAATTGTTTAATGTTTATGAACCAGAAAGGGAGCGGTTCAACTTTAATCGAGGAGAAGAAGATTCATACAAAGAAACCGAGACCGATAGTAGCAAAAAAGGAAAAGGAATTTTAAATGCAATTAAGGAAGCAGCAAAGAAGAGAATGAAGCTAAAAGGAAAAGCCAACGGATCTGGATCAACAACTCGACGAAGTTCTAGCTTCAATGAGATATGATTTTTCTTAAGTCAGGATTTTTCTGTAGATGAAAACTTCAATCTTCTCTAATGCTGGAAAGAAAACCAAAAACAATTTCCAATTCTAGCTTCCATGGCCCGAGATGTTTTTGCGGTGCAAGTTTCTTCTGTTGCTTCTGAATCTGCATTCTTAACATGTGGAAGAATTATTGGAGACCATCGAACCACTCTTAATCCGGATTCATTGTGCATGTTAACATGCCTTAAAGATTGATTTGATGCGGAATCGCGGAATGTCGAACTTGGAATGGCCAATGAATTCTCTGATAATAATTCAGAGGAGGAGGAAGAAATTTTCAAGGCAATCCGTATAAATTATGAAGAATAGAGAATAATCTTTTTTTTTTGTAAATTGTATGCAAAATTGTAAATAAGTTTAGTCATAGTAAATATTTTTATGGACTACGGTCCCGTGGTTTTTACCTTTCTAACTTTTGAAGGGGTTTTCCACGTAAAAAATCTTTGGTCTCCTCCTACTCTCTCCTTTTTCTCCTTTGTTATTATTATTATTATTATTATTATTATTATTATTATTATTATTATTACATACCAAATTAATTAATATTATACTTATATATGTTTAAAATAAATAAATATTTAAAATACAAAATGAATGAATATTTTAAAAACATATTAAATAAATGAATAAATAAATAAATGAATAAATATTAAGTAAATGATATTTCAAATATAATAAATTATTTTAAATGCAAAATGATATTGATACGCTTACAGCTTATTTATCATTTTAAATGCAAAATGAATATAATAAATGAATATAAATAATGATATGCAAAATGAATATAATAATAATATTCATAATATCATTATTTATATTTTGAATCAAATATCACTTTATCATAATAACTTTATCATAATATTATATTCATAATATAACTTTATTTTATTATAACAATAATTTTATTAGATAATTTTATAGTAATTTATTTTTACATTAATTAAATAAATTAATAAATTATAATAACTTTATAATAAATTATTGTTAAATTAAACTATTAACATAACATTATTTATTATAAAAATAAATTTATTATATTAAATTATAAAAATATATTAATATATTTATTTATTTTATTAAAATAAATTAATATAAATTTTAAAAAATAAAAATTTAAATTTATAAAAAAAAGTAAAAAATGGACCGAACCGATCCTGCGAACCAGGCCGGTTCGCACCTTAATATAATACAAACCGACCAGGCTCGGACCGATTCGCATACCGGTTCAGACTGGTTTGCTGATTTATGGGCCGAAATCGCTAAAAATCGGTCTGAAATTGATCCGATCCGGCCCATAACCAGCTCTACACAAGAGCTATATTTTGTCAAGCCCATAAATAGTAAACAGGTTTGGTAATTGGATTCGGGTACCCTAATTCGATTATGCTAATCGAGTTCGGGTTTAGGGCACCCTAAGGGTATTACCCGAACCCGTCACGGGTAGTGAAATCACTACCCTAACCTGATTAAAACTCGATTATCGTATATCTGAACCCAACTTAAATGGGACGGGTAATCTTGGATACCCATTTAGAGCAAACCTGTTTACATCCCTAATGTTGTCAGCCATTCTGTGATGATCCGATCCGGCCCATAACCAGCTCTACACAAGAGCTATATTTTGTCAAGCCCATAAATAGTAAACGGGTTTGGTAATTGGATTCGGGTACCCTAATTCGATTATGCTAATCGAGTTCGGGTTTAGGGCACCCTAAGGGTATTACCCGAACCCGTCACGGGTAGTGAAATCACTACCCTAACCTGATTAAAACTCGATTATCGTATATCTGAACCCAACTTAAATGGGACGGGTAATCTCGGATACCCATTTAGAGCAAACCTGTTTACATCCCTAATGTTGTCAGCCATTCTGTGATGGCGCCCTCCCCCATTTTTTGAACATTTTGGGTTGCCCTTTTTTTTGGGCTTTTAATGATATTTGGGCTCTTCCCATAATTTGGGATTTTAATGCTTTTGGGCCATAAGTTTGGGCTCTTCCCATAATTTGGGATTTTAATGCTTTTGGGCCACAAGTTTGGGCTATTTTTTGGCTTTTTTGGGCTGTTTTTGTTTAACTTTTGGACCAAAATTTTGGCTTATGACTGCTGCTTTTTTTTTAATGGGGCCATTTTTGTTTTGTATTTTTGTGGGCTATTGTTGTTAATATATTTTGGACTTTTAATTTTAGAAATTAAAATGCCTTTTTGTTTTATTTTAATTAGGCCTTAACAATTTAATTAATTTAGGCCAAAATAAATTTGTAATATTATGAGCATTATTTATTTAATTATTTTAATTGGCCATTTAGTATTAAATTAATTTTGGGCAATTAAAATTAACTAATTGTAAGACCATTTTGCCTAGTTAATTTAGGGACCATATTGATTAATTAATTTTATTTGGCTATTAAATTGAATTAATTATTGGCTATTTTGCATAATTAATTAATATGCCATTTTGGATTATGGTTTTAAGGGCCATCTTGATTAATTAGTTATGGGCCATTTGGTTAATTAATTTTTTGGACAATTTTTGGATATTTAATAGCGATAATTAGTTGTCAAGCCCAAAATTAAAGGGGTATAAGTGAATTTTTTTGGAGGAATTAATTTTGGAAAAATTTTTGGAAATTCAATTACCCATTTAATTCATAATTCACTTAATTTTGAAAAATATATTTATGCCCATAAATTATTAATAATTGGCCTAATTAAATAAGTTTAAATAAATTATTTGGGTATTTTATTTCAACTAGTGTCACGACCCGAAAGCTATGACGTTCACTTAACACTTATCTTATTTCATTTAGAAAGTTACGAACTAAATTTTTCTTTTTTTATTTACAGTTTGTATTCAGTGTTAGTGCAGTAACTAAACCAAATCTTGCCTTAATAATATTATTTCTCTAGCTATATCATAAATCTCAAGGTGACTATAATTATTTTAGCCTCATATTCACTTATCTCAAAAGAAATGGGTCGAAAACCTCCCCCTTGTATTTTATCAATTTCTCCAGTAAATTACCTGCATTGCAAAAACATTTTTAATTTTCACAATACATCCAGCTTTAATTTCCACAATTCATACCATCATGCATCTCATGTTTCTCAAGATCCAACACGATAATAATTCCACATTTTTTTTACAGTTTATACGTACTTCAAAATATAATCTTATCCCGGATCGTACTCGATAATCACATAAACCTATATAATAATCTAGTGCGATCCAAAGTTACATCCCATTTTACTTCCTAGTACTGTGAAATTAAAGTTCGCATAATTATCAAAATAATATACAATTTGTATACCTCAAAAGTATAAAAGCAAAGCTTGGAGAACATAGACGAGTATCACAACCAAGTACTGTCCTTGAGAGAGCCTATACGAAGCCTGAAGCTGGATTTCAACTAGTGTGATCTGCAGATGTTAAATTAAGGGGTGAGCAATCCACGGCTCAGTAAGTAGCTTAAATAAATACAGACTAGGCTCATGTCGTAAAATATGATCATTCATGCATGTGTCATATAAAATATCATGTATGCACACTGCCATGAATTGCTACTCATATATAATCTACAACAGATTGTATAGGCTCGTTCAACTTTCTCCTCATATCTTTAACTCGCACAATTTCATCCTTTTTATTACTTTCATCGATATGGTTAAGCGTAAAGTGACTAACCATTTCAAATAGCACATGATGCTATAGCATAATACAAATAAAGTTCAACAGTTATTCCGACTCACTGTCATATGTATAATATCCATCCTAACTAGTGATGGATTTAATGTCACAAGGTCATAATCATTTTATCCTTTTTTTTTCTCTTTGGCATATGATCTCCAATGATTTATCGGTACTCGTGTAGCACTTAGTTCTCAAAGGACTCTAGAGGTGGTTCCCACAGTTCCGAAGAAATCTGCGTAGCACGTAGTTCCTTTGAGTTCTCTAGAGGTGGCTCACACAGTCCAAAAAGAACAGGTCTTACTCAGATTTGCCTCTTTGGCGCATGCTTTCTAATAGTTCATAGGTACTCATGTAGCACTTAGTTCTCAAAGGACTCTAGAGGTGGCTCCCACAGTTCCGAAGAAATCTGCGTAGCACTTAGTTCCTTTGAGTTCTCTAGAGGTGGCTCACACGGTCCCAAAAAGAATGGGTCTTATTCAAATTTGCCTCTTTGGCGCATGCTTTCTAATAGTTCATAGGTACTCGTGCAGCACTTGGCTCTCAAAGGATTCTAGAGGTGGCTCCCACAGTTCCGAAGAAATCTGCGTAGCACGTAGTTCCTTTGAGTTATCTAGAGGTGGCTCACACGGTCCCAAAAAGAATGGGTCTTATTCAAATTTGCCTCTTTGGCGCATGCTTTCTAATAGTTCATAGGTACTCGTGCAGCACTTAGCTCTCAAAAGACTCTAGAGGTGGTTCCCACAGTTCCAAAGAAATCTGCGTAGCACGTAGTTCCTTTGAGTTCTCTAGAGGTGGCTCATACAGTCCAAAAAAAATGGGGCTTATTCGGTCACCACTTTGGCGTATGATTTCTAGTAGTAGTATTCTAAAAATCATTCAAGTCCTCGAGTCACATATATACATTAGTTGTCATACAATTCCATTATCCTAATTCGATGAATACAACTAGGTGTTATTCAAGGTCCATAAGTTCAACATCGTGAGCTATATATATTGCACACTAATTCACGTATACATTCTCAAAGTATCGCAATATATTATCATGCTCACTTGGTTCAACTTAAATAAATCAACATGTATTTCTCATGATGTAGGCAACTACGTTTTATACAAGTTCATATGCTCAATGAGCATAAACAAGTCGTAACACATAACACACAAATCACAAATAAGGTTTCATTCCAGAAGAATACTATTCACGATCACATCAAGTCAAACTTGTATCTTACCAGGACTTACCCTCATAGTCTTCTCCGTGATATTTCACCAAACTTGATATGAAATTAGATAATTATTGAATAGAGATTCTTTCATCTCTTACGAGATGATACTAGTAAGGTTTATTTAACCCACTTACCTTATATCCTTAGCGAGTATCTTCCTCGGTCCTCCGAATTGGAATTCAAGTCCCTTAACCGCTCCGATCCACTACACATAATCCATTAACATTTCAATAACTTTACGTCATTATGCTTAATCATACACCGAGAACAAGATCCTACAACACTATAAAATTCAATTTACTACTAATCCAAGACTACCTCTTTATCTTCATTTGCGACATACTCATAGTTACTCATCATTATATTTATGTGTGTGTGTGTGTGTGTGTGTGTGTGTGTGTATATATATATATATATATATAAATGTTTAAACACATACATGCTTATATCTATGTGTACATCCCAATACTTTATATGTATACATATATATATTTCTATGTTCACCTTTTTCTTTCTCTATATAAATACTTATTACTCATAAAAGTGTGTGTGTGTGTGTGTATATATATATATATATATATATATATCATTTTAATGATAGATAACCTTCTTAATCATCTTGATATATATATATATATATATATATATTTAAAGTCACTATTCTCATCCTTTAGCATGCTCACATGTCTTCCTTAAATCAATATTATTTACCTTAAACTTCGTTGATCTCAGCCCTCTCTTTAAGATCTACTATGCTTCTCGGTTGATTGTGATTTTCTTCCTTGAGCTAGTCCTATTGTTAAGTTGAATACCAGATTGTTTTGTCCCTTATGCAACCTGTCAAACAACCAAGAATTCCATCTTATTTGCCGCATTTCACACCTTGTATAGTCCAACTTATTTTCTGTCCTAGCCAATAAAAATCTTACCTTTCATCTAAAACAGTTGCATTACTCATGATTTAGCCTCCAACAGCCACGAACCTCAGCCTTTCAGCCTCTATTTCACTGTCATTCCTTGCTTCTTCGATGGTGACAGCAGCCTTGGTTCGATCTTCACTCTGTCCCCATTCAATGTGTCACACGTTTGTCTCTTTTCTACTCGAAATTAGGTTCCTTTCTCTTTGTTCTTCCCTTGTCCAACGCCTAAGAAGTCCAGCCTCTAGTGTTTGATTCGACCTTCCCCGATCAGCACTGACATTGCCAAGTTTCCGCCTGTATTTTCCTCCTTTGCTACCGTCCCTTACTGCTCACGGTGGTGAGGCAGCAGCTGCACTTTCCTTTCTCTTCTTTCTCTTCTCTTCTTTCCTTTTCCTTTCGGCTTTTCCTTCTTTTTCTTCTCCTTTCCGGCTTCTCCTTCTTTTCTTTTCCTTTCCGGCTTCTCTTTCTCTTCTTCCCGATTTATCTCAGTTCAGTTTTCTTTTTTTTCTTTTTCTGGTTCTCTCTCGTGTCTCTCTTCCTCTCATTTCATTTTCACTTTCTTTTTTTTTATTTCCAAGGCATATTTGATAAGCCTTAGATGTCAGTGATGTTTGCTGAGTGGGGTTTGATAGGAGAAAGTCCCATCAAACTCCATTAAGTATTATTTTACTCATTTAAATTTTGAGATTTCAAAATTTGTTTTATTTTAGTTTTATTCTAGTCTTTAATATCTATATTCAAATAAGTTATAAATATATTTACACCACCAATATATATTTATATATATTTATTTATTTTGTTATATTCCTTATATATAATATGTATATGTACATATTTTTCAAATGTTGAATATATATATATAGTTTATATATATATATATACATATATCTATATATATATTTTCATGTCTAAAGTATATAAATATATATAATAGTAAATATATAATTACATATTATATTTTTCTTTATTTTAAATATCCATTTCATAATACAATGCTTGACACTTGTATATTTTCCTCTTTTTATTACATTTATATCTATTTAGTTATATATTCATGTGTATATTACCTTTAATTCAATATGTTTGTGCTCTTTGTTTAGTTAAATGAATACACACATGAATATATATATATATATATATATATATATATTTGTTCTTTTAATTATCTATGCACTTAGGTTTCTTAAGCACATTTATATGATTATTAAATTTCTTCATAATGTGCCAAATATTACTTATTTTCTTTATTAAATCAATATACATTTATGTACCTTGAATTTATTTGTCTAAATCCAAAAAATTTATATTAATCCTTTATTATTAAATGCGTTACACCTACAACATTGATTTCATTACTCAATAATAGTATTTACATATATGTATATTTTTTTGTAGTACATCTCACACTAAGTTCATTTAATTTCTTTAATTATGTACAGACTAGTATGAAGAATTTACAATCTTCACAACTAGTTATTAGGATTTTGATTTATCCATTTCTTCAATAATTTATTTAAACAAATAAACTCTCAAAAAATAGCATTGCCTTATTATTTGAATATTCACATTTATGTGAATTTAATTAAATTAATTAATATTAGACCTAAAATTACTACATATGCTTCAGGAATTGTATATTTTGGGTGTAGTTAATTTTGGTCAATTAATTATGTGAATATTTTTAAAATTATAAATCACTAATCCGATTGACTAGTACTTGCCTGTCACAAGAATGGTTATGAAGATTTTTTTGCGATTATTCTGGTAATTTTAAAGAGAGAATAATAAGGCAATGCTTAGTGATAGTTGCAAATTTATCAAGATCTCTAGAAGTGACAATTCTCTCTCTGTCGGATTGCTTATTGTTTCGAGAGATGCTTGGGACTGAGAGGATTCTGGTTGGGATATAACACAATTTTCCTACTTTGTCGGTGGGCGATCATTCAGGTTTATATTCAATCAGTTTTGTCTTATTCTCTATAGTGTATTATAGAATAAATTTAATATTGTTTGAGTTATTCCACTAGCCTCCATTAATTTTGATTGTCTGTGCAACTATCACATATCAAGTCTCTAGTATGATCGAATTAGATAGATGATGTGAATTGCTCTCTACAGTTAGGGGAGTAGTCCTGAGAGTCGATCAATTTTCTATACCCAATAGTGTGAGCCCTTTGAGGACAAAGTATTAATATAGAATTTCAGGAACACTCAAATAAGAATTCTCTGATTATATAGGGTATACCATGAATGAACACATCGGAGAAAGTGTTCCAATCAGTGATAATCATAAAGTATTTATGGAAAAGTGTTCCAATCAGTGATAATCACAAAGTATTTATGGATGCCATTTAGAAATAGTTTGCAAAGATCGATGAAGGTTGCAATAGGGGATTAATTCATGTATGGCAGATTGTGAACCACTTCCTTCTGGGGTGGAGAGTGGCAGATTTTCCAGGTTCGCAGATCTCATTCAGCGTACTTTAATGGACAGAAGGAAGTATGTCATATTAATATCAAAATTGATATTGTCATCTAAGAGTGGGAGATCTTTCAGGTTAATAGATCTCATTCAGCCATAATGATGACATAAATATTATTAAGAGGTCTCAATAAAAGGTCATTTTAGAAGAAGAAATTTGCCAAGTTCACTTCCCATTTTGATTCCACCAACACCTCTACATATCAATGTGTGCCACTTTTGTCACAAACTTGGGCACAAGAGGGTAGATTGTAAGAGTCATTCTAGATTGGGATGTGTGTGAAAAGGCATTTTGTTAGCCTTTATTTTGACTCCAATCTAGAAGATATGCCCTTTAACTATTGGTGGCAAGATATCGGTGCTATTGTTGATAAAGCAGTTAGCAACCGGAGACCAAATAAGGGAAAATAGTTGTGAATTGGGGCTATAGAGTTAAAATCCATACCAAAAATATAAAAATTAAAGCCAGATTGTTGTTATAGTTTTTCAAACAATTTGAAATTACTATCAGTTTATACTTTTCATTTTGATGACAGAAAAGTATTTCTGTTTAGTAACAACATGTGTATTGATTTTGACATTTTGTGTGATGGATTATATATAGTAGACTCGTACCCCAATAGTGAGCAAATTTTCTTCAATTGTGAATGATGTGACTGTTGATTTTGATTATGATAGAATATATAAGAAATCTATCAAGTTGTGGCATAAGTTAGGGATATTTCGAGGCACATGTAGAGATTGCATTAATGGAAATCTTATTGCTAATGTTAAGGATATGAGTAGCAGATATGGAGATGATTAGGAACTGATATATATCGACATTTGTAGATTATTTCCACATACTATAATTAGTGGATATAAGTGTTTCATCACTTTCACTGAAGACCATTTTGATGTAGGTCATGTAGAGTAAGAGGTCTGATCTTATAGAGGCTTTAAGCATTCTGATTAATTTCGCTGCGTAGCTTACAAAAGGTAAGCTGCTTAAGGTAATGATCAAATAGAAGTGATGAATACCGTGGCTGGTATAATAAAGCAAGCCGAAATCATGTACCGATTTTCTGGTTAAGTGCACTACAAGATTATGTATTGACGCCTAGTATACTAACCTTGGAATACTGAAAGGAATGAGATTGCAGTAATAATCATTCGTACATTTTGACATGGTGCAATTCATGTTGATCACTCCAAAATTTCAAAATTCGGGTGGAGTGAAGTTATGAAAACTGCAATGCATATTCTAAGTTGATCTCCAAGCAAAATCAATTCCTAAATTCATCTTAAGTTGTAGTTAGACATTAAGCCAATGTTGTGCCACTTTCTGTGTTTAGGGTTATAAAGTAAGGTAAATACCTATAACCCACAGTCAAGAAAATTTGACAAGAAAACTGTTAGCGGCAATTCTGTTGGTTATTGTATCAGCTAGTAAGATTCTAGATTTTAGTTTTTTCGTCATGTAATACTAGAATCATTGAGTCTGACAATGAAATCTATTTAGAGGATGACTTAAAGAGTGGGAGTTATGAATTCCAGAAAGTCATTAATGAAGTACAAGTTGTTCTACCAATCTTGTATATATATGTTATTTTTATGGTAAAAGGCTACAACCAAAGGATCAACGGTTGACCCAATACCATATTTTGAACCTGCACCTGACCTTACAGAAGAACATGAATATAAAATTCATGTGTCTTCTGATTCTGATATTTTTCAGGAAGCCATACTGATTTGAACTCTTAGAATTGGATATTTTCCACGCAGGATGAGTAAGCATCTATATTGTATAAAGATGCATGGGATCAATTTTAGTTCTCACATCATAGTGGACTAAAAGAGACTTTAAAGATTAGGTAGAAGATTTAAAGCCAAATTTGGCCAAAGGCTTTAAATAAAGAGAAGGAATTAGTTTTATGAATACCTTCTTTTATGTTTCTACCTAAAATTCTTTTAGAATCATGATGGTAATTGGTAGCTCATTTTGATTAAGAGCTACATCTTGGACATTAAAATGTCTAAATAAAGCAACATAAAAGTTTGTAGTTTCTAAGATAGAACGTACAATTTGTGAACTCAAAGAGTTCATTTTGCGAACATTAAAAGGCATCCAGACTGAATCCAAAGTAATGAGATTGTCACTTTATAGAGAACACATTTGATAATTGGATCCATTACAAGGTTAGTGGTAGTAGTCATGTGTTTATTGTGCTTTAAATCAATGATATCAAATAGCAGCCTATGACATTGGCCTAATGTATGAGACAAAGTTCATGTCGTCATGTCACTTTAGGATGAAGAATCTAAGTGAGGCTTAATATTGTTTTAGGGATTGAGATTCTTCGTGACATCTTAATAGGCATACTTTGTTAGTTTCAAGAAACCTACATTGTGTGTGTTAAATAAGTTTGATATATATTGTTCTTCTATTAAGGCGCTTCTTCATGAAAGTGACATCGTGAAAATCCCAAAGTCCTCAAAGTGATGATGAAAGAGCTCATGTTTAGTGTTATGTATGCCTTATTGTGGGTAATTACTGTATGCTCAAGTTTGAACACATTATGATGTTGTGTATGTTATAGGTGTACTTCGGAGATACTTGAGCAATCCTGTAATAGAGAGTTGGAAGCTGCATAGAGAGTATTTAGATATCAGCAAATCCGACATTTTGGGTCTAGTCAGATATTCTGGTGTTGATTTTGCATGCTTTCAAGATGTTGAAAATTATTTTGGTTATACATTTGTGTTATATAGAGGAACTGTTTTTTAGGAAAGTGTAAAACAAACACTTACAACATCCTTGATTATGGAGGCTAAGTATGTAGCATGTTGTAAAGCTACATAATGGGCCATTTAGGCTGTAGAATTTCATCTCAAGGCTGGCTTTTTTAGGTTGCCATTTCGAAGTTGTGGAGATGTACTGTGGTAATACTGCAGCAAGTATTTTCTCTCTCAAAATGCTAGGAGTTCCTCACACTCCAAATCTATAGATATCATCATTCGGTTTATTAGAGAGAAAATATTGGAATTCACTGTTTGATAGGATTGTAGAGCACAATATTAAAGAGCTCATTCTGGTATCTAATAACTAAGAGTTTGGCTGCTTAAGTGTTCTGACGTCATAGCACTTGTATAAGGCATATAAAGTCATTTGCTGTATTAAGTTAGTGGGAGCTCTATAATGAAATAAGTTGCAATTGTATGGATGGATTTCTACTTGCCATATATGTATGTTTTGTTTGCGTGCATTTTGATGAATATGGCATTCTGTTGTATGAGACATTCCATATTAGTCTCATGTGCTTCCGTTGAAGCAATGCATTATTCGGTTTATTAGAGAGAAAATATTGGAATTCACTGTTTGATAGGATTGTAGAGCACAATATTAAAGAGCTCATTCTGGTATCTACTAATTAAGAGTTTGGCTGCTTAAGTGTTCTGACGTCACAGCACTTGTATGAGGCATATAAAGTCATTTGCTGTATTAAGTTAGTGGGAGCTCTATAATGAAAGAAGTTGCAATTGTATGGATGGATTTCTACTTGCCATATATGTATGTTTTGTTTGCGCGCATTCTGATGAATATGGCATTCTGTTGTATGAGACATTCCGTATTAGTCTCATGTGCTTCCGTTGAAGCAATGCATTATTCGGTTTAGATGCATGGACTTAAAGGAAATGGATATTTGATTTTGTTTTCATATCATTTCCATTTCACACTTTTATACTACTATTTTGTTGAAATCTTTATGAGTTTACACATTTGTACATTGTCTGTATGATGCATTCTGAAGCTTGTAAAGGCTTATTGTTGTTAAAGTATTTGTAAGTCCACGCATTTGTATTTTTTCGGTACAATGTATTTAGAGTGCTTATGAATACATATTGATATTATATGATGTTTATGTTAATTAACTTAACTGTCCAAGTGGGAGTGTTGAAATATCCCTATTAATGTGGACTAGTTAAGTGTAAATAAAATCATATAGATTTAATTAGTAGTATAATTTTGTATAAAGTGTGACCTATAATATAATTATACTAAATATATAGTATACATGTATTAAACCTATAATGGGATGAGTTTATACATGAATCCTATAAGGGGAGGTCCTTACTCTTAACCTCTATATATATGAACCTGGCTCATTGAGTTTCATAACTTTCAATGAAGAGGGATGAGAGTAGTTTCTCCCTTTCTCTCTTGCTCTCTTTCTCACTCTCTCGTTTTCTCTCCGTTTCAGGTCCAAAGGCAGTAAATGAGAACCATATGGAATAGGCTTCAACAACGTGGTAATACGGTATAGAGGGATTGAGCTCTTGCCCGCATCCAGGTTAGCTTTTATTGCGTTTAATTTCGTGTTAGTGACTTGGTGAGGTTTTAATAAATTCCAATAGTTACCACATGGAGAGTTGATTTTCCCTTTTTCTTTTTCCTTGACTAGTGGAAGGTAATTATGCCTTCCTCTATTTACTTTACATGTATTCTTTTAATTTCAATAAGAAATGATGAGAATTTCACTCAAAATCTTCATAGTATCAGTGCACTATTTTGAAACTGATTTAATATGATGGTAAAACATTGCATGGCCTTTGAAAAGCATAGTTCAACTTTTGAGATCATCTCCCTCCAAGAAACTGTCATGGCTGGCAGCAATGGGGGATTAGAAAACAGTCAATCACAACAAGGTACAATCACATCTGTAATTGGAACTGGTCCTTGGCACAAAAGATAGTTTTTTAAATGCCTTACATGCAGAAAAGATTTTGTCCTTGGATTGTTGACTCAAGAGCATAGGATCATATGACTGGAAATGAAATTTATTTCATAAATTTAGACCATGCCCTGAAAATTTATTATCAGGATTGTTGATGAATCTCCCTCAAAGGTTGCCGGTACAGGTTCTATCATAATTTCAAAGAACCTAACTCTTGAATCAATTTTATTAGTGCCAAACTTGGATTGTAATTTGCTATCAATTAACTACTCACCCATGATCTCAATTGTGTTACAAAGTTTTTCTCAAATTCTTGTGATTTTCAGATTAGGATTTAGGAAGACAATTGATAGGGCTAAGATGTGTTCGGGACTCTATCTTCTTCAAGTTGATGATTCTTGAAGGACAAAGTCACAAGGCGGATTGTGTCATTTCTAATAGCTCATGTAATAAAAGTTCTTTGTCCGAGGTTAGTTCTAACAAAAGCAATGCTATCATGTTGTGATACTCTCAGCTGGGTCATCCAAATTTCATGTATCTTAAAAAACTCATTTTTTCATTATCCAAGAATGCAGAAAAATCAAAGCAATTTCAGTTTTGAAATTTGTCAGCTTTCGAAACATGTTTGTAACACTTATCCCAGTCTACCATATAAAGCATCTCATCCTTTTTCATTAATCAATAGTGATGTGTGGAGGCCTTCTAGAATAAAAAATATCATGGGAACTCAATGGTTCATATCCTTTGTTGATGATCACACCAGACTTACTTGGATATTTCTCGTGAAAGAATTGTTGGATTATGCCCTTAGAACCATTCATTAGATGATTGACTTTGGCATTTTTATGTATCATGACATTTTTATTTATAGTTCATTATTATATTTGTCTTATAACTGCGTAATATAATCTTATATGATAATGTCCTTAGAATAGTAATAACACACTATTCTTAAAATATCCCTAGTCAAGTATTATTGTGAACAAGGATAATAATGATACGATAAGACTAGTATGTGGTTGACTGATGACCATTGTCATGGATATAGGATATCAAGTCATCACATAGGTACATGTTAGAGAACTATGTACTGGATCGACCCTCCATGAGAACGCTACATGGATTGTTATATGAGTGTCATAAGCGATTCTCATAGTGATGACGGTGTATGTGATCCTTTGACTTGAGATCATCAGAGATCCCAACATAGAGAATTGCATACTTTAATGCTGCTAGATGTCATTCGTAACAGGATGGACTATAAAGGTAGTAATTGGGTATGCCTTGATCTATGTAGAGGGATGTTGAGTGATCAAGATAGAATTTATCCCTCTTATATAACAAGAGTGATGTCTTGGGCCCTTTGATAGAGTGAGACTAAGAAATGCATGGCCGTGCTCGAATAAGTCAATATGAGATATTGATTTTATTTGTTTAATTAGTCTACTCAGGAATCAAGAAACGCTGATTAGACTATACAAGTGTGACACATTCCATGACTTGTGTCTAATCAAGACATCAAAGGATAAAGGGATTAGACTACACGGTAACATCTATCACGAGTAAGGTTATGTCGAGTCATTGACATTCTCGTTACATGGGTAGCAATGATGTGTTGCTAGATACCGCTCATTGCCTATGACAATTTTGTCATTGCCATTGTTTTGAGAACCTATTGGGTCGCACACTTAGAACGGATCAATGTGGAACTTAATTAATCCTATTCTGAATTGGATTAAGGATATAACTAATCCTATTCTGAATTGGATTAAAATTCTGTTTGGTAGTAAATTTTAGGGTAAAATTTACTGCCTATAAAAGGATGTTTTCTGAAACATAGCCATATAACAATTAGAAAACAGAAAAGTATTCTTTTAATCGAAGCTAGCAGTTCGGTTAAAAGAATCAAAACGCTCCTTAAGGCATCTGATCGTGAGACGTTCAAGAGTCGTGAGATCCGTTCGTGTGGATACCATAGAGGCAGGAACGAAAAGTTGCTGCTTGTGATTCGACCAAAGACAGAAAAAGCAGAGAAAACGTTAGGTAAAATCTCGAAACCCTAATCAGGCAACCCTCCGAATCGATCCTGGTGGAGGCCGAATGTTTTATTTCCGCTGCGTGTTTGTTTCGGTCTCCTTCACTGGTATCAGAGCCAGGTTCGGAGTCCCTGATTTGTTTTGATAAAAGCATGATCTCTGGTTACTTTCTGTTTATGATTACATGCAATCGTTTTAATGAGATTAATACGGATTAGAATGTATATGATATATTCAGAGGCTAGAAATCGAATTGTTGAAAATATATATATGATGTATATCAATTTCGATTCAACTTATATGTGAGATATAATCTGTGATGCGAATTAATAATGGCGTTTCTGTTTTGCATAAACGTTATGTATAATCTGTGATGCGAATTATTAATGGCGTTTCTGTTCTGCATAAACGTTATGTATAATCTGTGATGCGAATTATTAATGGCGGTTTCTGTTCTGCATAAACGTTATGGAAGAAACAGAATAATGTCGAAAGTGTATAAAGATTGAAACACTTTTAGATAAGAGTTCTAATGCGACTAAAATTATAGTCAGTATGAGATACTGGCTGGAACATCCTAATAAGATTAGGACACTTCCGGATAAGGGGCGTTGGCGCCGCCCCTGGGAACCCCGCAGTCAGGGTTATAATTCGTTTCAAATGTGCCTCATTAATAAAACTAAAAATTAAAAATTGCATTACACTTGTTTGTATAACACGGTGGTTGTTGTTTGAGCATGGTGCATAGTTATAGCCCTAGCCCAATATGATTGTATTTTCGTGGTTGTAAATTTTAATAAATACGACCTGCGTGTCGTGCCTTGTTCTTGAAATTCTTGTTGTACATTCTTTTCTCATCTTACTCCCCTCGAATGTAACTCGAGGTTTCTCTTAAACTATGTAATTGGAGCTGACAACCATGCAAAGGATGACCAAAGAGGCACTTGGAGAAGATGCTATTATCCTTAGGTTAACCCTTAGGGTTTCTCATTGGCTTGGGAAATCCATTTAGTTTGGGCTATAACTATGTCACGTTTATTTTATTGCTTAATTGCATGAGATGCATGGTTTATTTTGTACGTTTATGATATGAAAATCATATGATAATTTAAAAAAAAAAAAAAGGTAAAATTGGTGAGATCTTATTCAATAAACTAAGAAAATCCCTCAAATTAAATTAAGTCAATAATAGATGCCTACCAATGAATAGCACTCGTCAAGACTAGAATCGATTTTGTTATGTTTGCCAAAGCAAAATATCATATCTATCTTAGTAAGACGCGATGGGATAATAGTGATATCCAAAGGCTATAAATTGGGTTGACTTAACTAAATTTCATCAATAGGATTGGGAATTTAGAGGCATAAAGTTGGGCTTCCATTCATGAGATGAATTAGAACAAGTGTTGTTCACCCAACTATCCAAGAGTTACATGAGATGTAATTGGTAAGTGTTGCCTACCTAAATAGCCAAATCTTGGGCGATTAGCCAAAGCTAACTCTAGATAAGGTGAAATATGGATCTTGGCCCACTAGAGAAATTATGTGATAATTTTTCCGAATTAATAGTGAGGGTTGTTGATTCGATAAAAATAGTGGGAGCATCATTTAATAAATATTTAATTAAATGAATGCATTCATGATACTTATATTTTGCATATTTTTGTTGTAGATTACCATGGCATCAAACACAAATAACACACTTTCACTGCGATCTGTCCTTGAGAAGGACAAGTTGAATGGGACAAACTTCCTGGATTGGTACAGGAACTTGAGGATAGTCCTCAAGCATGAAAAGAAGTTGTATGTCCTTGAAATTCCCTTACCTGAGGAACCACCCTCTAATGCTCCAAGGGCAGAAAGAGATGCTTATAAGAAGCATCAAGATGATGCATTGGATGTTAGTTGCCTTATGCTTGCCTCCATGAATCCTGAGCTTCAAAAGCAACATGAGGAAATGGATGCGTTCGATATGATCGAGCATCTCAAGCAACTCTATGAAGAGGAAGCTAGGCAAGAAAGGTACAATGTCTCTAAGGCATTGTTTCAGTGTAGGATGGCAGAGGGGACTCCCGTTGGTACTCATGTGCTCAAGATGATTGGGTACACTGAGAACCTTGAAAGATTGGGATTTCCTTTGGGCCAAGAGTTGGCCACTGATGTGATTCTGCAATCGTTGCCAGACAGTTACAGTCAATTTGTTGTTAATTACAACATGAATGAAATTGACAAGACTCTGCCACAGTTACTTAGCATGTTGAAAACAGCTGAATCCAACATGAAAAAGGCCAAGCCCAAAGATGTCTTAATAGTTAAGAAAGCTAAGGGCAGGGCTAATGCAAAGGGCAAGAAAAAGGGTAATAAAACCAATGGCAAGTTCAAGCCCAATGATACTGCACTGAAGCCTAAAGGTGGGGTTGCCAAAGAAGGGAAATGCTTCCATTGCGGTGAGACCGGACATTGGAAGAGGAACTACAACAAATACCTGGAAGAGCTAAAGAAGAAGAAAGGAAGTGAGACTACCACTTCAGGTATTTATGTTATAGAAGTTAATCTATCTACTTCTTCATCATGGGTATTAGATACTGGATGTGGTTCTCACATTTGTGTAAATGTGCAGGAACTCAAAAGGAGTAGATCGTTGACTAAGGGCGAGGTCGACCTACGAGTGGGAAATGGAGCAAGGGTTGCTGCATTAGCTGTAGGAACTTATATTTTGACATTGCCCACAGGGCTTGTTTTAGAATTAGATGATTGTTATTATGTGCCTTCCATCACTAAAAACATTATTTCTATTTCTTGTTTGGACAAGAAGGGTTTTTCATTTATAATAAAGGACAACTGTTGCTCCATTTATTTAAATGATATCTTTTATGGTAGTGCACAACTAATTAATGGTCTTTACATTCTAAATCTTGATATGCCTATTTATAACATAAATGCTAAAAGGATTAAATCTAATGATCAAAATCCAACATATCTCTGGCATTGTCGCTTGGGACACATAAATGAGAATCGCATTTCCAAACTCCATAAAGATGGAATTTTGGACTCATTTGATTTTGAATCGTATGAGACATGTGAATCTTGTTTGATGGGTAAGATGACTAAAGCCCCTTTCAAAGGACATAGTGAAAGGGCAAGTGATTTATTGGGCTTAGTACATACAGATGTATGTGGACCTTTAAACACACAGGCCAGAGGTGGGTTTATGTACTTTATTACATTTACTGATGATTTCAGTAGATATGGCTATGTGTATCTTATGAGACACAAGTCAGAATCTTTTGAAAAGTTCAAAGAATTCAAGAATGAAGTACAAAACCAACTTGGCAAGAGCATTAAGGCACTTCGATCAGATCGAGGTGGTGAATACTTAAGCCAAGAATTGCTTGACTATCTTAAAGAGTGTGGGATTGTCTCACAACTCACTCCTCCAGGTACACCACAATGGAATGGTGTATCTGAAAGGAGAAATCGAACTTTATTAGATATGGTTCGATCAATGATGAGTCATACAGATCTTCCAGAATCCTTTTGGGGACATGCATTAGAAACAGCTGCTTTTACACTGAACCGTGTTCCGTCTAAATCGGTTCCAAAGACACCATATGAGATATGGACTGGTAAACGTCCCAGTATGTCTTTTATGAAGATTTGGGGTTGTGAGGCTTATGTAAGACGTCAAGTCTCTAACAAACTTGCACCTAAATCTGATAAGTGCTATTTTGTGGGATATCCTAAACAAACTAAAGGATATTATTTTTACAATCCCACTGAGCGCAAAGTGTTTGTAGCTAGAACAGGTGTCTTTCTAGAAAGAGAATTCATTTCTAGAAGAACTAGTGGGAGAAAAGTAGAACTTGAAGAAATTCAAGAGCTACAAGATAGCGCACCCGATGTTGAGATGGAGCCTGAGCAAGCACCACAAGTTGTTGTGGAACCAGAACCACAAGCTGTTGTGGAGCAACCGCCTGCTCAAGAGACACAAGCCTTGCGTAGATCAGTTAGAACACATCGTGAGCCACAGAAATATGGATTTCTAATGACTCAGAACGGTGATGTATTGCTCATGGACCAAGATGAGCCTACTACCTATCAAGAGGCTATTACAGGGCCAGACTCTGAGAAATGGCTTGAAGCCATGAGATCTGAGATGGAATCCATGTATGCCAACCAAGTTTGGACCTTGGTTGACTTACCCGAAAGGGTAAAACCTATAGGGTGTAAATGGGTTTTTAAGAAGAAAACCGACATGGAAGGAAATGTTCATACCTATAAAGGGCGATTGGTTGCTAAAGGTTTTAAACAAATTCATGGTATTGACTATGATGAAACTTTTTCACCAGTCGCGATGATCAAATCCATTAGGATCTTGCTTGCGATAGCTGCATACCATGATCATGAAATCTGGCAAATGGACGTCAAGACTGCTTTTCTTAATGGAAAGCTACTCGAGGATGTGTACATGACACAACCTGAGGGTTTTGTTGATCCAAAAAATGCTGGAAAGGTTTGTAAGCTGCAACGTTCTATTTATGGACTAAAGCAAGCTTCTCGAAGTTGGAATCTTCGTTTTGATGATGCAATCAAAGAGTTTGGTTTCATCAAGAATGAAGATGAACCTTGTGTCTACAAGAAGGTCAGTGGGAGCACTATTGTCTTCCTGGTGTTGTATGTAGATGACATACTACTCATTGGGAATGACATCCCTACCCTTCAGTCTGTAAAGACTTGGTTAGGGAATTGCTTTTCAATGAAGGACTTGGGCGAAGCTTCCTATATACTGGGTATAAAGATCTATAGAGATAGATCAAGGAAATTAATTGGCCTAAGTCAAAGTGCATACATAGATAAAGTGCTAAAGAGGTTTAGCATGCAGGATTCCAAGAAAGGATTCTTGCCTATGACACATGGCATTTCTCTCTCAAAAGAACAGTGTCCTACAACACAAGAAGAGAGAGAACGTATGAGTAAAGTTCCATATGCATCTGCTATTGGATCCATTATGTATGCCATGTTATGCACACGTCCCGATGTCTCGTATGCCTTGAGCATGACGAGTAGATATCAAGTTGATCCTGGTGAACGTCACTGGATCACTGTCAAGAATATTCTTAAGTACTTGAGAAAGACTAAGGATACATTCTTGATATATGGAGGTGAGGAAGAGCTCATTGTAACAGGTTACACTGATGCTAGCTTCCAAACTGATAAAGATGACTATAGATCGCAGTCTGGTTATGTGTTTTGCCTTAATGGTGGTGCTGTGAGCTGGAAGAGTTCAAAGCAGGCGACAGTGGCCGATTTTACAACAGAGGCTGAGTATATAGCTGCCTCTGAAGCTGCTAAGGAGGCTGTTTGGATCAGGAAGTTCATTACTGAGCTTGAAGTTGTTCCTAGCATTGTAGATCCGATTGAGCTCTATTGTGACAACAATGGAGCCATCGCACAAGCTAAGGAACCTAGATCTCACCAACGATCCAAACATATACTACGGCGCTTCCATCTCATTCGAGATATCATCGAGAGAGGAGATGTGAGGATATGCAAAGTACCAACTGACGATAACATCGCCGACCCACTGACGAAGCCTTTGACGCAGCAGAGACATGATCGTCACACTAGGTCACTAGGTATTAGATACATGAGTGAATGGTCTTAGTGCAAGTGGGAGATTGTTGGATTATGCCCTTAGAACCATTCATTAGATGATTGACTTTGGCATTTTTATGTATCATGACATTTTTATTTATAGTTCATTATTATATTTGTCTTATAACTGCGTAATATAATCTTATATGATAATGTCCTTAGAATAGTAATAACACACTATTCTTAAAATATCCCTAGTCAAGTATTATTGTGAACAAGGATAATAATGATACGATAAGACTAGTATGTGGTTGACTGATGACCATTGTCATGGATATAGGATATCAAGTCATCACATAGGTACATGTTAGAGAACTATGTACTGGATCGACCCTCCATGAGAACGCTACATGGATTGTTATATGAGTGTCATAAGCGATTCTCATAGTGATGACGGTGTATGTGATCCTTTGACTTGAGATCATCAGAGATCCCAACATAGAGAATTGCATACTTTAATGCTGCTAGATGTCATTCGTAACAGGATGGACTATAAAGGTAGTAATTGGGTATGCCTTGATCTATGTAGAGGGATGTTGAGTGATCAAGATAGAATTTATCCCTCTTATATAACAAGAGTGATGTCTTGGGCCCTTTGATAGAGTGAGACTAAGAAATGCATGGCCGTGCTCGAATAAGTCAATATGAGATATTGATTTTATTTGTTTAATTAGTCTACTCAGGAATCAAGAAACGCTGATTAGACTATACAAGTGTGACACATTCCATGACTTGTGTCTAATCAAGACATCAAAGGATAAAGGGATTAGACTACACGGTAACATCTATCACGAGTAAAGTTATGTCGAGTCATTGACATTCTCGTTACATGGGTAGCAATGATGTGTTGCTAGATACCGCTCATTGCCTATGACAATTTTGTCATTGCCATTGTTTTGAGAACCTATTGGGTCGCACACTTAGAACGGATCAATGTGGAACTTAATTAATCCTATTCTGAATTGGATTAAGGATATAACTAATCCTATTCTGAATTGGATTAAAATTCTGTTTGGTAGTAAATTTTAGGGTAAAATTTACTGCCTATAAAAGGATGTTTTCTGAAACATAGCCATATAACAATTAGAAAACAGAAAAGTATTCTTTTAATCGAAGCTAGCAGTTCGGTTAAAAGAATCAAAACGCTCCTTAAGGCATCTGATCGTGAGACGTTCAAGAGTCGTGAGATCCGTTCGTGTGGATACCATAGAGGCAGGAACGAAAAGTTGCTGCTTGTGATTCGACCAAAGACAGAAAAAGCAGAGAAAACGTTAGGTAAAATCTCGAAACCCTAATCAGGCAACCCTCCGAATCGATCCTGGTGGAGGCCGAATGTTTTATTTCCGCTGCGTGTTTGTTTCGGTCTCCTTCAAGAAAAATCCGAAACTGGTTAAATTTTCAAAAATTTCAACGGCATGTTTCAAACCCAATTCTAAACAAAAATCCAAGTGTTCAAAATTGACAATGCAAAAGAATACTTAAAATAAGTTCTTTCTACTCTTATCAGTTTTTCCTTATAGCTACACAGTTAACAGTGTCATTTATCTTTCACCACCATCAGATGTAGGTTAGAACATGCTTCGAATGCTATCACACTCATTCTAATGTCTGCTCCTGGTTGGCGAAGTAGTTAGTCCTGGAAGTTTGCTTCTGGTTGTCTTTTTATTTTCTCTTTTTCTGAGAAAAATGTGTTTAATATGTGGTTAAATCTTGTCTTTAAAAGAAACACCACTGTTTAAATATTTCTACTCAAAAGCAAAAAAGCTCTATAGACTACGGGTAAAACTGCAATGATTTCACAAGAGACAACAAACCTAGAAAATGGTGTATAGCGCCTATGATTCCTTCAAGCTCCTCAATGATTGCCTCAGTGAAATTGACACCATCAAATCCTATGGCTTGAAGCTCCTCATCGGCAACTCTGGTGGGTCTCTTAGAATCTACTGGCCAGATTCATCTGGTGCTAACCAATATCCACCGCCGAACAGCACGTGCCGCAAAAAGAGCTGTATGCACTGGAGAGAATCGTTGCGGGATTTTCAAAGAAGGCTCTGTTTTCAATGGAAGTGTTGTAATTGGGAGAGCTACTCTTATTGCTTTCTGAATCTATCACTTTCCATCGACTCCCGAATGTTGAAACCATTGCTGTGCTCACGAAAGCTAAAGGTGCCAATGTCTACTCTTGGGATGATTTAGGGGCTACCTATGCTTTGCTAGGCAAAAGAGTCTATATTTTGAGCATGGCGGTAATTTCCTTGAATTTGTTCCTTTGTTTTATGGTTTTCAGTTACCAGTAAATGAGGGTTTCTAATCGTTTAATTTTTAGTTTTGCTATTTGAACAATACATTCAAGGAAATAAAGAACAGAATGTGTCTGAACTTCAAATAAAAAGCAGATAACATTATTGAATATTTTACAGTGTACTTTTCTTTTGGGAGAATAAATGCGTGATTTTACTTTCACATAGAATAATTAACTAAAATTAATGTGGCAGTTGAGTCATTTATTTATTTTTAGTTAGTTATATTTTTTTAGGAAAACTTTGGTGCAACGTAAAAATTGCTTCTTTATGAATTAGAAGTCATGGGTTCAAGTGAAAATAGTCTCTGTTAATGTAGAGAAAAAGCTACGTACATATGAACCTCTCCAAACTTAACAATGTAGGATCTTTATACACTAAGTCGCCATTTTTAGTTAATTATGTTTTTAATTTTTGGCAACTTTATATTAATCAAAAAGCAAATAAGAAATGTAACAATCACACAAGCCTTATTGATTTATCTCATTTTGGAATTAGTTTTGTTTATTAGATTAATATAGCGGACTTAAGTGTTATCCTCTGCTGTAAAATGTTGCCTGCGAGGGTGAGGGTATGTGGAGTTGAAAGATTTTTAATGTAACAGATGCAGCAAAGTCGATCTTCTGATGTGAAAATTGAGAACATTTGTCTAGGTATTAGAAAGGAATGCATCATATTGAATGCTAGGAATGGTGCATTGTTAGAGGTTTTTTCTTCGGTGGGAAGATAGCACTCCCTTTAATAGTTGCTCGTTGTGAGATTCACACTTTCTTTCCATCCACATAGACTCTTATTGAAGTTAGAACAAAGAGATTTACTCATCACTCCTAAATGCCTATGCTTTGTTGGTATTGATATTTGGGCCCCACTGAGACTATTACTATCTGAATTGAGGCAAAACTTGACCGTATTAATATTTGGAGCAAAATGCTGAGATGGTAAGAATCTGCATTTCAAAATTCATTTGTTTATACATGTTTTGGGAATTATGTAACAAATTAAAAAATGACGGTTGTGTGCATAGGTCATTTTTTTTGAATAACAATCTACTTGGTTTGACTTTTAACCAACAGACTGTTATAGTTGAACCCTCATGTGAAGATGTCTCACTCATTTCTAACCTGTAGACTGAATCACATGAAATGCTAAAAACAACGCGAACGAGCCAAAAAGCTTTCGTTTAAGGCTATTTTGGTAATTTCACAATTACAGCATGTCAAACCTCATAAAAAGTCAAAGTTTTGGCTATTTTATATTAAATAAATATATTTTGTATGAAAATAAAAATATCTGGAAGTTAAATTAAATAGTTTAAAAAATATTATAACAGTTCGGATATAAATGGTATTAATAAAATATTAAAATGGCACCTTTGTAAAATTGCTTAAATGATATTTCTAACTTAAATATTAAATATATAAGGATATTTTATGTTGTCTTCCTCACTTGGCCAGCCACCCTTCCTCACCATTTTCATTTCTTTTCCAAATGCTAAGTTAGAGAGATAAAGCGCATGAAACCCTAAGAAAACCACCTCAAAACTGATTGCACCCTATTGTACATCTTACTTAGCTCTATGACATACCTTGGAACCAGCCATTAGAGTGGCCATTTGATAGGTGTTTTGGCTCCTCAAAAAATTCTACCATAGTGAAGGTAAGAGAGAGAGTGCATGGTTTTAAGTTTTAATGGTTATTTGTGATTGTTCTTTGATCTCTAAGCATGTGTATGAGCTTAGATTGAAGTAAAACCAAATGAATCCTCATCCTAGGGTTTCAGCCAAGGGGGTTTATGTTTGCATGTTGAGTTGTCTCATGTAAAAGTGGTGTAGGAATATTGTAGAGAAGATGATACACATGATTATGGATTTAAATTGCCTAAATGAAGAGTGTAGTGAGTGTTAGTGAATTAGGCCAAGAGAGAAAGTAAGAGTTACCATGCTCAATTCATTAGGGAAATGCATATAGAATACTATATGAATGAATATAAGACTGCTAGTGAAGTCAGAACTGAAAAAGGAAGTGTTTTGACTATAGTTGCAGTTATAGGCACCGGTATGAAGTATATTGGTTTTGCTGTTGTATTAAAAAAATATGAGAGATCTTAAAGAGTTATATGATCTTTATAACTGAAGGACTAAAGTTTGATTACATTTGATACTATTTTGCAGCCCGGAAGTGAGGAGTGTTAAGGAAGGATAAGCAAATATATGCTTGTTTATCAGTTCTGATACTGCTAGACTGTACTGTGCATTGGTAGTGATAAGGGATATATATAGAAGGCTTAGGGATACTGTGTCTGCATTGAAAGTGATTGACTGAATTATGCAATTGGATATTATAACTTATTGGGAATGATGAACTGAGTTGTATGATCGTATGCTGTCTCTACAATAGGATTGATTGACTAGATTGCGTATATTGAACTGCGTGTTAAGTGTAGGAGGGTTAGAACAGATAGTAATGTTATGCTGCTGAAATTTTGTAAATTGTCAGTGAGACTGAATATTGAGTCAGGATATAATAACCGAACTAGATAGTAATTAAGCGCAAAGCTTTTGGGTACCTTAGGTTTGGTTTTATATATTATTGTTATTATTATTATTATTATTATTATTATTATTATTATTATTATTAATTCTATTGTTTTCAGAGGGATTTCGAAAGGTATAAATATTTTAAATGAAACTAATAAACAGTAGAGTTATATAGATAAGTAAATAAAAATATTAAGGAAACTGTTTAATTACTGAATTGGTTTTATATTGTAATTGTCTTTACTGAGTGTTACTGTTTAAAGAAATTGTATCATATGAGACCGTACTAGTTTTGTTAGATTGTTAAAGAACATGTTTTGATTGAACTTAATGTACTGTATTTGGTTTCCAACTATATTGTGGATTGGGTTATGAAATGCATTATCGAAATTTTTAACATCTGATTGAAGTGAATTTTTTGAATGTATTGGGTTGTCTAACATTGTTTTACTGAAAGTTTCGATTTTCTGATTGAAGGTAATGTTTTGAATGTTTTGACCTTGACTGAACGTTTTGAACGCAATGTGTTGGCCTCTAAACGATATGATTTGAATCACTATTGATCTGTTTTTTTCTGATTTTACGAGTTGAAATTATACTTATTTTGCATCAAATGAAATGATTTTAATTCATGGTTTCGTAACTATTTTAAAATAGAATTCTATAGATTGACTGTGCCTTGTAGGAGTTACATCTAAAACCTACGGGATTTAAAATAAAACTTGGTTCCCAAAAGTTTATATTTTAGCTGTATTATTGTGTTATGTTCTGAAAGCATAAAGTATTGTTTTATTGTTTTTATGAAATTTAGGTAAATGTTTTGAAATTGTTGACACCCCGTAGTTGCCTTCCGGTAATTATGCTATATTGCTTGAATTGTACCGGACTATTTGCTGTTTGACCTTAATCACGTCTTCAGCACCCACAATTGTCACCTGATTAGTGCACCCTGTGGGTCCTTTAGACTATGGCCATAAGTCTTATCATTATTTCCTTCTTGGGATACTAAAATTGCATGATTCTATTAAGTGTTGCCTTGTCTTCACTGAATTGTTTACTGAACTGCTTATTGAATGGTTTACTGAATTGTTTACTGAACTGCTTACTGAATGGTTTACTAAACTATTTACTGAACTGGTTACTGAATGGTTTACTGAACTATTCACTAAATTCTTTACTGAACTATTTATTGAACGGTTTGTTGAATTACCTACTGAATTGTATTACTGAACTGCCTACTGAACTATTTCATTGAACTATTTTATTGAATTGTCTTATTGACTGAACTAAAAGGTGAATTGAAGATTGTTTATACCAATGATACTATTTATTAATTGAATAGAGTGCTTACTAAAAGTATATACGATTCATTTGATCGATTGTAAATTGTAAATGATTTGATAATGATTGTTTACTATATAGTACTATTACTGAAGGATTGAAATGTTTGGACATTGATTTGATATGCATGAATTCCTTCTCTTGAAATTCTAGTCTGACTCTTATAGTCGAACTTAGAGACCAAGACAAGTGAGGTGTTCGAAAGCATCCTTTTGTACCCAACCTAGTATCCCTATTCGACTATAGTATCTATTCCTTCCAAGTTTTTAAACATTATTATCGATTGTCAGTGTCACTGTAGGAGCACGTTTATGATACGCGCATATATATTTGCATAGTATCAGCTCTTTTATATATATTTCTTACTGGACGTAAGCTCACCCCCTCTTCCACCACACAAATTTTCTGCAATAGTAGTTGCCCTTGTTAAGCGAGGATTCTAATCGAATTCCTTTGAGACTTTTGTATTATACCTTGGAGGTATATTTGTATAGTTACTTTATGTATTTAGACTTTATTGTACAGTACTTTAGCATATAAAGAGATGTAAATTAAAGGAGTCTAAATGTCAATTATGGTCATTTGATATAAAGATGAATGTAAAATTGAGGTTAACAGTTTGATACTTGATATTTATATAGTTGAGGTTATTCATTTGAGTATAGTTATGAAATACTCTTAACTTGACTTGATGTAATTGAGATAGGAATGTAAAGAAAAGTAAACGTGTATTGTAAATGACTATACTAGGACCAATCTGAGTAATTGGATACTGATTTGACTAATTAAGTTTTAGCTTAATATCAAATTGATGACACTAAGCACAGCCCAACCAAATGAATGAAAACTAAAAAATAGTCCACATTTTAAGAAATGAGGAC
The DNA here is from genome assembly GCA_031772115.1 of Heritiera littoralis. Taxonomy (NCBI): domain Eukaryota; kingdom Viridiplantae; phylum Streptophyta; class Magnoliopsida; order Malvales; family Malvaceae; genus Heritiera; species Heritiera littoralis. Next base: position 5,951,743 of record JAPDPK010000007.1, on the reverse strand, counting down.
GTGACAGCGACACCCTTAGGCAAATGCCACATCGATAAAGTATGGGATAGATGATGGATATAAGGACTTAACATGCCTCTACCCCTTGTGACGTGTTTGAAAATCATGAGATGGTCCAATGGGTTGCACCAAAGCGGACAAGATCATGAGTGGGTTGAATTGCTACAGTTGGTATCAAAGTAAATCCACGTGACCTCTTGAGCGATGGAGGGACAAAATTCAGCAAGGACACTAAGTCCCGAAAGGAGTGTATGTGTGTTGCGCTCTAAGACCTATACCGCAAGCGCACGGGTCACGACAAGTAATACAGAGTAAATAAAGTATCGTTCCCACGAGGATTAGTTAGAATTGTTTTAGCTAAGTACTAAAATTGATCATCCTAAGTTTATTCAAACAATTAAAAATTATCTTAATTAAATTAATAAGTAAGATAAGTAAAACAAAACAAAACAAATAAAAAAAATAAATATAAAAATGCAAGTTAAATGAAATTAAAGCAAAGGAAAATTAAAATGCAACTAATTTCTAAGGAACATGAAATTTAAAAGAAAAAAAATCAATTTAAAATGCGTGAAAATAAATACCTAATTAAACTAAAGAATTACTAAAAATAAAAAATTACTATAACTAAATACTTAATTAAACGTAAACTATCAGAAGGTAATAAAACTGAATTAATATGCTACTCTATATCATAATATATTTAACCTATTATACTAAACTACTCACTAACTCATGAAACCAAAACAGTAAAATATAAAAAGTAAATGTAAACTCAACAATGTATGTCACGACCCGAAGGCCGCGACGTTCACTTGATACTCACACTTTTTCTTCTAACAAATTTATGGACTAAATTTTTTTCTTTTCGTTTTATAGTTTGTATTCGGTGTCAATGTAGTCACTAAACTATTTCCATTCAATCTTTAATTCAATTATGATTTAAACTAATCTCTAAGATAGGGAAATATCAATTATAGTCCATATTTTACTATTTCTTAAAAACAGATTGAAAATATCCCCCCTTATATTTTGAGTTTTCCCCAGTTATCTACCTACAAATCATCACAATATAATATAACAGTTTTCCATAATCCACATGTTCACCAAATGTCCTACATTTCAACAACTCTACTATCCATTACTAATCAACACGTGCATATCGTATAAAATCCGAATATTACATCAACTATTCATTATCCTAGTTTACATCCCATCCTAAAGTACTGTACAAAAATTTGCCTGAAATAAAAGCGTATGCCAAAGAATGTATACCTCAAAATGCAACCAAGTAGTTTCGAAGGACAGGGACAGTATCGAGCCTAGATACCGTCTCCGAGTCCCACTCAAAAGCCCTCATGGTGAAGTTCAACCCAAATAGTCTGGAAAGATATGAAATTGAGGAGGGTGAGCAAATCCACGGCTCAGTAAGTCATTTATATAAGTGCAGAATTAGAATTATATTGTTCTATATGCAATGCATGAGCCTCAAAGTTCGTGATCTTCATTTGTCATTCCAATCGATAACATCTCATACAACCAAATATCACTCCTTAATATACATTATTTATTCGATATAAATCCACAATGAATACATTTGATCAAATATTAATCCACAATATCATTTTCTATCTCGATATCACACTCTATGTAGTCTACACATAACAAATTTAGTCTATCATGTAGTGAATATAAAGTACACTGCATGAGTGAAAGCATAAAAGTTATTAAATCCCTTCATAGTACATTCTACATGATCAAACAATGTGAAATATCACCTCATAAATCATTGGAGCAGGACAAAGTTTCCAGAACATGTTTCCCGGCTTAGGCTATGCTTAAGCTCAAGGTTCACCATGCATGAGCATTTTTCACTCATGATTTCAAAACCAGAACATTATTAAAAATCATATCTCAAATAGTATCAATCATGTTTAGAACCAGTGCAATCTCAAAACATGTCATGTAAAAGAATGATACTATGCCACTGGTAAGTAAAGTACATTCATGCATAATAAAACAATATCATATACAAAACACTATGCCTGGTTCGATAATCATTTCACTCTTCAAATAAACATTTCACTATTCGATAAATCTTTCACTGTTCAATAACCATTTCACTGCTTAAGTCCAAAGCTTATAGCTCTACTCAATGTTCGCTTTTAAGACATGTTAAAGTATGTACATTTCTCTTTTCGCATTTCGTGAAATCAAAATATGTACTTTTCATATCGTTTCAAATCAAAACATGCACATTTCTCTTTTCATATCATGTCAATTCAAAACATGTCTTTTCATTTCGTTTCAAATCAAAATGTGCACATTTCTCTTTTCATATCATGTGTGGTCAAATACAATATCGAAACACATTTCACATACTGTAAAATCATATCAGTTTAGAGTTCATATCAATCTAAAAGCACACTCTAAACCGCATATCATATTGGTTGAGACAAGGCTAGATCCCTAATACTCTATCAATAAAGACTTAGATCACTGTAGCTAGCAGTGAAATCATATCATCGTCCCCTGGAAACCAACTAGGGCGCTATCTATGGCCATAGACCTCATCTCTCCCAACCCCACTGATCGGGTGTGGCTGAGACCTGTCCACGACTATTGTCGGACAAGCATCTCTGCCTAATGAGTAATCTCCAATTAGGCGGTTTCCATTATGCTTTATTGAATTTAATTCTTCCAGGGGCCTACAGTCTCATAAAACATTTAAATCTTTCACTTTTCTTGTAAAAATAGTGTAAAGTATGTAACACATTTTTCTTTAAGATCATTTACATTTATGTGAGTACATACATTACACTATATGTTCAGTCTTTTCAAAACAATTTAAGCTTTCAAAACATTCATGTAATTATCGTATAATTGAATGTTTTCAAATCTCGTGCATAAAACGAGGCATGTTTAAGAGCGATGCAATTAAACAATGGAAATCAAAACAGTATTGAAACGAGGCATGTTTATGAAATGGATTAAGATAATATCACTCGGTATAGTGCTAACTATAATGTCAATTCCTCCTTAGATCATCACCCTCAAACCTCTTGATTTAGCACTTATACCTAACTCGTCATCACTTTTCATTTCATTTTAGAGCTCTCATTTCAATCCATTCTTTTTCAGCTGGAACACATCTACTAAGTCATCCAAAATTTTCTATTGTTCAATAACACATAATATCATTTCATAGTGTTTGTAAACTAATTCACCCTTGCTTTCAATGTTAAAACTAAGATTTGTCCATTAATGTCGGTCTTCTTAGTATTTCATGTATTTTAACATATTACTTTAGCGACTTCCATTATAACACTAAAATCATTCAATGTTAAGGAGTCCATTCGAGATCTATTCTGTAGATCATTTACTCACCATACCAGTATCATTGAGTCATTTTCTCAATTTACCATATTACTATGGGTATATCATTCCTTATGTGTCACTGAACCTCAAATCTTTTAATCTTTTAATTTCTACCATTACCATACAATTCAAGTATATCTATACAATATAATTCTAACGCTGAATTATATAAATGTCTTACCGACTCCTCACTTAGCATGCGCGTATGCCAATCTTAGCCCAGCTTGTGTTGTCGCTTATGGGTTGAGCGATTTAAAGCTTAACGTGCCAAAATCTGTGCTTCGTATGCATGTATTGAATTTCATGCGTACACCTAGCTCGATGCGTGTACACCTTCAAAGATCGATAATTCATTCAGTACTAATCCAATAAAATTCCAAAATATATATAGTCACATGTGCATGTGTATATATATGTATATATATTAAATGATATTGACTTGCATTTAACCAAATCAAGATTCACATATATTTATATTTCATTTTTGCCTATGCTCATGTACTTTGCGTATTTATAAAATCCGAGCCAAGGAACATATATATATATATTTATATATATATTTTCTTTCCTTTTTCTTTTATTGTGTTGTATATATACATATATATATATATATATATACACACACATACACTATTATTATTTACTTTTAGCTATTTTAAATCACCTTTTTTAAACTCAGATAGTGAACAAATGATTCTTACCCTTTTTTTTTAAAGCTTCAAACCGAGCCTATCTCTTGATGTCCTCACCCATGGCTAGCTGCTACTTCATCCTTTCTTCTGGTTGTTGCAGCTCTCGATTTCGGCCCCATTCCAGCTTTGTCTCAATGCCTATATAGCCTTGCTACCACCCTTTTAACAGTTCTCATAACAGCCACATTTTTAACTCTTAAAATCCCCATCGAACAACCCTACAATTTCCCTATTCTCACGCCATTTCAAGCCTCCAAAATCAACCAAGTTTCGACTATTCTCAAGCCTCAACACAGCCCATGTTCAATCATAATTTCAACAGCCAAAACCCATCCTTGATCGGCTTAAACACAGCCACCTACGTCTCCTGTTTAGCCATGGAAACAGCCCTTCACGGTGCCTTAAAGACCGCCCCAACAGCAGCCACATTCAGCCCTTTATAGTGTCTCAAGATCACTCCACTTTCAAGCTTTGAACCGTCCCCTTTTGCCCTTGTTTTGGTCGGTCTTAACAGCCACTATTTCTGCCTTGTATCCTCTTAGTCGAAAACCCCTTCTCAGCCTCTGCTCAGTCCCGTTTTGAGGCTCCTTTGTAACTCCTAAAACACTCCACTCAGCCCTTGTATTAGCTTAACGAGGGTGACCGTAAAATCAGCTCTTTCCTTTATTTCCTTCTTCCCTTGTCGGTCTCCTCTGTTGTGTTTCTACTCTACCATAAGCAAATCCCTTGTTCACCATCCTGTACAGCTTCCCTTTGCTATTTCGGTTCAGCCTGATTTGGATCTTTCTCTCCTACAGTCTCGTTTCAATTTTGCTTTCTCTCCCATGTCTTGTTCTCTCTTCCTAACCCTCACATTTGTTTTGCCCATCACCCGTTTTTCCTTTCTTTTCATTTTTTTATTAAATTTTTTTTCCATATAATATGCTTCTGTAGACCCATGTCTGCGTCGGCTGAAGCAATCTTATCAAGCTTCAGCAGACGTGATGTGTTGAAGCATATCAACTTTCTATTTTTTTTTAATTATTGTTTTAGTTAATGATGGGCTCGAGGCAGAGGATTTGGTGGGATATTTCCCATCAAATCCCACTAAAATTTTTATTTTATTTGTTATGTATTTATTATTATTTTATATATATATTTATATTTTTGAAATATAAATATCTTATGTATATTTATTTATATCATATCTTAATATATATTACAAAATATATGTTTCCTTATACATATATATTTTTATTATACTTATATTTTAAGTTTACATTTTATCATTTTATAAAAATAGAAATTCATGTACAAAAATACATTTTTTTTACTTATATTTATGCATGTGCATATGTTTGCATGCATGCACATTGCATGTATTCAGTTTACGTATGCATGCATGCATGTACGTTGTCTGCATTTGTCGGTGCATACCAGTATGTAATCTCTAAATATCTTTGTATTCCTTCTATATCGATATAAGTACATCGTATGTATAACATACGGATATGTTTCACTTCATTCTCAACTTCTATTGTCGAAGAACTCATTTCGCTACTTGTGAACTATAATCTTATATTAGAAATTTGCAAATTACATTATTGCCTTGTATACTCCTATAATTACACGTTGAGTATATGGTCAGTTTAAGAAAATTGCGGTTCTCACAATGTAAAAGACAAAAGAAAATGCAAGCTCCCAACACTTCACGCCTGCCACGCCTTTAACTCTGCGCATGCGTCATCCAAAGAGTGAAAATGGTCCATGCACCTTTAGTGGACAGTTGCACTGCAAGCTTTAGGCCACGCTTGCTCTTGCTTCACGTGTCCAGCCAGCAAATGCCCAGCTCCTCTCTGCCTCAAGCATAGTGACCATTAGCGGAGCACTACTCATGCTCAGTTTCAACGCTTCACTAGCCAAGGCAGCACTGAACCAGCAATTGTTCCAAGCCTCTACATCAGTCTAGTAGTAGTTTTGCTTCAGTCATGTCGCACAACAGGGGAGAGACAACCCGAGCAACACCTCCAACAGATTAAGAAAAATACAACAGAGCAAAACCAAAAGAAGAAATAGAAGCAAGAGACGCTCAAAAAAATCAAAACTGATTTAGAGAACGCTATGAGAAAAAAAAGGAGGAGGTAGAAACATGAAGCATAACCAGCGAAACTAAAACAGTAATGCATAAGCAAGAAAAGAACCAGTAAAACAGATTAACTAGGCGCAGAACAAAGTTTGATGTAGAAATAAGAAAATATGAACGCTGAAAAGAAATAAATAATGCAGATAAAAAGGTTTAAACTAAAGTATGAACTTTAAATAGAAATTGCAAAGAAACTAAACATAGAACTTAACAAAAAAAAATATAAAATGAAGAGTATTGAAAGAAAGAACTACAAGCTAGAATTGCATTAAATCCAAATTCATAAAGAAATCTTAGCTCTTTTAAAATTAAACTAAAAAAAAGAAAACTAATGAAATTGAACACTTAAAAGAAATACAGTAATATAAGGAAAAGCTACTGTGCTCAGCTATCCACGCCTAAACTAGAGAAACAGTAAAGAAAAATATTGCAGGAAAGGTTGAAGGAGACCATCTCCTCTCACGAGCTATCTCCCTCCACGCTTCATTGTGCGGCAACTCCACCTATTTTATTCACTAGGGTTCTTCAAGGGCTTTGGCCATTTGTCTCATGGGCTGGACTCTCATTTTCTTTTATGCTTGTTGAAATCAACTTCAATGAATATGTTGTGGGCTTGCATGAAGAAAAGTCAAAGTTTGTGGGTTGGACTTGAAATGTTTTAAGCTTATGAGTTTTGGTATTTAAGATAGGCTTAAATAATGTTTGAGTTTTATGTGAGAATGAGATATGTTTTAGTGGGTTATGATGGGATAATGGTTAAAGGTTCAAATAAAATTTTGGTTTTTTTTTTAAAGGTAATAGGATAAGGTTTAGAATTTGAATAAGGCTAAGTTTATGATTTTTAGGTGTTAAACACCAAATCCAACTCTTTGTCCTTAACTTTCTTGCTATTTTCTTGATTGTCTCATTATTCTTGAAATTCCTACACATGAAGATAATTTTATTAAAAAGGGAGGAAATTAAATTAAAATTCCAAAATTTAAACAAAATTGATGCAATAAAATACTCTAAAAAGTGAATATTTTAGAGACTTATCATTGTGACACCCCTAAGCAAATCCCACATCCACAAAGCACTAAAGAGATACTGGATATAAGGACTTAGCATGCCTGTGACATATTTTAAAACTGTGAGCTAGTCCAATGGGTTGCACCAAAGCAGACAATATCACGAGTGGGCTGAACTGCTATACTATTCCCTTTGGAGAACTTATTCTTCGGAAGGTACTGACTTTAATAATTTATTTTTGACATTATTCTTTTGGTTAAGAGTAACAAGAGGTGCTTTTCCTGCTGTGTTAGGAAAATATTGGAGTCTTTGTGGATCAAAAATGGAAAGCTTCTTCAAGCTGATAAGATTTGTTGGTCAAAAACTCCTATTGTTGTTGTCGTCTAAAAGCATATGCAATACTACTGTTTCCAGGACGTATTAAGGTAGTGTGACTCAATGCCAAAGAAGATTGGATTTTGCCTATCTTATTTTTTTAATTATCAAAAAAAAAAATATTTACGCCTTGTCACTTATCTTGTTTTCTGATTAACTCTCTTTCAGTTCCATATCCATATACAGATGGTTGTCCTCCAAAATGCTTGTCATTCTATAAAAAGTGACGATGCCTTAGTTGTAGCATTAGAAAATTTGGTTTGTGGGCTCTTCCTTCTTCCTGTCGGTGCACAGGTAGTCGTCATATGCCTAAGAAGTTTTTGTGCTGCCTAGTGTATCCAGATGCACCACCTTCTCAAAGCTTTCATTTGGATCTCAAGTCTTCTTTTTCCTTCTTGTTATGCTTGAACATCATATTTTTCCCTTCTTTTGGAACTGATGCTTTTGACAATGACATGCATATGCAAACTCTGAGGCTTTGATTATTGCATTAAAAGTTTCCTACTTGCATTGCAGATTGTCCAAATAACAGCATCTGGAAATGTTGAGCAAGCATTAGCCTTGTGTAAGCTGCTTCCTTTAGAAGATAGAAGCCTCAGAGCTGCTAAAAAGGGGACAATTCATATAAGGTGGATTTTTCCCCATTAATTGTTATTACTTTGTGCAACTATATCAAGTTAATTAGCTTATATTATTTTTAGTATACATAGCATCAGTGTACTCCTTCAGAAAACTTTGGACATGGTCATATTTCTTACCATTCTGAAGATATTATAGAAAAAACACCGCTTACAAAACATCTAGCCTTGAAATAGTTGAAAACCTTCTTTTCCCTGGTATATAATTATAAATTTCTAGACGATATTCAGGCTTATTGTATGTTCTCAAGCGATACATTCTTGTTTAATAGTCATCTCACCTCGTTGCCAGATGCACTTATCATCTTTTTGACAATGGGTTCTATGACGAGGCAATGAAGCACTTTTTGGCATCTCAAGTAGACATTACCTATGTTGTTTCTTTGTATCCATTCATTGTTCTTCCCCAAACAACTGCAGTTATAGAGCCTAAGAAGCTTAAGAATTTATTCTTAAGTGAACCAAAATAATATATATATATATATATATATATATATATATATATATATAGTAAAACTAAAAGAAAGTGAAAATTCAAAATCATTAGTTACAATACATAAAAAATAAAATTATTTCAAAAAAAAACTAACAAGTTATAAATAAATCACACTAAATAAATAAACATTTATATAAAAAGTTTTGTACTTTTTTTTAGTTTTAATAGTTTTGTACTCTTAAGTTAAACAAATAATTCCTGGGCTTTGATTTTTTGTTTTTTACCAAAGTTGGGCTACTGGAATTTGCACACTCAAATAATATTTATTTTTTTTAATTTTTAAAAAAAATTTTTTTATTAGCTTTTTTAATAATTATATTATATATTTAATAAAGATAATTATTTCATATACTGCCGGTGGAGTATTTTTACTCCACAAGTGAGGTTAGGATTATGACGCATGTCTTATTTTATTTTTACTTTTTAATATTTTTATAGGACATGTGTCATAATCCCAGTATCGCTTGTGGAGTAAAAAAACTTAATTGATGCTGCATGTAATAATTATCCATTTAATAAAATTTTAAATTTTTGTTTTTATAAATATCAATATAATTACATTATATCTAATCATATAACTAGTTAACTAATTGTTTAATTATAATGTTGAATAGTATTATAGTATACATTAAAAGAGTATTAATAATTAGTTTAACCTTAATAATCAATACTTAAAATTTTGATAAAACTATGATTTGTAAAAACTAATACAAATAGTAGTATTAATCTAATTTGACCATTTTAACACTAACATTAGATGTAATTATATTCTGCATTTACAAAATGTATATATATTTTGAAAAAAAAAAGTACCAACTATAATTTACAAAAAAAACCTTAATATGAATAATTAATCAACTAATTAGCTCAATTTCATAACTATTTTGTTTACATAAATTATAATATTAACATTATTATATTAAATATAATTGTATACAATAATAAATCAAATATTCTATTAAAAATTTAGAACGTTGAATTAAAAAACTTATATACACCAGCTAGTATTATATTATTAACATTTAATATAATCATATTATATACAGTTGTTAACATTTAATTAACATTTAGTATTATATTACTAACATTTAATTTTGGTATATGAAATATACAAGTTCGCTCAATTAATTAATTGTTACCATTAAGGAGATGGGCTTTGTAAATCTTGTTTGATAAATGTAATATAGTGGCTATGTAGACCTTAAAACCCAATAAGTCTTTGATAGGCCATGAGGGTTTTAGTAAATGTATATAGCTAAGTTTCCTTTTCACTTCTTATATTTTTAGTATTTATTTATTGAGAGCCATGAAGAATAGAAGAAAAAGAGAAAGACTAGCCTAACAATGATTTTGGCAATTTGCTCCCGGTTTCAACCTTAAGGACTTGGATATTTAATAGTGTTAACTCAAAATATGGCTAAAACCAAGAAAGGGATGAATTGGTATATATTCAAATTTCAAAGAAATAATTGCTAATTCAAATTTACAAGTATATAAACTACCGGTTTAAGCAAATGATTAACTTGAACTGTAAAGATAGAGGATTAGACAATCAAACTACAAGTGGCAAATAGGTTGGCTGTTTTCAGAATCGGATTCATTTTGAATGCAGATCATCCTAGATTAAGATAATTTTGGGTTGGGGTTTTTTCGAGTTTAGATAATTTTGGATTTGGACCATTTCTGATATAGGTTTATTTGAGTTTGAATAATTTTTGTTTTCGTTTGATTTGAGTTCGAGCAAGAGTAGATGGTTTCGCATAATTTTGAAATTTTGTAAGTTATGTATAGATTTATTCAAGAGCCGAGCTACCAGTTCAATCTCAAAGGCTCATCCAATTTTAAAACGGGTTTTGACAAAAATATTCAGCTCATTAATAAGCTTAGGCTTGAAAATTAAGGTCTAATAAAAAATGGTTCTGTCACATACCAAGATCATACCAAAACAGTACTTATTCACAAATTTCACATATTTACGGATAGGTTATTTGTAGTGTCTTCACTTTCACATATCAAAAATTATATACAAAAAGGTAAATCTTTTAATTTACATATATGAAATTAATCTTAATTTACATCCCCTATACAAATCTACATATAGTAGTACTATACAAACATAGTCTAAATACATAAAGAAAATTTGTATACCTCAACGGTAAACTATGTCTGCCTGAGGGATACCACAACAAAAGTCCTCCTGAGTGGAAGTAATTATCTACTGTAGTAATATAAAAGGAGGAGAAAAAAGGGATGAGCTAATGCTTGATAAGAAATATATATAACAGAACTGATACTGTGCATCTATATGCAGTCATCTTAAAACATGCACTTGAAATCGAAAACGATGATTGTAAAATTTCTTTGGCACGATATATGGAAAATGATACTATAGTGGAATTAGTAACCAAGTTGAGTACAGAGGGATGCTTTGAAGCACCTCACTTGTCTTGGCATCCAGTTTCAACTATAAGGAATTCGATAAAGCTAAATCAATCACAAAATTCAGCGAGCATTAAGAAGATAGCTTCCATAGTGCAATTCATAATTTAAAATTAAGGAATCAATTCTAAAACGCTTTGCAAACTATATTAAAATTCATTTCACTAATTCATGTCATCCCATAGTTCAGAAATTCATGGTTATCAACAAATCTGAAAATCGTAGAGACAAGGCATCACCCAATAGACTCATGCAATAGGACATATAGCCATAGTCAAAATAATGTCCTCAGTGGAACTGATCAGGCACCATCTGGGACGCTTATGACGGGATCAAGGTCATTCAGCCCAGAAGTTAGTCATACGATCATACACTCATAAAAGCATGTGCCGCAGGTAGCTATGGGGCCAACAGTCTCACAGTAGTTCACAAAATAATTCTGAAGTGTTTAAGGATATCACTATAATAACTAAATCTTCAATTAGTTCATAAAATGATAAAATCATAATTCATTACACTTGAAGAAAAAATTCACCAAATAGTCTTAGATTAATAACGGATGTCCAAAATATTTTATTTTCACATGATAATTAAATAATTATTAGAGATAGATTTCCACCTTGGATTTTTAGATTATTGGAATTATGATTTATAATATGGTGTATAAGAAAGGAAATAAATATTAAAGGATGAATTTAAGGTAGGGAAATAAATAAAGAATTAAATCTGAGAATTTAGAATTTAAATGCAATTTCAATGGCATAAATTCTAAAAAAATGAATTTTTAGAGAAGGAAATTGATTTATTGGACATGTGATAAATTATGATTGGTTGAAATATATAAAAGGAAGTGGAAATCTAGCAAAAACCGTGCAACAAAATTGAGTGCACGTTAGTTTCTGCTAGAGTGGGATATACGGTTTCATACCAGATGAAATGCAATCCTTTTTGTGCTATAAAATTGAATAAATAATAATATGATGGAAGGGAATCTCAATATTTTATATAGGATCAATTTTAATGGCTGAAATTTACAAAACGAAGAGAAAAAAAAAACAAGCAAAACGTGCAGCAAATGGAATTGCACGTCACTTTGCTTTGGTAGTATGCTTTACGGCTGGAGGCAAGTTGAAAGATAAATTTTTTATGTTATAAAAGTTGATAAATGATAATTAGATTGGGGGGGGGGGGGGATTTGTTGATTGGAGATATGGTTGATTTAGTTGGCTGAAGTACACATCAAAAGCAGGCCAAACAAGTCAATAACGTGTAAGAAAAAAAATGACTTCAACCAATTTCTTTTGCTGCAGTTTTCTTCATGTCTTAAATGCACAATAAAACAAGGAAATGATGAGGAAATAGGATAAGTAAGAAAGGTGGCAACTTCCTATTGGATACTTTGAATAAAAAGAAAACTTAAAGAGAACAAAACTTCAGCAATTTTATTTCTTCATCATCGATTCCCCTGCTATCCACGAGAGGAGCTGTGTTGGTTGCAAATTTTATTCTGTTTTGCATCCATTTTACTTAAGGAAAATTCAGCAAAATTATATACTCTTTCTACCTAATCACTTAGACCTTCACCACCAACCTTCCTCCATCATTTAAACTAGCCAAGAACCAAGAAGAGAGGCTGAAATGAGACAAAAAAGTGTTCTGTTTTGAGAGAAGTCCTTCAGTCAAGGTAAGCAAATTGGATTCTCATGGTTTATTTGATATTCAATGGTATATTTCTATGTTTTGCTACATAATAAACATAGATATAGCATTGTTTTTAGTTGAATCCATTTAGAGTATGAAATTAGAACAAGAAAGGGGTTGTGATATAGTTGAGAACAACAAAGAAAATGGGCTGGAAATTGTATGAAAATGATAAGAAATAATTGATGGAATATAAATAAGTTGAATAAAAAGCTTGAAACCATAGAATAATGAGGAATAAAAATTTGGTAATGAAGAGGGGAGTTCGGTTTGGACTAGAGTAAATAGGAAAATTAAGGCTTCATGCAAGAATATGACAAAGAAGGCTCACGTGGACAAGCCTTTATCAATTGAAAACAATAATTGAGGAGAAAGGAGTAAAAGTCAAGAAATGGCCATAAAAGGGTTCAGCCTTGACTTTGTTTAAGTATGTAATATGCTGAATTTTTATGATAAATAGTAGAAAAGGACTATAGAAATTGAAAGAGAATTATTGATGAAATTAGAACCAAAAAAGGAACTAAAATGAGGAAGTTGAGTTTTAGCACCAGTATAATTTATACTGGTTGTGCTTATATTATGATATTAGTGGCTGCATTTTATGAATACTGGTGGCTTAAAATTAAAAGGAAAAATATTAATAATTTTTGATAAAATTATTTTGCAGCCTGAGTTGACGGGTTTCGGTTAGCATAACGGAGAAGCTCAGCTTCATAAGACTGGTAAAGGGGGAGTGTGTGAGTTGTAGTGATATAATGAATTGAATGTTTTCTTGAGCTAAATTTTATGAGAATATTGGGTGCATGATTTGGTTTGAAAACATGCAAAATTGTGGTTGATAAGTTGGTTTATATACTGTGAATTGTGTATAGGAGGTTAGGAATCCGCAACCGTTATGATGTCGAAAAACTTCCAAAAATACTCTAAACTATTATAAAATTTTTTAGATGCATGAAATGATTTAAATGGAAAATTTTGGATATAATTTTCATCAATTTTCCATAAATTGAAAATTATGAGAAAGTTATGAAAAATTAAATATTCATGTTTTATATTTTATTAAAGTGAGAATTTGATTTATTTTATATGATATTAAATATTCAAATTGAATATTTATTTATTTTCTCACTTGATACATGAATATTTACTGATGGATTTACTGTATGTGAAAATGGGGAATAAAATACCTTTTTGGAAAATAATTCTTTAAATAAATGATGAAATTTACAAAATATTCCTTAAAGGTATTTTTGAGAAATAAATTGATTTTGAGACTTTAGGCCCCGAGTTTCATGCTTTACTGTTATACTATTATAGTCACGTGGCTGATTGACCCACCAGTCATCAGCGGTCCCGGAGGCACCTAGCAAGTGTACACCGAGAACCATTTATAGATTATGGCCATAGATCTAACTATATACTGTTATTGTGTTCCTTCGGAACGTAAAACTGTGTCCCTAGTGGACGATTATAGCATAATACCATGTAGGGTGATGCCTAGTCTCAACTTACTATTTACTGAACTAGTAGCTACTGATTACTGTTTACTGAACTGGTAGCTACTGATTACGGTTTACTGAACTGAAACCTGCTGATTACTATTTACTGAACTGAATTATACGGAATACTGATTACTGAACTGAAGGGAAACTTACTGTTATTAAGAAAGAATACCTTGAAAATTATTTCTAAAATAGAAATAATTACTGAACTGTTATCCAGTAATTTGGATATGTATAAGCTACTGTACTGAAAAGATTGTTTACTGTAACTACTGTTTTCCCACTATACTGTCACGTGTTTTGAATTGTACTGAAAGGAAGGAAAATAAATGGTTTATCCCGTTTATAATTATGGAAAAATGGGTATTAAATTGTTTTATAAAGACAATTTATACATTACTCCCTATAGTCACTTTGGGTTTTCGGGACAAGACAGGTATTCCAAAATACCTTCCACGCTCCATCTGGATTTCCCGGCCGACAATAGTATCCTTCCTTTAATGTGCTTAGTACATCGTTAGGAAATAAATATTTTACGGCATATAGTTTTCATTATACCAAGCAGCATACGACTCTTTTACTAAGCATGTGGTTCGCTCATCCCTTACTTTCAAAATTTTCAGATTAATTACAAGGATTATTTGATTGCTTCCTCGGATAAATATAGTTGCGAGTAGCCCCCTGGGACAAAGAGCATTGAAAGTTTAAAGGTACAATCACTTCTCTTATATATTCAGACACTTGTATACAGTACTACATTATTGTAAAATAGAAATAGGGGATGTAAACTGTTGGAATATTGTAAAAAATTTTATATTTCGAATTTATTGGATAAATGTTTACCATTTATTATTGTTAATGATCAAGTGTTAAAGGCATCACAGACAGCTCAACCGGTAAAAATGTGTAAAATGTGAGTAAATACAGTGTAATACTGTACACTCAGACTGTTATAGTTTCAATGATATCAGAGCAAGGTTGACCTGATGTCTATCGATGCCTTAAAGCAGAAAGTGTTGAAAAAAGATTAACATCTCCTGTAGTACTGTATAGTCTGAATGGAAAAAGAAACCAAGTGACTGTAAATTATGTTAAGTGTTTAAAATGGGGTGAAATTTTACAAATCAAGGATTGCAAAAATGGATTGTAATCCGAGAATGATATGAAATAGGTGATCTTATGGTCTTATTGGAGATTTGTTCAGTATGGTACAAAGAGGAACTCGATGAGGGCCTTACCAAGATTTCTCTGTTCGAATCGAACGAATACCTCAAAATGATGATATTGGAGTGAAATGGGATATCATCAGTGTATAGATATTAAGATCGCCTGTTTAGAAAGGTATCTTGAAGAGAGATAAATAAACTAAGAAATGACAAATATGCCCCTATAGTGAAATAAATCCCTCGAATCATAGATGACTAAATTGATTTGGAACTGTTTGATGATGATAGAGTAACTGATAGTGTAAAGAATGTATTACAGGTCTAATGGTCCTTACTGTGAGCCCCACTTAGACTGTGATGAGTAATGTAACCCGGAGTTTATACTGTGGGAGGTCGCGAGATAGTCGACCCTGTTATGGATTCTTAGGGCCTGAATTAAAAGTGAAAAGACGGGGTATTTGGTTAGGGATTATTAGATATTATGAAAAATAATACACTTACTGAGTGTGATTAAATAAGTGAATCGATGTGAAATATATGTTAAATGATTTGAAAGTTATACGTATGTGTTTTGAGGATACATAGTGGATTTGCAGGATGTAAATAACGAAACATCCAATATGATATGAGGTTATGATTTAGAAGTTACTGTCATAACGTACTAAGTTTTAGAGAAAACCTAATAGCTAGACACAAAATACGGAGTCGCCACCAACCATTCTAACCTAGGTGTGATTGGTCACCTATTCAAACTAAGGATAAGGCTTGGTCTACGTTAAGAGTTCTAAGTTCGGGAGTACGGTTACGTGTGAGGAAGGATTAGCACCCTCACAACGTCCATCCTAAAATGGTACCAAATAATCTAAGGTTATCCTAATTTTGCCTTTTTACTTTAATCTCGATATAATTAAATATTGAAAAATCTTTTAAGTCTCCTCCATCAAGCTGGTTGGATAACCTAAAAGTTTTTCTCACCTCAAGAGTATTCAAGTAGGACCAATCGCCTTTCTTGAAGAGGCTCCGTCGTCGAATTGTTTACATATTTTATGCAATCCCTATTTAGACTCCTACCAGAATTTCTATCTATTATTTCGTCTTATTTTATTCTATTGTTATTATTTTCTTATATAAATTATTATTTCATATATTTTTATATTTTTAAATAAACATGAATTATTTGATATTGAAGATTTTCTTAAAGACCTTCCATCAAGCTGGTAAGACCTTAAAGAAACTTTCTCATCTTAGGAATTTTTAAAGAAATTACTCAAGCGCAATTCCTTTTAAATTACATCATCGGAATAATTTACATTTATTAAAATATTTAATTTAATTTAATTTCTATTTGTTTTAATTCTTTTCTAATTTTAATTCTAATTTATTAATTTGATTTTATTCTTTATTATAATAAACTTAATTTTAATTTACTATTCTTTTATCTAATTTAATTTTTATTAAGTTAATTTATTAAATCTTGGAAATGTCCTTTAAATCTTCCATCAAGCTGGCAAGACTTAAAAGAATCCTCCTCACCTCAAGACATCTAAAAGTACTACTCAAGCGCAATCCCTTTAGAATTCCGTCGTCGGAATATTTATAGTCGTATTTATTATTATTTTAAAATATTTTATTTCTAAATATATTAATTTTTATGACTCTTAATTAATTCTTTTAATTGTAATTAATCTTAATTAATTCTTATTTCAATTTTTTTAATAAATTTGAGTTTTAAATATCAGAAATGACTTTTTAAATCTTCCATCAAGCTGGTAAGACTTAAAAAGGACCTCCTCACCTCAAGATCTCCGAGAGTATTACTCGATCGCAATCCTCTTGGAGATCCATCGTCGGATTAACTCATTGTTTTTTATTTAAAATGTTTATTATTATATTCCTCTAAGACATTTAGGTAATTAAATTTTGACGATATTTTAATCAAGCACTAAATTAAGCATATCATATATTTTTTTTATTCAAAGTCTTGAAATAAATAAAAGTAAAAAAATAAAATAGAATACAATAAAATAAAATAAAATAAAAAATATAGCAGTTGTATTGGATCATGTTAATTAAATTAAATCATACTAATTAAATTGAAACTTACACAATCAAGTCAATATAAAACAAACACATATATCAATTTATATACACAAACTACATTAATTAAATCTTATCAATACTTGTCAAATTATATTATCCATACATCAAATTAAATCTGTTGACTCACCAAATTAATTACTTAAAATATTTTATTTCATAATTTTTGTTAATTAAATTACTGTATTAATTACAAATATACAAAAAAAAATCGTCAAAAGAAATTAAATAAATCAAATATTAAATAAAATAAAATAATAAATAAAATACAAAAAAAAGAAAATCGTCGGAAAATGGAAAAGGGAAACCTGCGGTCGGGTCGGGTCGGATGCGGGTCGGCACGCGGATCACGGCTACTCCAAAACGGCGTCGTTTCGATCCTGCTATTTAAACTTTCTTTCCGATTTTTTTTGGACAGATTTCCACTTTCCAGAAAAAAAATGCCAAATCCTCTCTGCCCAGACGATTCCGGTGACCGGAAACTTCAAACGGTCGCCGGAAAACTCAAAAGTCCTAGATTCTGACAAACCCCTCCATCGTACGCCACCTAAACCACCAGATCTACACCTATACACGCCCAAAAATCCTCGCCGACACTCCCACACACCGGATCTATAGATCCCGATTACTCAAATCCTCCAGGAATCCACAGATCTAATTCCTAGAAATCAAAAGCCTACACTGCCTCAACTCGAAAACCCTCGACTATCCCCCCTCTGCTTGTTTTTTTGTTTTTGTGGTTGCGGTTGTTTTTTGGTTGGGGTCACTGTTGTTGTCTCTCTGTGTTTTTTTTTTGTGTCGCTGTCGTCCTCTTGATTGTGATTGATGTCCCCTTTTATTAATGTTAGATGTTAGTGTTTTGGAAGGTCAGAAATCGGATCTCAGATCCGATTGTGATATGGTCTTTAATGCTTGATTCTGTTTTTGGTCTTGATTTTCATGCAGATTCGAGATTTACGTGACTTGCCAATTCTTTCCTTTTGTGTTTCTGGCGGCTAGGTTGGATTTAGGGCTAGGGTTTCAGATTAGGGCTTGGGGCTCTGTTTGGGGTTTGGGGTTTCGGTGAGGGTTTAGGGTTTCGGTGAGGGTTTCAATTTGGGGTTTCCTTTTTTCGCTTTTTTTTGGGTTTTTTTTTTGTTAAAAATAATAAATGTACAAATAATACAATAAGAAAAGAAAAGATGAGAAGAAAAGAAAAAATAAAAAAATAAAAAAAGATAAAATAAAAGAAAATAAAATAAAATAAGATATAAATAATAATAAAAATAATAACAAAAATGACAATAGTAAAGAAATAAAAAATAAAAACAAAAATAAAATAAAATAATAAAAAATAAAAATAAAACACCAAGGAAAATCGAAAAATAAAATAAAACCAAATAAAATAAAAAACAAAAGCAGACAAATAAATAAAAAACAAAATAAATAATAATAATAATAAAAATAAAATAAAAAAATAAAAAATAATAAAAATAATAAATAAAATAAATAAAATAAAATAAAATAAATAAAATAAAAAATAAATAAAAAAATAAAAAAAACAAAATAAAACCAATTATTCAAACATGGGTTCAATTCCTTTTCGGTTTTTAGAATACACGTCAAGTGATTCGAGATTCAAATTCTATACTATTTAGTTCCGGACAAAAATTGGTGTCTACAGTTGCCCCTCTTTGCACATTGCTGAGCATCAGGAATTGGGCAAAGACTTTAGACACCGATTTTGTCCTTTCCGTGAAAAACGCTCCTCCATATAGCGATATCTTTAAAATTTCAAATTTTCTTATCCTCGACGTGCTCTTTTGGTTAAGAAAACCCTAAAATCCCTTTTTTTTTTCTTTCACTTAAAGTGCTTCTTCAACTAGGAAGGTCCTGAGACCTTTTTAGAAGTTTTCATCTCTAAAAGGCTGCTTCGACTAAGAAGGCCTTGAAACTTTAAATTTCTCATCTCCAAAATGCTCCTTCGACTAGGAAGGCCCTGAAACTTTAAATTTTCTCATCTCTTAAATGCTCCTTCGACTAGGAAGGCCCTGAAACTTTAAAATTCTCATCTCCAAAATGCTCCTTCAACTAGGAAGGCCCTGAAACTTTAAATTTTCTCATCTTTAAAATACTCCTTCGACTAGGAAGGCCCTAAAACTTTAAATTTTCTCATCTTCAAAATGCTCCTTCGACTAGGAAGGCCCTGAAACTTTAAATTTTCTCATCTCTTAAATGCTCCTTCGACTAGGAAGGCCCTGAAACTTTAAATTTCTCATCTCCAAAATTCTCCTTCGACTAGGAAGGCCCTGAAACTTTAAATTTTCTCATCTCCAAAATGCTCCTTCGACTAGGAAAGCCCTGAAACTTTAAATTTTCTCATCTCTTAAATACTCCTTCGATTAGGAAGGCCCTGAAACTTTAAATTTTCTCATCTTCAAAATGCTCCTTCGACTAGGAAGGCCCTGAAACTTTAAATTTCTCATCTCCAAAATGCTCCTTCGACTAGGAAGGCCTTGAAACTTTAAATTTTTTCATCTTTAAAAATGTCTTTCCTCTTGAAATGAATGAGATGCATGCTAAACATAATTTCATTATAATTGTGACAACAAAGGCTCAAAACCCCCACTTTTTTTTTCTTCACATCATCACCTTCAATCTTCATTCTTTCCCCCCTTTTTGTTTCTAAGCAGCTGGTGTATTCGACTTAGTTTACCAATCTTCTGATATTCCACTATATTTCTGTCCCTCTTCTTTCCTTTTTTAAGTAATGCAATTATCTTTTTCTCTCATCATTTTTTTTATTTAAAAAAAATATTTGCCAATCATCTATTAATTACCATCTTAATAATATGACTAACGTAATGCAAATTTCAATTTTCCCAATCAAGGTAAGAAGGTAAATGGAAGTAGATACAAGATGAGTCTGGAAGAGAGGTTATTTTATTACAATCATCAAGCAGATTTGATCAGAGGAATATTACAAGGATAATTGCATAAATGAGACAATCAAATTCTCAACAATCAACATTCTAACAATTCTGATCAAATTAATTCAAATTTCTCTCTTGAAAAAGCCTGCTCCATCGATTTATCTAATCATGCAGAGCCCTTTGGACTAAATCTTTTCCCTTGACATCACAAATTCTTCGATGCTGATCTTTCCCCTACACTTAAGCTGTCTTTTCAAGTTTTCAACCTAAGTGTCTCCCCCATTAATTTAAACCGCCCTTTTCGGGTTTTCGATTTAAATCCTCCTTTTTCTTTTTTTTTTGCTTTTTTTCCCTCTTTTTTTTCACATCTCTTCGCATCATCAACATAAACTGAATTCATCAAGTGTCATCAATGACTTTTCTAATGCATCTCCACATAGCCGCCTTTTTCAAGTTTTCAACTTAGGTATTCCCCATTGACTCAAACCGCCCTTTTCGGGTTTTCAATTTGAGTCCTCCCCTTTTTTTTAGGCATAATACCTTTTAACAGCATCATAATTGATAGGGTTTGGCAAGTCCTCACCATCCATATTTGCTAATATTAATGCCCCACGAGAGAAAGATCTTTTCACTACATATGGTCCCTCCCAATTCGATGCCCATTTTCCCCTACTATCTTGTTGATTTGGGAGGATTTTCTTCAAAACTAGATCCCCATCTCGGAACTTCCTAGGCCGGACCTTCTTATCATGTGCTCTCATCATTCTTCTTTGATACAACTGGCCATGGCATAACGCTACAAGCCTTTTCTCATCAATAAGATTCAATTGTTCATAGCGTTCCCGTACCCACTCTGCCTCTTCCAATTATGTTTCCATTAAGACCCTTAATGATGGAATTTCTACTTCAATTGGTACCACAGCCTCCATCCCATACACTAGTGAAAATGGGGTTGCCCCAGTAGACGTGCACATTAGTGTTCTGTATGCATGCAAGGCGAAAGGCAACTTTTCATGCCAATCCTTATAAGTTTCTGTCATTTTTCCCACTATTCTTTTGACATTTTTGTTTGCAGCTTCTACTGCCCCATCATCTGTGGACGATACGGCCCCGAATTGTGATGCTTGATTTTGAATTGTGCACAAACTTCTTCCATCATTGTGTTGTTCAAATTACGAGCATTGTCTGAAATAATTCTTTCTGGAAGTCCATATCGGCATATGATATCTTTCTTTATGAATCTACACACTGTTGTTCATGTTACACTAGCAAAAGATGCTGCTTCTACCCACTTGGTAAAATAATCAATCATCACAAAAATAAACTGATGCCCATTTGAAGCTTTCGGTGTAATGGGTCCAATCACATCCATTCCCCACATAGAGAACGGCCAAGGAGGGGCTAATACATGCAGAGCATTTGGTGGAGCATGAATCTTGTCCGCATAAATTTGACATTTATGGCATTTTCTAGCGTAGTTAATACAGTCGTTTTCCATGGTTGACCAATAATAACCCACTCTCATTATTTGTCTCGCCATCATATGACCATTAGCATGTGCCCCACAAGATCCTTCATGTACCTCCTCTAATATCTGTTTAGCTTCTGCGATATTCACACATCTTAAAAGTACCTGGTCTCGACTTCTTTTGTATAAGACTTCCCCATCTAAAAAGAATCCCATCGCCATTCTCCTAATGATTCTTTTGTCATTCTCTGAGGCATGTTCTGGGTAATGCTGGTTTTTTATGTATTGTAAGATGTCATAGTACCAAGGCTTTCCATCGACTTCTTCTTCTAAACTTGCACAATGCGCTGGTGAACTCTTCAAATTCATCCTGATGGGTTGGATTTCAACATTACCGTCCAACTTGAACATTGCAGCCAAAGTGGCTAGAGCATCTGCCATCTGATTTTCTTCTCGAGGTAAATGCTCAAACCGAATACTTTTGAACTGATCAATCAAATCAACTATGTATTTTTGGTAGTGGATTAACTTAGAATCCCTAGTCTCCCATTCTCCTCGCAACTGGTAGATAACTAGAGCTGAATCTCCAAACACCTTAAGCACATCGATTTTCTTTTCAATGGCAGCTTGCAAACCCATGACACATGCTTCATATTCAGCCACATTATTGGTATAATTGAAATCCAACCGTGCAGTAATCGGGTGATGATCTCCTTCTGGGGATATCAAGACCACTCCTACTCCTCGTCCGAAGGCATTGGATGCTCCATCAAAGAACATTTTCCATGACTTCTGAGTTGGCTTCTCTTCTTCGACCTGAAACACAGCCATCAGATCCTCATCTGGAAAATCGAGTTTCATAGGCACATAATCACTGGCAACACGGTCTGCTAAGAAGTCAGCGATCACGCTCCCTTTAATGGCCTTTTGAGTCACATATACAATATCATATTCAGAAAGCATAACTTGCCACCTTGCAATCCTACCAGACAAAGATGGTTTCTCGAAGACATACTTCAAAGGATCAAGTTTAGCAACCAACCAAGTCGTGTGATATAACATGTACTGTTTGAGTCTTTGGGCTGTCCAAGCTAAGGCACAACACATCTTTTCCAATTGAGAATACTTCGATTCATAGTCAATGAATTTCTTACTTAGGTAGTAAATGGCTTGTTCTTTCTTGCCACTCTCATCCCGTTGCCCCAGTACACATCCCATTGAACCCTCACAAATTGTCAAGTACAAAATCAAAGGTCTACCAGGAATAGGAGGTACTAACACAGGCGGGTTTGATAAGTACTCCTTGACTTTATCGAAGGCCTTTTGACATTCTTCATTCCATTCCCCGGAGTCATGTTTACGAAGAAGCTTGAAAATTGGATCACACTTTGAAGTAAGTTGAGAGATGAACCTGGATATGTAATTTAGCCTTCCTAGGAAACCTCTTACTTCTTTTGTGGTGCGAGGAGGGGACAAGTTCTTAATGGCACGCACTTTGTCCGGATCAACTTCTATTCCCCTTTCACTAACTACGAATCCCAATAATTTTCCAGATCTTGCCCCAAATGTACACTTGGTTGGGTTTAACTTCAACTGGTACTTCCTCAACCTTTCAAAGAGCTTCTTAAGACTAGCCACGTGATCTTCTCCTTCACGAGACTTTGCAATCATATCATCCACGTACACCTCAATCTCTTTATGCATCATGTCATGGAAAAGACTAACCATAGCCCTTTGATATGTGGCTCCAGCATTCTTCAATCCGAATGGCATGACTTTATAGCAAAATGTTCCCCACATTGTTACGAAAGTAGTCTTTTCCATGTCTTCTCTAGCCATCTTGATTTGATTATAGCCGGAGAAGCCATCCATAAATGAAAATATGGAATGTCTCGCTGTATTGTCCACAAGAGTGTCAATGTGAGGAAGTGGAAAATTGTCCTTAGGGCTAGCTCTGTTCAAATCCCGGTAATCTACGCACATCCGCACCTTTTCATCCTTCTTAGGCACAGGGACAATATTAGCTACCCACTCCGGGTATTTGGCCACTTCAAGAAAACCTGTACCAAATTGCTTTTTAACTTCTTCTTTGATCTTTAACAACATTTCCGGCTTCATGCGTCTTAACTTTTGTTGTACCGGTTTGCATTCTAGTTTCAAAGGCAATCTATGTTCCACAATATCAGTATCAAGGCCAGGCATATCTTGGTAAGACCAAGCAAACACATCTACATATTCACGGAGTAACTCCTCAAGGCCCTTTCTTTCATCTGATACTAGTGATGTCCCGATTTTGACTTCTTTCTTATTTTCTTCATCCCCCAGATTAATTATTTCAACCACTTCCTGATGAGGTTCAATTGGTTTCTTATCTTCTTCCATCTATCTCAACAAGTCATGGGGTAAAGGGTAGTCCGTAGAGACATCTTCATTATCAGATTCATCAAATTGAGCAGGGTTTTCAAAATCGATTTCTGAATTATTGACATTATTATCATCTTGTTTATCGTTTGGATACTTGAAAATAGATGAAATGGGAAATTATGGGTATTTTCATGTTGGCATGCTAGAAACAGACAAAGAAAATTGATTGGGAAAATGGAAATGCATAATGCTAATCATTTATTGAAATGGAAAATAACAAAGTTGGCCCATACATAAAAATTTATTTGGGTGCTTTTGGGCAAAAGCACAAAAATCCAACTTGCATTATTCAAAACATAAAAGAAAAAAAGGACAACTGCATCATTACTTTTCAAAGGAAATCTCTGGGAACTCCAAAATCGTCCAATTCTTCAATTTAGCTCCTAGAGGGGTCAAGTACACGAACCGTCCAGCTACACCCTCCTCTGATATCTTTTCATCTATCATGTAAATGGATAAATCAGAAAAATCCCCTTCAAGTTGCATTACAAGTTTCCCTCCTTCGTTACCAGTCTGGTATCCACCAAAACAGAAGGTGTCATAAAGGTAAGGAATGACCAGCTTCCCAGATTCAAACTCGTCCCCTTTCAACTGTGCTATTCGCCTCTCCTTCTTCTCTTCCATCTTCTTTGCTTTATCTTTCCAAGTTGGTTTGTATCCTAAACCGAACCTGTCCTTGCTTTCCAAAATTGTGATGGCCTTTCTAATCCCCTGGTGGTTTCTTCCCAATCCAACTTCTGGATACCAACCTTTGCCCATGGTTTGCTTCACCACCATCTCTGTAGCTGCTGACAGGTGAGGAGCATATAATTTCGAACCTTCTCCTATGTAGGTTGCATTAACAAATTCAAAAGCCCGATATGAACATGCCCATGCATTTTCTGTCGCCTCAACATATGGAGTGTTTGGAGATTGAGTGGCAAAGATGTCCTCTTCTCCAGAAACCGAGATTTGTTGATTCCCTACGAAAAACTTCACCTTTTGATGGAGAGTGGAAGGGACAGCTCCTGTCGTGTGAATCCAAGGTCTTCCTAACAAAAGAGTATATGAAAGCACAATATCCATGACTTGGAATTGTATATTGAAAGTGCATGGACCAATCTCCACAGGTATTTCTATATCGCCCAACACTTCTCGACGGACTCCATCAAATGCCTTGACGATCATGTTGCTTTTCCGCATATACGATGAATCCACTGGTAGCCTTAACAAAGTGCTCATAGGCATCACATTGAGAGCCGAGCCATTATCAATGAGGACCCTACCAATTGTGTGGCTTTTACACCTAACTGTGATGTGAAGGGCCTTGGTGCTTCCCTTTCCTTCCACTGGAATCTCATCATCACTGAAAGATATATAATTTGAGGCCACCAAATTATCGACTAGATTGTCCATTTTGTCCATTGATATATCAGGAGGTACATATGATTGATTCAACACCTTTAATAAAGCATTTCTATGAGACTCAGAATTCAGGAGAAGTGATAGGAGTGAAACCTTTGCCGCTGTCTTGTTCAACTGCTCGACAATACTGTATTCACTATGCTTAATCAAACTCAAAAACTCACTGGCATCTTCTTTTGTAATAGGCTCTTGACATCTTGTCTCTTGAACCTCTATCGGGTTAGCTTTGTCCCCTTCCACAATTCCTGTCTTTTCTCTTCTAGCCTTAGCTAACATTTCAGGACTATAGCAACGCCCACTTCGTGTCATTCCCCCAACTCCAGTGATATTCACTGTTTCGAGACTTTTAGGGGACACATGTTCTCTCTCTCCATTCATTACTATATCATAGCCATATCTCCAAGGTACCGCCTTGTTGTCTTTGTACGGAAACGGAATAGGAGCTTTGATCGTGATCCCACTAGCTTGGCTCGGTTTTTTCTCAAGGCGGATTTTCAGAGGCTTTGACTTTAGGTCGTCATCAATCACACTAACCCCATTCCCCTTTTCTGTTCCTTCCCAAAATTCAACTTGATATGAGTCCATTAACTCCTGCAATTTGCAACGAAAAGCTTTACAGGACTGAATTGAATGACCTACTGCACCATTGTGGTATTTACAAGCCAGATTGGGGTCATACGAATCTAGATAGGCCTCCGAAATCAAAACTTCTAGTTGCAACATGTCTGCCTTCACTAATACATCAAAGACCTGGCTTAACAGAGTCTTTACTTCTGCAACAGCTCTTTTAATGTAATCCTTCTTTTCATTACTCAACATGTTCACTGCTGCTCCATCGTGGTCTGGCAAAGGATTCCCATCCACAACTTGTTCTGCTTTTGACTCCTCAAAACTCAACTGCCCGGCCTTTATCAATCCTTGCACTTTATACTTCAATCCCAAGCAATTTTCTATAGAGTGACCCACGTTGTTATTGTGGTAAGCACATTTTGCGTTTGGATCATACCATTTGGGATACGGGGGTTGTAGAGGTTCAAGGTATACAGGGGCAATAAGACGGTTTTGCACCAGTTTAGGATACAGCTCTGCATAGGTCATGGGGATTGGGGTGATAGGAAGTCTTTCTTGGTTGTAGCGTGGCCTTCCAGGATTGTAAATTAGGTTTGTAGGTTGAGTAAAGGGTTGGGTTGGGTTGGTCTCAGGGTTTGTGGGCAAAAAATGGGCTGAGCATTTGTCGGTGGGTTTGGTTGATATGGGTAGGGTGAACATAATTGATAGCGTGAGGATAAGATTGGTATTGGTTGTATGGGCATTGGTGAATATAGCCTCCTGTAAAGGTAGCTTGGACATCTCCTTCCTTTTTCTTAAGAAACCCTCCTTTCCTGACTTCTGCACCTTCAATCTTGCCACTTTTAATGGCATTCTCTATTGCGTCTCTTGAAAGCACCATGTCAGAAAAGTTCTTACTGACATTTCCTATCATCCTCTCATAATATGGAGCTTTGAGGGTGTTTAAAAATAACATTGTCAACTCCTTTTCTGTTAATGGAGGTTGAACTTCAGCAGCTGCATCTCTCCACCTCTGAGTATACTCTCTAAACCTCTCGTTTGTTTTCTTCTCCATGCTTTGGAGATAAATACGATCAGGAGCCATATCGTTCACATGACGGTATTGGGCTAAGAATGCTTTGGCAAGGTCTTTCCAAGAATGTATACGGCTCCTGTCCAACTGAACATACCACCTTGCAGCAGATCCTGTAAGGCTGTCTTGAAAACAGTGAATGAGCAACTTCTCATTACGAGCGTATCTTGCCATCTTTCTGCAAAACATCGTAACATGAGTTGTCGGTGTTGGATTATGCCCTTAGAACCATTCATTAGATGATTGACTTTGGCATTTTTTTATGTATCATGACATTTTATTTATTATAGCTCATTATTATATTTGTTTTATAACTGCGTAATGTAATCTTATATGATAATGTCCTTAGAATAGTAATAACACACTATTCTTAAAATATCCCTAGTCAAGTATTATTGTGAACAAGGATAACAATGTACGATAAGACTAGTATGTGGTTGACTGATGACCATTGTCATGGATATAGGATATCAAGTCATCACATGGGTACATGTTAGAGAACTATGTACTGGATCGACCCTCCATGAGAACGCTACATGGATTGTTATATGAGTGTCATAAGCGATTCTCATAGTGATGATGGTGTATGTGATCCTTTGACTTGAGATCATCAGAGATCCCAACATAGAGAATTGCATACTTTAATGCTGCTAGATGTCATTCGTAACAGGATAGACTATAAAGGTAGTAATTGGGTATGCCTTGATCTATGTAGAGGGATGTTGAGTGATCAAGATAGGATTTATCCCTCTTATATAACCAGAGTGATGTCTTGGGTCCTTTGATAGAGTGAGACTAAGAAATGCATGGCCGTGCTCGAATATGTCAATATGAGATATTGATTTTATTTGTTTAATTAGTCTACTCAGGAATCAAGAAACGCTGATTAGACTATACAAGTGTGACACATTCCATGACTTGTGTCTAATCAAGACATCAAAGGATAAAGGGATTAGACTACACGGTAACATCTATCACGAGTAAGGTTATGTCGAGTCATTGACATTCTTGTTACATGGGTAGCAATGATGTGTTGCTAGATACTGCTCATTGCCTGTGACAATTTTGTCATTGCCATTGTTTTGAGAACCTATTGGGTCGCACACTTAGAACGGATCAATGAGGAGCTTAATTAATCCTATTCTGAATTGGATTAAGGATATATCTAATCCTATTCTGAATTGGATTAAGGATATAGCTAATCCTATTCTAAGTAGGATTAGAGTTCTGTTTGGCAGTAAATTTTAGGGTAAAATTTACTGCCTATAAAAGGATGTTTTTCTAAAACAGAGCCGCACAATTAAAAACAGAAAAGGTATTCTTTTAATCGAAGCTAGCAAATTGATTATAAGAATCAAAAATGCTCTTTAAGGCTTCTGATCGTGAGACGTTCAAGAGTCGTGAGATCCGTTCGTATGGATACCATAGAGGCAGGAACGAAAGGTTGTTGCTTGTGACTCGACCAACGACAGAAATCAGAGAAAACGTTAGGTAAAATCTCGAAACCCTAATCAGGCAACTCTCCGAATCGATCCTGGTGGAGGCCGAATGATTTAAATTCCACTGCGTGTTTGTTTCGGTTTCCTTCAGTCGGGCACTTAGTCCCATCATATTTCTCGAAATCGGGAACCTTGAACTTTGCGGGCAACACCAAATCTGGAACTAGGCTCAACTCTTCTGCATTAACATTCCCAAAGGAGTCGTTTCCTTCGATGGCTTTCAAACTTTCCTCCAATATGTCACATTTATGTTGTATCCCTACAGCCAGACTGTCAACTGCTTCTCTCTTTAACTTCTCTTGTTCAACAGGATCATCCAAGTTTGGGATGAAGATAGGGTCAACAGGACTAGACCCTACACTAGGTTGATTTTGGCCCATAGTACGGCCTTGTCCTCCCATTAAAGGTGTTGCGTGAGCATAAACCTTTGGAGATATTTGGGCTTGATGGGTGAACCCTGGAGGGTATGGTGGGTCATCACTAGGATATTCCTCCGCTGTTAGGTCTTGCACAACTCCTTTCCCCTTAGCTATACTCATCATCAACTCCATCATCTTGGTCATCTGCTCTCGAGTTTCCTCTTGAGCTTTGACAATCTCTTGTTGCGCTTTTTCCATCTTGTCAATTCGTGCTAATTGCTAATTCTCCATTGCTCTAGTTCGTGCACGAGTTTGGTATGAATGATTTAGAGGGGCTATTTTTGTACCTTTGTTGTCATAATTAGATAAAATTATTTTTATGAAATGCTCATGAAGGAAAAGCAAAAGTAAGAAAAATTTTCGTGAGAAATTTATTGTATAAGAAAAATTTATAAAAACCAATGCTTATAAAACTTGTCTCATAACAATTTTTGAACAAAGTTAAAGATCCACTACATCCATAAAGAACATTTAAGGCGTCCACCTAAGCCTCCTCAACAAACTGTAGTGATTTTGGATTTCGTCCAATAGTAGTCGCAAATTCTCCCCATGCTCGGTAAGTGGGCTGACTCCAAGCTTCAAATCCCTTATTCTGTCTTCCATGTCTCTTGCTCTATGAGCCATGACATTAATTTGTTCAATCATGGAAACCAGAAGATGTGAATCACGAGCTCTCCTCAAGGTAGCATACTTCTCCTTTAGGTCATTCAACTCATTAACAACCATTTGTAGGATCTGCAAGTATTCTTAGGATCGATTGAGGGCACCTTGCAAACTCATCTGCTCGCTTATGACCTTGCCTTCAAGTTCTTCACATTCGGTCCCCTTCTTTTGTATCTCAGCTTTGAGTTGTTCATTCTCTTCCCGCAAACGCTTATTTTCAGACCTTGAGAGCTGCTCCTTCAAGTATCTGATTTCATCTATCAACTTATACTTCTCTTGATGAACCCTTGTATATGCTTGTTCCCTTCTCCCCAGCTTCTCCTCTGTTTCACATTTGAGTTTCTTAATTTCTCTCTCTAAGTCCCTTTTTTCTTCCTCTAATTTCCTCTTGGCAATCTCCAAGTCTATCATGGGATCTTGAGGTATGGGCTCTTTACTTTTCTCGAGACCTTCTTCGGGTGGAAGCCTAACATCCTTGCCTCGTCTCGCATGCCATAGTGAGTATTCGGGAGGGTCATTCTCTGGAAATATTCCTTTCTCAATCCTGAGAGTTGCCTTCTAAGCATTGACATCGTCTTCTATTTTCTTTACAAATCCTTCTTCTGCATATGTATACTCGTGCTGACTGAGTCCTTGAGTCATTGGAATGAATTGCTCATATCCCAATTGTCTTCTTACCATAAGAGGTGCATAAGAGATAGTACCCCATATACCAAAAAGTGGAACCCATGGCTTACCACCGCAAGCATATAACATAGATTTCCGTGGCATCCAAGGTGCCCTCCAAACAATATCCTTTTTCTTGGTCTTGCGCAATAATGAAACCCATTCTCCTTTTGTCTTCGGTGCAGGCCAAGTCTTCTCACAGAATTCTTTTATCGGGACTGTATTGAGATAAGCTTCTCAAAATTTTTCTTCATTACCTCCGAGGTGACTTTTCATCCAAATGTATAACAATGGTGTACATCCGATGAAACGTCCTTCTCCCTTGCGACGGCAGAAATTTAAAGACCTAAAAGTCTCTGACAAGATGACTGGAGCCACATTCACATCATGATCAAGCTGCTCAACAAAATCCACTGTTGTAACCTCAATGTCTCCTAAGAATTTAGGGAACACGGCCATACCATACACAGCTAATGCCATTATGCTCATGTGTTGTTCCTTCGTTAACTGCTTCTGAAGACAACTTCGTAGAAAACTCCATGGTACATAAGTGGTCTTTCCTTTCTGCCTTGTGTGATGATCAATTTCTTGAACACTATGGCCAGTCATGAAGGACAATTTCTTACGATATCCTGATTTCCTTTTCTTCCAATAGATTTTGTTGGGATTTTCTAACTCACGATGGAGCAGAAATGAATACTCCTCTATGGTTGGCATCAAATCGGCCTCATTGAAGACAAAGCATTTATAGGACGGGTCCCAAAATTGCACCATGGCCCTTATCAAATCCAAGTCCACTTCCACTAATAATAGTAGCATCAAGTCCCCATACTTTTTCTGAAATTCCGTCTTCCTCTCTTCATCCCATGCCTTCCAAATTCCTAGCAACTCGGTGTAACCATTTTGTCTTAGGTCCAAATGAATCCTCTCTGGTAGAGCGGAAACAAAACCAACAGGTAGGCAATCACCATTCTCACATTGGGCCTTTTCGGATCGTTCCTTCACTATGTGGGCTGGCTCCCCTTGCGATAATTTCTCCATGGATGCAAATGGATCTTAACCTGTAACAATTTGTTATGAGAAAAATGCAAGAAATGAGAATATGCATTATGTTTTTTTTATTTTTGTATTTTATTATTTTTTTAATATTTTTCTTGTATGAGATGATGGTCGTTCTTTGTGTCCTAATATAGGTTTCAATTCTAAAACTCTAGCCTACGAGTGGGCATCATAAGTTCACTATATGCTTGGTTTGGATAGGTAAGATACTAAAGGTTCCCAGACTGTTCCCCACTATCGTCCACGTGGACTAGTAAGGCACCCCAATCCTCACCCATTAAAGGCTTCAAACGGAAAGGGTTCAACCTGAGTGGGAGTATTTCACTGGCCTATGTGGAGGTTACCACCTCACGAAGGCAAAGCTACTTTACTTCCTCCTAAAAAAGGTAAGCCCGGGTCGAAGGCTAATGTATGCACATGCAAGTGAAATGTGTGTATTTAAATGTCTTACGATATTTAAAGCTTTTAGACAAGATTTTGATAACCTTAGACTTCCTAATGGCCTGACTCTCTTCGTTCCCCAGTGGAGTCGCCAAACTGTCATAACGTACTAAGTTTTAGAGAAAACCTAATAGCTAGACACAAAACTACGGAGTCGCCACCAACCATTTTAACCTAGGTGTGATTGGTCACCTATTCAAACTAAGGATAAGGCTTGGTCTACGTTAAGAGTTCTAAGTTCGGGAGTACGGTTACGTGTGAGGAAGGATTAGCACCCTCACAACGTCCATCCTAAAATGGTACCAAATAATCTAAGGTTATCTTAATTTTGCCTTTTTACTTTAATCTCAATATAATTAAATATTGAAAAATCTTTTAAGTCTCCTCCATCAAGCTGGTTGGATAACCTAAAAGTTTTTCTCACCTCAAGAGTATTCAAGTAGGACCAATCGCCTTTCTTGAAGAGGCTCCGTCGTCGAATTGTTTACATATTTTATGCAATCCCTATTTAGACTCCTACCAGAATTTCTATCTATTATTTCGTCTTATTTTATTCTATTGTTATTATTTTCTTATATAAATTATTATTTCATATATTTTTATATTTTTAAATAAACATGAATTATTTGATATTGAAGATTTTCTTAAAGACCTTCCATCAAGCTGGTAAGACCTTAAAGAAACTTTCTCACCTTAGGAATTTTTAAAGAAATTACTCAAGCGCAATTCCTTTTAAATTCCATCCTCGGAATAATTCACATTTATTAAAATATTTAATTTAATTTAATTTCTATTTGTTTTAATTCTTTTCTAATTTTAATTCTAATTTATTAATTTGATTTTATTCTTTATTATAATAAACTTAATTTTAATTTACTATTCTTTTATCTAATTTAATTTTTATTAAGTTAATTTATTAAATCTTGGAAATGTCCTTTAAATCTTCTATCAAGCTGGCAAGACTTAAAAGAATCCTCCTCACCTCAAGACATCTAAAAGTACTACTCAAGCGCAGTCCCTTTAGAATTCCATCGTCGGAATATTTATAGTCATATTTATTATTATATTAAAATATTTTATTTCTAAATATATTAATTTTTATGACTCTTAATTAATTCTTTTAATTGTAATTAATCTTAATTAATTCTTATTTCAATTTTTTTAATAAATTTGAGTTTTAAATATCGGAAATGACTTTTTAAATCTTCCATCAAGCTGGTAAGACTTAAAAAGGACCTCCTCACCTCAAGATCTCCGAGAGTATTCCTCGATCGCAATCCTCTTGGAGATCCATCGTCGGATTAACTCATTGTTTTTTATTTAAAATGTTTATTATTATATTCCTCTAAGACATTTAGGTAATTAAATTTTGACGATATTTTAATCAAGCACTAAATTAAGCATATCATATATTTTTTTTATTCAAAGTCTTGAAATAAATAAAAGTAAAAAAATAAAATAGAATACAATAAAATAAAATAAAAAATATAGCAATTGTATTGGATCATGTTAATTAAATTAAATCATACTAATTAAATTGAAACTTACACAATCAAGTCAATATAAAAAAAACACATATATCAATTTATATACACAAACTACATTAATTAAATCTTATCAATACTTGTCAAATTATACTATCCATACATCAAATTAAATCTATTGACTCACCAAATTAATTACTTAAAATATTTTATTTCATAATTTTTGTTAATTAAATTACTGTATTAATTACAAATATACAAAAAAAAATCGTCAAAAGAAATTAAATAAATCAAATAATAAATAAAATAAAATAATAAATAAAATACAAAAAAAAAGAAAATCGTCGGAAAATGGAAAAGGGAAACCTGCGGTCGGGTCGGGTCGGGTCGGATGCGGTCGGCACGTGGATCACGGCTATTCCAAAACGGCGTCGTTTCGATCCTGCTATTTAAACTTTCTTTCCGATTTTTTTTGGACAGATTTCCACTTTCTAGAAAAAAAAATGCCAAATCCTCTCTGCCCAGACGATTCCCGGTGACCGGAAACTTCAAACGGTCGCCAGAAAACTCAAAAGTCCTAGATTCTGACGGACGCCTCCACCGTACGCCACCTAAACCACCAGATCTACACCTATACACGCCCAAAAATCCTCGCCCACACTCCCACACACCGGATCTATAGATCCCGATTACTCAAATCCTCCAGGAATCCATAGATCTAATTCCTAGAAATCAAAAGCCTACACTGCCTCAACTCGAAAACCCTCGACTATCCCCCCTCTGCTTGTTTTTTTGTTTTTGTGGTTGCGGTTGTTTTTTGGTTGGGGTCACTGTTGTTGTCTCTCTGTGTTTTTTTTTGTGTCGCTGTCATCCTCCTGATTGTGATTGATGTCCCCTTTTATTAATGTTAGATGTTAGTGTTTTGGAAGGTCAAAAATCGGATCTCAGATCCGATTGTGATATGGTCTTTAATGCTTGATTCTGTTTTTGGTCTTGATTTTCATGCAGATTCGAGATTTACGTGACTTGCCAATTCTTTCCTTTTGTGTTTCTGGCGGCTAGGTTGGATTTAGGGCTAGGGTTTCAGATTAGGGCTTGGGGCTCTGTTTGGGGTTTGGGGTTTCGGTGAGGGTTTAGGGATTCGGTGAGGATTTCAATTTGGGGTTTCCTTTTTTCACTTTTTTTTGGGTTTTTTTTGTTAAAAATAATAAATGTACAAATAATACAATAAGAAAAGAAAAGAAAAGATAAAAAATAAAAAATAAAAAATAAAAAATAAAAAAAGATAAAATAAAATAAAATAAAATAAAATAAAATAAGATATAAATAATAATAAAAATAATAACAAAAATGATAATAGTAATAGAAATAAAAAATAAAATAAAAAAATAAATAAAAACAAAAATAGAATAAAATAAAATAATAAAAAATAAAAATAAAACACCAAGGAAAATTGAAAAATAAAATAAAGCCAAATAAAATAAAAAACAAAAGCAGACAAAGAAATAAAAAACAAAATAAATAATAATAAAAGAAAATAAAATAAAATAAAATAAAATAAAAAATAATAAAAATAATAAAAAATAATAAAAAATAATAAATAAAATAAAATAAATAAAAAATAAATAAAAAAATAAATAACAAAATAAAAATAACAAAATAAAACCAATTATTCAAACATGGGTTCAATTCCTTTTCGGTTTTTAGAATACACGTCAAGTGATTCGAGATTCATAATTCTATACTGTTTAGTTCCGGACAAAAATTGGTGTCTACAGTTACTGGATGAATTTCTAAATAATTTTCAGAATAATGTGGATTCGAGAGATTATTGACTCGAGTCACAACATGGAATCTATTTATAAGCTTTTGTCAGAGAACATAAAAGGATCTGAAGAGCTTAAGAAATTACTCTGAAAAATTGTGGCTAAAGAATTTATTGTATATATGTGTTCGAAGGAAACATTGATGATCTCCTTAGAGAGAGTATAAGGAATTCCTAAGATCAATCTTTGAACAGGGTGTCAACAAATAAAAGCCTGGAGATTGATGTTTATAAGATAATATTCAGGACTCGATATAACTCTTACGAGTCCTTCGTGGAACTTAAGAGATATTTGAAATATTATGTGACGTATGTGGAATTAATGAATGAAATTTTTTCAATCACATACGGATAAATTATAATGGTATGAAACCACGAGATATGAATATGTATATTTGTTTGAAGAATATAAGCAGCATCCTTGATTTATTTCACAACTTCTGTAAACCGAATAAAATAAATGATTGGTTGAGAAGTTTGTGGAATTGGCCGCTTCAGTAATATGATACATACATATGAGAAAATCAAATGGAAGTGGATGAATATGTGGGAGTATAGTATTCAAAAATGTTAAAAGGTTTTAACAGAAGAGTACTATACCATTTGGAAAAGCAACTGAAGTGATAAATGTGAAAAAAAAAATGCATTAAAGGACAAGTCATATAATGATAAGGGAACACGAATTATGAAATAGTTCCCAAATCTAAGATTGCATATGATTTCCTCCGACTATCATGTGGTTATGGCTAAATATAAGATTGAGCCAAACTTAACAAATAAAATTTGTTATATTCAGAGGAATAAATAAATGATTTACTGCCAGTCATGTAAATACATATATATGTGTATATATATATATATTGGAATTGTGAAATTGCATAAGTAATGTGGAGACCGAATAGGTACTTTGATAAATTCAAATACAGAAATTGATTATGAAAGGATTACATCCTCAGGTACAAGATACAATTAAGTGATGTTATATGTACCATGAGAATGATGGATGTAATGATAACTAAATATGAAAAGAGATGTCAGGAAAAATTAGTACCTAATGTCCCAATAACTGTAATGGATGGTTAATATTAAGGTTTGCAAGTGAAGTGCAACCTTAACTAGATTAATGTGAAATTGATTATTGTGGGATAATAAAGAATCCGAAAGAACCATGATGTCATAGAAGTGACTATAGATTGATTGACCAAACTGATTCATTTTTACATCATTAAGTTCTTGATCTCTTGAGTGCCCTAGTCGATATATATCGGTGAAACAGAGATAATGTATGTGAAGTTCCAGTGAGCGAGTACATGTGATATGGATCCCTGATTTGCCATATGCTTTTAAGAGAATAGCAAAAAGGCTTCGGGATTCCAAATTTACTGTCAACACCGCTTCCTATAGATGTAAATATCTGAGCACATTGTGTAGACGCTTAATGATATATGGAAAGCGAGTGCATTAAATTTAAAAAGCTACTGGAACAGTTACATACGAGCAATTAAAATTGTTTAAATGATAGTCACCGAATTATTATAGACTTGGCACCAAATGAGATAATAAGTGATAAATAATGTGAATTATCTATTGTATGAAGAGAAAGTGAAAATTGTTAACTCCTAAAGATGATAAATAAACTCAGGGAGTATAACTTGATTGTGAGAAAAGGAAATGTGTGATTTATAGGAAAGTCGAATTGTAAAAGTATACTGGCAGTCTCATCTTAAAGATAAGATAAATTGAATTTTAGAAATTTTATGAGGAAGAAAAATACCTATATTGGTGGTACTTCCTAAATTAAGTGAAATTCGAAGAACCCGTAAAGGATCTGATGCTATCTGGATAATTGTGGATAAATTAATTAAGTCTGCCCAATTTCTGGGTTATGGAATCTACTGATCCAATTATTGCCTTAGCCAAATTATATGTCAGGGAGACAGTGAGAGTACATGGTGTTCCCGCGAGCATGACATCTGACAGGGAGTCCCACTTTACATCTCATTTCTGAAAGAGATTTCAGGAAGCCATGGGATCCCAACTGAGTTTTAGCACCGCATTTTATCCGCAGACTGACGGACAGTCTGAGCGTATGATACAGACGCTTGAGGATATGTTGTGAGTGTGTGCACTTGATTTTAGAGGCTCTTGGGACGATCATTTACCTTGACAGAATTTGCTTATAAAAAAAGCTATCAAACGAGTAGCAACATGGCACCTTACAAGGCTTTATATGGCAGACGATATAAATCTACGATAGCATGGAAAAAGTGGGAGACTGTAAGTTATTAGCTCCCCACGTGGTCGAATAGATTCTTGAGAGGTATGGGTGATTATATATTATTGAAGGTCTCACCCTCTAACGGTATGATGAGATTCGATAAGAAAAGAAAGCTGAGTCCTCGATACATTGGACCTGTCGAGATCTTAGATAGCGTAGGAGAGGTGACATATCGGTTAGCACTACCTTCAGAGTTGTCAGGAGTGTATAAGGTATTCCATGTCTCGATGTTGAGGAAATAACATCCAGATCCATCTCACGTAATTCGATAGAAGCCACTGAAGTTTAGAGAGGACAAGAGTTACGTGGAGCGGCCGATACGAATCTTGGATAGGAAAGATAAAGTGCTGCGATCTAAGATTATTCCTTTGGTTAAGGTGCTCTAGTAGTATCACACTGACGAGGAGGCTACTTGGAAGATTAGAGAACCTAGTACGTGAGAAGTATCTAGGGCTTTTTTAGTGATAAGTCTAGGTGAAATTTGGAGGACCAAATTTCTTAAGGTGGGGAGAAAATGTGAGACTCGATTTTATAGTACTGTACACCATATTTTATGAATCCTTGATAGTGGAAATAAATTAATAAGTGAAATTAAATAATAATTAGAGATAGATTTCCACCTTGGATTTTTAGATTATTGGAATTATGATTTATAATATGGTGTATAAGAAAGGAAATAAATATTAAAGGATGAATTTAAGGTAGGGAAATAAATAAAGAATTAAGTTTGAGAATTTAGAATTTAAATGCAATTTCAAAGGCATAAAATTCTAAAAAAAATGAATTTTTAGAGGAGAAAATTGATTTATTGGACATGTGATAAATTATGATTGGTTGAAATATATAAAAGGAAGTGGAAATCTAGCAAAAAACCGTGCAACAAAATTGAGTGCACGTTAGTTTCTGCTGGAGTGGGATATACGGTTTGATACAAGATGAAATGCAATCCTTTTTGTGCTATAAAATTGAATAAAGAAGAATATAGTGGAAGGGAATCTCAATATTTTATATAGGATCAATTTTAATGGCTGAAATTTACAAAACGAAGAGAAAAAAAAAAACAAGCAAAACGTGCAGCAAACGGAATTGCACGTCACTTTGCTGTGGTAGTATGCTTTACGACTGGAGGCAAGTTGAAAGGTAAATTTTTTATGTTATAAAAGTTGATAAATGATAATTAGATGGGGGTGATTTGTTGATTGGAGATATGGTTGATTTAGTTGGCTGAAGTACACATCAAAAGTAGGCCAAACAAGTCAATAACGTGTAAGAAAAAAAATGACTTCAGTCGATTTCTTTTGCTGCATTTTTCTTCATGTCTTAAATGCACAATAAAACAAGGAAATGATGAGGAAATAGGATAAGTAAGAAAGGTGGCAACTTCCTATTGGATACTTTGAATAAAAAGAAGACTTAAAGAGAACAAAACTTCAGCAATTTTATTTCTTCATCACTGATTCCCCTACTATCCACGAGAGGAGCTGTGTTGGTTGGAAATTTTATTCTATTTTGCATCCATTTTACTTAAGGAAAATTCAGCAAAATTATATACTCTTGCTACCTAATCACTTAGACCTTCACCACCAGCCTTCCTCCATCATTTAAACTAGCCAAGAACCAAGAAGAGAGGCTGAAATGAGACAAAAAAGTGTTCTGTTTTGAGAGAAGTCCTTCGGTCAAGGTAAGCAAATTGGATTCTCATGGTTTTCTTGATATTCAATGATATATTTCTATGTTTTACTACATAATAAACATAGATATAGCATTGTTTTTAGTTGAATCCATTTAGAGTATGAAATTAGAACAAGAAAGGGGTTGTGATATAGGTGAGAACAACAAAAAAAATGGGCTGGAAATTATATGAAAATGATGAGAAATAATTGATGGAATATAAATAAGTTGAATAAAAAGCTTGAAACCATAGAATAATGAGGAATCAAAATTTGGTAATGGAAGAGGGGGTTTCGGTTTGGACTAAAGTAAATAGGAAAATTAAGGCTTCATGCAAGAATATGACAAAGAAGGCTCATGTGGACAAGCCTTTATCAATTGAAAACAATAATTGAGGACAAAGGATTAAAAGTCAAGAAATGGCCATAAAAGGGTTCGGCCTTGACTTTGTTTAAGTATGTAATATGCTGAATTTTTATGATAAATAGTAGAAAAGGGCTATAGAAATTGAAAGAGAATTATTGGTGAAATTAGAACCAAAAAAGGAACTAAAATGAGGAAGTTGAGTTTTAGCACCAGTATAATTTATACTGGTTATGCTTTTATTATGATATTAGTGGCTGCATTTTATGAAAACTAGTGGCTTAAAATTAAAAGGAAAAATTTTAATAATTTTTGATAAAATTATTTTGTAGCCTGAGTTGACGGGTTTCGGTTAGCATAATCGGGAAGCTCAGCTTCATAAGACTGGTAAGGGGGGAGTGTGTGAGTTGTAGTGATATAATGAATTGCATGTTTTCTTGAGCTAAATTTTATGAGAATATTGGATGCATGATTTGGTTTGAATACATGCAAAATTGTGGTTGATAAGTTGGTTTATATACTGTGAATTGTGTGCAGGAGGTTAGGAATCCGCAGCTGTTATGCTGTCGGAAAACTTTCAAAAATACTCTAAACTATTATAAAATATTTTAGATGCATGAAATGATTTAAATGAAAAATTTTGGATATAATTTTCATCAATTTTCCATAAATTAAAATTTATGAGAAAGTTATGAAAATTAAATATTCTTGTTTTATATTTTATTAAAGTGAGAATTCGATTTATTTTATATGATATTAAATATTCAAATTGAATATTTATTTATTTTCTCACTTGATACATGAATATTTACTGATGGATTTACTGTATGTGAAAATGGGGAATAAAATACCTTTTTGGAAAATAATTCTTTAAATAAATGATGAAATTTACAAAATATTCCTTAAAGGTATTTTTGAGAAATAAATTGATTTTGAGACTTTAGGTCCCGAGATTCATGCTTTACTATTATACTGTTACTGTCACGTGGCTGATTGACCTGCCAGTCATCAATGGTCCCGGAGGCACTTGGCAAGTGTACACCGAGGACCATCTGTAGATTATGGCCACAGATCTAACTATATACTGTTATTGTGTTCCTTCGGGAACGATTACTGTGTCCCTAGTGGACGATTATAGTATGATACCATGTAGGGTGATGCCTAGTCTCAACTTACCATTTACTGAACTGGTAGCTACTGATTATTGTTTACTGAACTAAAAGCTACTGATTACTGTTTACTGAACTGGTAGCTACTGATTACTGTTTACTGAACTGAAAGCTACTGATTACTGTTTACTGAACCAAAAACTTACTGATTATTGTTTACTGAACTGAAAGCTACTGATTATTATTTACTGAACTGGTAGCTACTTATTACGGTTTACTGAACTGAAACCTACTGATTCCTGTTTACTGAATTGAATTATATGGAATACTGATTACTGAACTAAAAGGAAACTTACTGTTATCGGGAAAGAATACCTTGAAAATTATTTCTAAAATATAAATAATTACTGAACTATTATCCAGTAATTTGGATATTTATAAGCTACTGTACTGAAAAGACTGTTTACTGTAACTATTGTTTTCCCACTGTACTGTCACGTGTTTTGAATTGTACTGAAAGGAAGGAAAATAAATGGTTTATCCCGTTTATAATTATGGAAAAATGGGTATTAAATTGTTTTATCAAGACAATTTATACATTACTACCTATAGACAAGTATTCCAAAATACCTTCCACGCTCCATCTGGATTTCCCGGCCGATTATAGTATCTTTCCTTTTCTGTGCTTAGTACATCGTTAGGAAATAAATGTTTTACGGCATATAGTTTTTATTACATCAAGCAGCATACGACTCCTTTACTGAGCATGTGGTTCGCTCACCGCTTACTTTCAAATTTTTCAGATTAATTACGAGGATTATTTGTCACAGCCTGTGACCTTATTTTTCATCTTTTTCTATACATCTTATTTGGTTGGGCTGTCTACGATACTCTACTTTTCTTTTACATATAAACAATTTCATATAAAATTATAATATGAATTACATCCTCTATCTTAATTCATAAAGAAGTAGTACTGTAGATAAGTCTAAATACAGAAAATAAATGATCGTACCTTATGTAATACCTCAAGCTGTCACATCGTCCCCAAATGCACAGCCGAAATCCTTTAAATGTCAGACTCTCAGTCCTTGAAAATCTGAAATGTTAAAATTAAGGGGTGAGCAAACCACGGCTCAGTAAGAGAGTTATATGCAACACTTGATATTCATCTATCTATATGCTAAAAAACTTTTTCGTTTTTCTATAAGGGCTCTAAGCTCACATGTAGGAAGGATACTATAGTCGGCTAGGGATCCGAATAGAGTAAGGCAGATATTTGAAATACCTGTCTTGTCCTGGAACCTAGAAGCAACTGTAGAGAATAATAAATTTCATTTGGAATTTAAACCTTTTTCCTTTTTAATTCCATATCATTTTCATATTCTTTTCAAAATAATGCTTTTATGAAATAAGCATTTAAATAAAATAATTAATATTTATCTATTCTTTTAGATAAATATTAATTTAAAACTGTCATCATTCTCTTTTGAATTCCTTTAGTATTTTACTGTACAATTTATAATTAGTACAGTACTTTAAATAGCAAAATAAGCTATTAAATCCTTTTCGTATAACATATACATTATTTAAATCTAATATTCAATTTAAAAATTAAAATAAGAATATTAGATTTATTTTCCTCCTATTTCCTTTTTGAAAACATATCACATATTCATGTCACATATAGTCTAATATTCGATTTAAAATCATAGTAAGAATATTAGACATATAAACTCTTTTCCCTTTTTGAAAACATGATACGTGTTCATATTACATGTCATATGAAAATCATCTCATAGTACTAAAATCAGTACTGTAATAAGCATTATATAAAATGCTGTAAATCACTTTCCTTTAACTTGTCACATATCATGTAAAACATTTACATTTCACGTATCACATATCATATAAAACATTTTCATATATGGAGACTGAGGCAATCATCACTCATATCATGCTATAGACCCCGAAGGGTATAAAATAATCATGTCAGATCTATGGCCATAGTCTATAATTGTCCTTGGTGGATCACTGATCAGGTGTCGGCCGAGACTACATATCACATATCACATGTCACATATTACATATCAACATGATAAGGTTGCCAACTAGTCTCAAAACGGTATTTTTCATCATCAATACACCTTTATGGAATTTATAAAAATATATAATTTCATAATTTAAAACCATAAAGGTTATAAAACCATTTAGTGAATATTTAAGAAATATATATAAAAATATTCACTTTATTTCTTTTCATTTTTCATCTCGTATTTCGTGTAATTTATATATCAAGAGAATTTTTGGTGATTTCATTGTCACCATTCTCGAAAACATGAATATTTTAAAATTAAAATTCCTTATATTCATGTTTTATGAAAAATAATCATTTTCTCGATTTTCGTGGTTGGAAATCATTTCTCGTGAAATAAAAT
Source organism: Heritiera littoralis (assembly GCA_031772115.1). Taxonomy (NCBI): domain Eukaryota; kingdom Viridiplantae; phylum Streptophyta; class Magnoliopsida; order Malvales; family Malvaceae; genus Heritiera; species Heritiera littoralis. Next base: position 5,908,364 of record JAPDPK010000007.1, on the reverse strand, counting down.
CATTTAATATGATTTTTGGTAATTTTTGATAATTTTCGAAAATTTTTCGGCAGTATAACAGCTGCCGATTGGCTAGCCTCCTGCACGAAAAATACAGTTTATAATTTCAACCGGTAAATCACCACAATTTTCAAACCAATCATTATCAACAGCATTTATAAAATTAAATGCATATTTAAAACATGTGTGCCGAATATCCTTACATACTGCACATGTCTCCCTTACCTGTCCCTGGTCGACGACTGCCTCATTAGACCAGAACCCATAATACTACGAAATCTACTGCAAGTAATCTGGAAAGGAAAGTAAGGGGGTGAACTTACGCTAAGTAAGAAATATATATAAAGATATAGATATTGTGAACTACATGCAAGTATCTTAAACAAATCATTAAATTCTGAAATTTCAATGATTGTTCTAAACAGTGAATCGGAAGGAATATTCTTTATAGCACATTGGGGGTTTAAGGCTAAATTAGGAAGGATGATTTTAAGCACCTCACTTGTCCCTTTTTCTAACACCTAAGCTAGATAAGAGTCTAGGAAATTCATCAGAGAAGGAATTCATGCATTCGGAAATTAGAGTCAACAAATATTACAACAGAAATTTGTTTTGCAAAGTTATGACATGCAGATATTCATAAATCAATCAAAATTAGAACATATGTCATAGTTCAACTCAAAATCATATGTAGTCGAATCCAACCATTTCAAATTTCAAAGTTCAGATAAAAGAAGTTAAGAGGTCATACGAAATATAGATAAATAGCAGTAAGTGGAGACATGGCACTAGTAAAAATCATGCAGTCCAGATATCCCATAAGGGAAAAATAATCACAAAGACAAATGGCCATAGTCCAAAGTGCTCCACAGTGAGCACTGATCAAGTGTTGATTGGGACCACTGCGGATTGGATCAAGGTCACATAGTAGTTCAGATTTTGCAAGATTTCCTGCAATCCAGAGTTCAGATTCAGATGTCAGATACTGTAGAATTATGTTTAGCTAGTGTCTAAAAACATAAAGCTTCATATTTTTGAGTTCAAAACAGTAATTTAAATTGTATAGATGTTCATATACAATCATAATAAAAGGTCATAGATTAAGTCAGAATTCTTTACGAAATCTAAAATCAATGATTTCTTATACTTCAAAACCAATTTCAAAATGCCATAAATAATCTTGTATTCTTAAAAACTAAAATTAATGTAGAAAATTCGTAAGTCTTCAAAATCATTCAATTTTAATAAGATTCCAAAACTAATTACTTGAGAAGTCCTTACTTTTGATGCGTCCTTAAATTCCTAACTAAATCGCACTAACTATGGTTTTTACGAAATTTCGACAGCATAACGGTATAAATTTTTTAAAACCTCCTACAAGGCAAACACAGTTTATAAACCCAAGGTAGTTGATTTTAAATTTATGTTCAGTATCGCCTATGTTCCTTATATATATCTCTCACTAATAAATCACAGCACAACTAATTTGAACCATCCAGTAGTCGGAATATGTTAAATCAATGTGTTTCCTTTTAGGCACCAACTTACTCTTGAACTGCAAAAAAATTATTAAAACATGATCAATTTTAAAATTACCATCACTGAGTATTTATAAATCTTAGAAATCTTCTATAATTCCTAATACAACAGTAAATCCGGTTTACTTCCTACTGGACACCAAAACTATAACCACCATAAAAACACCTCCATTTTCGAATCTGACTTCATCAATAGTCTTATATTCATTTGTGATAACCGCAAATTTTCGATTTTTGGAAATTAATATTTAAGAAAATAGATAAGTTGAAATAAATAAATAAAATTTTGATAACAGAATATTGGTGAAAATTTCGAAAAGTGAGGAAGTGATGAATAAGGAAATTCGAGTGAAGGAAATTAAATGAAAATAAAAATAAGTTGGAGTTATGGAAAATAAGGAAAGGAGGAATTTAATTTGGATAAATGGAAATCAAATTAAATAAGAAAAGAAAAGGAGAAAATAATTGGATATTAAGAAAATCCAAAATTAAATAAAATAAGAATGCGTATAAAAATATATTTATATAATTAGATTATATAAATATATTTACACATGTTTTATATAAATACATATATATATATATATATATATGAAATATAGTATATATTATAAAATGATATATATACTATTTTATATTAAATAAATACATGTGTATATTTTTATATACAATTATGTATATAAATTAATATATATATATGAAATATATATATTAATTTTAATTAAAGTATATATATTGTTAAAAGAAAGTATATATATATGTATATTGTTGATAATAAAAGTAATATATATAATTATAAATATGATTATATATTATATATGGTAAATAATGTTATATAATTATATTTATATATGATTATAAATATAATAATAATAATAATAGTAAAAAAAAAACGGAAATGAAATTGAAACAGAAACGGGAAATTGGATCCCGTTTTTGTCGAAACAAAACAGAAAAGGAGAACTAAGCTAGGAAGAGCTGAACCCGTCGGCCGGCCGGGAAGAGAAGAAGAGAAGGGAGAAAGAGCAACGTCGTCGGCGAGAGAAGAAGCAAACGACAGTGGTCGGCGATGGAAAGAAGAAGAAAAACGGAAAGAAAACGAAACAGAAACTGACGGAAAAAGTGAAGAGGAAAGAGGAAGGAAACGGCGGTGCCGGCCAGTCCAGGCACCGCCACCCCAACGTCGACCTTGGCGGAGGCGAGAGGAAGGTGGAGAAGCCACCGGCGATGAAGGAAACGGCGGAGGAAGGAAGAAAAGAGAGGAGGAAGAGGCCGAAACCCAAGCCTCTAGATCCGGTGCCGTCGCCGGCGATGGGGACGAACGGAGGCCAGATCCGGCTTCGTGGCAACCCGAGGATGCTGTGGAGTGGCTGAATCGCCGGCGATGGTGGCCGCCGGTGGTCGAACCGGCGGGATGAGTTGAACTGGTCCGAATCGGTTCAGACCAGAAAAGAGAAAAAGGAGGAGAAAAAGAAAAGAAAAAAAAGAAAGAAAAAGAAAAAAGGAAGAAAGAAAGGGGAAAAAGAAGAAAGAGAGAAAGAAAATTTTCGGAATTCAGAAAAATCCTCGGGAACTCGGGAATCGGTAAAAAATATGAGAAATTATTAATGATAATTATTTAAATAATTTATTTATTTAAATAATTTGAGAAAATTCTAAAATTTAGAATTTAAATTCCAGAAATTATTCTTGGCGATCGAGATGAGGAATCGGGAGATGGAGTACGGGCGTGACCGATAAGAGGAAGTCGCCGACCCGGAAAAGGTAAGGGATGCATGTGCAGCACTGTAGGGATATTCAGTCTGCATGTTTTAATTACGAAGTATTTTATGAAAATATTTTATGAAATTATTATGATAAATGATTGGTTGGAATTTGGAATGAAGTACTGGTTGGAAATTATAAACTGTATTTTCCGTACAGGAGGCTAGCCAATCGGCAGCCGTTATACTGTTGAAAAATTCTCGAAAAATTACTGAAAATCATAATAAATGATTTTATGTCACGAGAAATGATTTTCAAACATGAAAATCGAGAAAAGAAATATTTTCATAAAAACATGAATAAAATGAAAGTGGTTTTACATTTATTCATGTTTTCGAAAATGGTGATAATGAAATCACCGAAAATCCTCTCCGAGAATGGTGATAATGAAATCACCGAAAAATTTTCTTGATATGTAAGTTACACGTAATACGAGATGAAAAATGAAAGGAAATAAAGTGAATATTTTTATATATATTTCTTAAATATTCACTAATTGGTTTTATAACTTTTATGGTTTTAAATGATGAAATTATATATTTTATAAATTTCATAAAGGTTTTCTGATTATGAAAAATATGGTTTTGAGACTAGATGGCATCCTATCATGCTGATATGTGATATGTGATATGTAACATGTGATATGTAATATGTGATATGTGATATGTAGTCCCGACCGACACCTGATCAGTGATCCGCCGAGGACAATTATAGATTATGACCATAGATCTGACATGATTATTTATACCCTTCGGGGTCTATAGCATGATATGAGTAACGACCCAGTGGACGGGCTGGGCGTGTGTGCCTAAGTCTCCATATGGGAAAATGTTTTACATAATATGTGATACGTGAAATGAAATGATTTATAGCATTTTTATAAAATGCTTATTTCAGTATTGATTTTAGTACTATGAGATGATTTTCATATGATATGTAATATGAACACGTGATATGTTTTCAAAAGGAAGAAGAGTTTATAAGTCTAATATTCTTACTATGATTTGAAATTGAATATTAGACTATATGTGACATGAATATGTGATATGTTTTTCAAAAAGGAAAGAGGAGGAAAAATAAATCTAATATTCTTATTTTGAAATTTAAATTGAATATTAGATTTAAATAATATATATGTTATACGAAAATGATTTAATAGCTGATTTTGCTATTTAAAGTACTGTACTAATTATGGTTGTACAGTAAAACATGAAGTGAGTTTTAAATGAGAATGATGAGAATTTAACTAATATTCTTTTCAAGAATATATGAATATTAGTTACTTTATTTAAATGCTTTATTTTATAAAAGCATTATTTTGAAAAGAATATGAAAATGTTATGGAATAAAAAGGTAAAAGGGATTAAAATTTCAAACGAAAAGAAAATTATTCTCCACAGTAGCTTCTAGGTTCCGGGACAAGATAGGTATTTCAAAATACCTACCTTATTCCATCCGGATCCCTAGCCGACTGTAGTATCTTTCCTACATGCGAGCCTAGAGCCCATAGGAAAAAACGAAAATGAATTTCAGCATATAGGAAGCTGAATATCAAGTATGCATATAATTCCCTTACTGAGTCGTGGTTTGCTTACCCCTTAATTTTAACATTTCAGGTTTTCGAAGATTGAGAGTCTAGCACTTAAAGGATTTTCGATTGCGCATTTGGGGACGATGCGACAGGTCGATTTATTTAATAAGGTATGATCATTTATTTTCTGTATTTAGACTTATCGACAGTACTACTTTCTTATGAAGTAGAAACCGGGGATGTAATTCATATTATAATTTAATATGAAATTGTGTATATGTATAAGAAAAGTAAAGTATCGTAGACAGCCCAGCCAAATAAGATGTATAGAATAAGGTGAAAAATAGGGTCACGGGCTGTTACAGATTTAATGGTATCAGAGCACGGTTGGCCTAATGTCTGTCGATACTTTGGAAAGGAAAATGTGTTGAAAAGGTTAACATCCCCTGTAGTACTGTGTAGTCTGAATACATAGAGAAAATAAATGATTACAAATTGAATTAAGTGTGTAGAAGGGAGTGAGCAATTATGGAATAAGGAATGCTAAAAAGGGAAAACGGCTCAGGAATGTTACCTGAAATGGTGATCTTATGATCTAAATGAATGTCGGTTCGGTAAGGAACAGAAATGGACTCGGTGAGGGCCCCACCAGTACTTTTCTGTCCGGATCGAATTGAGACCTGAAAGTGATGATATAAAGGAGGGGAATGAAATATCATCATTAAATAGACATTAAGATCATCGATTAAAGGTATTTTGAGGAGAGAGAATATTTTTGACCAAAAATGACCAAAATACCACTACCCCAAAATTTTACCGAGAGTCAAAATGGATCAACAGAAGTTAGAATTGACTAATTTGACAGAGTAATTGATGATGTAAAGCTGCATTTCATGCAAATTAATCCAATTATGGATTATATTGGATTTCTCTGTCAAAATCGAAAAAGATTTTAAACTGCTGATAGTGGTATGAGAAAGGTGTATTATAAGCAGACAGATAATAAGATCATTGATTTAAATGTATAATGAGGAGAGAAATAAATGTGAAAATGACAAAAATGCCCCTATGTGGGATTATGGTATGAATAGTAATAAACCAAGTCAATCTTGAATTCCATTAATAGAAATGGAGTTATTGATGGCATAAAGGACGTAATATGTGTATAACGATCCCGATTATAAATTTCACTGCACTTAGGTTACTCATACGACCCAAAGGGTTATAGGGAAGTCGCAGGATGAGCGACTTAGTATTGATTTTATGGGTCTAAGTTAAAGGTGTATTAACAGGATATTATTACGGGATCATTGGATATGATGAAAAGTAAAATGATTGCTGGAGATCACTGAGAAAGAAATCAGTATAGATGATGAAATCTATATCAGAACTGTAAATTCTGGTTCTACATATTCCTACTGTTTTGAGGTATCAAACAGATAATTATAGAACCAGAATATTTTGAAATATGTTTTATAGAAATGATGTACTGTGTGGAGTATATGAAATTGGAGAATATACATAAGGTCAGTAAGTGAAGATAAGAGATGAGGATGATGACAGCTAACCTTAATTATAAATGAAGATGAAAAAAAAATTTTTAAATAATAAATCGATTAGCTGTGAAAGGTGTTAATCAAATAATTACACTTAATACAGCATTGTAAATTAAGAGGATTGATATGCTGTGAAGTATGAGAAATAAGTAAATCGAGGTGGAGCAAATGTTAAAATGACTTAGATATTAAATATCTTTGCCTTAAATGAAATGATGGGACACAAAGATGACTGTTCAAAACAATAAGAGATGTGTGGTTAAAGAAAGTATCGGAAATGATTCCTGATAAATTTCAGAGTTATATGGATTGGAGATATCGAGCTAACATTGACTCGATTGATTATATGAAATCTAATTCTAAGCTTATATCGGAAACATATAAAGAGGAATATGAAAAGCTTAAGAAAATAATTTTTGGAAATTATTGTGGATAATGAAATTCACAGGTATTGATGTAAAGGATGGAAATACAGATGATGTGATTGAGGATGAATTAAATGGAGTATTAAATACCTATTATGAATAAAGTTCTTATGAAGAACAAATAATCGGCTATATGAAGTGATGCCTTATTTGAATTAATCGGAGATGTATAAGGAGTTTATAAGAGCAATCTTTGTAAAAGGCATCATCAGATGAAAAGTTGAAGACTGATGATCGTAAGATGATAATGATTAGAACTCGAGATAATGTTTACGAGTTCTATAGAGGTTTACAAGGTAAATGAAATACCTTACTGAGGTACATAAGCCTAATGAATGAGGCATCCATATAAGGATAAAGTAATGATAGCAATACAGTCTATGGCACAAATGGAAAATGAGCAACATAGTGGTATAACCCTGCAGACTCTCAAAGACAATAGACTATGTGTAAGAAGGGCAAATAGAAGATTTAGCTAGATAGTATCTCTTTCTAAGCTATACGATCTCGAATGACAGAGCGATGTGGATCTGTCAAGGATGACGAGATAATGATTGAGATACAGAATGAAATGGGTCTAGCTAAATACTGTTGCCAGTCTATAAGAGAGTTATGGTTTAGCTGCTTTACATATGTGACTTAAAATTTAATAAGTTTAAGTCAGTGAATGAATAAGTATAAAGAGGAGATGTAAAAGGTTAAAGGATTTTATTAGTGGAATATTTTACTACTGATGAAAAGTGATCGAAGCAATGATAAAGGAAAAGATGAAAAGGTAATAGAGGATAAGTACATGATGAAGAGGGAACACGAATATGAGATAGTTCCCGAATTTAAAACTAAAAGTGATTTTGTGGTTATCACATGATTATGGCTAGATGTAAGATCAAGCCAAAACTAAATAGAGGAAAAGTAATCATACTCAAAGGAGTAAAGAAATGATCTACATTTTACTGCCAGTAATGTAAATGGAACAAAAAGGAGATATTTATACCACCTCGAAATGATGGAAATAGTGGATTTGTATGGATAATGAGGTGATTAAATTGATAATTATAGATTCGAGAATGAAGTTAAATAATAAGAAGATTAACTGATAATTTGATTTTGTTACTGTGGGATCTAATTATTAAAAGAGTATATTCTCAGGTATATTCTAAAACCTAAGTGATATAGAGTATACCATAAGAATAAGAGATGTAATGATGAGATTACATGAAAAGACGATATGGAGAGAAAATGATTATCTCCTGATGAAATTATGGAAAGAGATGGTGAACGGTAAAGTCTGCAAAGGAACTGCAGCAATTGGATGAAATAAATATGAAATAAAAATTGTGGATAAAGAAGAATCTAAAAGAGATATGATCATGTGAAAGTGATTATAGACTGATATTCTAATGAAATCACTTTTCCATTATCAAACTCTTAGATTCTTTAGTGCCATAGTCGAAATATGATGATAAAATGATGAGAATGTATGTGAAGTTCCAGTGAGCTCTATATGTGATGGGAATCTCTGAGTAGCTATATGTTATGGGAAATAGCAAAAGGCTCTGAGATTCCAAATTTATAGACAGCACCGCTCCGTACATGATGTAAATATTTGAGCGTAGAATAGAAACGCTCGATGATATGTTGAGAGAGCGGATGCATGAGATGTGAAAGCTACTGGACCATTACATACTATTGATTTAAATCGATAAATGATAAGTATCGAAATGTATCGACTTGGCACCAAATAAGGAAAAGGGATGATGAATAATATGAATCATATGTGATATGAAAAGGAGTGGAAATAGATAACTCCCAATTGATAAGAAATTTAAGGGAGTATAAATATATGATGAGTAATGATATATAATGGTGTACAAGGTGATTTTAATTCTAAAGGTATACTGGCAGTATAATATGGAAGATGATCAAAAGGTCAAGAATGATAAGTATACAAGACGATAAGCATACAGATGCCACTACCTTTTGGACTTAAGATAAATTCGGAAGACCGAATTTCTTAAGGTGGGGAGAATGTGATAACCGCAAATTTTCGATTTTTGGAAATTAATATTTAAAAAAATAGATAAGTTGAAATAAATAAATAAAATTTTGATAACAGAATATTGGTGAAAATTTCGAAAAGTGAGGAAGTGATGAATAAGGAAATTCGGGTGAAGGAAATTAAATGAAAATAAAAATAAGTTGGAGTTATGGAAAATAAGGAAAGGAGGAATTTAATTTGGATAAATGGAAATCCAAATTAAATAAGAAAAGAAAAGGAGAAAATAATTGGATATTAAGAAAATCCAAAGTTAAATAAAATAAGAATGCGTATAAAAATATATTTATATAATTAGATTATATAAATATATTTACACATGTTTTATATAAATACATATATATATATGAAATATAGTATATATTATAAAATGATATATTTACTATTTTATATTAAATAAATACATGTGTATATTTTTATATACAATTATGTATATAAATTAATATATATATGAAATATATATATTAATTTTAATTAAAGTATATATATTGTTAAAAGAAAGTATATATATATGTATATTGTTGATAATAAAAGTAATATATATAATTATAAATATGATTATATATATATGGTAAATAATGTTATATAATTATATTTATATATGATTATAAATATAATAATAATAATAATAGTAAAAAAAAATGGAAATGAAATTGAAACAGAAACGGGAAATTGGATCCCGTTTTTGTCGAAACAAAACAGAAAAGGAGAACTAAGCTAGGAAGAGCTGACCCAGTCGGTCGGCCGGGAAGAGAAGAAGAGAAGGGAGAAAGAGCAACGTCGTCGGTGAGAGAAGAAGCAAACGACAGTGGTCGGCGATGGAAAGAAGAAGAAAAACGGAAAGAAAACGAAACAGAAACCGACGGAAAAAGTGAAGAGGAAAGAGGAAGGAAACGGCGGTGCTGGCCAGTCCAGGCACTGCCACCCCAACGTCGACCTTGGCGGAGGCGAGAGGAAGGTGGAGAAGCCACCGGCGGTGAAGGAAACGGCGGAGGAAGGAAGAAAAGAGAGGAAGAAGAGGCCGAAACCCAAGCCTCTAGATCCGGTGCCGTCGCCGACGATGGGGACGAACGGAGGCCAGATCCGGCTTCATGGCAACCCGAGGATGCTGTGGAGTGGCTGAATCGCCGGCGATGGTGGCCGCCGGTGGTCGAACCGGCGGGATGAGTTGAACCGGTCCGAATCGGTTCAGACCAGAAAAGAGAAAAAGGAGGAGAAAAAGAAAAGAAAAAGAAAAGAAAAAAAAAGAAAGAAAAAGAAAAAAGGAAGAAAGAAAGGGGAAAAAAGAAGAAAGAGAGAAGGAAAATTTTCGGAATTCGGAAAAATCCTCGGGAACTCGGGAATCAGTAAGAAATCCGGGAAATTATTAATGATAATTATTTAAATAATTTATTTATTTAAATAATTTGAGAAAATTCTAAAATTTAGAATTTAAATTCCAGAAATTATTCTCGGCGATCGAGATGAGGAATCGGGAGATGGAGTACGGGCGTGACCGATAAGAGGAAGTCGCCGACCCGAAAAAGGTAAGGGATGCATGTGCAGCACTGTAGGGATATTCAGTCTGCATGTTTTAATTACGAAGTATTTTATGAAAATATTTTATGAAATTATTATGATAAATGATTGGTTGGAATTTGGAATGAAGTACTGGCTGGAAATTATAAACTGTATTTTCCGTGCAGGAGGCTAGCCAATCGGCAGCTGTTAGACTGCCGAAAAATTATCGAAAAATTCTCGAAAAATTACTGAAAATCATAATAAATGATTTTATGTCACAAGAAATGATTTTCAAACACGAAAATCGAGAAAAGAAATATTTTCATAAAAACATGAATAAAATGAAAGTGGTTTTACATTTATTCATGTTTTCAAAAATGGTGATAATGAAATCACCGAAAAATTTTCTTGATATGTAAGTTACACGTAATACGAGATGAAAAATGAAAGGAAATAAAGTGAATATTTTTATATATATTTCTTAAATATTCACTAATTGGTTTTATAACTTTTATGGTTTTAAATGATGAAATTATATATTTTATAAATTTCATAAAGGTTTTCTGATTATGAAAAATATGGTTTTGAGACTAGATGGCATCCTATCATGCTGATATGTGATATGTGATATGTAACATGTGATATGTAATATGTGATATGTGATATGTAGTCCCGACCGACACCTAATCAGTGATCCGCCGAGGACAATTATAGATTATGACCATAGATCTGACATGATTATTTATACCCTTCGGGGTCTATAGCATGATATGAGTAATGACCCAGTGGACGGGCTGGGCGTGTGTGCCTAAGTCTCCATATGTGAAAATGTTTTACATAATATGTGATACGTGAAATGAAATGATTTATAGCATTTTTATAAAATGCTTATTTCAGTATTGATTTTAGTACTATGAGATGATTTTCATATGATATGTAATATGAACACGTGATATGTTTTCAAAAGGAAGAAGAGTTTATAAGTCTAATATTCTTACTATGATTTGAAATTGAATATTAGACTATATGTGACATGAATATGTGATATGTTTTTCAAAAAGGAAAAAGGAGGAAAAATAAATCTAATATTCTTATTTTGAAATTTAAATTGAATATTAGATTTAGATAATATATATGTTATACGAAAATGATTTAATAGCTGATTTTGCTATTTAAAGTACTGTACTAATTATGGTTGTACAGTAAAACATGAAATGAGTTTTAAATGAGAATGATGAGAATTTAACTAATATTCTTTTCAAGAATATATGAATATTAGTTACTTTATTTAAATGCTTTATTTTATAAAAGCATTATTTTGAAAAGAATATGAAAATGTTATGGAATAAAAAGGTAAAAGGGATTAAAATTTCAAACGAAAAGAAAATTATTCTCTACAGTTGCTTCTAAGTTCCGGGACAAGATAGGTATTTCAAAATACCTACCTTATTCCATCCGGATCCCTAGCCGACCGTAGTAGCTTTCCTACATGCGAGCCTAGAGCCCATAGGAAAAAACGAAAATGATTTTTAGCATATAAGAAGCTGAATATCAAGTATGCATATAATTCCCTTACTGAGCCGTGGTTTGCTCACCCCTTAATTTTAACATTTCAGGTTTTCGAAGATTGAGAGTCTAGCACTTAAAGGATTTTCAACTGCGCATTTGGGGACGATGCGACAGGTCGATTTATTTAATAAGGTATGATCATTTATTTTCTGTATTTAGACTTATCGACAGTACTACTTTCTTATGAAGTAGAAACCGGGGATGTAATTCATATTATAATTTAATATGAAATTGTGTATATGTATAAAAAAAGCAAAGTATCGCAGACAGCCCAACCAAATAAGATGTATAGAATAAGGAGAAAAATAGGGTCACGGGCTGTTACATCATTTATATAGTATTCTAAGATAGACTTTGTGTCAAATTGAGCATAGTTTCTCACACCCCTTCACTTGGCCGAATACACCTACACACTACACTTGTTGTTTTACTAATTTAACACCACATTCATGTATTTCTCAACTTCTACATCATTCTTACGCCTCTTTTGAATAAAGGTGTAAAACGTGCCACAATTTATGGGCTAGCCCATTAAAATCACGGGTTTTAAGAGGATTCGGCTTTTAATTTTAGGCTCGTTAAAAAATAGGCCTAAACGGATTAAGCATGGTGGGCTAGCAATCCGCACGGTCTGGCCTGTACAGATAAGGGCTAGCTTGCGAGTAGCCAATAAAAAAAAATTAAATAAAATGGCCGGCCTACCCTACCCAATTCAAGCCCAATTACCCAAACCCATTTCAACATTTCCCAAACCCATACCTATTTCGGCATTTCCCAATTCCCATCTCAATTAGGTAGCCACACCCCAAATTACCGAATCCCTTCCCTACCAAACTCTAAAATCGGCCATCTCTCATTCGCTCTTAACTCTCAGCCTCACCCAATCACCTCACTATCACTCAATCTCTCTCGCACACACACAGAGGGCAATCATAGACACTCACACAATCATTGAGTCATATTCACTCACACTCAGATCCAGTCTCACTTCACTAACTACTCCCAGTTACAAAGACAGAGGGTGTTCGACAGCACCACTAGGCACCAGCCACTAGTGGCAGTCAAACATGAAACAGAGGGCATTAATCTCATCTTAGTCTCATTCACCAGATGTAATAACTGAAAATTTTCTCTAATCTTACATTAGTTGTGTACTAATTAATATTCAAAATAATAGAAAAAAAAACTAACAAATGAATTAGGCTGTTAGTTTAGAGCTGGCAAAGAAAAGTCAACAAAAAAAAAGTAATAATAAGATTTGTAGAATTGATAGAAGAAACGTGCAGCAAACCTATAAAATATATATATACACAAAAAGACAAAAATGAGGTTAAAACATAAAATAATAAGAATTGTTGTAGCGTCCCAGAGAAGCTAAAATTTTTCCTACCTCCACTAACATCTCAATTCTCGGTAGAAGAAAGGGAGCTACAGAGGAGCAAAGACAGACCTGGAAAAAACGTGGAAGATCAAGAGAGCCAATTAGAAGCAGATCTCGATAGTAGCATTAGCAACTGGTGTGGGCTGTTCTTGGCCTTAAAAGGTGCGGGCATGGTGCTTATTTTTTTTGCTAGATAAGGGACGTTAAATGTGGGTTTGTCATTCGGGAGAACTGAAGCAAAACAGGGGAATAAAAGAAACGAAAATGGGGGCTATTTTAGTGTAGAAGGGATGTGAAGGAATAGTTGAAATTCTTGGAGACAGCAGCTGTGAATGGAAGCCAAAGAGCGGCATTTGGAAAATATTCTGGTTTTGAATCACTCAACAGAATCGCACTTTGGCTGGAAAGAGACAACGCCGGGGAAGAAAAGGGGATGCGAGAAAGGGCTAGGCTGGTTGAGAAACTGAGTTGAGTGCGAAGTAGAGTAGGAAATAAGGGTTGCTCCTTGAGATACAAGGCTGAAACAATAGTGGAAACGGTGCTACTGCAGTGGTTGGAAACTACTGTTAGCTTCATTCTCGGCTAAACAGAAACGTTTTCCTCGAGTAGTAAGAAACATGGTGATGAGGGAGATTTAAAGGATTGAATTAAGTCAGCCACTAAAGGAGGAATAGTAGCTGAGGAAGAGATAGTAAACAAAAGGAAGAGGGATCTCGACATTGATTTTTTTTAGTTTTGGGATTAACGTAAGTACATTGGTTTATTTTTATATTGTGTCTTATGATGGAAACCTGCTGGAAACTCATTGTTTAGGGGCTGTTTGGAGAGTTTCAATAGCAAGAAAAATTGAAGAAAAGCTTGGTGTAAGTTTGGCTAGTGGGAGAATTAAAGGTAAAAGGCTTTTCTTTTGTGTAAGCTTAATGTAAATAAAATTGTTTAATAAATTGGAAATAGGACATGATGATAGGCGGCAAGAAAATGGAAGGATAATGATGTATATATGGGGTTAAGAATAAGATATATATATGTGTGTGTATATATATATATATAAAATTGTATTTTTCTGTCGATGTATGCAACTAACGAATAGTTGTAGTAATGAGCCTATCACGTGTGATATGGATATTAATATTGAAATATGGATGGTGTAGGTTCTTGGTGGGAGCCTTGAATAAATATATAACAAAGGAGAGCTAGAGTTGGGAGACTCTCAAAGGTAAAGGCTTTAAGTAAATGAAATAAATTATAAGGATGTAGTATGAATAAATATTTGAGTAAGATATAGTTTGAAAATTATACTATGAATAATTATTAAATGGGCTTTGTGCATTTAAATTATGGAGAAAACTGCCGAGGAGGTGGAGTTGAACAATAGGCTTAAGAGTGCAAAGTGATATTATCTAGGTAAGGGAATATACGGTAAATGTTTATTAGTATGCTATGTTGTGTATGTCTAAATTTCTGTATTTAATACTTATTGATTCTAAATGCATTCTTGGTTGAATTTCATACGTGTTGAACTGAGTTGAAGTACAAATGGTTTTGAATTTGAACTGTGTTGGACTTGTGGATGAACATACTATTGGTTGGTGTTTTATGCAGGTTGTTTGGTTGTGGATTATGACGCTGGGTAACATTCTACCTATGCCGTCATAATGCCGAAATTTCGTTAGAAATTATTAAATAGATTTTTAGCATTGATTTAAATTCTACAATGTATTTAAAACCTCATATACCTCAAGCACCATTACTAGTCATCGAGATACTGTCATTTTAAAATATGTTTGTGCGATGAGATTATCAAAACATGAGGGTTCAATACGAATTATGTTTCCCATACTCAAGATACATTGTAAAAGTATTATTGCATGAATTTTGGCATAAGAGACAAAAGATGCTTGGAATTTGCCTGTGTGGCACTTAACTCGCCTTTGTGGCATTTATTAAGCCTGTGTGGCACTCACCTGTGTGGCGTTTAAATTATGCCTATGTGGCATTTAGTAAGCCTGTGTGGCCACTATTGAGAAATATCCTGGATGCTTTGTGGTCTTCCAGGTCCTGGATGCTTTGTGGTCTTCCAAGCGTTCGACAAATAGTCGTGACTTGTACCTCAGCTACTAGATGATCACTGCTGGTGGGATGATTCATGATCATGGATAGAATCTGGTTCGGGACTGTAACCACTGCTAGCTACAGTGGACGCTTTCATAGAAAGCTTTCGGTTATTTCTAAAGATACCGGTTATATTAAGATACCTTATCAAAGAAATCCTGTCTCTTGGAAATATTTTGATTGTGTATTTCGATTTTATAAATGCGTGAGTGCAAGTGTTTTTATAGCTTATAGAACAATGATTTGTCAACTTGCATTTTTTCCTTAAGATACACTTAAGCATGAGTTTTGACACACTTATTCACGCATACACATACGAACATAGTAGAACATCTAATATCACTTAGCGTATGTTTTCTTATTGGGCTTTCCCCAAAGCTCACCCCCTTCCACCTCAGATTATTTCAGGTAGACTTGGCATGAGTGTGGTGCATCGAGAGTCTTTTTGTCGAGCTACAGAAAGTTATATTTGAGCCAAGGTATAATCTTTTGTTCTTTTGTTTATATCCCGGACTAAATTCTTTTGTGTACACAGTGTATAGGATTCGGGATGTAAGTACTAGGTGATATCGAGTCTGTAAACATACTGTGATTCGTAGTTAAGTTGTAATCTCGATATGTTTATATATTGAATCACTTGGAGGTCTAATATTTCAGAAGTTACATGGAGATTTGAAATTTCTACAGGTTGAAACGATGATGTACTTAGTATGGGGATGGATACTAGACTAAAATAGGAGCGGAGTTTTTCAGTGTCGTTTTCGACACGTCTTACTAGAAGACTATATTAGGACCTTAGACAACTAGTCTTAAACAAATATGAGAGTAAGACTACTCATTAGATTTTTAGCTACATTGAACGAGAGACAAACATAGGAAGTAAAGGAAAAAGTTAGCCCGAAAATCTGGCTTCCGAGGGCGTTACACCAGATTTCTTTAGTTTTGTTTGGCGATCACTATACTGAACACGAAACTCGAGACACAACGAAGGGTGAAGATTAGATTGAACGGAAGCAGCATCGACGATGAAGAAAAATAAAGGTATATTTTTTAATTCTTGCATAAAACTGCAGGTTTACTAGTTTAGTGGTTTAGGCATACCGAATATATTGAGTCCGAATCGTAATACTGTAAATCAGTAGATCTAGCTAGCTGGGCATTTTCTTTATGTTTATTGTTAGTAACCTACGGTAAAAAGAAAAAAAGTCCATTTTGATTTTGGTTCTCTGTGACTGTGATTATTGTTTAATTACTTATAGCTAAAAAGGAAAAAAAAAATCAATTTGTTCACTAGTGTTTGAAATTTGTTCTCTGTGAGTGATTGTGATTATTGTTCTTTGTGACAAGTTAATTCATATGATTTGAAATTTGTTTTGTTGTATGTTATAGTTATATGTTATGTATGTTAACTGAGCTTTTTCTTTTTGGCATGTGTTGTTGACAGTGATAATATGGCATCTATTCTCAAAATTAGACTCTACATGGTAATAATGTTAATGTTGTTAGTGATATTGATAATGAGGATGATGTTAATAAAGTTGAAATTGAGGATGAGGACTGTGAGCTTGAAACTGAAACAACTGAAAAACAATAAAATATGTTAAGAAAAATACTTTAGAAATGTGGCAATTTTTTGAAAAACTTGTTATTAGTGTCGATGATGGTAAATCACGTACTAAATGTAAGGGGCGTGGGATAATATATAAGGCGGGTCTTTCTAAATATGGAACTTCATCCTTAAGGCGTCATGCGCATTCATGTAAAGGAATATAGTTTTAAGGCAAAAAGATATCTCTAAAATGATAATTGATCATCAAGGAAAGGTGAGAAGTAGAAAAATTGATCAAAAAGTTTTTAGAGAATTAGTAGCTAAGGCAATAATAAGGCATGACCTCCCTTTCTCATTTGTTGAATATGATGGAGTTAGGAATGTGTTAAAGTATTTAAATCCTAAGGTGAAATTTATTTCTAGGATCACTGCTGGTTCTGATGTTTGGAAACTTTATTTTGAAAATAAAGAGAAATTGAAAGAATGCTTGGCTTAAATTCAAGGTAGAATATGTCTCACTTGTGATTTATGAACTGCTTGCACTGATGAGGGGTACCTTTGTTTATCCGCTCATTATGTTGATTTAGATTGGAAGTTAAGTAGTAAGATTCTTGCCTTTTGTGATATGCAACCTCCACATTAGGGATATGAATATCTAAAAACGTAATGAAAATTTTAAATGATTGGGGGATAGATAAGAAAATCTTTTCCATTGCTTGGGATAATGCTTCCGCTAATGATAACATGCAACTTAATTTAAAAGATTGCTTTGTTTGCAAGAGAGTTTATTATGTGATGGTCAATTTTTTCATATTAGATGTTGTGCCCACATTTTAAATCTTATTATTCAAGAAGGTTTGAAGGTAGTTTCTGCCACTAATGAGAAATTAGAGAAAGTATTAAGTATGTGAAGGGGTCAGAGGCTAGAATGAGGAGTTTTGAAGAATGTGTAAAAAAGGTCTCAATTTCTTCAAGTTCATATTTGGTTTTGGATGTCGCAACTAGATGGAACTCTACTTACTTGATGCTTTATAGTGCTTTGAAATTTAAGCATGCATTTTCTATGCTTGCATTAAATGATAGAAATTATAAGCATTATCCATTAAGTGAAGAGTGAAAAAAGGGAGAGAAAATTTGTGAATTTTTAAAACCATTCTATGAAATCTCAAATTTGATTTCAGGAACTAGTTACCCAACCGCCAACTTGTATTTTGCTCAAGTTTGGAAAACTGAGATGCTTTTAATAGAGTACTTGGATGGAGATGATGAGATGTTACAAGGCATGGCATCTAATATAAAGAAAAAATTTGACAAGTATTGGAGTGAGTATAATGTTCTACTTGCAATGGCAATGGTTCTTAATCCTCACGTAAAGTTAACAATGTTGAAGCGATGCTTTCTAAAAACTGATCCTCAAGGTTTTCAAGAGAGGTTGGATGTGGTGAAAATGAAGCTATTTATGCTTTATGAAGAATATAAAAAGAATGCTTCTAGCTCATCACATGGTCAAGACCAAGGCAAATAAAACGAGATTTCTCTCACCTTTTCTATTCCAACGGATTCTGTCTCTAATTTAGATGTAAGTATAAACAATAAACATTTATACCTTAAATGTTATTTTATCTCATTGTGAACTTCAATTTATTAATAGTAACTTTTTATTCTCTGTTAATTAATTTGCATGAAATGCATCAATATAGGTATTGATGGATTTAGCAGATGATGAGGAAGATGATGTCCCAAGTTCCAAGTCTTAATTGGAAGTATACTTGGATATGCCAAAACTTGATTTTCCCACTAATAAAGATTTGGATGTCATGAAATGGTGGAAGGATCATAGTTTTAGATTTCCCATTTTGGCTAACATGACTTGTGATTTGATGAGTATACCCATAACTACTGTGGCTTCTGAATCAGCCTTTAGCATTAGGGGGATGTGTGCTAAACAAGTATAGTAGGCGTCTTCTTCCTAAGAAGGTTCAAGCTCTCATTTGCACACGTAGTTGGCTACATGGTTTCATATCAAGGGGTAAATTATTTTCATTGAATATATAAACTTTACAAGTGATAGTAATTAATGTTATTGTAAAAATTTAATAATTTAAAATTTTATCTTATAGGTTGGGAAGATGATGAAGAAAACAAAGATGACGTGGTGGAAGAATCAAATGATTCAAATCATTTGAATATTGAGATAAAACGACAAGTTTGATTGTTTTTTATATGGATTTTAATGGATTTTTTTTAATGGATGTATGTAGCTTTTATGACTTTTAGACTTATCCACTACTCTTTATTTAGACTATAATTTAATGGATGTTTTGTGGATTGTATTTGTATTGGGAATTTAACATTTGTAGCACTATTCTCACAATTTTATGACTTGCTTTATATATATATATATAATGCTAATGTCCAAGGAAACCACAGATTTCTCTTAATAGTTTTGTTCTTTCTTTCAAAGTTTGCTTGGTGTTTTTGCATATTCTTTTATGGAGAAAGGTGTATGTGGGATTGAGTATAAGAGTGTTTGATATATTGGAGGGGAATATACTATCTTGCCTTTGGATGGATTTTGTACATTCTTGTTCTTGATATCATACTCCCATAAAAATTCTGCTTTTAATTGATATAGAAAGTTCTAAAGTAAATTTAAAAATTTTATGTGCCACAAAATTCGAATATCAGTAGTGCCTTATTCCAGTGTAGTGTTGTGTTTAATCTTGCATTTTTTTTTGTTTTTACAGGCTCATGGTTGTGGATCTCTACAGGATTATATATATAATTTAGCGTTAGCATTATATATATATATAATATAGTATTAGCATATTTTTTACTGGCTCATGAATTGCTAATATGTATTCATTAACGTGCATTTATCATTTATGTGACTAACCCACAATTTGATACTAAGTAGAGAATTTTAATTTTTTTTTGTTTGAACTTGTATTATTGTATATTAATTTGATCATCAATAATGAGCCAATATTACTCTTACACAAAAGAAATTCAAATTAAATTTTGTATATTAATCACAAGCTCATATGATTCTTTTATATGATTTTGGTTAATTCCCATAACCCAAATCTCCTTCAATAAATTGAAGTTAGACTTAATTAAGTGAAAATGCCCAATTTATTTGATGAAGTGTAAGCCTTAGTTTTATGAAATTTTATTTTTTTAATTTTTGGGCCTTAGTTTTTATAGCATTTCATGTAGGCCCGCGGACCGGTCCGGCCCACATTGGAGCCAGACTAGTCTAGCCTTTTGTGGCCCATTTACATGTGGGCCTAAACGGGCATGACCCGTTTATGCCCGTACTCGTATTGGCCTGCACCACAAGGCACTGCCTAATTTACACCCGGACTTTTGAATGAAGCCATACAACATTCATGCATAAACCCTAATAGCCGAAACCCTAAGGAAAAGATTCTAATGTTTTTTCATCAATCTAAGTCTATACACAAGTTAAACACATCAAAAACACTAACATATATTGCAAGAAATTAAAACAAAATTTTCTATCTTATACATACCCTCTTGGCCGAAACTTAAGGAGGACTTTTCACCACCAAATGGCCTCTTCTAAGGCTGATTCTAAGATATGTTATAGAGCTTTTGAAGATGAACAACTTTGCTTAAGAAGGTATTGGTTTTAAGGTGGTTTTAGGGGTGTTTCTCAAGGTTTCGTTCTCTTACATAACACTTAGAGAATGAAAGTGAAAACGGAGGAAGAGTGGTCGGTGAAAGCTTGAAGAAGATGAGAAAATATCTTCATATTTTAATAGGCTTAATAGCTAAATATATCCTCAACCTTTAGCACAACGTTTTATCACGTGGAAATCAGTTCATAAACTTTTATTTCATTGTAAATAAACCCTCAACCTTTCAAAATTATGCAATTAAGTCCAAATTTGTTAAATGATATTAACAGCCATTTGGACATCTAACGTGAAAGCTGACGTGGATAGCTTAGTTGGCTGCCACATGGCATGCCACGTATGCAATACTAACGGAAGTTAGTGTCATTTAACAGATTTGGACTTAATTACATAATTTTAAAAGGTTGAAGGTTTATTTATAATGAAATAAAAGTTTATGGACTGATTTCCATAAGATAAAACGTTGAGGGCTTAATTCCATTTATGTTAAAAGTTGGGGGTGTATTTGGCTATTAAGCCTATTTTAATATTTGAGTTATAATTTAGTGGGGTAACTATACAAGAATAGTTACTTCCACTAACTTATAAATATATATTTTTCATGATTTTCATAATATTTAAAATTTTTACTATTCCCATCATTATTTCTATTATTTAATATATATATATATATATATATATATATAAAATAGTCAGATTTTGAATTCAAAATGGGGTGGCTAGACATGCTTATGAATTTACCAAAATGCCACTTTAAACTTCATTAATACCACTTATGTCCTAACCATTACAATATTATTTAAACTATTTAATTTAATTATATATATTTATTTTCCTAAAAAAATACTTAATATAAAATAGTTCAAACTTTGATTTTTGACCCGTCAAAATGGCAAAATTACCAAAATACCCCTAAATAATGTTTTTAAGCATTTTTGTGTGATTCAGTCTACAAATTGGAATTGAGTGAGACATCTTCACATGAGGGTTCAACTACAGTATTCTGTGGGTCAAAAGTCAATCCAAGTTGACCTATATATAAAAATACTTTTTCGGCTATGGACATAACCGTTATTTTGAATTTATTTGCATGTTTCCTAAGACATATATGAACACAAGTATTTCGAGATGCAGAGTCTTACCATCTCAGTATTTCAATCCAAATATTGATATTATGAAGTCCGGTGTCCATTCAGTTGCTATAATTTCTAGTGGGGCCCACAATTCACTTTCCTCCTATAAGACAAAACGTAAGGAAATCATACACTATCATTAGATCTAATCATTCTAACTTCAAAATCAACTTATATGAAACGAAAGAAATTAGGAATCTCACAAGTTTCTAGTGATTTGAGACTTTATGCAAAACTTTATCAGTATATGTTTTGATTTTAGTTTCAGTTCAGTATTTGAGGATTTATGCGAAATGTGATCAGTATATGTTTTGATTACAATTTCAATTCAGTGATTTGAGGCTTCATGCCTAAACTTTATCAGTATTTGTTTTGATTTCAACATCAGGTTTCAGTGTTTCGATGCATTTTGTCTAACTCTATTGAGTATTTAACTTCATAAGATTATTTGTTTTGAACTCACGTGCATAGTGATCATGTTTTGAACTCACATGAGCATAGTGATCATGTTTTGAACTTATGTGCATAGTCACCACATTTTGAACTCATGTTCATGGTCATCATGTTTTGAACTCATGTGCATAGCAACCGTGATTTGAACTCAACTGCATATGTAGTGCCCGTGTTTTGAACTCGTGCATAGTGATTATGTTTTGAACTTGGTGCACAGTGGTTGTGTTTTAAATAAGTGTATTAGAAATCTTTTCCTTATTTGTATCAATTTTCAGTGTCTTGAGACTTTATTCCTAAACTTATTGATTTTCAGTTTTAGTACAATTATCGATTTTGAACTAAATGCATTAGAAAATCTGTTTCATTATCAGTATTGTTTTTTGTATTTTAAGGCTTTATACCTAACTTTATCAGTTATTAGTTCTGTACATTTTTTGTTTTAAATGATGTGTTTAAGGAATTCTTTTGATATCAGCATCGATTTTAGTATTTCGAGGCATACGCCTAAAGTAATCAGTAATCTGTTTTAAACAAAGTGCATAGTGATTCTATTTTGAAGAAGTGTATTGTGAATTTGTTTTGAACTATGCATAAGGAATCGATTTTGAACAAGCACATTACCCATTATAGTGTTGTGCATTCTGTTGACATTATAGGATTGTGATGAGTGACCGTGTCGTTTCAGAATCATGTTGAGGCTCGAGGAAATGAGATACCTAAGGTATTCTTTTGACTAATACCCTATACAGCCTCAACCTTGAAGTATGAGTCTAGATAGATAGATTCGGCATCAGGACATTGTATCCTGCATACATGTCACTTTATTTACTATTCATGCATACATGTGCAGGTAGATCGACATGAGCCTAGCATGCATTTACTTAAACTACTTACTGAGCTGTGAATTGCTCACCTCTTTTTCCACCATCTGCAGACTATTTGAGCTAGCCTACAGTGCAGAGCTCTTGTGTGGGCCATCGAGGACCATACCTAGCTTAGGTACATACAAGCGTCCTTCGAGCCCTGCTTTCACTATTTTTGAGGTATGCAAAAAGGTATCATTTTGTTTACATGCACACTCTATATAGATTACATAGTATAGTTAATTTGTGTCATGAGATGTAATTTAGGACCGTCTAAGATTATTAGATATGTCAATATGATTGTTGACTGCAATCTTGATACAATATGTATTTAGTGATTAGTTGTGGATATTAGGATTGCTGGTATGGTATTCATTTGATTATAACTAGTACAAAGTGAATGTTACGGATACAATGAATAATTTGAATTGTATGTTGTAGATTGTGGAAATGGTTGATATAGGTGAGCTAAGATAAATAAAAAATGACTTGTAAGTAAATTATCTAGGGAAATCTTAAAATATAATGGGGGATATTTTCAACCTGTTTTTTTATGCAGGAATATGTTATGGATAAAAAATGATAATTACATGCCTAGAGAGTTATTTAACTCATCTTTAGATTAAAGAATAAGTTAGTAAAGTTGAATTAAAATTAAGAGGATAAGTGAAAACTGTTGAACGAGTACATTAACATCGAATAAAAACCATAATTCAAAAAAAATTGAGTTCGTAAATTTGGTAAGTGGAATAAGTGTAAGTGTAAGTGTTAAGTGCACGTCCCGACCTACGGGCCATGACATGATATTGTTCGCTTTGGTGTAATCCATTGGGCTACCCATGGATTTAAAACGAATCACAAAGGGTAGAGGCATGCTAAGTCTTTATACTTAGCATCTCTCTCATGCTTTGTGTCATGACCTAAAAGCTGTGACGTGCACTTAACACTTACACTTATTCCATTTAACAAATTTACGAACTAAATTTTTCTTTTCACTTTATAGTTTGTGTTCGATACCAATGTAGTCACTAAACGATTTTCACTTATCCTCATTTTAATTCAACTTTATTAACTTAAACTTTAATCTAAAGGTGGATCAAATAATTCTCTGGGTCATGTAATTATCGTTTTTTATTTATAACATATTCCTGCCTAGAAAACAGATTGAAAAGATCCCTTTTACATTTTAAGATTTTCCCCAAATAATTACCTGCAAGTCATTTTCATTTATCTTAGCTTAATCATATCCACAACTAATCATCGGATACATATCATATCAGAGGATCTTGCTATCCACAATTAATTAATTATCCAAAAACATCCATTCATATCACAATACAAATTATGTTCTAAGATTGTCATAACGTATTAAGTTTTAGAGAAAACCTAATAGCTAGACACAAAAATATGGAGTCGCCACCAACCATTATACCTAGGTGTGATTGGTCACCTATTAAAACTATAGATAAGAACTAGTCTATATCTCAAATTTATGGTTCGAAAGTACGGTTACGTGTGAGGAAGGATTAGCACCCTCACAACGCCCATGCTAAAATGGTACCAACTAATTTTAGGTTATCTCAAATTTGCGTTAGTTAATCTTAAGTTCAATAATTTAATATTGGAAAATATTTCTAAGCATCCTCCATTAAGCTGGTGGGATAGCTTAAAAAATTCTCCTCATCTCCAGAGTATTCAAGTAGTACTATACGACTTGCTTGAAGAGGCTCCGTTGTCAGATTCATTTTAATGTTTTATGAAAAATTCCGTTTTTGATTCCTATCTAATTCATTCTTGCTATCTTATCATTTTTATTACTTCTATTGTTTTCTATTATTTTATTAATGTTTAATTTTATTAATTTATTTTATTAGAGAATGAATATGAATTATTTTTCTCAAAAATTCTTTTTAGATCTTCCATTAATCTGGTCAGATCTTGAAAGAAATTATTTGACCTAAAGATTTCTAAAGTATTACTTAAACGTAATCTCTTAGGGAATCTTATTATCGAAATAATCAATACTCAATCTCAATAATTATTATTAACTATTATCATCCTATTTTTATCATTTATTATCATTATTATTATTTATTATTGTTATTGAATTATTAATATTTCTTTATATTTATTATTTTATTTTTGTAATTAATTATTGGCTTAATTGCCAAATAAGCCCTCAACCTTTAGCCAAAATGGAATTCAGCCCTCAACGTTTTATCGCATGGAATTCAGCCCATAAACTTTTATTTCAGTGAAAATAGACCAAATTTGTTAAATGACACTAACTGCCATTAGTTTTGCATACGTGGCATGCCACGTGGCAGCTGCCACGTATGCAAAACTAACGATAGTTAGTGTCATTTAATAGATTTTGACTTAATTGCAAAATTATAAAAGGTTGAGGGTTTATTTCTACTGAAATAAAAGTTTATGGACTGAATTTCATGCGATAAAACGTTGAGGGCTAAATTCCATTTTGAGCTAAAGGTTGAGGGCTTATTTGGCTATTAAGCCTTAATTATTTTAATTTTAGTTTTTAATACATCTTATTTTATTTTTAGGCTGAATATAAATCACTTGTTATCGAAAATCCTCCTTAGACCATCCATTAAGCTGGCGAGGCCTTGAGAGAATTTTTAACCTAGAAATTTTCAGGAAAATCATTTAAGCGTAATTCTGTTGATATTTCATCATTGGAGTAATTCATATTCATATTCATTATTATTTTAATATCTATTTCTAGTTATTTCATTTATTTCCTCCCTTATTTTGTTACGAACCATTAATATCTTTTTTAATTTTGTAACTAATTGTTTTTATTGTAATTTTATAATAAATTTATTTTTTAAAATGAATATAAATTATTTGTTATTAAAAACTCTATTTAGACCCTCCATTAAACTGGTGAGGCATTGATAAAATTTTTTTACCTCAAGATCTCTAAAAGTACCACTTGAGCGTACTCCCTTAAGAGTTCCATCGTCGGATTAAGTCATCTTCTATTTATCTTTTATTATGATTTTATTTATTTATTTAAAGATTTAATTATATCTTCCTAAAGGATCTCATTTCCCCAAAATTTAATTTTTAAAATTTCATCATATAAATCATACAAACTACATTTTTTAACTAAATCCTAATTACACATGCAGAATATAACACACCAATCAAATAAATCTAAGTACATGAATTTACAAACCATATTTCCATGCAAAATTAATGGTTCATGAAGCAAATTACTAATTTAATTATCATGGGAATATACAAATATATAAATCATAATATCTTATCAACTTATTAAATTAAATCACATGCAAATTATTAAAGTAGTTAAATCAATCAACATGCAACATGATTATAAGTTATATCACGTCCTACCATACAAATTATTATTTGTCAATCAACCTTACCTTTCTAATTCTCTTTTCTCTTCCACGCTGCTAACCACTCTCCTTTCCTCTCCACGTATGCTCTTCTGTTTTTGTTCTCTTAGCAACTTTTTATCTTTTTAATTTCATATACATATCTTCCTCCTTTCAAGGACAGTTGACATGAGCAAGGCTATTGGCTGGATGCAAAAGCGGCAGCAGCTTTGCAAGGAAACAATGATCGGCTACAATGCAGGAAGCAGTTGATGAAGCGACAATCGAAAAGTGAGGCAGCAGGTGACACGATGCAGGGCTGTGCGATGGAGGATGGAACAATGAGTCAACGTACACTGCAGCTGGGATGAAAAGTGGTGCAACAATGTTGATTGGACAGAAACGTAGCAATCAGATGAAGATGATGACCAAAACAGAGGCCCAATGCTGCAGCTATTTGGTGGCTGAGATAAAGGATTCAAAGGTGTGGAGTGAAGGCCAGGCAAAGTGCACCCCCTAATCATGAGCTTTAATCTTTTTTTATAGTTCAAAAATTTATTAGAGTCTTAATACAACTATATTTATTCTCATAATTATCTCATCTTTTATCTATTTTATTCTTATGTTAATCCTAATCTAACTCTATTAATTTATCCTAAAAATTTAATTATCCTAATTATCCTATCCTAAAATTAATTTTATTTTCTTTTCTTATCTCTCTTCTTTTTTTTAATTATTCCTAAATCCTATTTTAATTTTAATTTCCTAATTAATGTTAATTCTAAATCTAAAAAAATTCTAATTTAATTCTAGCCTAATTCTAAATTGCTAAATACAATGTCACCCAACCCAATTAATTATTTTTTACAAATTAAGACTCCGGACAAAATAAGGTGTCTACAGCTGCCCTTCTTTGCACATTTTCTGAAAATCAGGAATTGTACAAAGATAATTAGACAACTTTTTTGTCCTGAATTTTTTTATTTTTTTGTTTTTACAAAATATTTACAATTTTTAAGAAACATTTAGTCCCTCTCACCAGAGGATGTACGACTTTGAAAAATAACTATTTGCTCCTCTCACCAGAAGCATTGGAACTTTGAAAACTAACCTTATGCTCCTCTCACCAGAGGATGTACGACTTTGAAAAATAACTATTTGCTCCTCTCACCAGAGGCATTGGAACTTTGAAAACTAACTTTATGCTCTTCTCACCAGAGGCATTGGAACTTGGAAACATAATCTTGTGCTCCTCTCACAAGAGGCATTGGAACTTTGAAAAATAATCTTATGCTCCTCTCACCAGAGGCAGTGAAACTTTGAAAACAAAGAACTCCTCTTAACAGAGGCAATGAAACTTTGAAACATAACCTTGTACTCCTCTCACCAGAGGCATTGGAACTTTGAAAAATAATCTTGTGCTCCTTTCACCAGAGGTAGTGAAACTTTGAAAACAAAGAACTCCTCTCAACAGAGGCAATGAAACTTTGAAACATAACCTTGTGCTCCTCTCACCAAAGGCATTGATACTTTTTGAAAATAAAGAACTCCTCTCAACAGAGGCATTGAGACTTTTGAAAATAAAGAGCTCCTCTCAACAGAGGCTTTGAAACTTTTTGAAAAATAAAGAGCTCCTCTCAACAGAGGCTTTGAAACTTTTTCAAAAATAAAGAGCTCCTCTCAACAGAAGCATTGAGACATTTTGAAAATAAAGAGCTCTTCTCAACAGAGGCTTTGAAACTTTTTGAAAATAAAGAGCTCCTCTCATTAGAGGCTTTGAGACTTTTGAAAATAAAGAGCTCCTCTCAACAGAGGCACTGAAACTTTGAGCATAAAAATTTCATTTCAGAATGCCAGTTTACATGGGTTTGACTGGGCTTAACTTTCATTTTGATGCCAACAATATTGGGCTTCATCCTCCTCTAAAGTGCCAGGTAAATTGGACTTTGCTCTCATCTAAGGTTTTTCAAAAAAACATTTTTCTCATCATCTTCTCATACCTCATTATTTTTTCAAATTACCATCTCTTATATTTTCGTCCTATACATTGTATTCTTACATTTTCTCTTTTCTTCAAAATTTGCATCATTCAGAACTTCTTATCCTAATGTCTTAACCAATAGTTCAATGTTAAAATACAATAATGAAATGTCATACATGTCATGAATATAATGAATATCATGAACATCATAATGCCATGAGTGCTATGAATGTTACCTGAATTACTCCATGAATGTATGTAAATGCAATCTCAATTGTGGTAACAAGATTCTCAAGCTCATCTCATTTTCCTCAGGTTCACTCAATTTGTTGGATTCTTCTTATTTAAATCTTCTATCTTCACTTCTTATCCCATCTCTTATTGAGTCTTGGTCCAATTATGCTCGAAGACTTGCCATCATGCTTTCAAATTTATATTTTCATCATCTTTTATTGTTGTTTCTTTCTCTCTCTTAGTAATGCAAGATTTCTCAAAAGAATATTTTTTCAAAAATTTACCCAAAAAAGGTTACCAACATTTATTTATTTTCCTCCCAACTCGACCACCGATGTAATGCACTCATACATCTTCTCAATTTATTATAGAGGTGGAATGAATTTAAAATAATCATGAGAGATATGGGTATTCATTCTTAGAAAAGGAACATGAAATCAAGAAAAATCAATGGGACAGTTTGGAATAGGGTTTTCAGTATCCATTTAATAAACATTCTGACAATTTCAATCAAGTCAATCTAAAATTCTTTTCCAAAAACCCACTCTTATTGATATGTTCTTTCATGTAGTGTCTGCTGATCTTACCCTCGTATCAGAACTTTTTGATGCTGATATTTTCTTAAGTCGCCTTTTCAGGTTTTCAACTTAGGTACCTCTTATTTGATTCAAACTGCCCTTTTTGGGTTTTCAATTTTGAATCCCCCTTTTTCTTTTTATTTTTCTTTTTTTCCTCTTTTTTCCATATTTTTATTTTTTCTTTTTTTTTTTTTTTTTTCTTCATTTTCAACTTCATTGGCTTTGACAAACTTCAACCTTCAGTGCTCAATCCAAATTCATGCCCCTAATAGGCGTTCTTGATTTCGATCTAAGATATCTTTTAAAGCTCATGGTTTTCTTCATTCAACTTGATCTACTTTCTTCAAGGATCATTATCTCATTATACAAATATGTCTTCATTCAATACATGATTCTTCAATTTAAGCATTTATATTTGATCAAAATGGGCTTTTAAAGGTATGTAATGTAGGCTCAGGTGAGGGTTTATGAAAGAAAAGGATAAAACAGGCCCAAAATGTGTTTCGGGGTTTATAAACCAAGGAATCACTTTTTTTTTTAACAAGTAAAACAGTCAAGCATTTAGTACCTTTCTAGTTCACTCATTTCTTTTCTTGCTTCTTCTTTTTCTTTTTCTTTTTTTTGGGGTTTTCTTTTGAATTTAAACCCTTTTTCTTTTTTTTTGTTTCACAAAAACTGGGCTATTATTTTTTTTTTGCCCCTCGATTCATCATGAACACTTTCATTTTTGCCCTCAAAATTTCTTTATTTCATCTTCCTTTGCCCTAGTGTGGATGGTGATCCTTGGTGGATTACATTACAAAAATATAATAGGCTCAAAAAGGGTAATCAAAATATAATTTTACTCATGCTTGAAGGATAGTGAAAGAAGGTCATTTATCATTTCAAATGTAAATACTCTCATTAAAAATTGTTTATTGAACAATGATTTCTGTAAGAGATTCACCTTTCTTGTACCATCTATCAAGTGCGGATGGTGAATAACCTTTCCTTCATTTTCTTGCTTTCGCAACATTAGCAGACTAGTAATTCATCAACAGTAGTAGTTCTTTCAAAATTGAATCCCAGATTTATTGACATCATTATCATCATGTTCATTATTTGGATACTTGTGAATAAAAGGTAAGGTGAGTATGTAGGAAATGGCAAATGAACAGAGAAAATGAGAAAATGACAGTGCATCACACTAGTCGCTTTATTGAGAAGGGAATAAATAAAAGTTAGCCCATACATAAAACTTTATCTTGTGCTTAGGGGCTTAAGCACTTTTAAAAACTATCTTGCATTACTTAAAGAAATAAAAGAAAGCAAAAACAAAACTAGAATTTATAAATCCTCAAAATTGCATGGCTAGAACCCTTCATGCCCCCATAAGACAAATCTCTTTTTGAACTACAAATTATTGTATTACTCCCTTTCCCTTACCCAAGTTTTTCAACAACTCAGTAATTTGGGCCAATTGCACCCCTTATGTCCTCTTGAGCTTTTTCCATCTTCTCCATACGAATGCTTTGCTCTTCTTCCATGATCCTAGCTTGATAACAAGTGTGATATGAATGGACTTTTGCTCAAGCTATCTTTGAACCTTTATTACCACAATTAGAGTTCATCATTTTTCATGTGGTGATGCTTGAAGAAGTTTGAAAATGCTTTGTTTAAAAACAATGAATGAAGATAAATCAAAACGAGATGATGTGTATGAATGGAATGGTGTGGTAAAAAGTTGTCATCTAACAATAATGGATGAGTAATGCATGGAAATGTTTGGGTAAAGGACTCATGGTACCCTCTTAATGTCTCATGTGTAAACCAAAATCAAACAAACTTGATCAAACATGTGTCCTGAGTAATGGGTATTTTCTAGAGCATGGGTTGATATGGCTCTATCTTACAGTTGGTCTTCTTAATTTCACTATATGTATGGCTTTAGATAAAAGGGCTAAAGGTTCCCAAATTGTTCCTCACTGTCGTCCACACGAGACTAGTAAGGGACCCAATTCTCACGAGACTACAGGTTACAAATGGAAAGGTTCAATTTGAGTGGGAGTATTTTGCTAGCCATTGCGGAGGTATTACCTCACGAGAGCGTAGTTACTTTACTTACTCCTAAAAGGATAGAGCCCGGGTAGAGGGCTAATGCATGCACATGCACGTGAAGTGTGTGTCAAAGAAACATATAGTTATTAATGTCTTATTATTTTATCAAAATTAACATACCTAAGGCAAACCTAAAATAACCTAAAACCAATTGTTGGCTTGACTCTCTAACGTCCCCAGTGGAGTCGCCAAATTGTCATAACATATTAAGTTTTAGAGAAAACCTAATAGCTAGACACTAAAATATGGAGTCGCCACCAACCATTCTACCTAGGTGTGATTGATTACATATTAAAACTATAGATAAGGACTGGTCTATATCTCAAATTTAGAGTTTGAAAGTACGGTTACGTGTGAGGAAGGATTAGCACCCTCACAACGCCCATCCTAAAATGGTATCAACTAATTTTAGGTTATCTCAAATTTCCCTTAGTTAATCTTAAGTTCAATAATTTAATATTGGAAAATATTTCTAAGCATCCTCCATTAAGCTGGTGGGATAGCTTAAAAAATTCTCCTCACCTCAAGAGTATTCAAGTAGTACTATACGACTTGCTTGAAGAGGGTCCGTCGTCAGATTCATTTTAATGTTTTATGAAAAATTCCATTTTTGATTCCTATCTAATTCATTCTTGCTGTCTTATCATTTTTATTACTTCTATTGTTTTCTATTATTTTATTAATGTTTAATTTTATTAATTTATTTTATTAGAAAATGGATATGAATTATTTTTCTCAAAAATTCTTTTTAGATCTTCCATTAATCTTGTCAGATCTTGAAAAAAATTATTTGTAAGACCTGAAATTTTACTATACTATGTACCATATTTGTACATGATTTATAGTGAAAATAAATTCTTTTAGTAAAATTAAAGGAAACATTTAAGGTGAATTTTCACTTTAATTTTAAGTTATGGAAATAAATATTGATAAGAAAGTTAAGATAATGTCTATGGTATGAAAACATTAAAGGAAGAGAGAAAAGTCAATGTAAGAAATTATAAGTGGACTACACGCCACTTTTCTTCCTTCACAAATCGGGTGAGACATTAAATGGCAAGAGGAGCAAGTCAATAAGAGTGGCTGGCAGTGGCGTGGACTGGAGAAGAAGAGGAAAAAGGAAAGAAAATTGTCAAAACATGCAGAAACTTCTTCTTACCGTCGTTCCATTTGCTGCAGTTTTTCCACAAGTTTTAATGCATGAAAGACAAGGTAATGATGAAGAGAACGGGATAAGGAAACAGGTGGTAGAATTTGAGTGGATTTGAGTGAGTATATAAGAAGAATATAACTGAAGAAAACCAACTTAGCCAACTTCATCTTCCTCAAAATCCTTCTTGCCATTCTGTTTTCACCACAGGCTCACAATTAGTTCTTCCATTTTTCTCATATATGAACCATGAAAACTTCATTTTTAGT
Organism: Heritiera littoralis; assembly: GCA_031772115.1. Lineage (NCBI taxonomy): Eukaryota > Viridiplantae > Streptophyta > Magnoliopsida > Malvales > Malvaceae > Heritiera > Heritiera littoralis. The sequence goes on along the minus strand of JAPDPK010000007.1, from coordinate 5,875,598 downwards.
TAGCCAAACCTTTCCTCCATTGTTGAAGAACTAAGGAACAAACAAAGTAAAGCTAAGTGAGGCAGAAAAGCACTCTGCTCCAGGAAGTAGAACTCAGTTGAGGTGAGCTCCCACATTACTATGGTTATCTTGATAAATTGGTGGATATTTCTATGTTTATAACGTAATGAACATAGATATAGCTTAGTTTTAAGTAAATCTTGTTAGAATATATAGGAAAACTAGAATCAGATATAGTCTGGAAACTAATGGTGAATGAAAAATGAAAACACTGAAAATGACGGTGTGGTGGGCGAGCTCAGTTGGCATGGGCGAGCTAAAATCTGGAATGTGGAAGTGGGCGAGGTCGCCACACACTAGTCAAATTCATTGGCGAGCCCACCTCTGAATAAAAGCAGTGTAGGGTGAGTTGAGTTGATGTGTGGGCGAACTCACACATTAGCCATGTTGGGCGAACTCCCATAAATAAGCCATATGAATGGCGAGAATGATTTGGCGAGCTCCCAAGAGTAGATCGATTATAGAAGGGCGAGCTCTATGGGCGAATGGCGAACTCAATCTCGCCAAAATGTCCCAAATATTAGGAAAATATAAATAGCTTAGAAAGTATTCGAAAAAGGAACATTAATAGTTTTAATAAATTTTTGCAGACGAAAATTGAGAAAGGCGAGCGGGAAGCAAGGTTTTATCAAAGGAGGTAAGGGAGTTGTGTGTGAAAAGAATGCATGTCCTGTGGAGTTAAATTTATGAAATTACTGAGAAATGGTTTTGGTTTATGACAAGCATATTATTTTGATAAATTGCTTGGTTGTGGGCGAACTAAAAGTCGACCCAATACTGTTTGTTGATGCGAATTAGTAAGGGCGGGCGAACTAATCCTTTTGCTATGTTTTGGGCGAAGAAACCCTCTTGTGATGTTTTGGCGGGCGAGTGACCTGGTTTTAAATAAGTCTGGGTGAACCAATGTGGGCGAGCCCTTTTATGTTATTTTGGGCGACTGTTAGGTGGGCGAACCAAATTTTTATGATTTTTGCACGAGTAACCCTGTATTAAATAGAAAATCCGGGCGAGCCATTGTGGGCGGACCCTTTTTAATGTTGTTTTGGGGCGGGCGACCCAGGTTTTCAAGAAATGGGCGAGTTGACCATGGGCAATGCCAGGTGGGCAAGCCATTGAGGGTGAGCCAGTTTTACTTGTTTTTAATATCAAAGGTTGGCGGGCGAACACAAGTTCATCGCACTGGAAGAGTTGACCATGGGCGAGCTGACCATGGGCGAACAGATTTCAATTTACATTTTCTATGAAAATGAGAATAATACCTTTTTGGAATTATTATTTATTTAAATGATTTAAGTTCATAAATGTGTATCCTTAAAGGTATTTTGAGCTATAAATATGATTTTGAGACTTAAGCCCTTAGTTTTCATGTATTCTCATGAGTTATGAGGCTGATAGACCCGCCAAGTCATCAGCGGTCTCGAGGTCACTTGGCAAGTGTACCCGAGGACCACCTAGAGATTGTGGCCATAGATCTACTGTATCCCTGTTGGGATAATTATTCCGTTCTCGCAAGGGGAGGGGGAATGATGATAGCATGATTTTTTTATAGGGTGATGCCTAGTCTCGACTTGATGATTTCTGAGAGGATTTGTCGAATCCTTTTTCATTGTTTATTCTATGATATTGTAACTGTTTAGCAAATGATTTGACTATCACAAATTGTATTACAATATCCATTGTTTTTCCCTAATGAGTTTACTGTTGGGAGAAATAAATTAAATTAAGAATATGGTTTTACTGGTATAATGCTAAATACACTTCCTTACTGAGCACGTTATCGCTCACCCCTTATTTTCCACTCCACAGATTGTTGATCTTGGGTTAAGAGAATTACCTTCCAGAGATTATCGACTACTAGCAGAGATTCGATATCGAAGGTATATTATTCATTTTATATATTCAGAAAAATTGTACAGTACTACTTTAAATAGAAAGGAATGTATATGCATCTTAGTACAAGTAATAAGAGTTCTAATTCTTATTAAATTGTTAATAGTGTTAAGCATCACAGACAGCCCAATCGGTAAGTAAGTAGAGTTTATAAGTAAATATTATGTTATATAGTAGATTTGGGATGTTACAGATTTAATGGTATCAGAGCAGAGTTGGTCGGATGTTTAGTGATGCTTAAAAACGAGAAGTGAATAGTAAACATTCCTTGTAGTACTGTATAATCTGAATATATGATTGATATACTAATGATGAGTAATAACTAATTTCTGTGGTACAGAAATAAGTGGAAGAATGAGAGTGATACGCTCAATTAAAGATATCGGTCAAGGTAGGGCGGCACAGATTCCGGAGCCGCAGACACCGGAACCTGCTCCTAGACCTCCACGTCCTCTACAGTTAGAGAACATTGATAATCGTGTGAACCAGGTAGAGAGGTTAGTAGCCGATTTTATGGCTATGTATCAGGCGGATAGAGCGCGAATAGGGCGGGGAGGGAGAGAGCCACAGCTCCCGCAGCCCCAGTAGAGGCGCCAGTACCGCCACCGCCTGCACCAGTTGTGCCTGAGCCTCAGCCTATTCCACCACCAGCACCGGTAGCTCCACCACAGCCATTGATTCAGCCGCCTCGAAATGCGGAGTCTTATTGTAATGTGGCATTGGTGAAATCATTTAAAAAGTTGGATCCACCTAAGTTTAAAGGTACTAGGGATCCATTGGCGGCAGAGCAATGGATTATTGAGGTTGATAGATTACTTTAGATTATGAGATGTTCAGAGACAGAGAAGGTAGGCCTCGCAGTGTTCCAGTTGGCAGATGATGCGAGACATTGGTGGAAGACCACTCAGACTGTATTATTTGCTCAGCATCAGGATCTGTCCTGGGATATTTTTGTAGAAGCTTTTAGGAGGCAGTATATTCCTGACACTGCTCAAGAAAAATTACAACAGGAATTCATGGGTTTAGTTCAGGGCAGCATGTCAGTGGACGAGTATGAGGCCAAATTTACTACATTGAGCCGTTTTGATCCACAGACTAGTGCGAATACCCGGTATAAGATTTTGAGGTTTAGAGCTGGTTTGAGGCCATCCATCAGAATAAAGCTAGCCCCATTTGTTATACAGACTTATGATGAGATAGTGCAACGGGCTCAACTATGTGAGAGGGATTATGAGCAGTTCCAGCTTGATTTCAGTAGAAATAGTAAAGGTAAAGTAAAGGCAAAGGCTAAAAGGTATGTGGAGGAAAGATCAGGTAGAGAGCAGCCTAAGAGAAGCAGACCTATGGGCATACAGATTTCAGAGGGCAAATTTAGTAGACCAGTAGTTTCTACACCTGCTAGTGGCCCTACCACTACTTAGAGGAGTGTTGCACCTTTATGTAGACAGTGTGGAAGGTCGCATGGGTCACGCCCTTGTCCTTTAATGTCTAGGGCATGTTTTAATTGCGGACAGACGGGGCACTTTATCAGGAATTGCCCGATGCTCAAAGAATCTGCTGCTTTTACTATTCCTCCTGCCTTACCTTAAAAAGCGGCCCCGGCAGCTCAGAGTGAGCCAGAGAAAGCGACACCCTCACAGCCTAGGCGGGCCACAGCCATAGAGAAGGGTAAGAAGGTTGTGACTCAGGGTCGGGTGTACGCATTGGATCAAGAGACTGCCGACGCCTCTATCGATGTAATTAAAGGTAAAATTTATCTCTTTGATATTTCCGTAATTGCCTTATTTGATCCGGGTTCTACCCATTCGTTCTTATCGCCTATATATGCTAACAGGACCCCAGTAGAGCCGGAGTTGTTAGAGTATACTTTACAAGTGAAAACTCCTTTTAATGATTTTCAGAGAACGGATGTTGTATATCGGAATTGTAAGTTGACTATAGGAGAGAAGGTTATGACAGCTAACCTAATTTTGTTGGATATATATGATTTTGATATCATTTTAGGTATGGATTGGTTAGCTGCAAACCATGTTAGTTTGAATTGTAATACTAAGTTCATTACCTTCTCTCATCCCGAAAAGTACATTGTAAAGTTATTGTAAATTAATAAAAAGTATGTAAATATATGCTTGTGAGATGACTTGTGTACTAAAATGTTGGTTATGTATGAATGTTTATGAAGGATATATTGCTAGCACGAAGGATGTAGAGAGGAAACATCCAGAGATTCAAGAGATCCTTGTGGTCAAGGACTTCTTGGATGTATTTCCAGAGGAATTACCAGGGTTACCACCGGATCGAGAGACGGAGTTTATAATCGAGTTGGTACCCGGTACGGAGCCGATTTCTAGACCCTCATATTGGATGGCACTGACTGAGTTGGATGAGCTTAAGAAGCAGCTCCAAGAGTTATTAGATAAGGGATTTATACATCCCAGTGTGTCACCTTGGGGAGCTCCGGTATTATTTATTCGGAAGAAGGATGGTAGTCTCCGGTTATGTATAGATTATCGGATGTTGAATAGGGCTACCGTTAAGAATAAGTATCCACTACCTAGGATTGATGATCTGTTTGATCAGCTCAGGGGTGCACAGGTATTTTCTAAGATAGACCTCCGATCAGGCTATCACCAGTTAAAAATTAAGGAGTCGGATGTGCATAAGACGACATTTCGGACTCGCTATGGTCATTATGAGTTCTTAGTGATGCCTTTTGGGTTAACAAATGCCCCTGCAGCTTTTATGAGTTTGATGAATGAGGTGTTTCATCCTTTTCTGGATAAGTTTGTCATAGTATTTATATATGACATCTTGATTTATTCTAAGACTCCGGGAGAGCACGAGCAGCATTTGCAGATTGTTTTACAGACCCTCAAAGAGCGGAAATTGTATGCTAAGCTTAGTAAATGCGAGTTCTGGCTTGACCATATTATATTTCTCGGACATGTAGTGTCGAGGGACGGGGTGTCAGTTGATACGTCCAAGATAGAGCCATTATTCAGTGGGAAAGGCCTAACACAGTTACCGAAATACGGAGTTTCTTAGGTCTTGTCGGATATTATCGCAGGTTTGTGGAGGGATTTTCTAGACTTGCTGCGCCATTAACACATCTCACACATAAGGATGTAAAGTTCGAGTGGAATGATGCGTGTGAGCGTAGTTTTCTCGAGCTTAAGAAGAGATTGACTAGTGCCCTTGTTTTAACCCTTCCTAGCGGATCAGGAGGATTTATGGTGTATACCGATGCATCCGCTCAAGGATTGGAGTATGTGCTTATGCAGCATGGTCGGGTTATAGCCTATGGTTCTCAACAGTTGAAGGACCATGAGAGGAATTACCCAACACATGACTTCGAGCTAGCCGCAGTAGTGTTTGCACTGAAGATATGGCGGCATTAATTGTACGGGGAGAAATTTCAGATATATACAGACCATAAGTGTATGAAATATATATTCTCACAGTGAGAGTTGAATTTGAGGTAGCGATGATGGATGGAACTGTTAAAGGATTATGATTGTGAGATTTTGTATCACCCAGGTAAAGCTAATATAGTAGCAGATGCATTGAGCCGTAAACATGTTGGCATGGTATCTTACATGATGATCAGGGAGCATGATTTGATAGAGCAGTTCTCTAACCTCAGTCTGACAGTTATTTCCTCTGACCAAAATGGATTTACGACTAGTTTTCGTATAGAGTCGGATTTGATGGACCGAATTAGGAAGATCAGAGGAGGGATGATTATTGCATTGGGGTTGCCGTCAAATTCAGATGGGAGTTATGTCAGATTTTGAGATTGGCACCGATGGGATACTGAGGTTTAGAGGTCGGATATGTGTTCCTGGTGATCAACAGCTTAGAGACTTGATTTTATCAGAGGCCCATACCTCTAGATGCACGTTACATCCGGGTAGTACTAAGATGTACCAGAATCTCCGGAGAGTGTATTGGTGGCCTAAGATGAAGAAAGACATCGTTGAGTTTGTTGCTAGATGTCTAACATGCCAGCAGATTAAGATTGAGCATCAGAAGCCGGCAGGTATGCTTCGACCATTATCGATTCCTATGTGGAAATAGGAGCATGTTACTATGGATTTTATTATGGGATTACCACGGACTCGGAAAGGGTATAATGCTATTTGGGTGATAGTGGATAGATTGACTAAGTCTACTCATTTCTTGGCCATGAGATCTACAGATTCAGTTAGTGCCTTGGCCGAATTGTATGTCAGGGAGATAGTGAGGTTACATGGTGTTCCAGTGAGTATTACCTCTGATAGGGACTCCCGCTTCACCTCTCATTTCTGGGAGAGATTTCAGGAGGCTATGGGATCCCAGCTGAGTTTTAGCACCGCTTTTCATCCACAGACTGATGGGCAGTCCGAGCGTACGATACAAATGCTCGAGGATATGTTGAGAGCGTGTGCATTGGATTTTAGAGGCTCATGGGACGATCATTTACCCCTGGCAGAGTTTGCTTATAACAATAGTTTTCATACTAGTATCGGCATGGCACTGTATGAGGCCTTGTATGGCAGACGATGCAGATCCCCAATAGCATGGGAAGAAGTGGGAGACCGTAAATTGTTAGCTCCCGATTTGGTCGAGCAGGCTTCTCGTGATGTACGGATGATTTGTGAAAGGCTCAGAACGGCTCAGAGTCGGCAGAAGAGTTATGCAGATATTAGACGCCGACCATTAGAGTTTGTAACGGGTGATTATGTTTTCTTAAAGGTCTCACTGCCCAAAGGTATAATGAGATTCGGAAAGAGAGGAAAGTTGAGTCCTCGATACATTGGACCTTATGAGATCTTAGATCGTGTGGGAGATATGGCATATCGGTTAGCACTACCACTAGAGTTATCATGAGTGCATAACGTATTCCATGTCTCGATGTTGAGAAAGTACCATCCAGATCCTTCTCACGTAATTCGACATGAGCCACTGGAGATCAAAGAGGACATGAGTTACGTTGAGAAACCGGTACGGATCTTAGATAGGAAGGATAAGGTGTTGCGGTCTAAGATGATTCCTTTAGTTAAAGTGCTCTGGCAGTATCATAACGAGGAAGAGGCTACTTAGGAGTTAGAGAGCCTTATGCATGAAAGGTATCCAGAGCTCTTTCAGTGACAGGTCCAAGTTAAATTTGGAGGACCAAATTTCCTAAGGTGGGGAGAAATGTAAGACCTAAAATTTTACTATACTATGTACCATATTTGTACATGATTTATAGTGAAAATAAATTCTTTTAGTAAAATTAAAGGAAACATTTAAGGTGAATTTTCACTTTAATTTTAAGTTATGGAAATAAATATTGATAAGAAAGTTAAGATAATGTCTATGGTATGAATGAAGGAAACCGAAACAACACGCAGCGGAATTTAAATCATTCGGCCTCCACCAAGATCGATTCGGAGAGTTGCCTGATTAGGGTTTCGAGATTTTACCTGACGTTTTCTCTGAATTTTCTGTCGTTGGTCGAGTCACAAGCAGCAACTTTTCGTTCCTGCCTCTACGGTATCCACACGAACGGATCTCACGATTCTTGAACGTCTCACGATCAGATGCCTTAAGGAGCGTTTTTATTCTTTTAACCGAACTGCTAGCTTCGATTAAAAAGAATGTTTTGTTTTCTGTTTTTAAAAAAGTGCGGCTATGTTTTAGAAAAACATCCCTTTTATAGGCAGTAAATTTTACCCTAAAATTTACTGCCAAACAGAACTCTAATCCTACTTAGAATAGGATTAGTTATATCCCTAATCCAATTCAGAATAGGATTAGTTATATCCTTAATCCAATTCAGAATAGGATTAATTAAGCTCCTCATTGATCCGTTCTAAGTGTGCGACCCAATAGGTTCTCAAAACAATGGCAATGACAAAATTGTCACAGGCAATGAGCGGTATCTAGCAACACATCATTGCTACCCATGTAACGAGAATGTCAATGACTCGACATAACCTTACTCGTGATAGATGTTACCGTGTAGTTTAATCCCTTTATCCTATGATGTCTTGATTAGACACAAGTCATGGAATGTGTCACACTTGTATAGTCTAATCAGCGTTTCTTGATTCCTGAGTAGACTAATTAAACAAATAAAATCAATATCTCATATTGAATTATTCGAGCACGGCCATGCATTTCTTAGTCTCACTCTATCAAAGGGCCCAAGACATCACTCTTGTTATATAAGAGGGATAAATTCTATCTTGATCACTCAACATCCCTCTACATAGATCAAGGCATACCCAATTACTACCTTTATAGTCCATCCTGTTACGAATGACATCTAGCAGCATTAAAGTATGCAATTCTCTATGTTGGGATCTCTGATGATCTCAAGTCAAAGGATCACATACACCATCATCACTATGAGAATCGCTTATGACACTCATATAACAATCCATGTAGCGTTCTCATGGAGGGTCGATCCAGTACATAGTTCTCTAACATGTACCTATGTGATGACTTGATATCCTATATCCATGACAATGGCCATCAGTCAACCACATACTAGTCTTATCGTATCATTGTTATCCTTGTTCACAATAATACTTGACTAGGGATATTTTAAGAATAGTGTGTTATTACTATTCTAAGGACATTATCATATAAGATTATATTACGCAGTTATAAAACAAATATAATAATGAACTATAAATAAAAATGTCATGATACATAAAAATGCCAAAGTCAATCATCTAATGAATGGTTCTAAGGGCATAATCCAACAATGAAAACATTAAAGGAAGAGAGAAAAGTCAATGTAAGAAATTATAAGTGGACTACACGCCACTTTGCTTCCTTCACAAATCGGGTGAGACATTAAATGGCAAGAGGAGCAAGTCAATAAGAGTGACTGGCAGTGGCGTGGACTGGAGAAGAAGAGGAAAAAGGAAAGAAAATTGTCAAAACATGCAGAAACTTCTTCTTACCGTCGTTCCATTTGCTGCAGTTTTTCCACAAGTTTTAATGCATGAAAGACAAGGTAATGATGAAGAGAACGGGATAAGGAAACAGGTGGTAGAATTTGAGTGGATTTGAGTGAGTATATAAGAAGAATATAACTGAAGAAAACCAACTTAGCCAACTTCATCTTCCTCAAAATCCTTCTTGCCATTCTGTTTTCACCACAGGCTCACAATTAGTTCTTCCATTTTTCTCATATATGAACCATGAAAACTTCATTTTTAGTTAGCCAAACCTTTCCTCCATTGTTGAAGAACTAAGGAACAAACAAAGTAAAGCTAAGTGAGGCAGAAAAGCACTCTGTTCCAGGAAGTAGAACTCAGTTGAGGTGAGCTCCCATATTACTATAGTTATCTTGATAAATTGATGGATATTTCTATGTTTATAACGTAATGAACATAGATATAGCTTAGTTTTAAGTAAATCTTGTTAGAATATATAGGAAAACTAGAATCAGATGTAGTCTGGAAACTAATGGTGAATGAAAAATGAAAACACTGAAAATGACGGTGTGGTGGGCGAGCTCAGTTGGCATGGGCGAGCTAAAATCTGGAATGTGGAAGTGGGCGAGGTCGCCACACACTAGTCAAATTCATTGGCGAGCCCACCTCTGAATAAAAGTAGTGTAGGGCGAGTTGAGTTGATGTGTGGGCAAACTCACACATTAGGCATGTTGGCCGAACTCCCACAAATAAGCCATATGAATGGCGAGAATGATTGGGCGAGCTCCCAAGAGTAGATCGATTATAGAAGGGCGAGCTCTATGGGCGAATGGCGAATTCAATCTCGCCAAAGTGTCCCAAATATTAGGAAAATATAAATAGCTTAGAAAATATTCGAAAAAGGAACATTAATAGTTTTAATAAATTTTTGCAGACGAAAATTGAGAAAGGCGAGCGGGAAGCAAGGTTTTATCAGAGGAGGTAAGGGAGTTGTGTGTGAAAAGAATGCATGTCCTGTGGAGTTAAATTTATGAAATTATTGAGAAATGGTTTTGGTTTATGACATGCATATTATTTTGATAAATTGCTTGGTTGTGGGCGAACTAAAAGCCGACCCAATATTGTTTGTTGAGGTGAACTAGTAAGGGCGGGCGAACTAATCCTTTTGTTATGTTTTGGGCGAAGAACCCCTCTTGTGATGTTTTGGCAGGCGAGTGACCTGGTTTTAAATAAGTCTGGGCAAACCAATGTGGGCGAGCCCTTTTATGTTATTTTGGGCGACTGTTAGGCAGGCGAACCAAATTTTTATGATTTTTGGGCGAGTATACCTGTTTTAAATAGAAAATCCGGGCGAGCCATTGTGGGCGAACCCTTTTTAATGTTGTTTTGGGGCGGGCGACCCAGGTTTTCACGAAATGGGCGAGTTGACCATGGCAATTTCGCCTTGGGCGAGTTGACAATGGGCAATGCCAGGTGGGTGAGCTGACATGGGCAAGCCATTGAGGGTGAGCCAGTTTTACTTGTTTTTAATATCTAAGGTTGGCGGGCGAACACAAGTTCACCGCACTGGAAGAGTTGACCATGGGCGAGCCAGACTGGGCGAGCTGACCATGGGCGAACAGATTTCAATTTACATTTTCTATGAAAATGAGAATAATGCCTTTTTGGAATTATTATTTATTTAAATGATTTAAGTTTATAAATGTGTATCCTTAAAGGTATTTTGAGCTATAAATATGATTTTGAGACTTAGGCCCCTAGTTTTCATGTATTCTCATGAGTTATGAGGCTGATGGACCCGCTATGTCATCAGCGGTCTCGAGGTCACTTGGCAAGTGTACCCGAGGACCACCTAAAGATTGTGGCCATAGATCTACTGTATTCCTGTTGGGATAATTATTCCGTTCTCGCAAGGGGGAGGGGGAACGATGATAGCATGATTTATTTATAGGGTGATGCCTAGTCTCGACTTGATGATTTCTGAAAGGATTTGTTTAATCCTTTTTCATTGTTTATTCTATGATATTGTAACTGTTTAGGAAATGATTTGACTATCACAAATTGTATTACAATATCTATTGTTTTTCCCTAATGGGTTTACTGTTGGGAGAAATAAATTAAATTAAGAATATGGTTTTACTGGTATAATGCTAAATACACTTCCTTACTGAGCACGTTATCGCTCACCTCTTATTTTCCACTCCACAGATTATTGATCTTGGGTTAAAAGAATTACCTTCCAGAGATTATCGACTACTAGCAGAGATTCGATATCGAAGGTATATTATTCATTTTATATATTCAGAAAAATTGTACAGTGCTACTTTAAATAGAAGGGAATGTATATGCATCTTAGTACAAGTAATAAGAGTTCTAATTCTTATTAAATTGTTAATAGTGTTAAGCATCACAGACAGCCTAACCGGTAAGTAAGTGGAGTTTATAAGTAAATATTATGTTATATAGTAGATTTGGGATGTTACATTATTTGACCTAAATATTTCCAAAGTATTACTTAAATGTAATCTCTTGGGGAATCTTATTATCGGAATAATCAATACTCAATCTCAATAATTATTATTAACTCTTATCATCTTATTTTATCATTTATTATTATTATTATTATTTATTATTGTTATTGAATTATTAATATTTCTTTCTATTTATTATTTTATCTTTGTAATTAATTATTTTAATTTTAGTTTTTAATACATCTTATTTATTTTTAGGCTGAATATAAATCACTTGTTAGCAAAAATCCTCTTTAGACCATCCATTAAGCTGGCAAGGTCTTGAGAGAATTTTTAACCTAGAAATGTTCAAGAAAATCACTTAAGCGTAATTCTCTTGATATTCATCATTGGAGTAATTCATATTCATATTCATTATTATTTTAATATCTAATTCTAGTTATTTCATTTATTTCCTCCCTTATTTTGTTACAAACCATTAATATCTTTTTTAATTTTGTAATTAATTGTTTTTATTGTAATTTTATAATAAATTTATTTTTTAAATTGAATATAAATTATTTGTTATTGAAAACTCTATTTAGACCCTTCATTAAGCTGGTGAGGCCTTGGATAGAATTTTTTTACCTCAAGATCTCTAAAAGTACCACTTGAGCGCAGTCTCTTAAGAGTTCCATCGTCGAATTAAGTCATCTTCTATTTATCTTTTATTATGATTTTATTTATTTATTTATTTATTTTTTAATTTAAAGATTTAATTATATCTTCCTAAAGGATCTCATTTCCCCAAAATTTAATTTCTAAAATTTCATCATATAAATCATACAAACTACATTTTTTAACTAAATCCTAATTCCACATGCAGAATATAACACACAAATCAAATAAATCTAAGTATATGAATTTACAAACCATATTTCCATGCAAAATTAATGGTTCATGAAGCAAATTACTAATTTAATTATCATGGGAATATACAAATATATAAATCATAATATCTTATCAACTTATTAAATTAAATCACATGCAAATTATTAAAGTAGTTAAATCAATCAACATGCAACATGATTATAAGTTATATCATGTCCTACCATACAAATTATTAATTGTCAATCAACCTTACCTTTCTAATTTCTTTTCTCTTCCACGTTGCTAACCACTTTCCTTTCCTCTCCACGTATGCTCTTTTGTTTTTGTTCACTCAGCAACTTTTTATCTTTTTAATTTCATATACATATCTTCCTTCTTTCAAGGACAGTTGACATGAGCAAGGCTATTGGCTGGATGCAAGAGCGGCAGCAGCTTTGCAAGGAAACAATGATTGGCTACAATGCAGGAAGCGGTTGATGAAGCAACAATCGAAAAGCAAGGCAGCAGGTGACACGATGTAGGGCTGTATGATAGAGGATGGAACAATGAGTCAATCTACAATGCAGCTGGGACAAAAAGCGGTGCAACAATGTTGATTGGACAGAAACGCAGCAATCGGATGAAGATGATGACCAAAACAGAGGCCCAATGCTACAGCTATTTGGCGGCTGAGATAAAGGATTCAAAGGTGTGGAGTGAAGGCCAGGCGAAGTGCTCCCCCTAATCATGAGCTTTAATCCCTTTTTTATAGTCCAAAAATTTGTTAGAGTTCTAATACAACTATATTTATTCTCATAATTATCTCATCTTTTATCTATTTTATTCTTATGTTAATCCTAATCTAACTCTATTAATTTATCCTAAAAATTGAATTATCCTAATTATCCTATCCTAAAATTAATTTTATTTTCTTTTCTTATCTCTCTTTTTTTTTAATTATTCCTAAATCTTATTTTAATTTTAATTTCCTAATTAATGTTAATCTAAATCTAAAAAAATTCTAATTTAATTCTAGCCTATTTCTAAATTGCTAAATACAATGTCACCCAACCCAATTAATTATTTTTTACAAATTAAGACTCCAGACAAAATAAGGTGTCTACAAAGATCACACTCGATCATCATATCACTCACAAAATAATCTAAAATGATTCCCAGGTTACATCCCATGGCTCAAATAAAGTGTATTATATAATCCATATAAAGTGTACAGGTAAACAAATGGTACATTATTTGCATACCTCAAAAATAACGAGAGTAGGGCTCGAAGGACATTAGTATGTACCCAGGTTAGTTATGGTCCCTGATGGCCCATACAGAAGTTCAGCACTATAGCCTAGTTCAGATAGTCTGTGAGGAGTAAAAGAAGGGGTGAGAAATCCATAGCTCAGTAAGTAGTTTAAGTAAATGCAAGCAAGGCTCATGTCGATCTACATCATGTGTATGCATGAACAAAAAATATTGTGACATGTATGTGTAGTACTTTGTCTTGATACCATATGTACTAATTCGAACTAACACTTTAAAGGTTGAGGCTATATAATGGTATTAGTTAGAAGGATACCTTAGGTATCTCATTTCCTCAAGTCTCAACATGATGCCTAGAGACACAATTATTTATCACAACACTACAATGTCAATAGTGTACACAGCACTATGATGGTTAATGTGTTTAGTTCAAAATAGATTCTTTATGCAATTGTCTCAAAATAGATTTCTTATACGCTTAGTTTCAAAACGAAAGATTGTATAAAAACTGATAATCGATAAGGTTAGGCATAAAGCCTTAAAATACTTAAATTGATACTAATAACAAAACTGATTTCTTATACGTTTCGTTCAAAACCAATAATAGCATACATTTAGTTCGAAATAGATCTTTTATACACTTAGTTCGAAGCAGATCTCATAAACACTTAGTTTCCGAACAGATTTATTATGCACTTAATTCAAAATAGATTCATTGTCCATTTCGTTTCAAACAAGTTCACTGTGTACTTCATTCAATTCAGACACACTATGCACTTATTTCAAAACAGATTTCCCATGAACTGAGTTTCAAAATGGAAAGTCTAACGAAAGCTGATAACCGATGCAGTTAGGCATATAGCCTCAAAACATTGAATTCAATACTGATAACGAAACAAATTTTTGATGCACTTATTTCAGAACAGATAATCCTGTGAAAGCTAAAAATCAATAAGGTTAGGTATAAAGCCTTAAATCACTTAACTGAAGTTGAAGTCAAATAGATATTGATAAAGTTTTGGCATAAAGCTTTAAATCACTTACCTGAAACTGAAGTCAAATAGATATTGATAAAGTTTAGGCATAAAGACTTAAATTACTTAACTGAAACTAAAGTCAAAACAGATACTGATAAAGTTTAAGCATAAAGACTTAATTTACTTAATTGAAACTAAAGTAAAAACAGATATTGACAAAGTTTAGGCATGGAGCCTTAAATCACTTAACTGAAACTGAAGTTAAACAAATACTGATAAACTTTAGGCATAGAGCCTTAAATCACTTAACTGAAACTGAAGTTAAAACAGAAATTGATAAAGTTTAGGCATAGTGCCTTAAATCACATAACTAAAATTGAAGTCAAAACAGATACTGATAAAGTTTAGGCAAGAATCCCTAATAATTGATACTGATATCCATCCTAACTAGTGATGGATAAAACGTCACAAGGACACATCTGTGTAGCACGTAATTCCCTAAGGATTCTAGAGGTGGCTCCCACAATCTCGAAGGTACTCGTGTAGAACATAGGTTATTTGGAGTCTCTAGAGGTGGCTCTTACTGTAATATCTATGGCCTTAGAGTAATACACCAATCCCACTGATAAGTCAAGAGCTAGAACTTGTCTGTTCGTTTTCTAGACAAGCTTGAAAATACCTAGAGCATGAGGCTCGTAAGGCGCAGATACTGATACTGAAGGTTTAGAACACAGAACTCCAAAATAGGTAATGGATCCTAGATTAATGCTTAATAGGCTTGAGTGAGCTGAAGGTCAATGGCTCTGCCTGCACTCAAAAATGAACCTGAATATAGATTTCTCATGTAGCACATAGCTCATTTGGGATCCTAAAAATGACTTCAATAGTCTTAGAAGAATTCGTGTAGCACGTAAGTCCCTTAGAATTTTAGCAGTGGCTCCCATGAATATCAAAGCACTGATTGAAATAGTTTTGAGTTTCAAATATGCATGCTTTTTGATTTATTTCAAAGGTCATCTCAAAATTGAAATCTTTCAAGCCAAAGGATAATGTAAGTCATTATAAAACTTATGCATAAAAGTAGTTTAAATCAAAACATGCTATGCATGAAATCGTGTATGCATGAATAATATGCCTCTATACACTTTACATGGCTACATAGTGTAATTAATGCAAGTCATGCACACACACACACACACACACACACTTAGCTTTCATATATATAGCAAACAAAGTTCATAAGACCACTAAACACATGAACATTTCACTCCACTCAACATGCAGCTTGGCTAGCCACAACACACAAGGCAGAACACCAAGTTTCAATCTAGCCCAGGCATTGTTCACAATCATAATTCATCTGTATCCTACATCTTACCTTCACTTACCTTAATCAACTTGATTAATAGCACTACATTGCTTAACTCAAAGCTAGATAAATTATTAATAAGAATTAAGCATCTCCTATGAGATGATATTAGCAAGAATTTATTTAACTCACTTTCCTGAATGCTTTGCAATTATCATCTTCAAGCGTCCAAACTAAAAAATCAGGCCCTGATTCACTGCAAACCAATTTATTCACACTTCAATAACTTGTTCTCATTATTTGAGTAATATATGTACCAACATCATTTTTCTGAATAAGTATTATCACACTCTTAAGTAGAGGTGGTTAGTAAGACGGGTTGACCTGGCTCAACACTGAACTAGACAAAGTCAACCCAGCCCAATAACCAGAATCGGTTAAATCGGTTCATCATTTTTTGGATAGAACCCGGTAAGGGCCTAGCCCTTTAGGGATCGAGATTGGTTCTAGACTTAAACTGAGCCAGGCAAGAAAGATCTACCTACATAGTGTGTAATCTTTACCGGCAGTAGCCTACTTGGAAT
Organism: Heritiera littoralis; assembly: GCA_031772115.1. Classification (NCBI taxonomy): domain Eukaryota; kingdom Viridiplantae; phylum Streptophyta; class Magnoliopsida; order Malvales; family Malvaceae; genus Heritiera; species Heritiera littoralis. Next base: position 5,859,275 of record JAPDPK010000007.1, on the reverse strand, counting down.
AAGGGAGGCTCCCTCCCCCTAAAATTTTTTTCAATTTTTTTATGTATTTTTTCTTCAATTTTTTCTCTATAAATACATCTCAATTTCCATTATTTTTCTTTACATTTTCTTTCAATATTCATACTTTCTCAATACTTAAACTCTTTCAAATTCACCCTAACTCTCTCAAATTCTTTCCAATTCTCTTATTCTAAGTTTATAATATTATTATTTTTCTCTCTAAAATTCAATTTTCTTTCCTCTTTACAATTTTACAAATTTTATTTTCAACTTCTAAATTCCAATATATATTTACCTCCTTCTAAGTTCCAATGTATATTCCTACATCTATTTCTTTTAAATTTTCAAATATATCTATTTTTATAAAAATATAAAAAATGCCAGATTTATTTTGTCGTTCATGTTCCATTTCTCATCCTTTCGAATCTATTGAAATCCCCAATTTGTGTGACGAATCATTGAATGAATTTGAACCTGATATTCATCCAAAAGAGGAGCTTCTTTCGGTACCATTGATAAATCATCATGGTACTGGAGGTGGAAGTTGTGGTCAAACACAATCATCTACTGCCACCACATCCACTACATCATCAAGGCCGACGAAGATAAAGATTAACCGCCCTAAAAAGAGTAAGGTATAGGAGCTTTTGATTATTGTACAAAAATATGGTATGAATGAATCTTCTGCTATTTGTAGAATATGTAAAAAGATTTATGCTTATAGCTCCAGTAGAGGTGCTGAGGGTAAAGGTACGTATAAACAACAATTAATTAGTGCACATAAATTTAATCTAGATGAAGTATAAGATGAAATTAATGAAGGCATACAATCTCAAATTAATATACATGATAGTGGAAAAAATTTTACTTTTGACAATGTTCAAGGTAGGTGTGGTTTAGTTGATTGTAGTTAGGACTGAACAGCTATTCACAATTTCTAAAAAAGTAGAATATTTAGAATTTTTTTGTAAATATTTACAACCTGCATATAAATCTGTTTCTAGACATATAATAAAAAAGATTACATGGATATGTTTAAAGAATATAGGCAAGCTTTAATTCATAAACTTAGTAATATTTCATCTAGGTTTAGTTTAACTAGTGGTGTTTGGCTAGTGCTAACGGTAGGAGTTATCTTGTTCTAACTTATCATTGGCTAGATGAAGATTGCTGCAAAAATGAATTTATCCTTAAATGTAATAGAAGTAGTGCATAATGCATATACTATTCATAAATATATTACTAATTGTAAATTATATAGAATTAAAAATAAAGTTTTTGCTATTACTTTAGGTAATGCTCCGAGTAATATCACAACTATTTCTAAGTTAATTAAAAGTTTAAACCTATTATTCAAGGTGTATTTTTTCATGCTAGATGTGCATGCCATATTATAAATTTGTGTGTTCAAAGTGGTTTAATGCTAGTGGTAGTGGCATAGGTCCCATTGAAAAAAATTAAAATGTTAGCAAAATAGGTCCGCAGCCCAAATCATAAACATGAATAGAAGCAACCTTGTCTAGCAAATAATATACCTGTTAAAGCGTTTTCACTTTGTGTGAGAACAAGGTGCAACTCACTCTATCGTTTGCTTGTTCTGTTTTACTTTATAAAGAACTTACTACTCTTTTTTATAACAATTATACAAATAGCCTGATTTTAGCTCCTTATAATAAAAATTAGATTTTTATTAAATGTTGTGTTGATTTATTATCTACTTTTAAAGATGCAACTGAAAGATTTTCAACTCAATATTATCTAACTACACCTTATTTTATTTCTATTATTTTTACAATTTTGATTAATTTTTACAATTTAGGAATCATGAAACTTTATCTTATTTGTAAATATTATGAAGGAAAAATTTTAAAATATTGGGAAACAATTCCTCCTATTCATTGTATTGCAACTTTACTATATCTTAGTCAATGTGAGGTAAATATAGAGATTTTTTTTATTGTTATAAAGATTTTATTGGTCTTGATTCTATTGAGCACCAAAAGTCCTCAATTAACAATTATTTTCGAGAATTGTTTAATTTTTATGAAGCTAAGGGAGAGTAATTCAACCGAGGACAAGAAGAATCAAACGAAGAAACCAAGAGTGGTAGCGTAAACAAAGGAAAATGGATTTTGAACACAATTAAGAAAGCAACAAAGAAGAGAATGAAGCTAAAAGGAAAAGTAGGCAGATCTAAATCATTAACAACTTAACAAAGTTCTACCTTCAATGAGATAGAATTTTATTAAGTCAAGAGTTTCAAATAGACGATAATTGTGATATTCTGCAATGGTGGAAAGAAAATCAAAGACAATTTTCAGTTTTAGCTTTCATGGTCTGAGATGTTTTTTGCGATGCAAGTTTCTTCTGCTGCTTCAGAATTCGCATTCTCAATATGTGGAAGAATCCTTGGAGACCATCGAACCACTCTTAATCTGGACTCATTATGCATGTTAACATGCTTTAAAGATTGGTTTGAAGCGAAATCCCGCAATAATGAAATTGGAATGGCCAATGAATTCGTCGATAATATTTTGAAGGAAGAGGAAGAAATTTGCAAGGCAATCCATATAAATTATGAGGAATAGGTAATAATTTAAATTTTTTTTTTGTAAATTGTATGTAAAATTGTAAATAAGTTCAGTTATAGTATATATTTTTATGGACTATGCTCCCGTGGTTTTTACCCTTCTAACTTTAGATAGGGTTTTTCATGTAAAAACTTTTTGGTCTCCTACTCTCTCTTTTTTTTTTCCTTTATTATTTTCATTTATTATTGTTGTTAAATACCAAATAAATTAATTTTATACTATGTTTAAAAATAAGTAAATATTTAAAATACAAAATGAATGAATATATTAAAAACATACAAAATAAATGAATAAATATTTTAAATGAAAAATGATAAATTTATTTAAATTTTAAATGATAAATGATAAGTGTAATTATATTTCAAATGTAATAAATAAGTTAAAAAAATAAAAAATTTTAAAAGTACTATAATTTTTTAAAGTAATAACTTTATTAAATAAGTTATAATAGCTTTATTATAACATCACTATTTAATATTTTATTATAACAATAATTTTATTAGATAATTTTATAATAACTTTATCTTTAAATTACAATTATTTTAATTAAATAAGTTATAATTACTTTATTTCTTATAAAAATAAATTTATTAGATTAAATGAAAAAATATATTAATAAATATTTATTTTGATTAAAATGAATTAATGTCAGGCTCTAATTCCTAAAAATTTGGACTAACTTTTTTCTTTTCACTCAGTCAATTGGGCTGTGCTGAGTATCATCACTCAAATGTTCACTTACTTAGCTAAATCAATATTCAACTATTTCGATTGGTCCCAATACAGTCAATTATAGTATGTATTACTTTTATTTACTTTCCCATTCCAATTATATCAAGTCGAGGTACTTCTTAACTATACTTAAATAAACCACTTCAAACTATATGAATATCTAGTATCAAAAGACTATAATTGACACAAAGACTTCTTTGGTTCAATCGCTTTACATATTAAAGTACTGTACAATAAAGTCTGAATACAATAAAGTAATTGTTTACTTATACCTTCAAGGTACAATATCAAAGCCTTGTAAAAATTCAATTAGAATCTTTCTTTAACAAGGATTGCTACTATTGCAATTAATCTGTAAGGTGGAATGGGGGTGAGCATACGTCCACTAAGAAATATATATAAAAGAACTAATACTATGCACAACTACATACTCGTGCACAGTTGTAACAGTTCAGTAACTAATACTATGCACAACCATTTAGTAAATGATTCAGTAACAGTTTAGTAAATAGTTCAGTAAACGGTTTAATAAACAGTTTAGTAAACATTATTGTAATAGTTCAGTAAACAGTTCTGTAGTAGTTCAGTAAACAATACTGTAGTAGTTCAGTAAATAATTTAGTGGAGAAACAGCAACATCTCAATAGAATCATGTGGTTTCAGTAATCCCAACAGGGAGTAAACAGTAGTGACTTGTGGCCACACTTAAAGAGGTGTCCATCCAATGCTACGGAGCCAGTGTCATCTTGAGGATCGCTGAAGACTTGCTCATGGTCAACAGTAAACAGTGCACCTCACAATACCACAGAGCAGGTGATATAGAGGTGGCTGTAGACTTGTTCAAGGTTTAACAGCAAATAGTACACTCACTTAATATGACATGACTACCCGAAGGTAACTATGAGGAGCCAATAGTCTCAAAACATTTACTCGATTCCCATGAAAACAATAAAACCATATTTTATGCTTTCAAAATATAATACAATAATACAGTCAAAATATAAACTTTTAGGAATCAAGTTTCATTTTAAAATCATATTGTTTGAAAATCAATACATTTCGTTCAATAGGATCAGTCAAATCCAAATCATTCAAAGCGTTCGCTTCAGTTAGACATTTAAAGCTTTCGAAAATACATTTTTTAAACCAGTCAGAGTACTTATAGTAAGCAGTATTCAATCAAAACATATCTTCAGTCAGTTTATAGGTTTGTAAGCAGTAACAATGGAAATTGAAGTATAAAAATTCATTAAATATTCTTAGTTCAGTAAACAGTATTCAAAATATTTTATTTACGTATAAAAATAATACTAACACTCATGGGTATCCTGAAAAGTGTGAAAATCAGTAAAAATCCCTGCAAAAATCGAGTTACAAATAAATGCACATCTATAGGCATACATGTTTTGTAACGACCGGAATTAGAAAATTTCGAACTATAATATAATAACTACAATTTCGTTCATAATAAACTTCACATAAGTTACATCCCACTAATTTTCGATACGTATTTATGTTCTATTTTATAAATACAACTGTTGTGCAAATACGTGTCTGAATATAAACAAACATTTAATAAATACCTGATCACTAAGGACTTCTAACCTCTAGCGATTTCTTCGACTAACTAAAGGTAGCGGACTTCGTGTATATCGATAAGCTATCTGGGATGGTGAGAAGAGGCGGGTGAGCTTTGGGAAAGCTCAGTAAGAAACATATATAAAAGTTACATTATATGCAGTTAAACAAAATAAAGTTATTTAATGAAACAATATTATTTTTTTAGTAAAACACTGTGGAACTTTTTCAAAATCATGAAAATTTCTTGTATAATGCAGTATAGTAATTCTTGTAAAATCATTTAAAATGCAATAAATGCATTTCGTATTTCAATTAATGCTGTAAAACTTTTTCTCGTAAAATCATTAAAATAGAATGGATGCACTTACATTGAGAAAACATATACTGTAAAACTTGTATCACTTCATTTGTCACTTTTCAATCAACCCGTGTATTAATCTCGTAAATCAAATCATTTACTATTCTTATAAATTAAATCATTTAGTAAATCAATCATCTGTTAAATATCACTTATCGATAGAAAATAATCTCCCAGAGATTCATGTACAATCTCATATCCTCGAAGGGACCTCGTATCCCCGTAGGGACCTCATAACAATGGCCGCTGTCAATCACTCACAGTTCGCACTGGTCAGGTGCTCACTGCGTAAACCTGTGGGGTTTAACCGTAACTCCCACAGTCATATCATGTAAAGGGAAGGTCTGGGACGTCTTCAGCCTAACCATCACTATCTCGTATGCACGATCATCAGGGAGATATCAATCTCATAAAATCGTTTCATATACTCATAAGTCATTTCATATAAATTACTTCATGTAAATCCTTTCATGAAATTCAATTCATGTAAATCATTTTGTATAGTTCAATTTAGGTAAAGCACTTCACGAACCCCAATTTATGTAAAAAACTTCATATAATTCAAATCATGTAAATCGTTCCATGTAATTTAATTCATGTAAACTGTTTCTTATAATTCAATTCGTGTAAATCATGTCATGCGATTCAATTCATGTAAATCATTTCTTGTAAATCAATTCATGTAAATCACTCGTGTAATGCAATTCATGTAATTCATTTCATATAATGAAATTTGTATAAATCATTTCAGATAATGCAATTTATGGAAGTCATCACATGCAATTTAATTTATGTAGATCATATCATGTATTCATTTCATGTAAATCAATTAATGAAATTCAATGCATGTAAATCACTTCATTTAAATCAATTCATGTAGAACATTTCATGTAAGGCTATATTTAAACTTGTAGAAATTTAAGATAAATTCTATTTCTTGTATACAGAAAATTGGGTAAGAAACAATTAGGACGAGTTTCGAGAATTTTCAATTGCAAGTAAAACATATTCTATGCAACTCGTATACATGTTTCTTACCTCTACTTCCTTGCCGTATAAAATCCGGTAGTCCCATATACGCCTTTTACCTTTACCTTTCCAATTCCTAGCACTGCACAATAACTCTAAATTATACTTCAAAATTCTACATTATAATTCTAATAAATATTCAATAAATATCTTCTTTCTATCTTATAATTTCGATAATTAATTTATTTTATTTCTTATCAATTATCAAACATAATTTAAATTAAAGAATCCTATGTCATCAATAAATTGCAATTACATTTAAAATCTTACATATAGTACTATAATGAATATCCTATAATTTCTTATCTTTAATTTTATAAATTTCAATAATTTATTTATTTAATTTCCTCCTAATTGTCTTAACGTACCTATACTTGAATAAAAATCTTTTCTCGATCCTAAATCCACTGATAATTCATATTTTAACTCTAATGATTGTTCCATTTATCTTTATTTTCTATTTTATTAAGTCCAATAATTAATCTATTTTATGTTCTATTTATTATCACTATATAGATGTAATTAAATTATGTTGTTTTCCTCTAATTCATTCCACCAATATTGTTTAATTTGATTTTGGCTAATTTACTATTTTTGAATTTCACTTATTATCTTCTGATTCTATTTTTACCAAATATTCCTATTTTCTATTCTTGATGTGGGTCAAGCTAAAGATTACTAGGCTTTTATATTAATAAGGCTAAAGAACATTGGGCCTAATGAAAGTCTCAGTCTAAGAGAAAAGAAGCCTCAGAAGGCCCATAAATAATCCACTGGGTTATCATTTAAGCTGTGGGTCTTAAAAGTAGTTACGTGCAAAATAACTCCTATAAATAGGTCACAGGTATCATTCTTAAACCCTAAGCTCTATTTGCCTACTGAAACCCTGCCAAAACCCTGTCTGACTTAAGCACCGAAGTGCGCACGCAGGGGAAAGCCCCTGTGCCCCCTAATGGTTTTCTATTTTTCAGAGTTCATGGAGACACGTGGAGGAAGAAGACAAGGATCGACGTCAGCAATCAATCATTGTTGTTTTGGGCAACAACAATTGGCGCCGTCTGTGGGAAATAAACAAAAAAGCCATAAAAAATGGTGAAAGAGATCTGTGGAAGACAGGGTATGTAGGCTGTGAAAGGGTGCACAGGTTACGAGACAAAATAGTCTGTCGCGCTTAAAGTGCATGCGACAGAACAGTCTGTCGCACATCAGGTCTCACTCACAAGGTCTCACTCACAAGGTTTCACGCTCACATAAAGAGTCTGTTGCCACAAATAAAAAATAATAATAAAAAAATAATATTACAATGGCGCGAAAGAGTGACTGGCCTGTCGCACAAGCCTGCCGCGCATCATCTATTCCAGCCTTAATTGAACATATTAGACACAAAAGTGAAATATGCTAGGCGAGAGACTGCATGGGCGAGAGACTAGCTTTCGCACCCGACAGCATGGGCGAGAGACAGCACTAGGCGAGAGGCTAGCTCTCGTGCGCAAGTAGGCCCTTGGCGAGAGACCTCCTCCTGTTAGCACTGGGCGAGAGCTATCTCTCGCGCCAGACAGATCCTTGGCGAGAGGAGTACTCCTAATGATTTATTTATTAGCTTTTTAGTGTTTGAGACCTTGGATCATTTCTCCTTTGCATGGATGATTTGACGTCACAATGAATTCAGCATTGATGGCATGAGAATATTCAAAGCACAAATGCACAGCTAAAGCAGAGAAAAACCAATTGAGTAAGACAAATTGAAAAAGCAAAATAAGAAAAAGCTTTATAGATACGAACAAGAACTTGGAGTTCCAGCTCTGCCAAACGATAAACAGCACGTTAAGAATTACTATAATTCTTCTGGTGAAATATAAAATAAAAAGCGCTCTGATCTTTTTTATTACCCAACCTTTCCTTCCTCTAAAATCAAACTAAGAACACGCTTAGCATTCCGCTCATGAGCCTTATTCCAGAAAGCAGCTCTTTTTGATTTGTCAGTCATTTCTTTCTTTGCTACACAACCTTATAATCCAGTAACAGAAAAATAGTTCAACTTGTACTACAGTACAGAAATGGATGAAGGAACACCAGCATGAGTAGCCATCGATGTGAAGTGTAAAAACAGAACACGAACTGAATAAATGAACAAAAAAGTGACTTGGAACGGAACTCCAAAAACCCAAGCACTGCGTACTGCGTACTGCTGCTTACTGTTGGTGTTGTTGTTTTCGATCATCTTCACCACAGTTGGGCTTGCCGTTGTTCCCCGGACACTACCACACCTGCTGTCCAGCGCACATTCCAGACTACACTACCGATTCCTACCTCAACATCGTAGCACCACTGTCAGCTCCTTGCCGTTGTTTCACGTATGCTGCACCTAGTCGACTTTGCTGCACAACACTATTGCTGCCAACAAGGGAGTTACGTGTGTCTAAATTCTTGTCGAATATCATCGCCACCTACTCGCATTTCACGTTTGCTACACCTCTACCACTGTGATATCTCATTTGTTGCACTAAGGCTTTGCAAAGAATAAAGGGTGAGCACTTGTGAATAGCTTTTTCAAATCTTCGCGAGCAGACCGAGATCGTTGAACTGGTGCAACAACATAAGTAGGATTTGGAGATGAAAAGAAAAGAAACAAGTAAATAAACTGAACTTGATGATAACTAAGAAATTTCTCAAGAAAGTGATAGAATCTACCTTTTGGAGAGGCAGCCACGTAGTAAAGAGAACCTGTAAGAGCAGCTGTTGTTACAACTGCAAATGCCTGAGCAAACGGGACATGATAAATAATGTTAGAAAAAAAAAAGCTGAGGCTACGACCTGTCACATATTTGAGTGCATGGAATGGGAGACAGGTTGTGATCTCTGGCAGCAGAATACAAGAAGTGGGCTACAGCCCTGCCTATCGCCCAAAAGTTCCCTGGTGATTGAGTACACGGAATGGGCAGAGCCCAGCCTGTTGCCTAAAAGATCTCTGGCGACAGAGTACAAGGAATGGGCGACAGCAGTGTCCTCAATTTTGGTGACAAGGTTCCACGTGGCAGACTCTTTCTGCGAGAGGTGGTTCACGCGTGCGACAGCCAAAATGGCGAGAAAGGGGGACCACTATTGAAGATCTCACAAAGATGCCACTCTTTTGAATAGTCAGTTGCATGCAAGATGTCATGCGACAGAACAATCTTTTGCTCGAAAGGTGCTTGCTACACTACAAATTTGCGCGACTACAAGCATGCAACAGGCACTCTATCGTGAGCTAGCTGAAGGCCACGCAACAGAGCAATTTGCACAACTATAGGCATGCGACACGACTCGAACATGGGCAACCTTATCTTCTTCGTTGCCAAATTGAACTTCAAAGCCAAGAAGAGCGACAGGCCTTGGACGAGACAAGGGCCCCCACGCGCAACAAGCCTTGGGCGAGAGAGGAGCTCCCGAGTGACAGGCCTTGTGCAAGACAAGAGCTCCCGCACGCGACAAGCCTTGGGCGACAGGGGAGCTCCCATGTACGACAGGCCTTGGATGAGATAGAGGCTCTCACACGCGACAAGCTTATCCACCGCACCCAAGCTGGCCTGGTATAGTGATGGGCAAGCATAGAACTCACACGGGAGGACCTTTGACGAGGTAGAGCAATGGGCGAACACAGATCGTGCGTGGCGGATTTTTTCAACGATAGAAGGCTCGCCCATGCATCAGCCAATGCAGGCGAGCATAGGACCACACGGTACTTTTCTTTCCCATGCATCAGCCAATGCAGGCGAGCACAAGACCACTGCAGCAAACACTTTTGGTGATTGAGTGGCATGTGGCGATTGCATAACCAACGCCACAGCTTAGCCTTCGTAGCAAGGCTCGCTTGGGAAAACACTTGCCAAGGTGCGAGAAGCAATCTGAATGATCAAGCAAGGAACAAGTTGAAGGGTTTGGCAAAGATGCGCACACAATGCTAGATGAGCTTGCCCAGGAAAGGAAAAAGCTAGACGAAGAGCTCAAAATGAGCGAGCGTAAGTCCAGGGCAGCTCTATTGGACAAATCCCAATCAAAGACCTCGGGGAACACGCCAAAATTTCAAAAGCCAGCTCGTGTTCGCTTGGCTGCGTAAAAACATAGACAACGGCTAAAATAGGGCAAGGCACAAAAGGTCAGATGAGCCAGCGGCCGCCACGCGAGTATGGTTGTGGGTAGCGAGCAAGAATACGACCATCCGAAGACCCAGGCAAGCAAACCCTTGTTGACCTAGACAAGAACTCACCTAGGAAAGAGAACTCTATTGGCGAGCCATTCAGAGTGACCAAAGTGAGAAAGGATTAGGCGACTCTGTACATCATCAGGTGCATGCACATGTAATGAAGGATCGAGTGAGGATGCGCTCTCCCAGACAATGAGAACTCTAGTTTGCAAGCGAGACTTTGGCGAGCCCAGCCGCAAAAGCTCTCCATGAACACAGCAGAGCTCAGTTACTGATCTGGCTGAATGCCCAGCAAAGAAGAAATCAAGATGGCGGGCACATTTCAAATGCGACAAGCTCTCCACTTTGATAAAATGACAGCAAAGAAAATTAGGTGAACATAGCACCCATAGGCAAGATTCCCCCGTTAGCACAATGCAGGCGAGTAAAGAACACCCGAGTCATGCCTTTCGGCAATGGCTAGCAACGCTGGCGAGCACTGAATCCAAACTACTGGTTCGCCCATTAGAAAAAACTTCAGCGAGCACATTTAAATTTGACGATCCAAACGCACGCCCAAGTGCGGGATCTGAGCAGAATGATCTAGAATCTTCTAGACCTGGTGCGCGCACTAATCCGACAAAATGTCCAAAAGCTTCTTTCGGCCCATCTGTCGATCATTTGACACAGAAGCTTTCAAGAACTGCTCTAGTAACCATCTAGAAGTGGCTTAAGAGCCACACACTTGGCCTATTGACAACCACACATGTGAAAGAAGGTTTGTCTATATAAAGGGTGTGTCAGCTTCGTGAGTCCTTTAAGCAAGACAAGGATATGCCAGCTTAGGGTGTCGAGATCAAGGATGTGTCTCCCTTGTAAGCCCCTATACATAGCATTCTTGAGTATCAATACAAGTGAGTGCTTGGCACAACGGAAATTGCAAACACACTCAAGTAGGGACATACGGGTGGTAACCAAATTTGAGGTACTCTCATACGATGTTTTCGATTTTCTTGTCCACTCTAACAATTGTGATTGAATTAGGTAGGTGTCCGAGGCAGGCACTAGCCACTGTTATGTAAGGCAGCAAGCCAGGGAGAGCTTGGTTCGATCGAAAACAACTTGTGGTAAGCTCGTGAAGGTAGATTGCTAGTACCGAGGCACGACTTTGTGCATAATCCATGGTTGACAGCAGAACATCCCAGCACTCGTACTTTACAGATTTTTCAAAGACAAAGACTTGGAATGGTATTAGTGGTAAACATTTGCTAATATTGTTTTAACATTTGCTGCGATTATATTGTTACTTACTCTATTTAATTGAAAATACTACATTATGAAACGAAAGGTCAATTATTTTTATTTGTACTATGACAATCCTCCATGTTTGATAGACATGTTGCAGGAATAGAAGAAGAAAAAACGGAAGTTGGCCAAAGAGACGGGCACAAATAAGTCCCCAAGTGAAAAATGCGCGAGACGGGCAAAAATAAGACCCTAAGCGAGAAAAAGACGCGAGACGGGCACAAATAAGTCCCTAAGCGAAAAATGTATGAGACAGGCAAAAATAAGACCTTAAGCAAGAAAAATACGCGAGACGGGCACAAATAAGTCCCTAAGCGAAATATGCGCGAGACGGGCAAAAATAAGACCCTAAGCGAGAAGAAAACGCGAGACGGGCACAAATAAGTCCCTAAGCGAAAAACACGCGAGACGGGCAAAAATAAGACCCTAAGCGAGAAGAAGACGCGAAACGAGCACAAATAAGTCCCTAAGCGAAAAATGCGAGAGACGGGCAAAGATAAGACCCTAAGTGAGAAGAATACGCGAGATGGGCACAAATAAGTTCCTAAGCGAAAAATACATGAGACGGGCAAAAATAAGACCGTAAGCGAGAAGATACAAGACGGCAGAACGTAAAGCATATTACGAGATACGTTACAATATATATGTGCTACAATTGATTCAAAATATATATGTTTCATGATTGGCTTATCAAATCTAACAAGTCCCTAAGCGAAAAATGCGCGAGACGAGCAAATCAAAAGTCCCTAAGCACAGGAGGTGCGAGACGGGCAAAAATAAGTCTCTAAACGAGGTACGTTACAATTTTATCAAATTACATTCTAACAAGTCCTTAAGCGGATAGTACCCAAGACAGGACCAATACTCCAGTAAAAGTTCTTCTTTGGACACAAAAAGTCGCAAAGAAAAACTTGGGGAGCACATAGTATGTAGGCTGCTGTGAGGTATGGTACGAGGTACGTTACAATTTTATCATTGGATATGTGCTACAATTGATTGACAAAGTGCATTTAACGTTTTATATTGGCATTCCGGATATAAAAACGATGTTATAGTCTTATCAATTCTATAAAGTCCCTACGCGAAAAATGCGCAAGATGGACAACACATGGGCTTGAAGCAAAAAAGTGCGCGATGTAAGTCATGCATAAAGTGTAAGGGCTTGAAGCGAAAAATGCGCGAAGCAAGCCACGTACTTAAAGAAAAAAGCCTGAAGCAAAAAATGCGCAATGTAGGCTACGCATGCACTTAAAGCGAAAAGTGTATGATGTAAGTCATGCATGAAGTGCTTGTGCTTAAAGCAGTAATTGAGCGGCATAAGCCACATATGTAAAAGAAATTGAAGCAAAAAGTGCACGAGAAAAGTTTGATTATTATGTAAGACTAATACAAGGTAAATGTGTAGTTGCCTTTGTAGATGAGTTTAAAAATGTATTGATCAGTTTGTAAAAGACTAAGCTCTTTCACAAAAAACTGGGGAGCACTCTAGATTAACTTCTGCCTCAAAAGGAGCATCGATACTAACAGGCACCCAAGCATGTATGCCCTGAGGTGCTATAATTATCTAAATCATCTCCGTCCAAGCCTGTGAGAACCTCGACCATCTCGGGTCGACGAAAAGGCTTTTAAGGGCTGGTAAGATCAGATAGATCTTTATAAATGCCTATCCTCAGAAAAGGTTCCAAATCCTCAGCATTTGGATCAAGCTTTAAGTAATCAGGAGCATGCCAAGCACAACTCGCATTTGATGAAACCAACTAAGAACATATGCATCCTCTTGTGGCATTTCTTAACGATGCGCCCCTATGGCCTTAACCCAGATTTGGTTTTCTTCCTCTTGGCTAATAGAAGGCTTTGGTGGCTCAGCAATCTTGTAATTTCTCCTTATAGCTCTTGGTTTTGGTCAGCTAAGGCCTTGAATTTGAAAAGAAGGGTGGTATATTCCACTTGAGAAACATTTAGCTCAAAGGAGAAAAACATATCCTGGTAATGTCCTGAAAAAGGCACTTGACAATAGAAATGATGACACGATGTCGTTTCTGTTACAAATAATGATGAAGTCCACTAGTTGAGCCCTCAAATGAAGATGAAAAGATTATTGTGATAATCCCAAGAAGAGGGTAGCAAAAGAGTTTGAAAAGCCCATTCTTATATACTCTTTCACAAGATAAACTTTGCGAAAGAGTGGGGAGCAATTGATGTGGGTCAAGCTAAAGATTACTGGGCTTTTATATTAATAAGGCTAAAGAACATTGGGCCTAATGACGTCTCAATCTAAGAGAAAAGAAGCCTCAGAAGGCCCATAAATGATCCACTGGGTTATCATTTAAGCTGTGGGTCTTAAAGGTAATTACGCACAAAATAACTCATATAAATAGGTTACAGGTATCATTCTTAAACCCTAAGCTCTATTTGCCTACTGAAATCCTGCCAAAACCCTGTCTGACTTAAGCTTCGGAGTGCGCGTGCAGGAGAAAGCCCCTGCGCCCCTTGATGGTTTTCTATTTTACAGAGTTCATGGAGACATGTGGAGGAAGAAGACAAGGATCGATGTCAGCAATTAATCATTGTTGTTTTGGGCAACAACAATTCTAATAATTATTTATTCATTTCGTAAATCTTTATTTTCTATTTTATCACCTTGCATGATAGATTCATTTTATTTATTTCTTTCTTTCCTTTTTTGTTTTTCTCTTCTTGGCTATTATTCTTTTCTGTTTTATTTTATTTTTTTCCTTTTTTTTTCTGGTTTTCCTTTCTTCCACTATCAGCAGTTTACAATTTTTTTTCCAACAGCCAACATCGACAGCCCCTAATTGCTCCTCCATCTTCAATACTTTTCGTTCATTTTCATTTTTCATTTTTTTATAATTATTTTGTTGAAAATTTCATCAGCCATTCTTCATACGTGATGAACTCACCATCCTCATCAACATGTTCAGCCTCTTCCTAACCAATTGATACCTATACCCACGCCTCCTACCAACTTTACATAATCATCATCATCGATCAGCCTTTGTTTTGTAAAATCATCATTCAATTCAATTTCAATCTAATTCTTTTCATAGTTTACTATTAATTCCAAATCAACAAACAATAAAATCACAAAAAATTTCTTTATTTCTTCTTTTCTAACCGAATCAGTCATGCATCACCACAATTCATTTCACTTCAATCTAAGTTCACAAATTACCATCTATTCATCTAATACAAGCATAAGTACTAAGTAAAATTGCATGAAATCATCAGCTCCTTCCTTACCTGCACAAACTGAGTTGTTCTGTCACCCAATTCAGTCCCGATTCTCCCACTTCAGCCTCTAAATTTCTGGTTTTAAGATGGTTTTATGATGAAGAACAGACTCTATAGAGGATGATTTGTGTTTTGGTGATGAAAAAGGGGCGTTTCCGTGGCTGAAACACGAGGAACCCATAGAGAAGAAGTGTAAAACGTGAAACAGGGCAGCAGCAACAAGTTGAGTCGGTGATGGAGATAAAATTTTTGCTGAATTTGGGTCTCATTTGTCTTATTTTATTATTGTTTCCCCTAATAAAAATTGGCCACCTAGATAGTTGCTAGATTTTTCACATCTTTTCTCTCTTTATCTCTTTTCTTTTCTTTCTTAAATTACACTGCAGCAAGCTTCCACAAGAAGCTTGCTGCGTTATAATAATTTATATATATTTTTTATTTTATTAATCCCTATAATTAATTTATTTTATTTCTTATTAAATATAATTACAATAAATTGTATTCTTTTTCAGTTTTAATTTCACAATCTATCTTTATTCATTATTTACTTTAATTCCATAATTAACAAATATTAACAATTACAACATTTCATTTTTCATTTTTTTCATTTTTCATATAGTTTTTTTAACTTAAGAATTATTTCTACTCACATAATATATTTATGATACACTTATTTTGTACTTAAAATTACACTAATTTCATCTTCTAATATCATCTTTCTAGAGTCTCACTTTGATCTGGACAGAAAAAGTCTTGGTGGGGCCCTCACCGAGTACTTCTCTGAACCTAATCAAACAGACCTTTCATTTAAATATTTTAACAATAAATTTTTTCTTTTAAGTTCCTACACTCTGTAGCTTATATCGATTATTAGAAAATTGGGGTTCTCACATGTTTACTCAACCAACCATTCGTTTCCTTCAACATTTCCTACTTTAATAGTTTATTATTAGCAGGTTAGGGTTTTAAGATCGTTTTAGAAAATTTCGACAGCATAACAGTACTATCTATTCTAACCCTTCTGCACTTAAAACACAGTTCAATAACCATAGTTCTAGTTTTTTAATCCCAATTCAGTCACAATATCAATCACTCAGTTCAATCATTTTTTTCAAATCACAAAGTCTAGTCAATACAATTTCATTTTTCAGTTATGTTAAGTTTCATTTAGTCATTTCTAATGCAGCCATAGTATCCCTACATTATATGTGTGTGTGTATGTGTATATATATATATATATATATATATATATATACACACATATATATATCTTTTACCAATTCCAATCATAATGCAGTATATAAAAATCAGCTCCAGTAAGCAATGTAGATAAGTGAGCATATATTCGCTTATCGTTTCCTTAATGTCACTTACTTCGAAGCTTCAAAACAATATCAAAACACAATCAAATTTCAATATTCTTTTAATAAAAAATGCTCTAGATTCTAACGTCTTTCATATTTTCTAATACAACAACAAATCCGATCTATTTCCTATCAGATGCCAAAATTGCAAATACAATCAAAACACCTCCTTTTTCAGTTTTGACTTCACCAATAGTCTTATATCAATTTATACAGTATTCTATAACCATTAATCTGTCAAATTGAGCATGGTAACCTTAAAATTTCACCTTAGCTGAATTTCATGAATGGTGATTCAAGTGTTTTTGTTTCAAATTAAGGCTATACACATGCTTAAACGTCAAAGAACAGTCATTTGGAATAGATGGAATTAAAAACAACAGACTCTTTCTCTTACCTCCTTAGTGGTCAAAAATTTAGGGAGAGAATTCACCTATCAAATGGTCATTCCCATAGCTAACTCCAAGGTATGTGGTAGAGCTTGAGTAGAGGAACAATTTTCATTTAGTGAGTTTTTTGGTTTGGGTCTTTTACACTAGGGTTTTACAAGTTTCTCTCTCTAAAAACTTGAGAAAATATGAGATTTTCTCACACTGATCATCATGGCCGGCCATAAAGAAGAAGAAGAAGACTTTTATGGCTTTTAATAATATCTTAAGGGCCAAATAACCATTTTGCCCTCAATAATTTTAAAAATTTCTTTTATGTCCCAACTATTTTAATATTCATTTAAATATTTAATTTAACTTTCAAAATATTTTACTTTCATGCCAAATATATATTTATTTAACATAATTTAGTCAAAACTTTACTCTTAATATGGTTTGACTGATCAAAATGGTGAAATTACAAAAATAGCTCTAATTGTTCATTTGCATTGTTTTTGGCATTTTCGTGTGATTCTGTCTACAAATTGGAATAGGGTAAGACTTTTCACACAAGGGGTTGACTATCACCTTCTGTTGGTCCAAAATCAAATTAGGTGACCGTTATTCGCAAATATTTTCCTGGCTTGTGAACACCACCGTCATTTTCGAATTTGTTGCACACTTCCCAAAACATCCACAAACGGATGAATTTTGAGATGCAGATTCTTACCATCTTAGTATTTTTCTCCAAATATCAATACTGTAGAGTTTCACCCCAATCCGGATTATAAAAATCCCAGTGGGGCCCACATTCAATTTTCCTCCGACACTACCATTATTTTGAAAATCTTAGTGATTAACTTTCGTCTTTCGATTTCCATAATAAATAACTTTTATTGGGTGTCTGAAAATAGGATTCTCACAATTAATAATTAATTTTTTAAAAAAAATTAAAAAATAAAAAAACTAGGCCCAACTGATTTGGCCTAGCTCGACTCGATTTCTTCATGACTTAATCTGTTAAGTCGGACCAGTTTAGTCATTGTTACCTATTGAACTGGCCAAGCTAGGTCCCGCTCATTTAATCAGGCTGACCAGTTCAGTACGCTTATGGGCTTGAACCGATGTGGCCTGGCTCGATCCTAGATCGGTCTGGCCCATAACCAGCTCTACTCTGAAGTCCACTTTTCACTTCACAAATATATATGATCCTATATAATTATTTGATATCATCTCATCCCTAATATTCATATATTCTCATTAATCAACTATTGGTTATATCTATTTATATGCATTGTCACATGTATACACACACACATATACATATCCAACTAGAGCCATTTATATGCTTTTACTTATGCCGTGTGTATATTTATACTAATAACATCATATTAGTCACACCTATTTATATCCACACACAACTTTCGTTCTCTTCATCTCGATACCATGCATTTGCACATAACTCTTCTTAGGCTTAAACCAAAAGCAATCACAATTTTAGCTTTTTACCCTTTAAAATTCTTCAAAACCGAGCTTTTTTGTAACTTCCTTAAAGTCTCCAATGAATTCCTAGTTTCTTACACCAAAACTATATATATAATTTCCCTTCATTATCATGCTAATAACACACATAGACACACGCACATATATATATATATATATACACACAAATGATACTATACTAATGACATGTGTGTATACACACACACATCACCCAACCATTATATATATATATATATATATATATATATATAAAATACCCACTCACCTTATGAACCCTTAAAAATTGAGCCCGGGAAATATTGTGTACATAGCCCTTTTTAAGCGCCTCGTTTAGCCACAACCTTGGCTCTAAACAGCCGCCCGAGAGCCCTAGTACACTGCCCCACACAACAGCTATCTCTATCCCCAGGATCAGCCTTCAGATGCCACAAAATCTAACCTAAAATAGCCTGGCAAACACCTCTCTTCTCCTCCATTTTTTTTTGTAAATATCAAAATGGAAGCTCTTACTACAGTTGCTCAGCCTTGGCGTGAAGATCCCCTTTACAAATTCTTGTTTGGCCGAGACAAAATCCCTGTTCATGCCTTGCTTTAGCCTATTTCTCTAGCTAGTTTAGCTACTGATCACACCTACACCTGTTTAGTTTCTTCACTTTTTTGGATTATCTTTCACATTTCTCTCACATTTTCCAGCTAGGCTTAACTCTTCCTATAACTGTCAAGGTGTGCGTGGGGACGAGCCTCCTCTTCCTTCCTCCTTATCTCTCTCCTTTTCCTCTCTCTCGATCTGCATTGCTTCATCCACAAATGTCCCCTGTTACAGCCTTGGAGTGCTCTGTTTTGGAGCACCAAAGCTCGGCTCAAACTAGTCTGGAAGCTCATGGTCCAAGCCTCCAAAACAATGCCTAATACGTTCAGCCCGAAGCAGCCTCTGTTTTAGCTGTTCTAATCTAGCACCATTCCTACCCCTATGCCAGTCACCATGAGCCTACTATTTAAACCTCTTACCAGCTCCATTGGAGCTCTAATGGTACCCCCAAGCACACCAGTTCAACCCCCATTTCTAGTCCTATTTCTGTCGCTCCAAGTTAACACCTATAGCAATGCTTTCACCCTAAACTTCCCCTGTTTCCAGGCACCCCAAACAGCACCAACCTGCCCTGTCACGATCGACTTTTCCTTTCTGTTTTTCCTTCATTCAGCCTTCTTCACACTCTCAGTTCTCTCTTTCGCATGGTCTCCTCACATTAGCTTCAGTTTCGGCTTCTTCAGGCAGCAAAGGCAGCTGCTTCTTCTTCCTGTCTCATCAACTCTCTCTTCTTGAAATGGAGGCCCCTCTTCCCTGCTTGTTTTCTTCTCTTTACTGGTCTCCGGCCGCTTCACCCTCTTTCTCTTAGCCTGTTACACTTTGTTTTTCTCCTCTCAAATTCTTTCTACGGTGCCGGTTTGGTTTTGTTTTTTTTCCAAGGTGATTGGCTTCCAGCCAATCCGCATTCTATATATATACATATACATATATATATATATATATACATATACATATATATATATATATATTTATCAATATATATATATATATATTTATATATTATATAACTATTATATCTATATTATAAGTGTATATAAATATGTATATATTTGTATTTAATATATTATAAGTATAAATATATATATATATATATATATATATATATATATATATCTTTACATAATTATATTTCCACGTTAATTTCCTTATTTAATAATTCACTCACATACACATATATTCATACACCTTGGGTTTGTCATGGATATATAAATATATATATATATATATAATTATTCTCTTATTTAGTTTATATATAAGTGTATATTTCATATATTTTCCTTATTAAATCAATGTACAGTATAGATATGTATTTTATTTTATTATTAATATTGTTTGTTAAATAACTTTTCACATATCTATCTATCTATATGTCTTGATCATGTATTTATTATTCTCATCAATATACCAACTCAATACCCTTAATTCCATTCCTTCATAATCATCAAAATTCTATTTTTACATCTCAACACTTAATTTATTTAATTTGTTCTTTTATTTATAAACTCGATACGAAAAATTGGCGGTTTTTACAATTTGTCGATATGAGAATTGCCTAGGGATGTAACTTCAAAAGAATAGAATTCTTGATAGTAATGAACTTGAGGAAATATTTTTCAATACTTCATTGAATTCCAACTAGAAATATTCATACTAGAAAAGATTAGATTAAGACAAAGCCTGAAGTGCTAACTACCTTTAAGTGCCATATTAACATCTTTAACAGAACATAATACAAGTGTTTTGAAAACTGCATCAATAGAAGCATCATGTACTGGAACAGCCTCTGCAATCTTGATAAATGCAATAATTCCCAAATTCAAAAAATGAACAATTTCTTTTTCAGTAAACAAATAAAAATAAAAATGTGAAGAAAAAAAAACAAAGTTGATATTCTTTCTCACTAAAATAAAAATCCAAATTTTGGTATACATAAATGGGTGGTGAAGGACGATATTACAATTAACACATCAATAGCGACTTCACAACTCAGTTGACAATGTTGATGCATGACAATAAACATCCAACTAGTGCGTCAATAGTGTAATCCTTTGATATGGTTTCAATGCTGCGACATAAACCAGGGAAAATTGTCTCTCCTATTTTTCAATATGAAAGAAGGTTCAAGATATTTCTCCCCACCACATTCCAATATCTTATAATATCTCATTTACTCAAACCTTGGATGTTAAAGGAACTAACATTCCTAAACAAGCTCATTCTTATCAGCACATTAAGTCCTTAACAAGCTCTTCAGACATCCAAATACAAGTACACACTTAATGCACATACTTACATAAAATCATACTAAAATATAACCTTAGCAAAACCATCATATTAGTATCACCAATATAATGCTTCTTTATGAAAGCATCAAGAAAAATAGCTCCAGCATAGCTGCGCAGAGAGTATGTGTTGGATTATGCCCTTAGAACCATTCATTAGATGATTGACTTTGGCATTTTTTTATGTATCATGACATTTTATTTATCATAGTTCATTATTATATTTGTCTTATAACTGCGTAATATAATCTTATATAATAATGTCCTTAGAATAGTAATAACACACTATTCTTAAAATATCCCTAGTCAAGTATTATTGTGAACAAGGATAACAATGATACGATAAGACTAGTATGTGGTTGACTGATGACCATTGTCATGGATATAGGATATCAAGTCATCACATAGGTACATGTTAGAGAACTATGTACTGGATCGACCCTCCATGAGAACGCTACATGGATTGTTATATGAGTGTCATAAGCGATTCTCATAGTGATGATGGTGTATGTGATCCTTTGACTTGAGATCATCAGAGATCCCAACATAGAGAATTGCATACTTTAATGCTACTAGATGTCATTCGTAATAGGATGGACTATAAAGGTAGTAATTGGGTATGCCTTGATCTATGTAGAGGGATGTTGAGTGATCAAGATAGAATTTATCCCTCTTATATAACAAGAGTGATGTCTTGGGCCCTTTGATAAAGTGAGACTAAGAAATGCATGGCCGTGCTCGAATAAGTCAATATGAGATATTGATTTTATTTGTTTAATTAGTCTACTCAGGAATCAAGAAACGCTGATTAGACTATACAAGTGTGACACATTCCATGACTTGTGTCTAATCAAGACATCTAAGGATAAAGGGATTAGACTACACAGTAACATCTATCACGAGTAAGGTTATGTCGAGTCATTGACATTCTCGTTACATGGGTAGCAATGATGTGTTGCTAGATACCGCTCATTGCCTGTGACAATTTTGTCATTGCCATTGTTTTGAGAACCTATTGGGTCGCACACTTAGAACGGATCAATGAGGAGCTTAATTAATCCTATTCTAAATTGGATTAAGGATATAACTAATCCTATTCTGAATAGGATTAGAGTTCTGTTTAGCAGTAAATTTTAGGGTAAAATTTACTGCCTATAAAAGGATGTTTTCTGAAACATTGCCGCACTTTTAAAAAAACAGAAAACAAAAACATTCCTTTTAATCGAAGCTAGCAATTCGGTTATAAGGAATTAAAAAGCTCTTTAAGGCTTCTGATCGTGAGACGTTCAAGAGTCGTGAGATCCGTTCGTGTGGATACCGTAGAGGCAGGAACGAAAAGTTGCTGCTTGTGACTCGACCAACGACAGAAAATTCAGAGAAAACATCAGGTAAAATCTCGAAACCCTAATCAGGCAACTCTCCGAATCGATCTTGGTGGAGGCCGAATGATTTAAATTTCGCTGCGTGTTGTTTCGGTTTCCTTCACTGGTATCCGAGCCAGATTCGGAGTCCCTGATTTGTTTTGATAAAAGCATGATCTCTGGTTACTTTCTGTTTATGATTACATGCAATCGTTTTAATGAGATTAATACGGATTAGAATGTATATGATATATTCAGAGGCTAGAAATCGAATTGTTGAAAATATATATATGATGTATATCAATTTCGATTCAACTTATATGTGAGATATAATCTGTGATGCGAATTAATAATGGCGTTTCTGTTTTGCATAAACGTTATGTATAATCTGTGATGCGAATTATTAATGGCGTTTCTGTTCTGCATAAACGTTATGTATAATCTGTGATGCGAATTATTAATGGCGGTTTCTGTTCTGCATAAACGTTATGGAAGAAACAGAATAATGTCGAAAGTGTATAAAGATTGAAACACTTTTAGATAAGAGTTCTAATGCGACTAAAATTATAGTCAGTATGAGATACTGGCTGGAACATCCTGATAAGATTAGGACACTTCCGGATAAGGGGCGTTGGCAATGTCAATACTGTTGACCTTTTTTTTTTTCGGGGGCTCCGCCCCCAAACCCCCGCAAGGGGCGCTGCCCCTTGACCCCGCCCGCTGACCTGCCAGATTGACCGCAGCCCAGGGGCTGCCGCCCCTGGGAACCCCGCAGTCAGGGTTATAATTCTTTTCAAATGTGCCTCGTTAATAAAACTAAAATTTGAAATTGCATTACACTTGTTTGTATAACACGGTGGTTGTTGTTTGAGCATGGTGCATAATTATAGCCCTAGCCCAATATGATTGTATTTTGGTGGTTGTAAATTTTAATAAATACGACCTGCGTGTCGTGCCTTGTTCTTGAAATTCTTGTTGTACATTCTTTTCTCATCTTACTCCCCTCGAATGTAACTCGAGGTTTCTCTTAAACTATGTAATTGGAGCTGACAACCATGCAAAGGATGACCGAAGAGGCACTTGGAGAAGATGCTATCACCCTTAGGTTAACCCTTAGGGTTTCTCATTGGCTTGGGAAATCCATTTAGTTTGGGCTATAACTATGTCACGTTTATTTTATTGCTTAATTGCATGAGATGCATGGTTTATTTTGTACGTTTATGATATGAAAATCATATGATAATTTAAAAAAAAAAAAGGTAAAATTGGTGAGATCTTATTCAATAAACTAAGAAAATCCCTCAAATTAAATTAAGTCAATAATAGATGCCTACCAATGAATAGCACTCGTCAAGGCTAGAATCGATTTTGTTATGTTTGCCAAAGCAAAATATCATATCTATCTTAGTAAGACGCGATGGGATAATAGTGATATCCAAAGGCTATAAATTGGGTTGACTTAACTAAATTTCCTCAATAGGATTGGGAATTTAGAGGCATAAAGTTGGGCTTCCATTCATGAGATGAATTAGAACAAGTGTTGTTCACCAAACTATCCAAGAGTTACATGAGATGTAATTGGTAAGTGTTGCCTACCTAAATAGCCAAATCTTGGGCGATTAGCCAAAGCTAACTCTAGATAAGGTGAAATATGGATCTTGGCCCACTAGAGAAATTATGTGATAATTTTTCCGAATTAATAGTGAGGGTTGTTGATTCGATAAAAATAGTGGGAGCATCATTTAATAAATATTTAATTAAATGAATGCATTCATGATACTTATATTTTGCATATTTTTGTTGTAGATTACCATGGCATCAAACACAAATAACACACTTTCACTGCGATCTGTCCTTGAGAAGGACAAGTTGAATGGGACAAACTTCCTGGATTGGTACAGGAACTTGAGGATAGTCCTCAAGCATGAAAAGAAGTTGTATGTCCTTGAAATTCCCTTACCTGAGGAACCACCCTCTAATGCTCCAAGGGCAGAAAGAGATGCTTATAAGAAGCATCAAGATGATGCATTGGATGTTAGTTGCCTTATGCTTGCCTCCATGAATCCTGAGCTTCAAAAGCAACATGAGGAAATGGATGCGTTCGATATGATCGAGCATCTCAAGCAACTCTATGAAGAGGAAGCTAGGCAAGAAAGGTACAATGTCTCTAAGGCATTGTTTCAGTGTAGGATGGCAGAGGGGACTCCCGTTGGTACTCATGTGCTCAAGATGATTGTGTACACTGAGAACCTTGAAAGATTGGGATTTCCTTTGGGCCAAGAGTTGGCCACTGATGTGATTCTGCAATCGTTGCCAGACAGCTACAGTCAGTTTGTTGTTAATTACAACATGAATGAAATTGACAAGACTCTGCCACAGTTACTTAGCATGTTGAAAACAGCTGAATCCAACATGAAAAAGGCCAAGCCCAAAGATGTCTTAATAGTTAAGAAAGCTAAGGGCAGGGCTAATGCAAAGGGCAAGAAAAAGGGTAATAAAACCAATGGCAAGTTCAAGCCCAATGATACTGCACTGAAGCCTAAAGGTGGGGTTGCCAAAGAAGGGAAATGCTTCCATTGCGGTGAGACCGGACATTGGAAGAGGAACTGCAACAAATACCTGGAAGAGCTAAAGAAGAAGAAAGGAAGTGAGACTACCACTTCAGGTATTTATGTTATAGAAGTTAATCTATCTACTTCTTCATCATGGTTATTAGATACTGGATGTGGTTCTCACATTTGTGTAAATGTGCAGGAACTCAAAAGGAGTAGATCATTGACTAAGGGCGAGGTCGACCTACGAGTGGGAAATGGAGCAAGGGTTGCTGCATTAGCTGTAGGAACTTATATTTTGACATTGCCCACAGGGCTTGTTTTAGAATTAGATGATTGTTATTATGTGCCTTCCATCACTAAAAACATTATTTCTATTTCTTGTTTGGACAAGAAGGGTTTTTCATTTATAATAAAGGACAATTGTTGCTCCATTTATTTAAATGATATCTTTTATGGTAGTGCACAACTAATTAATGGTCTTTACATTCTAAATCTTGATATGCCTATTTATAACATAAATGCTAAAAGGATTAAATTTAATGATCAAAATCCAACATATCTCTGGCATTGTCGCTTGGGACACATAAATGAGAATCTCATTTCCAAACTCCATAAAGATGGACTTTTGGACTCATTTGATTTTGAATCTTATGAGACATGTGAATCTTGTTTGATGGGTAAGATGACTAAAGCCCCTTTCAAAGGACATAGTGAAAGGGCAAGTGATTTATTGGGCTTAGTACATACAGATGTATGTGGACCTTTAAACACACAGGCCAGAGGTGGGTTTATGTACTTTATTACATTTACTGATGATTTCAGTAGATATGGCTATGTGTTTCTTATGAAACACAAGTCAGAATCTTTTGAAAAGTTCAAAGAATTCAAGAATGAAGTACAAAACCAACTTGGCAAGAGCATTAAGGCACTTCGATCAGATCGAGGTGGTGAATACTTAAGCCAAGAATTGCTTGACTATCTTAAAGAGTGTGGGATTGTCTCACAACTCACTCCTCCAAATACACCACAATGGAATGGTGTATCTGAAAGGAGAAACCGAACTTTATTAGATATGGTTCGATCAATGATGAGTCATACAGATCTTCCAGAATCCTTTTGGGGACATGCATTAGAAACAACTGCTTTTACACTGAACCGTGTTCCATCTAAATCGGTTCCAAAGACACCATATGAGATATGGACTGGTAAACGTCCCAGTATGTCTTTTATGAAGATTTGGGGTTGTGAGGCTTATGTAAGACGTCAAGTCTCTAACAAACTTGCACCTAAATCTGATAAGTGCTATTTTGTGGGATATCCTAAACAAACTAAAGGATATTATTTTTACAATCCCACTGAGCGCAAAGTGTTTGTAGCTAGAACAGGTGTCTTTCTAGAAAGAGAATTCATTTCTAGAAGAACTAGTGGGAGAAAAGTAGAACTTGAAGAAATTCAAGAGCTACAAGATAGCGCACCCGATGTTGAGATGGAGCCTGAGCAAGCACCACAAGTTGTTGTGGAACCAGAACCACAAGCTGTTGTGGAGCAACCGCCTGCTCAAGAGACACAAGCCTTGCGTAGATCAGTTAGAACACATCGTGAGCCACAGAAATATGGATTTCTAATGACTCAGAACGGTGATGTATTGCTCATGGACCAAGATGAGCCTACTACCTATCAAGAGGCTATTACAGGGCCAGACTCTGAGAAATGGCTTGAAGCCATGAGATTTGAGATGGAATCCATGTATGCCAACCAAGTTTGGACCTTGGTTGACTTACCCGAAAGGGTAAAACCTATAGGGTGTAAATGGGTTTTTAAGAAGAAAACCGACATGGAAGGAAATGTTCATACCTATAAAGGGCGATTGGTTGCTAAAGGTTTTAAACAAATTCATGGTATTGACTATGATGAAACTTTTTCACCAGTCGCGATGATCAAATCCATTAGGATCTTGCTTGCGATAGCTGCATACCATGATTATGAAATCTGGCAAATGGACGTCAAGACTGCTTTTCTTAATGGAAAGCTACTCGAGGATGTGTACATGACACAACCTGAGGGTTTTGTTGATCCAAAAAATGCTGGAAAGGTTTGTAAGCTGCAACGTTCTATTTATGGACTAAAGCAAGCTTCTCGAAGTTGGAATCTTCGTTTTGATGATGCAATCAAAGAGTTTGGTTTCATCAAGAACGAAGATGAACCTTGTGTCTACAAGAAGGTCAGTGGGAGCACTATTGTCTTCCTGGTGTTGTATGTAGATGACATACTACTCATTGGGAATGACATCCCTACCCTTCAGTCTGTAAAGACTTGGTTAGGGAATTGCTTTTCAATGAAGGACTTGGGCGAAGCTACCTATGTACTGGGTATAAGGATCTATAGAGATAGATCAAGGAAATTAATTGGCCTAAGTCAAAGTGCATACATAGATAAAGTGCTAAAGAGGTTTAGCATGCAGGATTCCAAGAAAGGATTCTTGCCTATGACACATGGCATTTCTCTCTCAAAAGAACAGTGTCCTACAACACAAGAAGAGAGAGAACGTATGAGTAAAGTTCCATATGCATCTGCTATTGGATCCATTATGTATGCCATGTTATGCACACGTCCCGATGTCTCGTATGCCTTGAGCATGACGAGTAGATATCAAGTTGATCCTGGTGAACGTCACTGGATCACTGTCAAGAATATTCTTAAGTACTTGAGAAAGACTAAGGATACATTCTTGATATATGGAGGTGAGGAAGAGCTCATTGTAACAGGTTACACTGATGCTAGCTTCCAAACTGATAAAGATGACTATAGATCGCAGTCTGGTTATGTGTTTTGCCTTAATGGTGGTGCTGTGAGCTGGAAGAGTTCAAAGCAGGCGACAGTGGCCGATTCTACAACAGAGGCTGAGTATATAGCTGCCTCTGAAGCTGCTAAGGAGGCTGTTTGGATCAGGAAGTTCATTACTGAGCTTGAAGTTGTTCCTAGCATTGTAGATCCGATTGAGCTCTATTGTGACAACAATGGAGCCATCGCACAAGCTAAGGAACCTAGATCTCACCAACGATCCAAACATATACTACGGCGCTTCCATCTCATTCGAGATATCATCGAGAGAGGAGATGTGAGGATATGCAAAGTACCAACTGACGATAACATCGCCGACCCACTGACGAAGCCTTTGACGCAGCAGAGACATGATCGTCACACTAGGTCACTAGGTATTAGATACATGAGTGAATGGTCTTAGTGCAAGTGGGAGATTGTTGGATTATGCCCTTAGAACCATTCATTAGATGATTGACTTTGGCATTTTTTTATGTATCATGACATTTTATTTATCATAGTTCATTATTATATTTGTCTTATAACTGCGTAATATAATCTTATATAATAATGTCCTTAGAATAGTAATAACACACTATTCTTAAAATATCCCTAGTCAAGTATTATTGTGAACAAGGATAACAATGATACGATAAGACTAGTATGTGGTTGATTGATGACCATTGTCATGGATATAGGATATCAAGTCATCACATAGGTACATGTTAGAGAACTATGTACTGGATCGACCCTCCATGAGAACGCTACATGGATTGTTATATGAGTGTCATAAGCGATTCTCATAGTGATGATGGTGTATGTGATCCTTTGACTTGAGATCATCAGAGATCCCAACATAGAGAATTGCATACTTTAATGCTACTAGATGTCATTCGTAATAGGATGGACTATAAAGGTAGTAATTGGGTATGCCTTGATCTATGTAGAGGGATGTTGAGTGATCAAGATAGAATTTATCCCTCTTATATAACAAGAGTGATGTCTTGGGCCCTTTGATAAAGTGAGACTAAGAAATGCATGGCCGTGCTCGAATAAGTCAATATGAGATATTGATTTTATTTGTTTAATTAGTCTACTCAGGAATCAAGAAACGCTGATTAGACTATACAAGTGTGACACATTCCATGACTTGTGTCTAATCAAGACATCTAAGGATAAAGGGATTAGACCACACAGTAACATCTATCACGAGTAAGGTTATGTCGAGTCATTGACATTCTCGTTACATGGGTAGCAATGATGTGTTGCTAGATACCGCTCATTGCCTGTGACAATTTTGTCATTGCCATTGTTTTGAGAACCTATTGGGTCGCACACTTAGAACGGATCAATGAGGAGCTTAATTAATCCTATTCTAAATTGGATTAAGGATATAACTAATCCTATTCTGAATAGGATTAGAGTTCTGTTTGGCAGTAAATTTTAGGGTAAAATTTACTGCCTATAAAAGGATGTTTTCTGAAACATTGCCGCACTTTTAAAAAAACGGAAAACAAAAACATTCCTTTTAATCGAAGCTAGCAATTCGGTTATAAGGAATTAAAAAGCTCTTTAAGGCTTCTGATCGTGAGACGTTCAAGAGTCGTGAGATCCGTTCGTGTGGATACCGTAGAGGCAGGAACGAAAAGTTGCTGCTTGTGACTCGACCAACGACAGAAAATTCAGAGAAAACGTTAGGTAAAATCTCGAAACCCTAATCAGGCAACTCTCCGAATCGATCTTGGTGGAGGCCGAATGATTTAAATTCCGCTGCGTGTTGTTTCGGTTTCCTTCAGTATGAAGGTACCATCATGAGGCACTTTTTGCTTCCAATCAATCATTCAAAATTGGAAGAAGTATCATATTAGTTCTGCCAATATAAAGCTTTATAACATTACCAAATAATAAGATTTAATTACAAATTGTGCTTTTGCAAACCAGTAAAGCTTTAGCTAGCATAAACGATCACTGAAGTGTCATTCAATCTCAATCTTAATAGTGTTACGTTACAATAAAAAGAAACCAAAGAACTCTAGAGTTCCTATATCAAGCATTTTTAGGCATTTAAAGCTAGAGGATATAGGTGCATTAAGTAATAAAACAAGAATCATTGATAATTTCGTTGAATAGGGAAATTCTACCAAATGAAGAGTTTGGAGAGCCTAATCTGAAAGAAAAATTAGTAATTCAATGAAAAATGAGCTTCCTTATTCGAGAGATTAACATTATGAAGCCCCAAAAATTTTAATTTCAGAAAAAAATCCTGAACTTGCAATAGACAAGTATAAAAACATAAAATGAATAAGAAGCTACAAGACTAGAAAAATGACATAATTGCCTACAAGAACCTTACGAACTCCCAAAATTTTGAATTTATAATTAAAAGAAGCTACAAGTGACAAACATTCGCAAGCAAGACTGCTTACAATCAAGAAGCATATCAACAGTTTTAAGCTTGTGCAAGAAACATGGTATACCACATCAGATGTAATAGCAAGTTTGCTCCATCTAAAGAAACCTGGTGCTTCAACCTCGAGCTAAAGGATATTATTGCACAACTGACAAAAGAGAAAACCCAATTCGATGAGATAGAATATATAAGGCAAACTGTGGGAAGAAAACTTTGGGAATCATCTACCTAGAAAGGAAGAGCATTAGTGGGTAGGCTCCTCAGTCTGATGGACGACAATGGTGGACGAGAGAATGTTAGTGGTTCCAGGTAAAGGTTGGCTGGCAAAGAATGTTCTGGTGCTCAACTAGATGGTTAGTAGAGAGAGAGAGAGGGAAGAAGAGAGTATAACAGAATAGAGAGAGGGACACAATTGTTTGGGAGTATAATAATTATGTCATTCTTTGTCCATTGTCCTGTATATATATATATTCATCATTAAGTACACTTTCATTCAGTTAATCCATTACATAATTAACCATTAACACCATTAATTATTTAAGTACTACTTCTGCATTACTCCTTAGCTTGCATGCACTCCACAGGCTCGTATCAATAACTCCTTCTGCAGAGCATCCTCGTCCTCAGGGATGAAAGTTGGGGTACCTGACCTGCAGTTGCTCCCATAACTCCTAAGTTGCATCCTTTGGAAAGGTGTTTTTCCATTGCACAAGAACTTCAGTGGCAGCCTGTCCATGACATTTCACCATTCTACTATCAATAATGCTAACAGGTTCCTTGACCAACAACCCTTCATCATCTAACAGAAGTAGGAGAATACAGCGAGTAATAGGACCAAAATGTGGCTTCAGTTGCGACACATGAAAGGTAGGATGAATTTTGGAATATTCGGGCAATTCCAATTTGCAGGCTATAGCACCAATTTTCTCTAGAACTCTATAGGGGCCAAAGTACTTAGCAGAGAGTTTGAGAAACTTAGCGATTAGCAACTGTGGATTGGCGGTAAGGTTGCAATTTCAAATATACCAGATCACCCACTTCAAATTGACTCTCAAATCCTTTTTTATTGAGTTGCTATTGCATCCTATTATGATCTCTACTAAGGTGAAACTTCAACAGTTTAAGACCTGCTTCTCTTGCCTTTAAACTACGATCCACTGCTCCAACCATTGATGTACCCGCAACATATGGAATATGGGAAGGAGGTGGCTGTCCATACACAACCTCATATGGGGTGGACTTGATTGAGGAGTGGTAAGTGGTATCATATCACCATTCTGCCAACGGCAGCCAATTTGCCCTATCTCTTGGATTCTCAGAAGCCATGCATCGTAAATAAGTCTGTAAGCTGCGATTCACCACTTTTGATTGCCCATTAGCTTGAGGGTGATAGGCAATGGAAAGCTTCAATTTAGTTCCTAGGAAAGAAAAAAATTCTTGCCAAAATCTGCTGATCAAAATTTTGTCTCGGTCCAACACAATACTTTAGGCAACCCATGGAGCTTATAGATGTTGTCGAGGAACACCTGAGCCACTATAATAACTGTAAAAGGATGAGCTAAGGGCAAAAACTGAGCGTACTTACTGAGTCTATCAACAACTACCAAGATGACAGTGAATCCTTTGGACTTGGGTAAACCGTTCAATGAAGTCCATAGAAATATCAGACCAAATCCTCTTAGGAATGGGCAATGGCTGTAGGAGACCAGGAGAAGCAGCAGTGTCATACTTATATTGCTGACAAGTTTGACAAACTTTCACAAATTGATGAACATCCTTCCTCAACCCTTTCCAATAAACCAGAGCACTCAACCTCTTAACAGTAGCAGTAATGCCAGAATGACCACCCTCAGCTAAATTATGAAAATGCTCTATCAAATCATTACGCAGCTGAACATCGTTTCCCACTAACTTCCCACGATGCAAGAGTTGTTGGCCTTTTCAATCATACTTAGAATATTTTTTAGAATGCTTCTTTAAAGTATGCATGATGTGCACCAATTGGGAATCTAGTAGCCAAGAGTGCTAGATCCTCCTCAACAAATCACTTTGCCTGTGGTAATGGCATGCAACTCAGCTGAAGGTCTGCAAGATAGAGCATCCACAACAACATTAGACACACCATCGCAGAATATGACCTCATAATCGTACCCCATCATCTTCACAATCCAGGCTTGTTGTGCTGGTATTGTAGCCTTTTGATCTAACTAAAATTTAAGACTAAGTGATCTGTTTTTATTTTAAAATGTCTTCCCACTAAATAAGAATTCTGCAGCTAAAACAAGCAACATCTCTTTCTCATACATCGAAAGAACTTGATGTTTGGGAGCCAATGTCTTGCTAAAATAAGCAGGAGGTCTGCCTTCTTGACTTAGAATGACCCCAATGCTAGCACTTGAAGCATCGCCTTCTACAATGAATGGCTTTTCAAAGTTAGGCAGTGCTAGAATAGGGGTTGTCGCTAGTGCTTATTTAAGCTTGTCAAAAGCTTGTTGGGCCACTTCATTCCAGTGAACTCTCCTTTCTTTAACAGTTGGGTTAAGGGTTTTGCTATCAACCCATAGTTTTTAACAAACTTGCTGTAGTAACCAGACAATCCAAGAAAACCCCTCAATTCCTTAACACTTTTAGGTGTAGGCCATTTTACAATACAAGAGACCTTTCTTTCATCCATTGTCAACCCTTCAGCACTAATAATGTGCCCAAGATAATCAATTTAATCCATGCCAAACTCACGTTTCGATAATTTAAGGAAAAGCTTACTATCTAGTAGTATGTGAAACACTTGCTGGAGATGTTGCAAGCGGTCAGACCAGGAATGTGAGTAAATAAGGATATAATCAAAAAATACAAGTACAAAACTACGAAGGAAGGGTTGGAACAGCTTGTTCATGAGGCTCTGGAAGGTGGATGGTGCATTTGTCAACCCGAAGGGCATCACTACAAACTCAGTGCCCTTGGTGAGTGCGAAAAGCTGTCTTATAGATATCAGACTCATGCATCTTGTGTAACATACAGATTTAGCTAAAATACGGACTAACTTTTTCACTTTTTCTTATAGTTGATTAGGTTGTTTGTCGGGTCATTATTCTTTCTTACTTATTTTATTCTCATTTCCACATGTAGCTATATCATCATAACAAATCAATATACATTCAAAACATTACATATTAACATTCATAATAGTTCATCATCTTTACACAAATGTTTATACATGACAAAGTTCAACTTTTAATTTAATGTCCATAACATCATTCCTAATGTTTAGATCCCTAATTACTTGTCCTAGTACTGTACAGAAGTCTGAGATATATAATATAAGTACAATATACCTCCAAGGAACCATAAGCACGCCTTGAAGGAATATTGTAAACCTAAAAGTATATGCTCCTCTAGAGACAAGCAAAAATCACTGCAAATAGTCTGAGAGGAAAAATAGGGGGTGAGTTTATGCTCAGTAAGAAGACATTTATAAAAGTACCAGACTATGCGCCTATCATGCATGACTCCTACTTAGGTCTACGGTAATATGCAAAACTCAATATCGATACAAACATTCAAGATAGAGAATTTCTCTAGCCGATTAGGTTGACCAGGTTGAGTATGGAAGGATGCTTTAAAGCACCTCGTCCCGGTTCTTAAGTTCGACTATAGAGAAGCGATGTGATAGTATAAAACTCTTGATACATTATAATTGAATTGAAACAATCTTTCAATTATGAATGCAAAGCAGTTATAAAGAATGTGAATACATTAAATATGATTTAAAATATATAATCGAACATTTTGTGTTAATTATAAAACATTCAAATTGATCAAACTTTTCTTTTAAACACAAGGTATTCAAATATGTTATTTGTCAAATTGTGGGCATTCAGTGGAGACGGTCAACATCCCGATCGAATCATGCATAGGCAATTCCCATAAGGGATACAATATAGGAAATAGTGTACCCATTTTATGGGCTAGGGATCCACCCTTAGAATGCCAATCCTATGACTTTGAGACTAGTGGCCAGTGTTGAACAATCAAACAATGTACACTAGTAAGGTGACATCTGAGGGAGTTGATGACTTGACTAAGGTCATGCAGCAAATAAACTGTACAATCTGAATGCATGATCCCTAAAGGCAACTACGGGAGCTAACAATCTTAAAACTCTCATTATCAAAACCAATGCTTTCAAACCCATCAATACATATTAAAACGTTTTTTAAATGCATTAATTGTAATCCAAACACATTTACTAAATATGATTTTCAAATCAAGATTTCAAATTGAGGTAGTTAATGTAACATCCAGAATTATAAAATTTTGAACTAACTTTTTCCTTTTTACTTCTATCTTTCTTACTCACTTACTCGGTATCAGTCGATTTACGTTCGGTGTCGATGTAAGTTCAATTTACAATTTTCGTTTCAATTAAAACTTTGTACCATTAAACTAATTAATCCATAAATAATAAATGAGAAATCAGAATAAAATTCTGTAACATAATAATTATAATTCTATTTATAACAATTCCATATAATTTACATCCCATTAATTTCTGTACCTATCTTTAAGTTAACATTACATTATTTACATCCCATCATAAATACATCTGTTGTGCATTTGCTAGTCTGAAGATAAATATGAAATTAACATATACCTGTTTACTCAATATTATAGCTTCTAATGATCTTCCTCTATTAATCTAGAAGCGACTAGCGGTACATACACTGTTGAACTATATCTGGGATAGTCAATAAGGGGGGTTAGCTTTGTGGAAAGCCTAGTAAAAAACATATATAAAAGTGTATACTATATGTAGTTAAATAAATAAAATAATTTAGTTTACTAATCATGAAAAAGCATTTTTAACATAAATATTAAAATGTAATAAAAACATTTATTTCCTAACGGTACACTAAGGAACGATATATGAAGGATACTATAGTCGGATAGGTAATCGGGTAGAGTATGAGAGGTACTTAAAATACCTTTCATATTCCGGTCCCTAGTAGCGACTATAGGAAATAAATAGTTGTCGATGGAATAATTATGCAGTATAAAACATTAATAATTTCATGTAGTTTCCAATGAATAACAATATATAAAACAATTTTATTTTAAACAATTCCATGATGCAATTTTAGTATGCAATATCAGTAACCAGTATAGTAACAATTTCAAGATCATGAGATAATGCAATAGTTTCAGTAATTTCATTCAGTGCAGTAAAGTGATTCATTTAAAATCATTAAAATAGAATAAATGCACTTGTATTGGGAAAACATATATTGTAAAACTCGTATCCCTTCTTTCATCACTTTTCAATCAAATCATTCAATGAATCAATCATCTGTTAAATATCACATATCTATAGAAAAATAATCTCCCAAAGATTCATACATGCATTATATCCTGTAAGGGACCTGTATAGGAAGGCCAGGAAGATCCTTGGCCAATCCTATGAAACACTGTAATGAATGACCATTGTCGATCACTCACAATTCACGCTGGTCAAGTGCTCACTGCGAAAACTTGTGGGTTTGACCATAATTCCCACAGTTATATCATGTAAAGGGAAAGGTCCGGGACGTCTCCCAGCCCAATCATCACTATCTCGTATGCACAATCATCAGGGAGACATCAATTTCATAAAATCATTTCATATACTCATAAATCAATTCCTGTAAATCATTTCATATAATTCAATTCATGTAAATCATTTCATATAATTCAATTCATGTATATCATTTCATGTAATTCAATTCATGTAAATCAATGTATGTCAATTATGTCATGTAAATCAATGCATATAAATCATTTCATGTAATTAAGTTCATGTAAATTATTTCATGTAATGCAAGTCATGTAAATCATTTCATTTAAATTAATTCATGTAAAACGATTCATGTAATGCTATATTTAGACTTGTAGGAATTTAAAATAAATTCTATTTCTTGTATTCATGAAAATTTGGTGAGAAAACAATTAAGATTGGTTTCCAAAAATTACCAAGTATAAATAAAACAATTCCTATGCAACTCCTATACATATTTCTTACCTCTATTCCGCGTAATATAAAAATCTGATAGCACCTTTACGTCTCTTTGTTTCCCGAATTTAATACTGCACAATAATTCCAATTACATTCAAATCCCATATTCCAATTATAATAATTATTCTATTAATTTGTATCTTCTAATTTGAGATTTTCAATAATTAATTTATTTTATTTCTTATCAATTATCAACATAATTTAAATTAAAAGCCATTCTTTCTCTAAATCCCATGTCACCAATAATTTCAAATTACATTTAAAATCCCATATTTAACTTTAATGAATATTCTATAAATTCCTATCTTTCATTTTATCAATCTCATTAATTTATTTATTTACTTATTTAATTTCCTACTAAATACTTTAATATAATTATACTTAAATTGAAATCCTTCTCAAATCTAGTTTTCACCAAAAATTCATATTTTAACACTAATAATTATTCTGTTAATCCTTATTTTCTATTTTTTTATCACTAGCCATGGTAAATTTTATTTTATCTTTTGTTAAATTCCCAAATATAGCTATAATTACAATTAAATTGAATTCTTTTCCTAATGTTAATTTTACCAAAATTCTATTATCCTAATTATTTTTCTTTAACCCTTAATTCATAAAAATTAGTGTAAAGACCTTATGAATATGTCACGACCCGTGACCACATTTTTCATCTTTTTATACACAACTTAACCGGTTGGGCTGTCTGCGATACTTCACTTGTACTGACTGTTAAACAATTTTACATAATATTGTTTATATTATACACATCCCCTATCGTAAATAATCAGATAAGTAGTACTGTTGACGTGTCTAAATACAGAGAATAAATGATCATACCTCAAATAATCAGTCAGTCTGACACATTGTCCTTCGTGTACAGCCAGGATCCACAATCCACTGAACTCACATTCATCAAAACCTGAAATGTTGAAAATTAAGGGGTGAGCAAAACCACGGCTCAGTAAGAGAATTATATGCCTCACTTGATACTCAGCTTCCTATATGCTGAAAATCTTTTTCATTTTTCCTATAGGCTCTAGGCTCGCATGTAGGAAAGATACTACAGTCGGCTAGGAATCCGAATGGAGTAAGGTAGGTATTTTAGAATACCATATTTGTTATGGAACCTAGAAGCAACTGTAGAGAGATTTTTTTTTTCTTTTTGTTTTGAATTAATAAATCCTTTTCCTTTTCAATATTTCATAACCTTTTTCATATTCTTTTCAAAATAATGCTTCTACGAAATAAAGCATTTAAATAGAATAATTAATATCCGTATATTCCTTGAAAAGAATATTAGTTAAATCATCATTTTATTTCTTTAAAATTCATTTCATGTTTTAATGTACTCTCTTAATTAGTACCGTCCTTTAAAAAGCAAAATAAGCTATTAAAATCTATTCCATTCTTAAGTTCACAAGGCATCATTCTTTTTATCAGTATGATTAAGTGTGAACGAGACGAACATTCAAGTAGCACATGTTTGAGTGGCATATATAAACAAAATCTGATATATCACACACATCATATGTCATGTGCACAAGATCTATTTCATCCTTCGACAATTGTCGCATCCCCATCAGAACTTAGACTGATTACTAACACATCAGAACTCGTGTAGCACTTAGTTCCCAAAGGATTCTAGAGGTGGCTCCCACAGTACAATCATCGAGTCTTTGCTCGGTTTGGCCTTTACTAACACATCAGAACACGTGCAGCACTTAGTTCCTGAAGGATTCTAGAGGTAGCTCACACGGTAAAATCATCGAGTCTTTGCTCGGTTTGGCCTTTACTAACACATCAAAACACGTGTAGCACTTAGTTCTCGAAGGATTCTAGAGGTGGCTCACAGGGTAAAATCATCGAGTCTTTGCTCCTTTACTAACACATCAGAACACGTGCAGCACTTAGTTCCCGAAGGATTCTAGAGGTGGCTCACACGGTAAAATCATCGAGTCTTTGCTCGGTTTGGCCTTTACTAACACATCAGAACACGTGCAGCACTTAGTTCTCGAAGGATTCTAGAGGTGGCTCACACGGTAAAATCATCGAGTCTTTGCTCGGTTTGGCCTTTACTAACACATCAGAACATGATGGAGATCCAGATGGAGATCCACTTGCTCGTGATGTTCGTGATGCTAAGGATCCATTGGTCATCCAAAGAGGTCCAATTACCCGAGCTCGAGCTAAGAAAATGCAACAAGCCCTGGCCTCATTCATGCAACAAGCTCTGGCATCATTGAAGTGTCAAAGAAGCTTCCATGAAGAGTCCCAAGACATCTATACTTGCTTGGAAGCTCAAACGACATGAGCATGGTTTACTATCTTATTTTAGCTTAACAATAAGATGGGCTAAGTGTTTGGATAGCCCACGTTTGAGTCTTGTTGTGTCTTGGACTATTTATTTTATGTAACTAGGTTTAGGCATGAATTTGGGTTTAGTTTTATTTTCTATTGGTGTTAATTCCAGCCCACTTGTTTATGGGCTTAAGTGCTAGGTATTATTATAAATACCTTGTAAACGCTATTGATGGGGAGATCAGTTAATTGAATTTTCAGAAATTGAGTGTGCCTTTCTCTTGGGTTCCCTCTCAACTAGGCTTATCAAGGTCTTCTTCCTTGTGGCGCCTCCTTCTTCACCATCCACCATTGCTATACCTTAGGTTCTCGAATTCTTATTCGTAGGGTCAAGGTCCAATACCTTTGGGTTCGAGTCTCTTTAGGCTTCGGGTCTAGGTTTCAGAAGTTGTCATTCATCAACTTTGCTTCTGTCTTCTTGCGTGTCAACTCCTTGAAATTCCAAGTTACGTTTTGTCTTGTCCGTACACATCAGTTGGTATTCAGAGCTCAAGTTTCGATTTCTGGTTTGTTTGTGCGTTACTCACTTTTCGTTTTTTGGTTTATTGGTTTCGATTTTTTTTCTTTTTTTTCTCTCTTGTTGGTTTCGATTTCTGGTTTGTTGTTGTGTTTGAGTTGAATTCATAACCCTAGCCGCAATTCCTCAAAACCCTGTTGCACCCCTTCAAAAAAACCCTAGCCGCACCCGTCAAAAATAAAACCCTAGCCGCACCCCTAAAAAAAAAAAACCCTAGCCGCACCCCTTAAAAATAAAACCCTAGTCGCACCCCTCAAAAATAAAACCCTAGCCGCACCCCTAAAAAAAAAAACCCTAGCTGCACCCCTCAAAAAAAAAACCCTAGCCGCACCCCTCAAAAAAAAACCCTAGCCTCACCCCTCAAAAAAAAAAAACCTAGCCGCACCCCTCCTCTTTCAAGGAAACCGCAACACTCAGAGTTAAAAAAAAAAGAAGAAGAAAAGAATTCAAAAAAAAAGAAGAAGAAAAGAATTCGAAAAAAAAAGAAGAAGAAAAGAATTTGAAAAAAAAAAGAAGAAAAAAAAGAAAAAATTTTTTTTTGCGGTACTGTTCAAACAGAAGTTTTGGTTGAGTTAGGAGGCGTGTGAGTACTTGTTTTAAAGAAAACGACGAAAGAAAAAAACCTAGTTAAGCTTTGCTTTACTAGCCCCACTCTATTTTGGCCAAATTCCATCGTTTTCCTATAGTTTTAGGCCATTTTTTCTTTTTTTGTCATTCTAGTGATTTTTTTATTTTTTTCTTATTTTTTTATTCTTTCTTTCTTTCTTTGAGTCACCCTAGCCCTAGCCACACCTTTCTGTGAAAAAAAAAGAAAAAAAAAAGAAAAAGAGAATTCAAAAAAAAAAATTCTTGGTGACAATACTTGGTGAATTAGTTGATTTTACGAGGTTGAATCTTTGACTGAGTCTCTAGTGTGATTGTGAACCTATAGAGTCAAGGTAGAGTAAGGGAAAAAGGCACGAGTGTGTGAGAGACATTAGTATAGAAAAGCCAAATTACTTGAGTGAAACAGGAGTGTAAACACGTGAGGATATTACTTGTTGACAATGTCTTCTGAAGGTGATAAGTCAGACTTTAAAAAGATTGAATTCTTGCTTCAGGCAATGCAACAACAGTTCCAACGGATGGATGTGAAATTCAATGACATTCATGATAAGTTGAACCAACATGAAGCTCGGTTTGCAAAGATCCAACAAGGTGATACTTCTCGTTAAAAAAGTAAGGTTGTTGCCAATGATGAGTATGATGATAATGTTGGGTATGATTCGAATGAAGATTCTGGGATAGATAGACATCATAGAAGGTACTATGGGTATAGAGATCGAGTTGATAGAGCCCGTGATAGAGGCAAGGAGAAGCTGGATGGAAACCTTAGCAGTATAAAATTAAAGATTCCTCCTTTCCAAGGCAAGAATGATCCTGAGGCATATTTGGAGTGGGAAAGGAAGCTTGAAATGGTGTTTGACTGCCACCACTACTCTGAAGAAAAGAAGGTCAAACTTGCAGCAATTGAGTTCACAGAGTATGCTATGGTTTGGTGGGATCAGTTAGTCACTAGTCGAAGAAGATATGGTGATCCTCTAGTGTCTACATGGGATGAGATGCAGCGGATCATGAGGAAGAGATTTGTTCCTACTCATTACTACAGGGAGTTATACCAGAAACTCCAAGGTCTTACCCAGGGCTCAAAGAGTGTTGAGGATTACTACAAAGAGATGGAAATAACCATGATCCGAGCCAATATCCAGGAGGATGCAGAAGCTACTATGGCTCGTTTTCTTCAAGGCTTAAACCGTGAGATTGCCAATGTAGTCGAGTTGCAGCATTACATGGATTTAGAGGAGATGTTGCATGTGGCCATCAAAGTGGAAAGGCAACTCAAAAGGAAAGGTACATCCCGTTTTACTTTTAGTTCAGTTCCTGTTTGGAAATCTAACACCTTTCATAGGGATGATAAGCCTGTGCCTACGCATAAGTCAGAGAGCTTTGCTAAGCCCAAGCCTGAGGGCCCTCCAAAGCCCAAGACTGAACCTGCCCAAGCATCCCAGAGCAGGACACGTGACATTAAGTGTTTCAAGTGTTTAGGTCGTGGACATATTGCCTCACAGTGTCCCAACCGTAGGGTGATGATCATGCATGGGAATGGAGATGTTGAGAGTGAAGGTTCTGAACTCGGTGTAGAAGATGAGATGCCTGCGTTAGAAGATGTCGACGAAGAAGAAGTTGTTGAGTATGCTGCTCATGGTGAAGCACTTGTTGCTAGGCGTGCTCTTACTACTCATGTGAAGTTTGAGGATGAGGCACAGCGCGAGAACATCTTCCATACGAGATGCCATATTAGTGACAAGGTATGTACTGTAATCATTGATGGTGGGAGTTGTACTAATGTTGCTAGCACATACCTTGTTGATAAATTAAAGTTGCCCACTACCAAGCATCACCACCCATATAAGTTGCAGTGGATTAATGACTGTGGTGAAGTCAACGTGGTGAAGCAAGTCTTGGTTCCTTTTCGTATTGGAAGGTATCAAGATGAGGTATTGTGTGACGTGGTGCCCATGCAAGCTAGCCACATATTGCTGGGTAGACCATGGCAGTATGATCGGAGAGTCATCCACGACGGTTACACTAACCGTTATTCCTTTACTATGGATGGCAAGAAGATCGCTCTTGCTCCCCTTAGCCCCAAGGAGATTTATGAGGACCAATTAAGGCTAAAGGAGCAACATGACGAGCAAAGGAAGCAAGCTAAAGAAAAGAAGGAAAACAAGGACAGCAAAACAGTGAGCTGCTATGCCAAACCCCGAGATGTGAAGACTACATTTCTTGCTAAGTCTCCTATCCTTTTACTCTTATTTAAAGATTCTTATTTTATTGATGCTGAACTCCATGATACTTTGCCTACTGATGTTGTCTCATTGTTGCAGGAGTTCGAGGATGTATTCCCTGAGGAGATCCCAAGTGGATTACCACCGATTCGTGGGATCGAGCACATGATTGACCTTGTCCCCGGAGCTACCATTCCTAACCGTCCAGCCTACAGAAGTAATCTCGAGGAGACGAAGGAGCTTCAAAGGCAAGTTGAGGAGCTCATGAGGAAAGGTTATGTGAGAGAGAGCATGAGTCCTTGCGCTGTGCCTGTACTGCTTGTGCCAAAAAAAGATGGGACGTGGAGGATGTGCATTGACTGCCGAGCCGTCAACAAAATCACTGTAAAGTACCGCTATCCTATTCCTAGGCTAGATGACATGCTTGATGAGTTGCATGGTGCATGCATGTTTTCTAAAATTGATTTAAAGAGCGGATATCACCAAATTCGTATGAGAGAAGGTGATGAATGGAAAACCGCATTCAAGACTAAACATGGTCTCTACGAGTGGTTAGTTATGCCTTTTGGCTTGACTAATGCACCCAGTACATTCATGCGTTTAATGAACCATGTTTTATGTGATTTCATTGGTAAGTATGTGGTTGTCTATTTTGATGATATTTTGATATACAGTAAGAGCCAGCATGAGCATGTTGAGCATCTTAGGAATGTTCTTACTGTTTTGAGGAATGCAAGTTTGTATGCCAATTTTAAGAAATGTACGTTCTGCACTGATAAGATTGTTTTCCTTGGGTATGTCGTTTCTTCACATGGCATTTCTGTTGATAATGAGAAGGTAAAGGCAATTAAAGATTGGCCTGTACCTAAGTCTGTTTCTGAGGTGCGTAGTTTCCATGGTTTAGCTAGTTTCTATCGTCGATTCGTTAGAGATT
This sequence comes from Heritiera littoralis, assembly GCA_031772115.1. Classification (NCBI taxonomy): domain Eukaryota; kingdom Viridiplantae; phylum Streptophyta; class Magnoliopsida; order Malvales; family Malvaceae; genus Heritiera; species Heritiera littoralis. The sequence goes on along the minus strand of JAPDPK010000007.1, from coordinate 5,816,327 downwards.
TTAGCACTATAGCTGCACCTTTGATCGAAGTGGTCAAAAAGAATGTTGCATTTCATTGGGGTCCTGCCCAAGAGCATGCTTTTAATTTGCTTAAAGATAAACTTTGTTCTGCTCCTTTGTTATCTCTGCCTGACTTTACTAAAACTTTTGAGATTGAGTGCGATGCCTCAGGTGTAGGTATTGGAGCTGTGCTTATGCAGGAAAAACGCCCAATTGCTTTCTTTAGTGAGGAGTTAAGTGGAGCAGCACTTAACTATCCCACATATGACAAGGAGATGTACGCGTTAGTGAGGGCCTTGGAGACATGGCAACATTACTTGTGGCCCAAAGAATTTGTCATCCACACTGATCATGAGTCCTTGAAGCATTTGAAAGGACAGAGTAAGCTGCATAAGCATCATGCCAAGTGGATAGAGTTCATTGAGATGTTCCCGTACGTGATCAAGTACAAACAAGGTAAAGAGAACGTCGTAGCTGATGCGTTATCTTGTAGGTATACTCTTATCACTACTCTTGATGCTAAATTTTTAGGATTTGAGTATATCAAAGAACAGTATGCTGATGATGTTGATTTTGGTAATGTTTATGATGCATGTGCTACATCTGGTTTTGGCAAGTTCTTTAGGCATGATGGGTTCTTATTTAGAGAAAATAAATTATGTGTGCCTAAGAGTTCATTGCGCGAGCTGTTAGTTAGAGAAGCCCATAGTGGAGGATTAATGGGTCACTTTGGAGTTAGGAAAACTCTAGATGTTTTGCAAGCACATTTCTTTTGGCCTAACATGAGGAGAGATGTAGAGAGGTTATGTGCTAGATGCATTTCATGTAGGCAAGCTAAATCTAGAGTTCATAATCATGGTTTATATACTCCTTTACCCATTCTTACTACTCCGTGGACTGATATCTCTATGGATTTTGTTTTGGGCTTGCCTCGAACAAAACGCGGTAGAGATTCTGTTTTTGTTGTGGTTGACAGGTTCTCTAAGATGGCTCATTTCATTGCTTGCCACAAGACGGATGACGCGAGCAACGTTGCTGACCTTTTCTTCAAAGAGATAGTACGTCTACATGGTGTACCAAGGACCATTGTTTCTGATCGAGATGCAAAGTTCCTTAGTTACTTTTGGAAGACGTTATGGGGAAAGTTGGGAACTAAATTGTTATTCTCCACCACTTGTCACCCCCAGACTGATGGACAGACTGAGGTCGTCAACCGAACCCTGTCTACATTATTGAGGTCCATTATTCAGAAAAATTTGAAGAATTGGGAAGATTGCTTGCCCTATGTGGAGTTTGCATATAACCGCAGTGTCCACTCCACTACTAGTTGCTCTCCATTCGAAGTTGTTTATGGCTTCAATCCTCTTACTCCTTTGGATTTGTTGCCATTACCTAGTGCGGAGCAAAGTAACTTGGATGGAGAACAGAAGGCTAAGTTTGTGAAGCAACTCCATGAGAGAGTTCGTCAAGCTATTGAAAAGAAGACTGAGCAGTATACCACCCAAGCAAATAAGCATCGAAAGAAAGTAGTCTTTGAGCCTGGTGATTGGGTTTGGGTGCATATGAGAAAGGAGAGGTTTCCTGTTCAGCGACGAACCAAGCTGCATCCCCGAGGAGATGGACCATTCCAAGTCATAGCGAAGATCAACGATAATGCCTACAAATTGGATCTTCCTGGTGAGTATGGTGTATCTGCTACTTTTAATGTTTCTGATCTTTCTCCCTTTTCTTTTGATGAAGGTATATGCGATTTGAGGACAAATCCTTTTGAGGAGAGGGGGAATGATGGAGATCCAGATGGAGATCCACTTGCTCGTGATGTTCGTGATGCTAAGGATCCATTGGTCATCCAAGGAGGTCCAATTACCCGAGCTCGAGCTAAGAAAACGCAACAAGCCCTGGCCACATTCATGCAACAAGCTCTGGCATCATTGAAGTGTCAAGGAAGCTTCCATGAAGAGTCCCAAGACATCTATACTTGCTTGGAAGCTCAAACGACATGAGCATGGTTTACTATCTTATTTTAGCTTAACAATAAGATGGGCTAAGTGTTTGGATAGCCCACGTTTGAGTCTTGTTGTGTCTTGGACTATTTATTTTATGTAACTAGGTTTAGGCATGAATTTGGGTTTAGTTTTATTTTCTATTGGTGTTAATTCCAGCCCACTTGTTTATGGGCTTAAGTGCTAGGTATTATTATAAATACCTTGTAAACGCTATTGATGGGGAGATCAGTTAATTGAATTTTCAGAAATTGAGTGTGCCTTTCTCTTGGGTTCCCTCTCAACTAGGCTTATCAAGGTCTTCTTCCTTGTGGCGCCTCCTTCTTCACCATCCACCATTGCTATACCTTAGGTTCTCGAATTCTTATTCGTAGGGTCAAGGTCCAATACCTTTGGGTTCGAGTCTCTTTAGGCTTCGGGTCTAGGTTTCAAAAGTTGTCATTCATCAACTTTGCTTCTGTCTTCTTGCGTGTCAGCTCCTTCAAATTCCAAGCTACGTTTTGTCTTGTTCGTACACATCAGAACACGTGCAGCACTTAGTTCCCGAAGGATTCTAGAGGTGGCTCACACGGTAAAATCATCGAGTCTTTGCTCGGTTTGGCCTTTACTAACACATCAGAACACGTGCAGCACTTAGTTCCCGAAGGATTCTAGAGGTGGCTCACACGGTAAAATCATCGAGTCTTTGCTCGGTTTGGCCTTTACTAACACATCAGAACACGTGCAGCACTTGGTTCCCGAAGGATTCTAGAGGTGGCTCACACGGTAAAATCATCGAGTCTTTGCTCGGTTTAGCCTTTACTAACACATCAGAACACGTGCAGCACTTAGTTCCCGAAGGATTCTAGAGGTGGCTCACACGGTAAAATCATCGAGTCTTTGCTCGATTTGGCCTTTACGCCATATGTACTTTCCACTGTCTTATCAGATCTCATGTAGTACTTATGATCTCATATTCCATTTAAGACCATAGAAAGAATATTAGAATTATCATTTCTTCCTTTTTGAAAACATATTACATGTTTGTATCTCATGTCTTATGAAAATCATCTCACGGTACTATAATCAGTACCTAAATGAGCATTTTGTACAAATGCTATAATTCAATTGATTCTCTTATCATATTATATAAAACATGTTCTTTTCACATGTCACCCATCATGTATCACATTTTTCCGGTTGGCATATTCCATCTTATGTAATATACTTTCCTTTTTAACATATCACCTATCATTTATGGAGTCTAAGATAGACATCAATCTTATCATACTATAAACCTCGGAGGGTAAGGAAATACGCCGGTCAAATCTATAACCATAACCTATATTGTCCTCGGTGGATCACTGATTTAGGCGTCGACCGGGACTAAACAGGTCACATATCATGCATCAGCATGATAGGAATGCCAACCAGTCTCAAAACCGTATTTTCATCATAAAATAAACCTTTATGGAATTTATATGAATATAAAATTCCATAATTTAAAACCATAAGGGTTAAAATCCTTTAGTGAATATTTATAAAAATATTCATAAAAATATTCCCTATATTTCACTTCATCTTTCCTCTTGTATTTCGTGTAATTTATCTATTTCGAGAATTTTCGGTGATTTCATTGTCACCATTCTTGAATACATGAATATTTTAAAATTCTATCTCATTATATTCATGTTTTATGAAATTTAGTAATTTCCTCATGTTTCGTGATTTACTATCGAAATTCGGAAATAAAATCATTTAATATGATTTTATAAAGTTTTTTCTAAAATTTTCGGCAGCATAACGGCTGCCGATTTACTAACCTCCTGCACAGAAAAATATAGTTTTAAATTTTTCAGCCAGTACTTCTTCCCAAATTATTTTCAACAAATCATGCATCATAATAATTTTCATAAAATATTTGCATAAAATATTTCAATTTAAAATATGCAGACCGAGTATCCTTACAGTGCTGCACATGTATCCCTTACCTTTTTCGGGTCTGCGACTTCCTCTTATCGATCGCGCCCGCAGTCCTTTTCTCCCGATTCCTTATCACGATTGCTGAAAATAATTTCTGGAGTTAAAATTCTAATTTTTAGAATTTTTTCATAATTTATTTAATTTTTCTGAAATTAAATTTCCGAGAAATTTCTTACCGAATTTTCGTAAATGTCCGGGTTGTCGAATTTCCGGGAATTTTTCGAATTCTCGAAATTCTCCTTTTTCCTCTTTTTCTTCCTTTTTCTTTCTTTTTCTTTTCTTTCTTTCTTTCTTCTTTTCTTTCTCTTTCTTTTCTTTTTCTTTTTCTTTTTCTTTTTCCTTTTTCTTTTCTTTTTCTTTTCTTTTTTTCCTTCCTTTCCCGGTCAGACCGGTTCAGTGCCTTTCCTCACCGTCGACTGGTTCTCCGGCGGCTCGATGGCTCAGCAGCTGGCCGGCTCCACGGCGAGCTTGGATCTGACCTCCGTTCATCCCGAATCGACGGCACGGCGGCGGATCGAGGCAGAATAGGTTCGGTTTCTCCTCCCTCTTCGCCGGCCCTCCTTCGCCGTTCATTGCGCCTTCGGTGGCTTCCATCGTGTTTCTCTCCCTCCGGCGGTGCTTCGGTGGCAGTGGCGGTGCCTGGATCGGCCGGCACCGCCGTCCGCCATTTTCCTTTTTCTTCCCGGTTTCCTTCGTTTCCCGTCGATTCTGTTTCCGTTTCTTGACGCCGCCGGCAGCTTCTTTCCTTCCTCTGGCCGGTGACGACATCCCCTCCATTTTCCCTTACCGGCGGTGGCATCTCCGCCACCGGCGGTCTGCCTGGGAAGGTCGGGATTTCCTCCCCGATTTCTCCTTTCCTTTTCTGTTTTTGTTTCCCTTTTTAGGTTTATTTGCTTTCCCTTTTTAGTATATAGTATAGTATATATTATACACTATATAATGTATTTTATGCATATAATGTATACTATATATTCTACATATATTATTTCATATATAATATAATACACTATATATATTATTTCATATACATTATAATACGATATATATTGTAAATAAATTATATATATTGTACGTTACAAAATATATATCTAGTATATATATGTATATTTATATACTTTAAAATAAATAACATTTATATATATATATATATAATTACATAAATGTTACAATACAATATATATACCTATAAACTTTAATATAAAATAACAATTACATTTTCTTTATATATATATATGTATGTATGTATGTATGTATATATTTATATATACATAAAATATTATGTTTATATATATTATTTAAATTCATGAAATAGTATATATTTTCATATATATACCAACGTATATTAAAATATACTATATAGTATTTTAAATACATACGTATTTGTATAAAATACATTTATAAAATTTGTATTTATATAAACATATTTTATTTTCATTTTTCGTTTTTCTTATCTAATTTGGATTTTTAATTTATCCAATTTAATTCTTTTCCTCTCTCTATTATTTTTATCTTCACTTCCAATTTAATTTCCTTTATACGAATTTCCCAATTCTTTCACTTCCTCACTTCTCGGGATTTTCACCCATATCCCATTCTCGCAAAATTTTATTTATTTCCTCTGATTTAATTTCTTCAATATTTATTTTCAATATTTGTAATTTCCAATAAAGAGAAAAATTTACGGTTATCACAGAGTAACGTCTTAACCAAATTGCTTCTTTTGTCCAATAGTTGCCATGTTCAATTTTTATTCATAGTCAAATATTCATTATTGCATTATATCTATTATTTCCAAATTTAAATTTTATAATTAATCTTTGTTCACTATTAATACCAATTCTACCATTTGCTTGTATTAAAATTATTTCCATTTTATTGGTTCCCAAAATTAATTTATTTTAATTTTTATTAATTATCACAATGTATTACAATTAAATTATATTCACTCTACCAATATTATGAAATTCTTTTATTATGATCAAATTACCACTTATCATTTTCTAAATTATATTTAAAACTTCATATTGTAATTATTATAACTATTCTATAAATTTTTATTTCATTATTTTGTCACTTCCCATAATTAATTTATTCTACTTCCAAATGCTACAATATAGTTACTCTTAAGTTATAAATTTTTCCTAAGTCTAATTTCTCTTATAATCTTATTAACCTTTGTAAGTATTCTTTTAAATTATCTATTGTAAAAATTCTCTTAGTAATCACCCTACATTATACCTTAGCAAATTTTCATACTTAAATTTTACTTATTATCTTCAATTTTAATTTTATAATTAATCTTTATTCATTGTTAATATTATGTCCAAAATTAATCTATATAGAAATTACTTCAACATTATTTCTTCCCTTCCATTGCCTAATGCTTTCTCATACTTCCCAATTTATTTTCTCTCCAATTTAACCTTATAATTGGTCATTATTCATTATTATATCAATTTTATAATCATCATTTGATAAAATTTCACTAATTCCTCTTCATTTTCATCCCTAACTGTGAGCTTCCAACTATTATACCCTTATAGTTTTTCATTCTTTAATCAATTCTAATTTCATAATCCTCTTCTACTCACTTAGGATTTATATCAAACATCTTTAATTCAACATGATATCATCACCATCGTTCAGCCCTCTCTATAACCGGTTGCTGCCCATCTTCATGCCACTCTAAGATTTTACATATTATCATCACCATAGCCATATCCAACCAAGTCCTCCCATCATTTACCACTACATCCTACCCAAAATATAATAAAATCATCAAGATTTCTCCTACTCTCTTATCATGATGGAGACTCTCTTTTGGAACTACACTGCATTTTGTTTCAAATTAAAGTTCTAATCATGTTATTCATGCTTTAAATAATTAAGATCATCAACTAGAATTGAATAAAACTCAACCACTTCTCACCTTGCTCAAAACCGTACTATTCAGTAGACCTAGAGGTGGTTACGGGCCGGACCGGGCCGTTTCGGACCGATTTTCATTGGTTCTGGCCCATATGAAGTGAAAATCGATCTGAACCGGTAAGGAATCGGTCCGGACCGGGCCGGTTCATATGCTATACTGGTGTGAACCGGCCCGGTTCGTTGGACCGGTTCACTCCAAAACTAGACCAAACCGGTTTAAACCGGTTCGGTCCAATTTTTTTTTGTTCAGATTTTTTTTATTTATTTGATACTTTTAAAATTTTTATTGTTTAAATTTATATTAATTTATTTTATTATATATTAATATATTTTAATAATTTAATCTAATAAATTTATTTTTATAATAAATAATGTTAATAGTTTAATTTAACAATAATTTATTATAAAGTTATATTATAATTTATTTAATTAATGTAACAATAATGTAAAAATAAATTACTATAAAATTATCTAATAAAATTATTGTTATAATAAAATAAAGTTATATTATGAATATAATATTATAATAAAGTTATTATGATAAAATGATATTTGATTCAAAATACAAATAATGATATTATGAATATTATTATTATATTCATTTTGCAATATCATTTTACATATCTTTATTTATATTCATTTATTATATTCATTTTGCATTTAAAATAATTTATTATATTTGAAATATCATTTACTTAATATTTATTCATTTATTTATTTATTCATTTATTTAATATGTTTTTAAAATATTAATTCATTTTGTATTATAAATATTTTTTTATTTTAAACATAGATAAGTATAACATTAATTAATTTGGTATCTAATAATAATAATAATAATAATAATAATAATAATAACAATAACAACAATAAAGGAGAAAAAAGGAGAGAGTAGGAGACCAAAGATTTTTTACGTGGAAAACCCCTTCAAAAGTTAGAAAGGTAAAAACCACGGGACCGTAGTCCATAAAAATATTCACTATGACTAAACTTATTTACAATTTTACATACAATTTACAAAGAAAAAAGATTATTCTCTACTCTTCATAATTTATACGGATTGCCTTGGAAATTTCTTCCTCCTCTTTTGAATTATTATCAGCGAATTCATTGGCCATTCCAAATTCAACATTGCACTATTCCGCATCAAACCAATCTTTAAGGCATGTTAACATGCACAATAAATCCGGATTAAGAGTAGTTCGATGGTCTCCAATAATTCTTCCACACGTCGAGAATGCGGATTCTGAAGCAACAGAAGAAACTTGCATCACAAAAACATCTCGAGCCATGGAAGCTAAAACTGGAAATTGTTTTTGGTTTTCTTTCCACCATTGGAGAAGATCAAAGTTTTCATCTACAGAAAAATCTTGACTTAAGAAAAATCCTAGCTCATTGAAGCTAGAACTTTGTCGAGTTGTTGATCCCGATCCGCTCGCTTTTCCTTTTAGCTTCATTCTCTTCTTTGCTGCTTCCTTAATTGCTTTTCCTTTTTTGCTACTTTCGGTTTCTTCATATGAATCTTCTTCTCCTCGATTAAAATTGAATTGCTCCCTTTCTGTTTCATAAACATTAAACAATTCTCGAAAAAGATTGTTAATTGAGGACTTTTGATCCTCAATAGAATCAAGACTAAGAAATTCTTTATAACAATCAAAAAAATTTCTATATTTACCTCACCTTGACTAGGATCTAGTAAAGTTGCAAAACAATAAATAGGATGAATTATTTCCCAATATTTTTAAAATTTTTCCTCCATATCATATACAAAAGAACTTAAAGTTTCATGATTCCTAAATTTTACAAATTTGTCAAACATTGTGTAGATAATAGGAACAAAATACGGTGTAGTTGGATTAAATTGAGTTGAAAATCTTTCGGTTGCATCTTTAAAAGTAGATAATAAATCAACACAATATTCAATAAAAGTCCAATCTTCTTCAAAAAGTGCTAAATGTGTGCTATTTGTATAATTGTTATAAAAAGGAATAACAAGTTCTTTATAGGGTAAAATAGAAGAAAGCAAACGATGAAGTGAATTCCATCTTGTTTCCACGGGAAGTGGAAACGCTTTAACAGGTATATTATTTGTTATACAAATTTGCTTCCATTCACATTTATTACTTGGTGTGCGAGTCCATTTGGCTAAAATTTTAATTTTATCAATTAGACCTATGCCAGTACCAGTACCACTAGAACTAAAACAACATGAACACATAAATTTATAATATGACATGCACATCTTGCATGAAAAAATATGCCTTGCATAACAGGATTTAAACTTTTAATTAAATGAAGAATAGCTGCAGTATTACTTGAAGCATTATCAAAAGTAATAGCAAAAACTCTATTATTTTCTAGTCCATATAATTTACAAACTTTAGTAATATATTTATGAATAGTGTATGAATTATGTACTTCTTCTGTTACATCTAAAGATAAAATTCGTTTTTGCATGGACCAATCTTAATCTATCTAATGACAAGTTATAACAAGATAACTTATACCATTAGTACTAGTTCATATATCACTAGTTAAACTAACCCTAGATGAAATATTACTAAGTTTATCAATTAAAGCTTGTCTATATTCTTTAAACATATCCATGCAATCTTTTTTTAATGTATGTCTAGAAACAGATTTATATGCAAGTTGTAAATATTTACAAACAAATTCTAAATATCCTGTTTTTTCACAAATTGTGAATGGTTGTTCAGTCCTAACTACAAATCTAACTAAACCACGTCTAGCTTGAACATTATCAAAATTAAAATTTTTTCCACCATCATGTGTATTAATTTGAGATTGTTTATCTCCTAAAATTTCATTTTCTTCAGCATCAGGATTAATTTTATGTGCAGAAATTAAATGTCTTTTATACATACCTGTACCGCCACCACCTCCACCTGAGTTATAAGAGTAAACGCCTTTGCACAATTTACAGATAGCACAATATTTATTTGTCTCACCTTCTTTTGTTATAATGTCGAAATACTCCCATACCCGGCCTGTTTTTTATCGATTAAACTTCGATCTTGATGATGTAGCAGCAGTGGTTGCAGCTGATGATTGTGTTTGAGCATGGCCTCCTCCACGACCACGACCACGACCACGACCACAACCAAACGATGGTGCCAAAGGAAGCTCCTCCTCATCGGGATGAATATCGGGTTCGATTTCATTAAATGATTCGTCACCCAAATTAGGAATTTTAGTGGAGCCAAAAGGTCGAGAAACAGAGCATGAACGACGAAAGAAATTTGACATTTTTATATTTTTTTGAAAATCAATGTATGTTAAAAATTAAAAAAATAGATGTAAGATATATATAATATATTGAAATTTGAAAATTGAAACTTAAAAATTAAAAGTAAAATTTGTAAAATTATAAAATAAAAAGAAAAATGAAATTTAGAAAAGAAATAATGATATTATAAATTTGAAATAAGGGAATTTAAGTGAATTTGAGAGAGTTTGAGTGAATATTGAGAGAGTATGTGAGTGAAGAGAATAAGAGTAGAATAGTAGATGAATGTAGTGTTGGATTATACCCTTAGAACCATTCATTAGATGATTGACTTTGGCATTTTTTTATGTATCATGACATTTTATTTATTATAGCTCATTATTATATTTGTCTTATAACTGCGTAATGTAATCTTATATGATAATGTCCTTAGAATAGTAATAACACACTATTCTTAAAATATCCCTAGTCAAGTATTATTGTGAACAAGGATAACAATGTACGATAAGACTAGTATGTGGTTGACTGATGACCATTGTCATGGATATAGGATATCAAGTCATCACATAGGTACATGTTAGAGAACTATGTACTGGATCGACCCTCCATGAGAATGCTACATGGATTATTATATGAGTGTCATAAGCGATTCTCATAGTGATGATGGTGTATGTGATCCTTTGACTTGAGATCATCAGAGATCCCAACATAGAGAATTGCATACTTTAATGCTGCTAGATGTCATTCGTAACAGGATGGACTATAAAGGTAGTAATTGGGTATGCCTTGATCTATGTAGAGGGATGTTGAGTGATCAAGATAGGATTTATCCCTCTTATATAACAAGAGTGATGTCTTGGGCCCTTTGATAGAGTGAGACTAAGAAATGCATGGCCGTGCTCGAATAAGTCAATATGAGATATTGATTTTATTTGTTTAATTAGTCTACTCAGGAATCAAGAAACGCTGATTAGACTATACAAGTGTGACACATTCCATGACTTGTGTCTAATCAAGACATCAAAGGATAAAGGGATTAGACTACACGGTAACATCTATCACGAGTAAGGTTATGTCGAGTCATTGACATTCTCGTTACATGGCTAGCAATGATGTGTTGATAGATACCGCTCATTGCCTGTGACAATTTTGTCATTGCCATTGTTTTGAGAACCTATTGGGTCGCACACTTAGAACGGATCAATGAGGAGCTTAATTAATCCTATTCTGAATTGGATTAAGGATATATCTAATCCTATTCTGAATTGGATTAAGGATATAGTTAATCCTATTCTAAGTAGGATTAGAGTTCTGTTTGGCAGCAAATTTTAGAGTAAAATTTACTGCCCATAAAAGGATGTTTTTCTAAAACAGAGCCGCACAATTAAAAAAACAGAAAAGGTATTCTTTAATCGAAGCTAGCAAATCGATTATAAGAATAAAAAACGCTCTTTAAGGCTTCTGATCGTGAGACGTTCAAGAGTCGTGAGATCCGTTCGTGTGGATACCATAGAGGCAGGAACGAAAGGTTGTTGCTTGTGACTCGACTAACGACAGAAATCAGAGAAAACGTTAGGTAAAATCTCGAAACCCTAATCAGGCAACTCTCCGAATCGATCCTGGTGGAGGCCGAATGATTTAAATTCCGCTGCGTGTTTGTTTCGGTTTCCTTTATGTAGATAGTAGATTTGAGAGAAAATGCAGAAGAAACTAAAGAAAAATAGAAGATAGAAGAGAGGTATTTATAGGAAAAAAATTAGAATTTTTAAAATAAAAAAAATAAAAAAAAAAGATTGATGGCTGCCAAGGAAGGCCTGGCTGCGCACTGCCAGAGGCCTTCCCTTTCTTTTTATTTTTTTTATTTTTTAATTTGAACCGGACCAGTTCTGGGCCGGGCTATTCTATAAGAACCGGCCCAGCCCGGTAACATATCGGGTTGGGTCGGTTCTGAACCGAAATAGTGCCGGTCCGAGTATTGGGTCGGGTTGACCCGATCCGATTATGAACCGGGTCGGGTAAACCTGGCCCAATAAGCAGCTCTAAGTAGACCAAACCAGTCCCGTTTTCTTCAGCCCCTTAATTTTTGGATTTTAAAGTGTTCTTGAGGTGAGAAGTAAGTTTTGTGAAGGAGGTTGGATGGATTGATGAAGAAAGAAGGGAATTTTGCAAGGAAACCGTGAAGAATGCTTAGGAAAATTGAAGCAAAAACATAAACAGTAGGGGACAGCAGAGAAAGTCGGTTTCCGCTGGGTTGAAGAAGACTTTTTCTGTTTTATTTCATCACTTTTAATATTGTTATATTCATAAAAAAAAATCTGGTATGAGCAAAATACTAAATTGCCTCTCTAAACTCAATTATTTTCAAGTTTGCCATTGAATTATTTTATTATTTTTCACATTTCAGATTTTTAATTTCATTTAAATTAAATTTAATTTATTTAAGTCAATTTTGGTCAACATTGATTAATTTGACCAGCCCCCGTGTTAGTTGACTATAATACCCTTGTATATTTCCATTAATTTCATTTATGTCCTAACATTACTTTAATAATTTTAAAATTCAAATTTAATATTTTATTTTTAGTATTTTCTATATATTTAGGTAAAATGTGGTCAATTATTAACTCCTAAGGTGGTTTGACCAAGTATGGACTGTGAAATTACTAAATTACCCCTAAACAAATGCTTTTCATTTCATTCGTGTTGTTTTTAGTACTTTCGCATAATTCAGTTCATGGGTTGGATCCATGTGAAACTTCTTTATGTGAAAATTATCCTATGACAGTCTGTGGGTCTAAGGTCAATTTAGTTTGATCGTTATTTAGGAAAATTATTCCAGAGTATGAACACGATCATCATTTTCGAATTTGTTTTTCGCTTTTCAAAATATACTCAAATGAGGTGATTTTGATATACAGATTCTTGCTATATTCATATTTCATCTCAAATATTAACATTCTAGGGTCTCACTTTGATCTGGACAGAGAAAGTCCTGGTGGGGCCCTCACTGAGTACCTCCCTGAACCTTATCGAACAGACCATTCATTAAATATTTTAACAATAAATTCTCTTTTAAATTCCTACATTCTGTAGCTTATATCGAATATAAAAAAATTGGGATCCTCAAAGTTGACTACTTTTTTAGGGCAGTCGGCTGCTATGAAATTTCTCGAGTTAATTAATTTATTTTCTAATTAAATTTTTGAATATTTAAAAAATCGAATACAAAAGAGGCAGTCGACTGGTCACTTGGGCAGTTGATTGGTTTTCAAACAGAATACTTTTGATAAAAGTTCGTCGACTAGCTTATATGGCGGTTGACTGGTGCTTAAACAGAATGTTTTTGGGAAAAAGGCAATTGACTGGCCTTCATGGTAGTTAACTGGTTTTTAAACAAAATGCTACTGAGTAAAAAGTAGTCGACTTACCTTTAAGACAGTCAGTTGGTTTTAAGTCGGTTATAGAAATGGGTAGTCAATTACTATGCAGGGCAGTCGACTGGTCAAAGTCGGTTATCAAAAAAGTACATCGTGTCTATGTTAGGGCAGTCAGTTGCCCTGTAGGGCGGTCAGCTGCTCCTAGACAGAATAAACTTTAGGAGTTAAACCAAATTTCAATCTTCCTGCACTTATAAAACAATTCATATTTTGCATCCAACCTTTAAACCAAATGTAGTCATAGTATTCCTACATTACTTTACATACATCTGACCTTAAATACCATAATAGTGTAAAACTTGCAACACCAAACGATCCTCCTTACTTTCTCAAAGCTAGTGTTGCAAAACAATAGCAACTATAGTCAAATCGCATTTTCTTTTAAATCTAACTTCACTAGCAATTTTCCTAACACTTAAGTATCATTCCATAACCTTCAAAGTGTTAAACTTGATATACTAACCCTTCTCTTTACTTAACCAAGTGCACCTCTTCGTGTTAAATTTAACCTCTTTCCAAACAACACCATAACCATCTTTCTCTTACTCACCACTTCATCTTTCTCTTACTCACCTCTTTCATTCTACACCATCCATGCATGCAAGATCACATGATATCATGCAAACCCTCTCTTGGTCGAAACTCTAAGGAGTCTCTACACACAATTTTGCTTCATTTCAAGGCTATGTACATGTTATACAAACTTAGAACAATCAAGAACATTAGCTAACATCAAGTAAAACTCTATCTTTTCTCACCTTCAATAGTGACCAAAATTGCAGCAGTCAAAACACCAAGCAAATGGTTGATTCAAGCTTCCAAATTCCAAGTGTAGCTAAAGCTAAGCAAGAGGAACAATTCTTCTTTAAGGTGCAATTTGATTGGGTGAAGTTTGGGAGGTGTTTCTCAAGGTTTCTCACTCTAATACTTAGTGAAATTTTGAGAGAAAATGAGCTTCAATGGAGGTAGCTGACCTTTATGAGGAATATGATGACAAAATGCTCTTTTTAATTATTTCCATTATTAAAATATCCTTTTGTGGCTAATGACTATATGGCCCCTTTAAAATTTCAATAATCCCACTTATATCCTAAGCAATATAATATAAATTTACTTGTTCTATTTAGTTCTTATTTATTTTTATTTTTCATAATTATAGTCTTTTAATAATAGAAGAAGTCAAATCTTTGACTGGGGGCATAGGTTGGGCGGCCATAGGGGTAAAGTTACTAAAAAACCCTTAACAATATAATTATGTAATTTTCGAGTGATTTAGTCTATAGCTTAGAATAGCTTATGACATCTTCACACGAGGGTTTGATTATAATAGTCTGTGGTTCAAAAGTCAAACTAGATTGACCATTATTCACTAAATTTTTCCCGACCTACGAACAAAATCATCATTTTTTAAATTTGTTGCACGTAAACCTAAGTATGCTCAACCAAAAAAATTCTGGAAAGTGGTCTTCTTACCAGTTATGTATTTTGAGCCCAAATTTAAGAATTTGCCACTTCTATGTCCATCCAGGTTACACATATTGTTGTGGGGCCCACCTTATGGTTTTTCCTTTACCTATAAGGCATAACATAACTTCTCATCACAATTTATCTAATCATTCTAACTTGAAATACTATATAGGTATGGAAGGAATAAAGGAAATTGTGGATCTTACATCTTGATTTGGTGGTATCCCAAGCGTAGATCAAGCTTGGAAAACCACCTAGCTGATTGTAATTCATCTAGCAATTCTTCGACCAATGGAATGGGAAATTTGTCTTTGACTGTAAGATTGTTAAGTTGTCTATAGTGTACACAAAACCTCTAGCTCCCATCTTTCTTTTTAACTAGGATTATAGGAGAAGCAAATGGGTTATTACTATCGCAAATTCCGCCAACCTCATTTCGTGTAAAATCCGATTTTATACTACTGTAAACCGAAATTTCATAAAATTTGATAATGTAAATAAAGTAAATATTGCGTATTGATTTCACTTGGATGAAAAGTTCTTTAATTTGAGATGTGCATGGAAGAATGTTGGTGTGATAATGTATGGGCAAGGACCTCGAGCAGCTCGCCAATGGGCGAGCTAAATTGGCAAACAGAACGACAATGTTGCTGGTTAGGGCGAGTAGAACAGTTCGCCCAAGCTGGCGAGGGCGCTGATCGCCCAGACGGATTGAAAAAAAAATTAAATTAAAAGTTAAATAAAAGTAAAATTTTGTGGGAAAGCGTGGCAAACAAGTCAATAACGTGTGGGAAGAAAAGAGTTCTACTTGATTTCGTTTACTACAATAGTCTCCATGAAATTAATGCTAAGTATGAAAGCATTTAATGAAGAATATGGCTGTCAGACAAATGGAGAAAAGAATGAAAGGAGAGCCAATCAACGTTGGCTGACAGTGGCGTGGACTAGGAGTTAGCCAATCAATGTTGGCTGGAAGAGAAATGGAGTGGAAAAGAGAAGAAAAGAAAATGGAAAAGTCAAGGAAAGGGGCGGCAAAGGACTTCTCGTCAATTGCTTCTCCTGACAACGGGATTAGGCAATAAATGGCAAGGGAAATTAGTCAAGAATAGAGCTGTAGTAGGGACGTCATTACCGTTCTTTTGCTGCAGTTTTCTTTGGTTTTAATTGCATGAAATGATGAGGAAAACAGGATAAGGAAACAGGTGTTAGATTTTAAGTGAAACAGAACGGCTATATAAGAAGGGTTCATGAGGAAAAATCGATGGAAGCAATTTCATCTTCCTCAAAATCATCCTCGCCCATTCTGTTTCATTTCAAGTTCACCCTTAGTTTTCCTCTACGTTCATAAGGGAGCCATGAGACTCATCCTTAGTTAGCTAA
Source organism: Heritiera littoralis (assembly GCA_031772115.1). Lineage (NCBI taxonomy): Eukaryota > Viridiplantae > Streptophyta > Magnoliopsida > Malvales > Malvaceae > Heritiera > Heritiera littoralis. The sequence continues at coordinate 5,799,903 of JAPDPK010000007.1, read as the reverse complement.
ACATTTATCCAGTGTGTGAAGAACTGAGGAATAAGCAAAGTAAAGCTAATTGAGGCAAGAAAACACTCTGTTCCAAGAAGTGCAACTCATTTGAGGTGAGCTTTCATATTTCTATGGTTATTTTGATAAATGAAGGTATATTTCTATGTTTATAACGTGATAAACACAGATATAGCCTGGTTGTAGTTAAATAGTGTGGAAATATATAAGAAATTAGATGGAAATGATTTAAGAAAAACAATAGGTGAGCAAGGAGAATTCGCCAAAGGGCGAGGCGAGTACAATGCAATAAATGACTTGGCGATAACATGTTCGCCAATTGTTATGGGATAAATCTGAAATGTGGAAGTAAGGGCGAGGACCAATGATCGCCAATAAGGCGAATAGGTAATTGACAACTCGCCAAAGTGTTGTTCAAGAGGACGAGGTGGCCAAGCGTTATCCGATTCACGGGCGAGACCATTTATGAATGAAAAAGCCACGAATGGCGAACTGAATGATAAGCATGACGAGTTGAGCTCCCATGTTGGGTGAACTCCGATGAATGAGCCGCTAATGGATAGCGAGTTGTGTTGGGCGAATGGCAAGCTGTTACCTCGCCACAGTGGTTGAAAATAGTTTTAGAGATAAATTGCTAGAAAAGAAAATATTAATGGAATTAATATTTTATCTTGCAGCCGGGAAGTGAGATTGATACGACGAGTGGAAAGCGAGGCTGCATCAGACGAGGTAAGGAAGTAGTATGTGATGAAAATGCATGTCCTGTGGAGTAAAAGTGTTAAGAAAATATTAGAAATTGTTTTGTTTTTTTGACATGCATTGGTTGATAAAATGTTTTGACCCTGGCGAGCTACAAAGTCGCCATATGTTGTTTTGTTGAATGAGCTACTTAGGGCGGGCGAGCAGTTTTGTTCTAAGTTGAAACTCGTGCTAGCCAAGTGGCGAGCTCTCCTTTATGAGAACCTGGGCGAGTGCCTTTGTTTTAAAAGTTGGGAGAACTTTTTAGGTCGTATGGGCGGGTGAACCTTGTTTTAAGTATAAGGCAGGCAAACTGTTATCAGCCAGCTATACTTTTGTCTTTAAAAGCTATGCGGCGGGCGACTAATAATTTGCCGCCTTGGCGAATTGACTATTGGACGAACTGATTTATGAGTATTTTCTCAACGCAAATTAAATAAATAAACTTTGAATTAATATTTTTGAAAAATAGAAAATGTGAAACTTTTCGGGCGAGTAAACTCTTGGGCGAGTAGACTCTTGGGTGAATTGGCCAATGGGCGAGCTGACCCTGGGCGAACTAGCCATGGGCGAACCAGCTCCAAATGTGCCTTTCTCTCATAGAAAATGTTGAAATTAAGGGTTGTTTTACTAGTTATAAAACCTTTTGGAAACCAAATCATTTTATGGAAATGATACATATGATAACTTGATTTTGAGACATTAGGCCATGAGTTCATGCATTATCATTCATATACTTTGCGTGACCCATCTAGGGCGATGGCTCGGGTCAAATAGACCAACGAGTGCACCCTAGGGCGTCATAAGGCTGATGGACCTGCCAAGTCTTCAGCGGTCTCGAGGTCACTTGGCAAGTGGACCCGAGGACCACCTACAGATTATGGCCATACATCTAGATGAAATAGCCATGAGGGGTGATGGCCTATGGGTGCACCCCAAAAGCGGATGACTTGTGTTCTTTGCATGATTTAAATTGTTGCCTAGTCTCAATTAAATGATTTATGAAAGGATCTGGTGAATCCTGTTTCATGTTAATTATAATTATTGTTTCCTAAGAAGTTTAATCGTTAGGATAATTAAATGGTTTTGAGATTATAGCTTTTATTTTTAAAGCAGCATACACCTTCCTTACTGAGCACACTGTCGCTCACTCCTTATTTTTCCACTCCACAGATAACTGATCTGAACTAAGAGACTTACCTTCCTGAGATTGGATATCGAAGGTATGTTGTGTTCTTTTATGTATTCAGTAAGGTTGTACAGTACTACTTTAAATAATAAGGGAATTATATACATCTTAAGAAAAAGATTTAATTATTCTTATTAAAGTGATAGGAGTTGATAAGCATCACTGACAGCCCAACCGGTAGTAAGTGTAAGATATAAGTGAATAATATGTTATATAGTGGAAATTGGGATGTTACAGATTTAATGGTATCAGAGCAGAGTTAGTCGGATATCTAGCGATGCTTAAAGTAAATGGTGAAATAGTATACATTTCCTGTAGTACTGTACAAACTGAATATATAATTGATATGTTAATGATAAGTGATAAATGATTTCTGTGGTACAGATATGAGTGGAAGAAGGAGAATGCGCTCATTGAGAGGCATAGGCCGAGGTAGGGCGGCACAGACTCCGGAACCATAGACGCCGGAACCTGCCCCAAGACCTCCATGTCCTATACAGCTAGAGAGCATTGATAATCGTGTAACTCAGGTGGAGAGGTTAATAGCAGATTTTATGGCTATGTACCAGGCGGATAGAGCCGCTGATAGGGCAGAGAGGGAGAGAGCTACAGCTCCTGCAGCCCCAGTAGAGGCACCAGCACCGCCACAGCCGGCACCAGTTGTGCCTGAGCCTGAGCCTATTCCACCACCAGCACCTCAGCCACCGATAGCTCCACCGCAGCCACTGATTCAGCAGCCACGAAATGCAGTCTTATTGTACTGTGGCATTGGTGAAGTCATTTAAGAAATTGGATCCACTGAAGTTTAAAGGTACTAGGGATCCATTGGTGGCAGAACAGTGGGTTATAGAGATCGATAGATTACTCGAGATTATGAGATGTTCAGAGACAGAGAAAGTAGGCCTAGCGGTGTTCCAGCTGGCAGATGATGCGAGACATTGGTGGAAGGCCACCCAGACGGTATTATTTGCTCAGCATCAGGATCTGTCCTGGGATATGTTTGTGGAATCTTTTAGAAGGCAGTATATTCCTGACATTGCTCAAGAAAAGTTACAGCAGGAATTCATGGGTTTAGTAGAGGGTAGTATGTCAGTGAATGAGTATGAGGCCAAATTTACTACCTTGAGCCGTTTTGATCCACAGACTAGTGAGAATACCCAGTATAAGATTTCGAGATTTAGAGCTGGTTTGAGGCCATCCATTAGAGTAAAGCTAGCCCCATTTGTTATACAGACTTATGATGAGATAGTTCAACGGGCTCAGCTATGTGAGAGGGATTATGAGCAGTTCCAGCTCGATTTCAGTGGTAAAACTAAAAGTAAAGCAAAGGGGAAGGCTAAGAGGTTTATGGAGGATAGACCAGGTAGAGAGCAGTTTAAGAAGACCAGATCTTCGGGCATACAGATTTCAAAGGGCAGATTTGATAGACCAGCAGTTTCTACTCCTGCTAGTGGCCCCACTACCACTCAGAGAAGTGTTGCGCCCTTATGTAGACATTGTGGAAGGTCGCATGGATCGCGCCCTTGTCCTGCAATGTCTGGGGTATGTTTTAGATGTGGACAGACGGGGCATTTTATTAAGAATTGCCTGATGCTCAGAGAGTCGACTGCTTCTACTAGACCTCCTGCATTACCTCAGATAGCGGCCCCGGCAGCTCAGAGTGAACCAGAGAAAGCGACACCCTCACAGCCTAGGCGGGCGACAGTCGCAGAAAAGGGTAAGAAGGTTGTGACTCAGGGTCGGGTGTACGCGTTGGATCAAGAGACTGCCGACGCCTCTATCGATGTGATTAAAGGTAAAATTTATCTTTTTGATATTCCCGTAATTGCCTTAATTGACCCAGGTTCTACTCATTCATTCTTATCGCCTGCATATGCCAACAGGACCCCAGTAGAGCCGGAGTTGTTAGAATATACATTGCAAGTAAAAACTCCTTTTAATGATATCCAGAGGACGGATGTTATATATAGGGGTTGTAAATTGACTATAGGAGAGAAGGTTGTGACAGCTAACCTAATTTTGTTGGATATATATGATTTTGATATCATTTTAGGTATGGATTGGTTGGCTACAAACCATGTTAGTTTGGACTGTAATACTAAGTTTATTACCTTCTCTCATCCCGAAAAGTACATTGTAAAGTTATTGTAAATTAATAAAAAGTATGTGAATTTATGTTGTGAAATGACATGTGTACTGAAATTGTGGTTGTGTATGAATGTTTATGAAGGATATATTGCTAGTGTGGAGGAGGTTGAGAGGAAGCATCCAAAGATCCAAGAGATTCCTATAGTTAAGGACTTCTCGGATGTATTTCCAGAAGAATTACCAGGGTTACCACCAGATCGAGAGACGGAGTTTATGATCGAGTTGGTACCCGGTACGGAGCCAATTTCTAGATCCCCATATCGGATGGCACTGACAGAGTTGGATGAGCTCAAGAAGCAGCTCCAAGAGTTATTAGATAAGGGATTCATACGTCCTAGTGTGTCACCGTGGGGAGCTCCAGTATTATTTGTTCGGAAGAAGGATGGCAGCCTCCGGTTGTGTATTGATTATCGGATGTTGAATCGGGCTACCGTTAAGAATAAGTATCCACTACCTCGGATTGACGATTTGTTTGATCAGCTCAGGGGTGCACAGGTGTTTTCCAAGATAGACCTTCGATCAAGCTATCACCAGTTAAAGATTAAGGAATCGGATGTGCATAAGACAGCCTTTCGAACTCGCTATGGCCACTATGAGTTTCTAGTGATGCCTTTTGGGTTGACAAATGCCCCTGCAGCATTTATGAGTTTGATGAATGAGGTATTTCATTCATTTTTGGACAAGTTTGTCATAGTATTTATTGATGACATACTGATTTATTCTAAGACTATGGAGGAGCATGAGCAGCATTTGCAGATTGTTCTATAGACCCTCAGAGAGCGAAAGTTGTATGCTAAGCTTAGTAAGTGCGAGTTCTGGCTTGACCATATTATATTTCTCGGTCATGTAGTGTCGAGGGACGGGGTATCAGTTGATCCGTCCAAGATAGAGGCCATTGTTCAGTGGGAGAGGCCTAACACAGTTACCGAGATACGGAGTTTCTTGGGTCTTGCCTGATATTATCGCAGGTTTGTAGAGGGATTTTCTAGGCTTGCTGCTCCATTGACACGACTCACACGTAAGGATGTAAAGTTCGAGTGGAATGATGCGTGTGAGCGTAGTTTTGGTGAGCTTAAGAGGAGATTGACTAGTGCCCCCGTATTAGCCCTTCCTAGCGGATCAGGTGGATTTATGGTATATACCGATGCATCCGCTCAAGGTTTAGGGTGTGTGCTCATGCAGCATGGTCGGGTTATAGCCTATGGTTCTCGACAGTTGAAGGATCATGAGAGGAATTACCCGACACATGACTTGGAGCTAGCCGCAGTGGTGTTTGCACTGAAGATATGGCGACATTACTTGTACGGGGAGAAATTTCAGATATATACAGACCATAAGAGTCTGAAGTATATATTCTCACAGAAAGAGTTGAATTTGAGGCAGCGACGGTGGATGGAACTATTAAAGGACTATGATTGTGAGATTTTGTATCACCCAGGTAAAGCTAATGTAGTAGCTGATGCACTGAGCCGTAAGCATGTTGGCATGGTATCGTACATGATGATCAGGGAACATGAGTTGATAGAGCAGTTCTCTAACCTCAGTTTGGCAGTTGTTTCCTCTGACCAGTATGGGTTTACAGCTAGTTTTCATATCGAGCCGGATTTGATGGATCGAATCAAGGAAGCTCAGAGGAGTGATGATTATTGTATTGGGGTGGCCAGCCAGATTCAAATGGGAGATGAGTTGGATTTTGAAATTGGCACCGATGAGATACTGAGGTTTAGAGGTCGGATATGTGTTCCCGGTGATCAGCAGCTTAGAGATTTGATTTTATCAGAGGCCCATACCTCTAGATACACGTTACATCCGGGTAGTACTAAGATGTACCAGAATCTCCGGAAAGTGTATTGGTGGCCTAAGATGAAAAAGGACATCGCAGATTTTGTTACTAGATGTTTAACATGCCAACAGATTAAGATTGAGCATCAGAAGCCGGCAGGTATGCTTCGACCATTATCGATTCCTACGTGGAAATGGGAGTATGTAACTATGGATTTTATTATGGGATTACCACGGACCCGGAAGGGGTATGATGCTATTTGGGTGATAGTCTACAGATTGACTAAGTCTGCTCATTTCTTAGCCATAAGATCTACAGATTCAGTTAGTGCCTTGGCCGAGTTGTATGTCAGGGAGATAGTGAGGTTACATGGTGTTCCAGTGAGCATCACCTCTGATAGGGACTCCCGCTTCACCTCTCATTTTTGGGAGAGATTTCAGGAGGCTATGGGATCCCAGTTGAGTTTTAGCACCGCTTTTCATCCACAAACTGATGGGCAGTCCGAGCGTACGATATAGACGCTCGAGGATATGTTGAGAGCGTGTGCATTGGATTTTAAAGGCTTATGGGACGATCACTTACCCCTGGCAAAGTTTGCTTATAATAATAGTTTTCATACGAGTATCGGTATGGCACCGTATGAAGCCTTGTATGGCAGACGATGCAGATCCCCGATAACATGGGAAGAAGTTGGAGACCGTAAACTATTAGCTCCCGATTTGGTCGAGCAGCTTCTCGTGATGTACGGATGATCTGTGAGAGGCTCAGCACGGCTCAGAGTCGGCAGAAGAGTTATGCAGATACTAGACGCCGACCATTGGAGTTTGTAGCGGGTGATTATGTGTTTTTAAAGGTTTCACCATCCAAAGGTATTATGAGATTCGGGAAGAGAGGAAAGTTGAGTCCCCGATACATTGGGCCTTATGAGATCTTAGATCGCGTGGGAGATGTGGCATATCAGTTAGCACTACCACCAGAGTTATCAGGAGTGCATAACGTATTCCATGTCTCGATGTTGAGAAAGTATCATCCAGATCCTTCTCACGTGATTCGACACGAGCCACTGGAGATCAGAAAGGACATGAGTTACGTTGAGAGACCCGTGCGGATTTTGGATAGGAAGGATAAGGTATTGCGATCTAAGACGATTTCTTTGGTTAAAGTGCTCTGGCAGTATCATAACGAGGAGGAGGCTACTTGGGAATTAGAAAGCCTTATGCGCGAGAAGTATCCAGAGCTTTTTCAATGAGAGGTCCGAGTTAAATTTGGAGGACCAAATTTCTTAAGGTAGGGAGAAATGTAAAATCCAATTTTATACTACTGTAAACCGAAATTTCATAAAATTTGATAATGTAAATAAAGTAAGTATTGCGTATTGATTTCACTTGGATGAAAAGTTCTTTAATTTGAGATGTGCATGGAAGAATGTTGGTATGATAATGTATGGGTAAGGACCTCGAGCAGCTCGCCAATGGGCGAGCTAAATTGGCAAACAGAACGCCAATGTTGCTAGTTAGGGCGAGTAGAACAGTTCGCCCAAGCTGGCGAGGGCGCTGATCGCCCAGACGGATTGAAAAAAAAAATTAAATTAAAAGTTAAATAAAAGTAAAATTTTGTGGGAAAGCGTGGCAAACAAGTCAATAACGTGTGGGAAGAAAAGAGTTCTACTTGTTTTCGTTTACTACAATAGTCTCCATGAAATTAATGCTAAGTATGAAAGCATTTAATGAAGAATATGGCTGTCAGACAAATGGAGAAAAGAATGAAAGGAGAGCCAATCAACGTTGGCTGACAGTGGCGTGGACTAGGAGTTAGCCAATCAATGTTGGCTGGAAGAGAAATGGCGTGGAAAAGAGAAGAAAAGAAAATGGAAAATTCAAGGAAAGGGGCGACAGAGGACTTCTCGTCAATTGCTTCTCCTGACAACGGGATTAGGCAATAAATGGCAAGGGAAATTAGTCAAGAATAGAGCTGCAGTAGGGACGTCATTACCGTTCTTTTGCTGCAGTTTTCTTTGGTTTTAATTGCATGAAATGATGAGGAAAACAGGATAAGGAAATAGGTGTTAGATTTTAAGTGAAATGGAACGGCTATATAAGAAGGGTTCATGAGGAAAAATCGATGGAAGCAATTTCATCTTCCTCAAAATCATCCTTGCCCATTCTGTTTCATTTCAAGTTCACCCTTAGTTTTCCTCTACGTTCATAAGGGAGCCATGAGACTCATCCTTAGTTAGCTAAACATTTATCCAATGTGTGAAGAACTGAGGAATAAGCAAAGTAAAGCTAATTGAGGCAAGAAAACACTCTGTTCCAAGAAGTGCAACTCAGTTGAGGTGAGCTTTCATATTTCTATGGTTATTTTGATAAATGAAGGTATATTTCTATGTTTATAACGTGATAAACACAGATATAGCCTGGTTGTAGTTAAATAGTGTGGAAATATATAAGAAATTAGATGGAAATGATTTAAGAAAAACAATAGGCGAGCAAGGAGAATTCGCCAAAGGGCGAGGCGAGTACAATGCAATAAATGACTTGGCGATAACATGTTCGCCAATTGTTATGGGATAAATCTGAAATGTGGAAGTAAGGGCGAGGACCAATGATCGCCAATAAGGCGAATAGGTAATTGACAACTCGCCAAAGTGTTGTTCAAGAGGGCGAGGTGGCCAAGCGTTATCCGATTCACGGGCGAGACCATTTATGAATGAAAAAGCCACGAATGGCGAACTGAATGATAAGCATGGCGAGTTGAGCTCCCATGTTGGGTGAACTCCCATGAATGAGCCGCTAATGGATAGCGAGTTGTGTTGGGCGAATGGCGAGCTGTTACCTCGCCATAGTGGTTGAAAATAGTTTTAGAGATAAATTGCTAGAAAAGAAAATATTAATGGAATTAATATTTTATCTTGCAGCCGGGAAGTGAGATTGATACGGCGAGTGGAAAGCGAGGCTGCACCAGACGAGGTAAGGAAGTAGTATGTGATGAAAATACATGTCCTGTGGAGTAAAAGTGTTAAGAAAATATTAAAAATTGTTTTGTTTTTCTGACATGCATTGGTTGATAAAATGTTTTGACCCTGGCGAGCTACAAAGTCGCCATATGTTGTTTTGTTGAACGAGCTACTTAGGGCGGGCGAGTAGTTTTGTTCTAAGTTGAAACTCGTGCTAGCCAAGTGGCGAGCTCTCCTTTATGAGAACCTGGGCGAGTGCCTTTGTTTTAAAAGTTGGGAGAACTTTTTAGGTCGTATGGGCGGGCGAACCTTGTTTTAAGTATAAGGCAGTCGAACTGTTACCAGCCAGCCATACTTTTGTCTTGAAAAGCTATGCGGCGGGCGACTAATAATTCGCCGCCTTGGCGAATTGACTATTGGACGAACTGATTTATGAGTATTTTCTCAACGCAAATTAAATAAATAAACTTTGAATTAATATTTTTGAAAAATAGAAAATGTGAAACTTTTCGGGCGAGTAGTCCCTTGGGCGAGTAAACTCTTGGGCGAGTAGACTCTTGGGCGAATTGGCCAATGGGCGAGCTGACCCTGGGCGAACTAGCCATGGGCGAACCAGCTCCAAATGTGCCTTTCTCTCATAGAAAATGTTGAAATTGAGGGTTGTTTTACTAGTTATAAAACCTTTTGGAAATCAAATCATTTTATGGAAATGATACATATGATAACTTGATTTTGAGACATTAGGCCATGAGTTCATGCATTATCATTCATATACTTTGCGTGACCCATCTAGGGCGATGGCTCGGGTCAAATAGACCAACGAGTGCACCCTAGGGCGTCACAGGGCTGATGGACCTGCCAAGTCTTCAGCGGTCTCGAGGTCACTTGGCAAGTGGACCCGAGGACTACCTACAGATTATGGCCATACATCTAGATGAAATAGCCGTGAGGGGCGATGGCCTATGGGTGCACCCCAAAAGCGGATGACTTGTGTTCTTTGCATGATTTAAATTGTTGCCTAGTCTCAATTAAATGATTTATGAAAGGATCTGATGAATCCTATTTCATGTTAATTATAATTATTGTTTCCTAAGAAGTTTAATCGTTAGGATAATTAAATGGTTTTGAGATTATAGCTTTTATTTTTAAAGCAGCATACACCTTCCTTACTGAGCACACTGTCGCTCACTCCTTGTTTTTCCACTCCACAGATAACTGATCTGAACTAAGAGACTTACCTTCTTGAGATTGGATATCGAAGGTATGTTGTGTTCTTTTATGTATTCAGTAAGGTTGTGCAGTACTACTTTAAATAATAAGGGAATGTATATACATCTTAAGAAAAAGATTTAATTATTCTTATTAAAGTGATAGGAGTTGATAAGCATCACTGACAGCCCAACCGGTAGTAAGTGTAATGAAGGAAACCGAAACAAACATGCAGCGGAATTTAAATCATTCGGCCTCCACCAGGATCGATTCGGAGGGTTGCCTGATTAGGGTTTCGAGATTTTACCTAACGTTTTCTCTGATTTCTGTCTTTGGTCGAATCCCAAGCAGCAACTTTTCGTTCCTGCCTCTATGGTATCCACACGAACGGATCTCACGACTCTTGAACGTCTCACGATCAGATGCCTTAAGGAGCGTTTTGATTCTTTATAACCGAACTGCTAGCTTCGATTAAAAGACTACTTTTCTGTTTTCTAATTGTTGTTCGGCTATGTTTCAGAAAACATCCTTTTATAGGCAGTAAATTTTACCCTAAAATTTACTGCCAAACAGAACTCTAATCCTACTTAGAATAGGATTAACTATATCCTTAATCCAAGTCAGAATAGGATTAGACATATCCTTAATCCAATTCAGAATAGAATTAATTAAGCTCCTCATTGATCCGTTCTAAGTGTGCGACCCAATAGGTTCTCAAAACAATGGCAATTACAAAATTGTCACAGGCAATGAGCGGTATCTAGCAACACATCATTGCTACCCATGTAACGAGAATGTCAATGACTCGACATAACCTTACTCGTGATAGATGTTACTGTGTAGTCTAATCCCTTTATCCTTTGATGTCTTGATTAGACACAAGTCATGGAATGTGTCACACTTGTATAGTCTAATCAGCGTTTCTTGATTCCTGAGTAGACTAATTAAACAAATAAAATCAATATCTCATATTGACTTATTTGAGCACGGCCATGCATTTTAGTCTCACTCTATCAAAGGGCCCAAGACATCACTCTTGTTATATAAGAGGGATAAATCCTATCTTGATCACTCAACATCCCTCTACATAGATCAAGGCATACGCAATTACTACCTTTATAGTCCATCCTGTTACGAATGACATCTAGCAGCATTAAAGTATGCAATTCTCTATGTTGGGATCTCTGATGATCTCAAGTCAAAGGATCACATACACCATCATCACTATGAGAATCGCTTATGACACTCATATAACAATCCATGTAGCGTTCTCATGGAGGGTCGATCCAGTACATAGTTCTCTAACATGTACCTATGTGATGACTTGATATCTTATATCCATGACAATGGTCATCAGTCAACCACATACTAGTCTTATCGTATCATTGTTATCCTTGTTCACAATAATACTTGACTAGGGATATTTTAAGAATAGTGTGTTATTACTATTCTAAGGACATTATCATATAAGATTACATTACGTAGTTATAAAACAAATATAATAATGAACTATAATAAATAAAATGTCATGATACATAAATAATGCCAAAGTCAATCATCTAATGAATGGTTCTAAGGGCATAATCCAACAATCTCCCACTTGCACTAAGACCATTCACTCATGTATCTAATACCTAGTGACCTAGTGTGACGATCATGTCTCTGCTGCGTCAAAGGCTTCGTCAGTGGGTCGGCGATGTTATCGTCAGTTGGTACTTTGCATATCCTCACATCTCCTCTCTCGATGATATCTCGAATGAGATGGAAGTGCCGTAGTATATGTTTTGATCGTTGGTGAGATCTAGGCTCCTTAGCTTGTGCGATGGCTCCATTGTTGTCACAATAAAGCTCAATCAGATCTATAATGCTAGGAACAACTTCAAGCTCAGTAATGAACTTCCTGATCCAAACAGCCTCCTTAGCAGCTTCAGAGGCAGCTATATACTCAGCCTCTGTTGTAGAATCGGCCACTGTCGCCTGCTTTGAACTCTTCCAGCTCACAGCACCACCATTAAGGCAAAACACATAACCAGACTGTGATCTATAGTCATCTTTATCAGTTTGGAAGCTAGCATCAGTGTAACCTGTTACAATGAGCTCTTCCTCACCTCCATATATCAAGAATGTATCCTTAGTCTTTCTCAAGTACTTAAGAATATTCTTGACAGTGATCCAGTGACGTTCACCAGGATCAACTTGATATCTACTCGTCATGCTCAAGGCATACGAGACATCGGGACGTGTGCATAACATGGCATACATAATGGATCCAATAGCAGATGCATATGGAACTTTACTCATACGTTCTCTCTCTTCTTGTATTGTAGGACACTGTTCTTTTGAGAGAGTAATGCCATGTGTCATAGGCAAGAATCCTTTCTTGGAATCCTGCATGCTAAACCTCTTTAGCACTTTATCTATGTATGCACTTTGACTTAGGCCAATTAATTTCCTTGATCTATCTCTATAGATCCTTATACCCAGTACATAGGTAGCTTTGCCCAAGTCCTTCATTGAAAAGCAATTCCCTAACCAAGACTTTACAGACTGAAGGGTAGGGATGTCATTCCCAATGAGTAGTATGTCATCTACATACAACACCAGGAAGACAATAGTGCTCCCACTGACCTTCTTGTAGACACAAGGTTCATCTTCGTTCTTGATGAAACCAAACTCTTTGATTGCATCATCAAAACGAAGATTCCAACTTCGAGAAGCTTGCTTTAGTCCATAAATAGAACGTTGCAGCTTACAAACCTTTCCAGCATTTTTTTTAGATCAACAAAACCCTCAGGTTGTGTCATGTACACATCCTCGAGTAGCTTTCCATTAAGAAAAGTGGTCTTGACATCCATTTGCCAGATTTCATAATCATGGTATGCAGCTATCGCAAGCAAGATCCTAATGGATTTGATCATCGCGACTGGTGAAAAAGTTTCATCATAGTCAATACCATGAATTTGTTTAAAACCTTTAGCAACCAATCGCCCTTTATAGGTATGAACATTTCCTTCCATGTCGGTTTTCTTCTTAAAACCCATTTACACCCTATAGTTTTTACCCTTTCGGGTAAGTCAACCAAGGTCCAAACTTGGTTGGCATACATGGATTCCATCTCAGATCTCATGGCTTCAAGCCATTTCTCAGAGTCTGGCCCTGTTATAGCCTCTTGATAGGTAGTAGGCTCATCTTGGTCCATGAGCAAAACATCACCGTTCTGAGTCATTAGAAATCCATATCTCTGTGGCTCACGATGTGTTCTAACTGATCTACGCAAGGCTTGTGTCTCTTGAGCAGGCGGTTGCTCCACAACAGCTTGTGGTTCTGGTTCCACAACAACTTGTGGTGCTTGCTCAGGCTGCATCTCAACATCGGGTGCGCTATCTTGTAGCTCTTGAATTTCTTCAAGTTCTACTTTTCTCCCACTAGTTCTTCTAGAAATGAATTCTCTTTCTAGAAAGACACCTGTTCGAGCTACAAACACTTTGCGCTCAGTGGGATTGTAAAAATAATATCCTTTAGTTAGTTTAGGATATCCCACAAAATAGCACTTATCAGATTTAGGTGCAAGTTTGCTAGAGACTTGACGTCTTACATAAGCCTCACAACCCCAAATCTTCATAAAAGACATACTGGGACGTTTACCAGTCCATATCTCATATGGTGTCTTTGGAACCGATTTAGATGGAACACGGTTCAGTGTAAAAGCAGCTGTTTCTAATGCATGTCCCCAAAAGGATTCTGGAAGATCTGTATGACTCATCATTGATCGAACCATATCTAATAAAGTTCGGTTTCTCCTTTCAGATACACCATTCCATTGTGGTGTATTTAGAGGAGTGAGTTGTGAGACAATCCCACACTCTTTAAGATAGTCATAAAATTCTTGGCTTAAGTATTCACCACCTCGATCTGATCGAAGTGCCTTAATGCTCTTGCCAAGTTGGTTTTGTACTTCATTCTTGAATTCTTTGAACTTTTCAAAAGATTCTGACTTGTGTCTCATAAGATACACATAGCCATATCTACTGAAATCATCAGTAAATGTAATAAAGTACATAAACCCACCTCTGGCCTGTGTGTTTAAAGATCCACATACATCTGTATGTACTAAGCCCAATAAATCACTTGCCCTTTCACTATGTCTTTTGAAAGGGGCTTTAGTCATCTTACCCATCAAACAAGATTCACATGTCTCATACGATTCAAAATCAAATGAGTCCAAAATTCCATCTTTATGGAGTTTGGAAATGCGATTCTCATTTATGTGTCCCAAACGACAATGCCAGAGATATGTTGGATTTTGATCATTAGATTTAATCCTTTTAGCATTTATGTTATAAATAGGCATATCAAGATTTAGAATGTAAAGACCATTAATTAGTTGTGCACTACCATAAAAGATATCATTTAAATAAATGGAGCAACAGTTGTCCTTTATTATAAATGAAAAACCCTTCTTGTCCAAACAAGAAATAGAAATAATGTTTTTAGTGATAGAAGGCACATAATAACAATCATCTAATTCTAAAACAAGCCCTGTGGGCAATGTCAAAATATAAGTTCCTACAGCTAATGCAGCAACCCTTGCTCCATTTCCCACTCGTAGGTCGACCTCGCCCTTAGTCAACGATCTACTCCTTTTGAGTTCCTGCACATTTACACAAATGTGAGAACCACATCCAGTATCTAATACCCATGATGAAGAAGTAGATAGATTAACTTCTATAACATAAATACCTGAAGTGGTAGTCTCACTTCCTTTCTTCTTCTTTAGCTCTTCCAGGTATTTGTTGCAGTTCCTCTTCCAATGTCCGGTCTCACCGCAATGGAAGCATTTCCCTTCTTTGGCAACCCCACCTTTAGGCTTCAGTGCAGTATCATTGGGCTTGAACTTGCCATTGGTTTTATTACCCTTTTTCTTGCCCTTTGCATTAGCCCTGCCCTTAGCTTTCTTAACTATTAAGACATCTTTGGGCTTGGCCTTTTTCATGTTGGATTCAGCTGTTTTCAACATGCTAAGTAACTGTGGCAGAGTCTTGTCAATTTCATTCATGTTGTAATTAACAACAAACTGACTATAGCTGTCTGGCAACGATTGCAGAATCACATCAGTGGCCAACTCTTGGCCCAAAGGAAATCCCAATCTTTCAAGGTTCTCAGTGTACCCAATCATCTTGAGCACATGAGTACCAACGGGAGTCCCCTCTGCCATCCTACACTGAAACAATGCCTTAGAGACATTGTACCTTTCTTGCCTAGCTTCCTCTTCATAGAGTTGCTTGAGATGCTCGATCATATCGAACGCATCCATTTCCTCATGTTGCTTTTGAAGCTCGGGATTCATGGAGGCAAGCATAAGGCAACTAACATCCAATGCATCATCTTGATGCTTCTTATAAGCATCTCTTTCTGCCCTTGGAGCATTAGAGGGTGGTTCCTCAGGTAAGGGAATCTCAAGGACATACAACTTCTTTTCTTGCTTGAGGACTATCCTCAGGTTCCTGTACCAATCCAGGAAGTTTGTCCCATTCAACTTGTCCTTCTCAAGGACAGATCGCAATGAAAGTGTGTTATTTGTGTTTGATGCCATGGTAATCTACAACAAAAATATGCAAAATATAAGTATCATGAATGCATTCATTTAATTAAATATTTATTTATTAAATGATGCTCCCACTATTTTTATCGAATCAACAACCCTCACTATTAATTCGGAAAAATTATCACATAATTTCTCTAGTGGGCCAAGATCCATATTTCACCTTATCTAGAGTTAGCTTTGGCTAATCGCCCAAGATTTGGCTATTTAGGTAGGCAACACTTACCAATTACATCTCATGTAACTCTTGGATAGTTGGCTGAACAACACTTGTTCTAATTCATCTCATGAATGGAAGCCCAACTTTATGCCTCTAAATTCCCAATCCTATTGAGGAAATCTAGTTAAGTCAACCCAATTTATAGCCTTTGGATATCACTATTATCCCATCGCGTCTTACTAAGATAGATATGATATTTTGCTTTGGCAAACATAATAAAATCGATTCTAGCCTTGACGAGTGCTATTCATTGGTAGGCATCTATTATTGACTTAATTTAATTTGAAGGATTTTCTTAGTTTATTGAATAAGATCTCACCAATTTTACTTTTCTAAAATTATCATATGATTTTCATATCATAAACGTACAAAATAAACCATGCATCTTATGCAATTAAGCAATAAAATAAACGTGACATAGTTATAGCCCAAACTAAATGGATTTCCCAAGCCAATGAGAAACCCTAAGGGTTAACCTAAGGGTAATAGCATCTTCTCCAAGTGCCTCTTTGGTCATCCTTTGCATGGTTGTCAGCTCCAATTACATAGTTTAAGAGAAACCTCGAGTTACATTCGAAGGGAGTAAGATGAGAAAAGAATGTACAACAAGAATTTCAAGAACAAGGCACGACACGCAGGTCGTATTTATAAAAATTTACAACCACCAAAATACAATCATATTGGGCTAGGGCTATAACTATGCACCATGCTCAAACAACAACCACCGTGTTATACAAACAAGTGTGATGCAATTTCAAAATTTTAGTTTTATTAACGAGGCACATTTAAAAAAAATTATAACCCTGACTGCGGGGTTCCCAGGGGCGGCGCCCCCGAAAAAAAAAAAAAAGGTCAACAGTATTGACATTGCCAACGCCCCTTATCCGGAAGTGTCCCAATCTTATCAGGATATTCCAGCCAGTATCTCATACTGACTATAATTTTAGTCGCATTAGAACTCTTATCTAAAAGTGTTTCAATCTTTATACACTTTCGACATTATTCTGTTTCTTCCATAACGTTTATGCAGAACAGAAACCGCCATTAATAATTCGCATCACAGATTATCCATAACGTTTATGCAGAACAGAGACGCCATTAATAATTCGCATCACAGATTATATCTCACATATAAGTTGAATCGAAATTGATATATATCATATATATAATTTCAACAATTCGATTTGTAGCCTCTGAATATATCATATACATTCTAATCCGTATTAATCTCATTAAAACGATTGCATGTAATCATAAACAGAAAGTAACCAGAGATCATGCTTTTATCAAAACAAATCAGGGACTCCGAATCTGGCTCTGATACCAGTGAAAGAAATCGAAACAAACATGCAGCGGAATTTAAATCATTCGGCCTCCACCAGGATCGATTCGGAGGGTTGCCTGATTAGGGTTTCGAGATTTTACCTAACGTTTTCTCTGATTTCTGTCTTTGGTCGAATCCCAAGCAGCAACTTTTCGTTCCTGCCTCTATGGTATCCACACGAACAGACTGCTAGATGTCATTCGTAACAGGATGGACTATAAAGGTAGTAATTGGGTATGCCTTGATCTATGTAGAGGGATGTTGAGTGATCAAGATAGGATTTATCCCTCTTATATAACAGGAGTGATGTCTTGGGCCCTTTGATAGAGTGAGACTAAAATGCATGGCCGTGCTCAAATAAGTCAATATGAGATATTGATTTTATTTGTTTAATTAGTCTACTCAAGAATCAAGAAACGCTGATTAGACTATACAAGTGTGACACATTCCATGACTTGTGTCTAATCAAGACATCAAAGGATAAAGGGATTAGACTACACAGTAACATCTATCACGAGTAAGGTTGATCCAGTACATAGTTCTCTAACATGTACCTATGTGATGACTTGATATCTTATATCCATGACAATGGTCATCAGTCAACCACATACTAGTCTTATCGTATCATTGTTATCCTTGTTCACAATAATACTTGACTAGGGATATTTTAAGAATAGTGTGTTATTACTATTCTAAGGACATTATCATATAAGATTACATTACGCAGTTATAAAACAAATATAATAATGAACTATAATAAATAAAATGTCATGATACATAAATAATGCCAAAGTCAATCATCTAATGAATGGTTCTAAGGGCATAATCCAACATGTAAGATATAAGTGAATAACATGTTATATAGTGGAAATTGGGATGTTACATTTCGCCAACCAACCTTTCTTTTTCATCATTCTGAAATGAAGGGTACCTATAAGGTCGAGCTCTTACAACTCGTGCTTCATCCTTCAATACAATGCGGTGTAGATGACCTCTATTTGGTGGAAGACCTGTAGGTTCTTGGAATAATGGTGAGTAATCCTGTAAGAGTTGTATCAACTCTTGTAGCGCCTTTCCTTCCAAGTTCTAGTAAACTGGCCAAGGTATAGCCTCCATAGATTTATAGTATCCTATTAGGACACTACAAGAACTCTTCTCTATAGCTGTAGCTAACTTTGCAATTTGCCTTTTGGAAGCTGGTTTCATTTTCCCTTCGACTAATCCTTGCAACCTTACCCGTTTTTCATTCCATTCAAACCCCAAGCTCATCACTTAGAAGTCCCAAATGATAGGACCTAAGGTGCTCAGCCATTGAACTCCTAAGACTATATCACACCCTCGCAAAGCTAACACCAAGAAGTTAGAATATTGTTCCAACCCTTGTACCTCCCATTGAACATCCTTGCACATCTCTTGAGTGTTCATTAACTCACCATTTACTACCATATTCGCTTGTGAGCTGTGTAGTATGTCCTAACTTCTTGACAATGGACTGGTCAATAAAGTTATAGGTGCTACAGGAATCCATCAATAATACCATAGATTGATTTTTTTAGTTTGCCTTGCATTTTCACATTATGAAACCCAGTCACACCAAACAATGCATCAAGAGAAATAGTAGGAGAATTTCCTATGTCATCAGCATATTGTTCCTCTAGGGTATCTAAACAATCAGTAAACTCTTCCACATAACCATCTTTCTCCTCTCTGTCTTCCACAAATAATTTATGGAGCTGTAATTTAACACATTTATGGCCCAAAACATATTTAGTACCACAACACATACGTAACCCTTTTTTCCTACGCTCATGCCTTTCCTCCTTAGTGGGGTTTCTGTTGTTTCTATTAGGACGTTCTCGTTTGTTGGTGATTGTTTTCGCATTAGGTATGGGGTTGGATCGTTTGTTGTTGTTGGAGGTCAAGGTAGGTGTTGAATGTGTCGGAAGAAGAGATTGTAGCCCTCCAATTCGCGGTTTATAAGTGTTAAGTGTTTAATGGATGGTATTGAACTTGGTAATTGGTGAAGTGGAATCAACTAGGGTATAGGTTCTTACGAGGATGATGATAAAACATCGTTTCAGTGTGTTTGGCTAGGCTAAGAGCATGGCTCAATGTTTTTAGGTGAAAGGTTCTAACAAAGTCAAAAATATCAAGTTTAAGATTGCTCACAAAAATACTGATGGCATGTTCTTCAGGAAGTCAAATCAAATGCACTAACCTATCATACTCTTCATAATACTCTTCGAAGTAATGCTCCTGTTTCAACCGTACCAGATCAGACATGGGATCTTCATACTCCCCTTCCCTGAACCTGATCCACATTCCCATCACATACTCTTTCCAATCCAACTTATCCATACTGCCTTTAATCTCCATCAAATGTGGTGCCATGGTAGTGCCTTTCCTTCTAGATAAATCATGACAATGGGAATTTTTTCCTCCTCTAAAGTGCTAGTGGCTTCAAAATACTATTCGATTTTCAACAACCAGCCCATAAAATCTGTTCCATCGAAACATGGACACTCCAACAGGCTGTGCTTAGTATGGAACTTCACCAAGGTCGCAAGTTGAGGTTGGGTAACAGGGGTGGTAGCTAATGGCATTTGAGTGGTTTACGACATTCCTCTTATATTGGAAGACCCGGACATGATTTGAGATGTCGGGGTAGAAGTTTGGTTCATCTCTAGTTGGGTTTTAGCTTTTTCGGCTATAGTATAACCGATCTTCAACACCATGTGCTCAAAGAGTCGGCCCATCTCTTTGTGAATATTTTCTAACCCTTGTTGCAGCTCGATGTTTAGTTCCGAACGTAACTCCTCCTTAAGCAACTCAGGTAAACCGCCAATGGCACTAGTAATTTTCTCATGCTATTTCTGAGGCTGAGATACATCTCTCTGTAATCGGGTTTGGATTCCTCGTGCCATGATCGTACTCTTCTGATACCAAATGATAGACGACAATGGTGGACGAGAGAATGTTAGTGGTTCTAGGTAAAGGCTGGCTGGCAGAGAATGTTCTGGTGCTCAACCAAACGTTTACTAGAGAGAGAGAGAGCAGAAGAAGAAGAAGAGAGAGTAACAGAATAGAGATAGGGAGACAATTGTTTGGGAGTATAATAATGATGTCATTCCTTGTCCCTTGTCTTCTATATATATATTCATCATTAAGTACACTTTCATTAAGTTAATCCATTACATAATTCACTACAAAAAATAGAGCATTAGAGACAAAATTTGTGACCGAATTTTCGTCACAAAATTTTAATTTCCGTCACTAATTGTAATTAGTGACGAATTTAAGACGGAATATTCTGTCTCGAATTCCGTCTCTAAATTTAAAGTAGCTAAAAGTCTATCCGTCATAAAATTTTTTTTTCCGTTGCAAAATCTTTTACAAATTTGAGACGGATATTTGCGACTAAAATCCATTTCTAAATCTTTTTTTTTTCTGTCAGAAAAATTGTAATGAAACAAAAAAAATTTAGTTTTTTCTATGCTTTTTGCATCGGATTTTGCAATAGATTTTTTCCGTTGCAAATTTTTGTGACAGAAATTCCGATACAATTTCCATCACAAATTGTAACGGAAATTCCGTTTCTAAAAACTATTTTCTGTCACAAAGAATTAATTTATTCAAATTAAAAAAAATCAAATCCTATAGTTTGTGACGAAATATTGGTAGAAAATTCTGTCTCAAAATAAGTTGCAACAGAATTTGTAACTAAAAATTCCGTCTGTAATTTCATTTTTTTTGTCACAACAAATATATTATTAAAACAATATAAAAATTATAATTATAATTATAATTTGTACCAAAATTCTGTCACAAATTCCGTCAGAAAACTATGACAAAAAAGTCAACATTTAAATTATTATTTCATAGCTATTGAAATTGTTGAATTTCATTAGACAACAATTAATTTTGTAAGCTAAAATCTAATTTCCAAGTATACCTAAAATTGAATCCAATTAATTTACAATAAATATAGTTTAACAAAAAGATATACATTTAATATATACATAATTAAACAAAAACCTTAAATATACATCTAATATCCACAAAATATGTACCAAACATCCATGCATAAACATTATATTCAATTCAAAAATATATACTATATTGAAATACAAAAGCATGAAGTCGTATAACATCGTAGTGCTTCATGAAAATGGTCTTTACTTGAAAAAGTGATCGAACACCTATAACAAAATAAATTATTTTGTTAAATACGATTTAACAAAAATTCATAAAATTAATATATATTCTACTCACACAAATACATAATCAATTAATATATATTCTACTCACTTTGGGCAAGTTACTCGGAATGGAATATTGATGGAATGTCTGAATAAAATTAACATTCTCAATCCTTTACAACAATTGATAATGGTTACCAATGCTTATAAAACTTGAGGAACCTCAGATTGCAGTCGCTATACCAGTCCTAGGTTTCTCTTGACAACTTAAAGGTTGGTTAAATAACTACCTAACCTCCAACAACAACTAAATATATATTTTGAAGGCTGCTAAAACAGAAATGAAGGAAAACCAATCCTCAATGATAGATACCAAGAAATCAAAAATTATGTTGCAACGGTAATCTTTGTCATAACCAAAACGTTTTATAGGCAATCCTTGCTCAAAGATAAAAACACAGAACTTCTATCAAAACTAAAATGCAAAAAGGTTGATGATTATCTTACGTTGTTTGACTTTAGTCATGAAGTCAATTTACAAATCAAGGTTGTTTGTACAGATATGATGATTATCTTACGTTGTTTGACTTTAGTCATGAAGTCAATTTACAAATCAAGGTTGTTTGTATAGATATGATGATTATCTTACGTTGTTTGTACCAATTGAAATTACCAAATCAATTTACAAAATCTTTACCATAAACAGTAGCATTAAAGCTCTCCACAAATATGGGTGAAAAGCTCAACATGGCTGTACCTAATGCAGTAAAAAATGATTCAAAAAGATATGGAAATTGCAAATTAAAAAACCTAGTCTCTACGAATTCTCTAAACTCAAAAAATCCTAACTATGCAAATCAGCAATAATATCAGGGATAACATAGTTTCGTCAGGCATAATCACACAAATATTCTCTTAGCCCAGGCCCAAACTAAAAAAAAAATTAATATAAACAACCAAGCAACAGGATCTTCAAAGTGTTGATTCAGACTGAAGTAAAGGGCGAACAGAAAAAGCAACCAACAGGGAAGTGTCTGTGCACACATATATGTTTGATAGACAATGAGGATGAGTCTGTACACACACATATATACATACTTGATAGACAATAAGGATGACTGCTATGACTTTTTTGCTTCTATCAGGCATTCAAAGAAGAAAAGACTTCTGCTATCTCAAAAACCTCAAATAATAGACAATAGAAATCATGGATCTTCAGAAGTATTATTCCATTAAGAGACAAACACTTGCGGTAGGCAACCTAAAAAATTAAAGTATAAAACTTCAAAATTGGTAATAAATATAGCCCTCATCCTTAAGTGGTGTAGTTGTAATAAACGTGTGTATATGAGGCATGATGAGGCCTATATTTATTAGAATAAAAAAAAGGAGAAAGAATCCACTTAACTGATTTAATCGTATATTTTTTTTTTACTTTTTATACTTAATTTATTGGTCGTGTATCATGCTTTATTTATGTAGATTATATATGTCACATTTCGTGTTAATTAATATTTTTTTATATAATTATTTTCGATCAATATGATAAGATATCGGATTTATTTAAAATTTTTTTTGCATGAAAGATATGAATATATTATTAAGCCTAAAGGTTTATTTTTATAATATTAATCATACATAAATTATGAGTGTAAAACTAATTAATTTTATACCATAGGATTTGATCTTCCCTCAATTGTTTTTGTGCTTGTCAATATACATATCCAAATTCTAGTTAACATGGACAGCAGTTGGTGGTGCACCAGCTGGCTGCTGTCCTGCAGCTGGTGCACCACCAGTTGCTATCTAGTGGCAGCTGGTGGTGTGGCACCAGCTACAAGATAGTAGCTGGTGCATCACCAGCTGCAGGACAGCAGTTGGTAGTGCACCAGTTGCAGGACAGCAACTGGTAGTGCACCAGCTGCAGGACAGCAGCTGGTAGTGCACCACTAGCTGCAATTTTTATTCATGATTAATTTTTTTCTCATGGCATAGACAAATAAAACTTCCTTTATTTTCTGCTAAAAATTTTCTTTAATGGCGACCTCCTCTATCAGACGTGAAGAAAGTCCCACTTAGTGGGAGTTGGTGAGGCCCTTAGCTTCCTCAAGAAGCCATAATACTATTATAATTAAATATATTCATTATATATATATATTTATTATTTAATTTAACCTCAACAATTCAATTTATGTATATGTTTTATGAAATGGATATTCACATGAGATATGTTTAAGTTTAATTTACAAACATTATATGGTTAATAGGATATTTTTCACTCCTACGGTGCACCACCAGCTACAGGATAGCAAATTCAACAAAACAAATTCAACAAACTCTCTCTCCCTATTCTTCCTCTGTCTATCTTTTCTTCCTTTCTTCTTCTACTATTCTGTTCTACATTTCCTGGAAATACCAGAATCTATTATCATCTGTTCATCTTTGAGATACCGCTTAGCTCGTGATTCAACCCTTGGATTTTGGCTTACATCAGGCAATTGGTTGCATTAGTTCTGTTTAGGGAATTTTTCTTTTCTCCTTATTTCAATTATTGAGGAATTTGATCTCATAAAGTTTTGAATCTCTTTGATTCTGAGTTTTATGTTAAAGCTGATGATGATGCATATTTGAGGCCAGGCGACCTAATTTATTAACTCTTTTATGCATTTGTTGGGTCGTATTCCTTACCTTCATAGTGTACTTCTATGTGGCTAGTTAACAACGTTGTTCTATTGATTTGCATATCACCTATCACTTCTATTAGCAAAAGAATGTTCTCATGCTTAGACTTACCTTGGATGCATGAAATAGTATTTACTGATCCTAAGCTGAAATGTTTAGTATTGTTATTTATTATTTTAATGTAAGGTTTAGATATCTATATTAATTGCTTTTAGGCTTCATGTTCTTTGTGAATATTTCTTTTTAGTTGACTGGAGTGCCTTTATTTGTATATTAGTATAAGAGATGATAGTTTGCTATCTTTGATCGATGTTAACAGTTCTGTCGAGAAGTAGAACAGAAGTAAAGGACTGGTTCAATGGCATCTACTAACATCACAATATTTAAGGAAAAGTCTGGAAAGCGGCAACTGTGGAAAGCAGCAACTTGTGTTTGTTTTAAGGCCATGATACGATGTAAAAGACCATTTATAACTATTAAGAATTCAATATTGGAATAGCAAACTGGTTATAAATTTATTCTCCCTATCAAACTGGGCTAAATTCTTATTGGTTTTAAGGCTATGATAGTAGGAAATTACCATATGGATCCATAAAGAATAAAAAACCAGATCAGTTAAACTAGGTGACAAATTTATTCTCACTATCAGTATGCTTCCAAAAACCTTACTGGTTGTATTTGTTTCTATTTCTTCAGTTACAGTCACATATAGATCTTTACTACAAGGGAGGCATAATTTTTGTTTATGCATAATAATTTGTGGCATCTACTACTATAATAATAATACAGAAATAATTGCCCAAGCTATTAAGGTTCCCTTCATCTTGAATAACCCATTAGAAAGGATGAATTTTTGTCTTGATAATTTTGTATTGTAAGATCTATGGTGCCCTATACCTTCTGATGTATGGAGTATATACATGTATGCATGCATGCATGAATACATGGATAAAAAGCTTTAAAATCCTTTAGGCATTGCAAGAGTTAAGATGCGTGACACTTGTTTCCACTGTAAATAATTCATTTTAATGTTACCACTTTAATGTTAAGATATGATCATAGTTGGCTGCTGTCCTGCAGCTGGTGCTGCATAAGCTAGCTGCTGTCCTGCAGATGGTGCACCGCCAGCTGCTGTCCTGCAGATGCTGGTGCACCACCAGCTCCAGGACAGCAGCTGGTGGTGCACCAGCTGCTGTAGGACAGCAACTGGTGCACCACCAACTGCTGTATTTTTCACTCCTACGGTGGGATTTTTTTTTAATAAAGACGCCCGACTAACCTCTAAAAACTAGGAATAAAAAACAATAAGTATTTAACCTAACGATTGAAGAATGCTTATTATTCAACAAAATCAACTCACTCCTTTTAACAAACTGATACCTATCCAAACCTAGCAAATATGTAACAAGCCAAAAAGAAAATTCCAGCAGAAGTTGAACCCATTTAAGCAAGATCAAGATAAAGTATAAGATCATTACCTGAGATTTGAAACAAAACAAATTTCGACATATATCTTAATTCACCAACCAAATGGAGCCAAAATAGTGCTCGATTTGATGGTTTAACACCAAAAAGTGAACACCTAAAACATAAGAAAATTTTATTTATGATTTTATAATTTAATAGAAATCCATGTATGAAATACACATATACATGCATTGTTCTTTCTTACACACATACTTACATACATGCATGCCTTTCACACATCCATCCATCCATCCATACATACATACATAAAAATCCATTTAATATCCACAACAAATACATCCAAGTTTAGTCCAAAAATATATATATATATGTATGACGTCAAATAAGAAAAAAAGAAAAATAAAAGCTTACTTTACAGTGCTTCATGAAGATGGTTCAGCTCCATGATTGGAAGGACCAGCTCCAAGATGAGAATGTCCAACTCTTGGTGAATGTTGCATCTAAATGATTTGGGTCAATCTAACCAAAACATCTTTGATTTCATTTTGAGTTTGAACAAGTCTATGCTATCCTTCTGTCAAGGTTTCCATTCGAGCTTCCATATCATTCATTCATTGACGAATTGCCGATGATGCACAAATTGAGGACATAGATATCGGTGAAGAGGGTATTGATGAGTCAAACAAATGGTTGCAATGTGGCCTAGCTCCAAAACCGTAAACGTGTGTACGGGTAGTCTCTATTCCTCCAATGGAATTATACCAAGCTTCAGCATCAAACTCGGGATGAGTAGAGACATCTTAACCATACTTCTCACACAATAAATTTGTATATTTTTCCTACAATGAAAAAAAGAAGAAGCTTTTATATAACATAATGAGAGAAAACAAGCAAATTTAATAAAATTAATTCACGTAAACTGATGGATTTTGATTTATTGTCCACAAATTCACACACTCCACCACCTCGTTTGTAGGTTCGCTAAAAAATTTCTTTGTATGTTGGTTGTCGATCTAACTTTTTTTCCTACACATAAAATGTTTAAAACAATCAATCGTAAACAAAATATAATAGGCATGAACGAGTGTAAAAGTTAAAAATTTGTCATTACTTACCAGCATATGTGCATGAACCAAAAATGGAATCGAACCACCATATGCTTTGTCCTCGTACCTTCTTTCATTGTCAATCGATTCATTGTCAATCGATTTTGTTTTGCTTTTTGTGATTTAAGTTCCCATTCCTCTATCCCCCACACATCAATCAATTGATCCCAAACTTGAACACTAATCCATGGTGACAAATTATAACCCTTGCAATCTTTTATCCGATCCGTGCCAAAATGTGCCATTGCTTTTTTCCTTTCTAACTGCATTACGTTCTTGAAACGTGATCTGCATGTGTTATCAAATATTTCATGCACAATCTCTGTGTCCTCCAAAGGCCACGAAAAAAAATTATGCATTAATAAGCAAACATTATGGTATAATTAAATTTAGTAAAAGAAAAAATTTGCATGCCATAAATATATAACCTTAGATTAAATTGACATATATACCTGAAATTTACCCACATTTGGGTTTTCACTTCATTTGGAACTTTCTTCCATGTCGGCCACGGATCAGAATAAAACTCTTTAATCATTGTTGTAATGACTCGAATGGGTCGAACTTCCAAAAAAACACTATCACAAGATAATTAAATAACTTTAAAAAGCATGAGGTTTTAATAAACTTAATACAACAAAAAAAATATTAAAGAATACATTACCTGTTCCTTAAACAAGTAATCGGTGTTCTGCGGTCTGGATTTCTTGGAGGAGCCATTCCTTGATTTGGACCTCTTATCCGCTTTCTACCTCCTGCCCGAGTACTAGTAGCAATTGGAGAGTCTATTTGATGTGGCTCAATGAGAGTATAGTCAGCCGATATTCCATGATTGATCTCTAAACCCTCAGTTAGTGGTACCTCGACTAATGCGTCCTCCGACGATGGGCCCTGGTTGATGCGCGTTGAGCAGATGTGCACTGGGCAGGTGAGCCTTGGCTAAATGTGCACCGAGTAGATGGGCCCTCAATACATGGGTGCTAGGGAGGTGGGCACTCCAAAGATGTGCACTGAGCAGGTGGGTACTAGGCAAGTGGGCCCTCAACAAATGTGCGCTGGGTAGGTGGGACTTGGGTAGATGGCTGCTGGGCAGGAGGGTTTTTAGCAACTGGATCTATCTCCTCATCATCCGACTCTTTAGATGGAAACAACCTTTTCTCCAAGTCAACTATTAGCGTTTGAGATCGAGCAGTTGGCTTGAAATAGGTTTTCCAACCCGATGAAGGAAACCCTGCACGATGAACATTCTTACTGGCCGACTTCCCATATCTGCCCATTATAACTGCAACGCAAACAATTGAAATGCAAATATCAGTAAATAACATAAATAAATTACTAAAATAAATAAGTAATAAAGAATATAAACAATAATAAACATAAAATTAAATCAATGCTTAAACTTATAGTAAACTAATTAGGAAAAGCCTAAAATAATTACAACGTAATTAATTAAAAAAACCTCATCATCATCCTTATCCTCCTCGTCATTGTCATCATCACCGTCATCGTCATTGCCACCGCCGTCGTCGTCATTGCCACCGCTGTCGTCGTCATTGTCCTCGTCATCATTGTCGTCATCGTCCTCGTCGTCATCTTCTACTTCTACGTCTTCTTCTTCTTCTGTGGAATTAACCTCTTCATACTCACCGTGAACTAGAATAGCTTGATTGTCAAGTTCCTCTGAGTATGTAACAACTGTTGGGTGTGACATGTGAAGTTCTTAGTAAACCCCATCGTTTAAATCAAGTATGTTCAAACCATGGTTCTAAAGCTGAAATCTAGATCTTGCTTTTGTCTTGAACACAGCCCACCAATCACGACAATCTTGTCTTCTAGATGGATAAGGATGAAAATACACTTGTTGACTTTGTGATGCTAATATAAAAGGTTCATTGCTAGCAAGAATAGACTTATGCTTGATTTCAACAGGACCATGATGGGGATGAACGCGAACCTCTCGTTCGGTATCAAACCAATGGCACTTAAAAAGTACAACTTGATTTCCAATTCCAAAGTATTCTAACTTGAGTACATCTATCAAGATACCATAAAAGTCATGTTCTAAATCATTGTAACAACTGCCTTTCACACAAATACCATTATTCATTGTTTTGCGAGATCTCCCATACTCTAATATATGAAACTTAAAATCATTTACAAAATATCCTTCATAAGTCCTTGCCTTACGCGAAGGACCTTGAGATAGGTCAATGATACGCTGATCTATTTCATTACTCCGTTCACGAACCTAAAAAAAAATTGTATCCTGACATTAGTGAAATGCATTCTTATTTTATAATAACAAATTTTGATATTTTTAAATAACTTCCAAAATGTTTAAACCATTTCGTAAAATGAGCTTTACGTGTTTTCTCCAATTGAAACTCATCGATGTTTGGCTCATCTCTTTTAATCATCTCATCAAATATCCTACATGTTTAAATAATATTAAAATTGTAATGCCAACAAAATGGGGAAAAAAATTAATTTACGTCTATATACTTACCCAATGTATGGGACTATTTCTTCACAATTCATTAACACATATATGGATGCTGCATCATATTCATCTTCACTCAAATATTGAGCATTATTCTTTGTTCGCCCAAGTGGTCGTCCAGGATGTTTGAAAATCGACAAACGCCCTATAGGATCCACGTCTCCTCCATCGTCATTATGTGGCAGACGAGTTAACCTAGTTGCAATATCGGGTTCGAAATATAAGGCACAAAATGATGCAATCTCTTCCCTCATATATGCCTCACATATAAACCCTTCAACGCGTGCTTTATTTTTCACCTTTTTTAGATTGTGAAAAAACCTATTTTAGGAATAAAACATTAAAATATAATTCGTATAGAAAGTATTCTATTAATGTTAACATGGCTAACTCAAATAATGCATGTTTATTACCTTTCAGATGGGTACATCCATCGATATTACGCAGGTCCTCCAATTTTTGCCTCGTAAGGTAAGTGAATCGGCAGATGCTCCATACAATCAAAAAAAGATAGAGGAAAAGTTTTTTCTAATTTGAAAATGGTTTCTACAATATTTCTTTGCAAATGTTCCATGTGACCTACATGTATTTCAGTGGAGCATATGTCTCGAAAAAAATTAGAAAGCTCAGTAATTGCATCCCATATTGAGTTTGGGACCAAATCTCGAAAAGCAATTGGAAGTAAACGTTGCATAAACACGTGACAATCGTGGCTTTTCATTCCATAAAACTTGCATTCTTTAACGTTTACGCATCGAGCAATGTTTGATGCAAAGCTATCAGGAAGCCTCAACTCTTTTACCCATTTACACACTCGTTTTTGATCCTCCTTGCTTAATGTGAACGAAGCTTTAGGCTTTAGTGTTTTTCCATTTGTTTTGACTAATTCCAATTCTTTTTGTCTACAAATCAATGCCAAATCCAATCTCGCCTTTGTGTTATCCTTAGTTTTCCCCTTAACATCCATCATGGTATTGAATAAATTGTTAAACACATTTTTTTCAATATGCATGACGTCCAAGTTGTGACGAATAAGATTGGTATGCCAATATGGCAACTCCCAAAATATGCTCTTTTTTGCCCAATTATGAGTTACTCCGAAACCTTCGATTGTGAGAAGGTAAGGAGGCAAAAATCTATGATGACAATCGAAAAAGCAAAGCTTCTTTCCATTTTGCAATCTAAAGGCTTTTGTATGTTCCATGCAATATGGACAAGATAATCTGTCATGGGTACTCCACTCAGACAACATCCCATAGGCAGGAAAGTCATTAATTGTCCATAGTAATGCAGCCTTTAACACAAAATTTTGCTTTCTATGAGCATCATAAGTCTGAATATCATCTTCCCATAATATTTTTAGCTCATCTATCAAAGGCCTCAAGAAAATATCTATGTTTTGTGATGGATTATATCTTCCTGGAATTATCATATTTAAGAACAAATATGGTTGCTTCATACACATCCAGGGAGGTAAATTGTAAACAGCAATCATTACTGGCCAACAAGAGTATGACCTTGCTGCTGGCCTAAACGGAGAGAATCCATCAACGCATAAACCCAATCTGACATTTCAAGGTTCAGAAGCAAAAAATTGATGAGTATGATTGAAATGCTGCCAAGCCTCAACATCAACAGGGTGATTGAGCACTCCAGATGAATTTTGATTGTGTGCATGCCATGTCATAAACTCGGCAGTTGCAGCTGACATGTAAAGCCTCTGAAGTCTTGGAATTAATGGCAGATAACGCAAAACCTTGAAGGGAATCTTCTTCCCTCTTATCCCACTAGATTTATATCTAGGATGCCCACATACCAGACAAGACATTAACTCAACAAATTCTTTACGATATAATATGCAGTTATTCTTGCATGCATCTATTTTAGTATAACCTAGACCAAAATTTTCCATTTTCTTCTTCATTTCATAAACGTTTTCAGCAAATTATTATTTTCTGGCAGCATACCCTTCACAATCTCAATCATACGATTAAAACAAGCATCACTCACATTAAACTCTGACTTGCAATTTATAAGTTGCGAAACAGCAGATAAAGTGGTGTGCTTTGTACAACTAGACCATAAAGGTTCATTCGCATCATTCAACAATGAATAAAAGTATTCATTTGATGAATTTGGTTGTTGCACATCAAATCTTGACTCATTAGCATTTGAGTCAAAGTTCAAATAAAAAGCATCTATAACCATTCTACCATATGAATTTTGTTCTTCATATACTTCAAAAATTGGATCTCGAAACCCATCTCTACTTCTTGAAGACTGCTCATGTCGAACTTCTCCATGTTTATCCCAAATGGTATAACCAATACAAAAACCTTTGTAAAAAAGATGTTCCCGCACCTTATCTGCTTCAAAAAAATATCTATTTTGACATTTTTGCCCAAGGGCATTTTATTCTATTTCCACTTGCAAACTCCATATTAGAAAATGCAAAACCAATGAACTCCTCAACCCCATTCAAATACTCCTCAGTAATATAACCATTTTCATCTAAACGACAATACATCTAAGATCTATCTTTATCCATTTTGCAAAATTAAATAAATCACTGCAAAAAAATTACAACATATAATCTTAATTCAATATAACTACAAAACAAATTCCAACAAATTCAAGTAACCAATCCCATAATATATTATGACTCATATCTCAACCAAAATTCTAAATTAATCATAAATAATAAAATTTCACCAATTCAATAACCACAAACCCAAAATTTTTAATACATACATATATATATATATATATATAAACAAATTTATTTAATTGCATATATCATAAAATAAGAAAAATAGGATTTTGAATTTACCAACAATTTCTCTGTAGAATACTCCTTAATTCCAATTTTGAAATTCTTACAATGATGAAAATTCAAATATATTAAACATTTAATCAAAAATAAAATGCATTTAGGTAGCAAAAATTATAATAAATATACATTATTATTTTTGTAAAATTTAGCAGAAAATTTTAATAAGTAAATTTTCAAGTTAAAAGAAAACAGAAGTGAGATATAAAACTGGCTATAAAAAATAAAAATTTCACCCCAACCAATCAACTAATAAAAAAATTGTTTGTTTGTATAAGCATTTTGTGTCCAAAATAGTCATCATTGGCATTTTTCATTCATAACATGGAATTATTAGTTGACAAGTTTTACCAAAAAAAGAATATACTATGATCTATTCAAGAATGAAGTTTTAATCAAACCTAAATCAAAGGAAAGCCATGGGATTCAGGAAATAAAAAAATATTGTGCCTTAGGAAATTCCAAAATAACTGAAGGAATGGAACTAAAATACATATCGAAAAGTCAAAGAGAAATTTAGGATTTAGGAACTAGGGATAATGAAAGGCAATAGACTTGCTTGATTTTTGAAGATGAAATAACACCAAATCCCTTGGCTACTATATAACTTATTTTGTGCTCAAATATGTAATTAATTATCGAATAATAAAATTTTGATTTATTGCGTAGGAAACAGAAGTACATGGGACTTGCAAAAAATCATATTCGTCTCGAAATTTTGTAAGCACAAATATGATTGATAACTGTAAGACAATTCACTTTTCGATAATTGAAATAGCTAAGTCTTTATCTTGAATAAATTGATTACAAGGAAATTTGCTTATGTTAAATCAGATTGTTACATTTTAATAGCCATGTAAAGTCTAGTAATGTATATAAGATTTACAATTAACCAAGTGATTTAAATTGCATAATAGCCTGCCACATGATCAAATTTAAGTAAATATATATATATAAAATATATATTGCTTAGTGGGAATTAGTGGAGGAATTAAAGACACCTATGGCTATGTTACATTGTTATTAACTAAAGCATGAAAACAAATGTGAGTGGAATTGAGTAATGAAGCAAACGGCAGGGTGGAGTTGTGTAAGAAAAACTTGGCACAGGAATGATCTAAAGTAAACAAATCATAAGTGGAAAATTAGTGAAAAATCGTGGGATCATAATGTGCTTAGTGTCTTGCTTTAAAGTTTATATGGTAGGTCATACAATTCAATACCATGTAGAATTTGAAAAGTAATGGAAAACAATGGAGGGTTACTGCAATGCTAAGTCAGTATCTACTTAAATCTCATAAAATCTAGGCAAAAAAGATTCTGTATTAACAATATTTCATAGAGGAGAAAGGTTACTGTAACTTCAAATAAATCTCATAAAATTATCCTAGGCTCTATCTAATAGCAGCCAAGGCTGATACAGAGGTAGAAAAGAGGGCCAAGTATCTGGCAGTGCTTACATTGTCAGACCATGAACAGCGGTGTTATTGGTCGTCAACTGTTGCGGCTGGGGTCATTATTATGGCTTGTATGGATGGCAATCAGCATGGATTGTACCACCAAGTCATTGAGGTTAAAAATGTTACACTCAGCATGATTAACGGCTGTTGAAGGATGTACAAGCTTTAAATTGTGCCTAACATAAATCCGAGAAAGGCAGATAATTTTTGGCCCGCAACATGCAAATAATCATACATGGTATAGTATCACTATGTTCTATCGAGGATGAAACGGGATAAACTTTTTAGTTTTGCTTCCAACCAAGGCCTTGGGAGAGATTTCACACCAATAAATAAATAAATCCTTATATAAAAGGTATAAATGGATATACAATAGCTGTTATATATATTGATTTAATCATTCTTCTACTTGAAAAATCAAATTTATCTACACAATGTCTTTGTTCTGGCTTTCACTAATTTATATAATGATGTTGTCAGTAAAAAGTCTCATAGATCCTAGAATCACACTACTCTTTGTTTTTACAAAATCACATGAGAACCAAAGATAATGATTTGCCTAAATGCATGATGGTATGGCTACTAAACAATGGAATTATACTATAAAACAATCCTTTTTTCCATCATTAATTTTCTCCTAATGCTTGTTAATGCTGGTGATTCATAATCATTTACCGCTCGACCTTTCTGCTCTTT
Source organism: Heritiera littoralis (assembly GCA_031772115.1). Taxonomy (NCBI): domain Eukaryota; kingdom Viridiplantae; phylum Streptophyta; class Magnoliopsida; order Malvales; family Malvaceae; genus Heritiera; species Heritiera littoralis. The sequence continues at coordinate 5,765,833 of JAPDPK010000007.1, read as the reverse complement.
TCATATTTGTCATTGGTTCATTATCAAATTCACTGATAATGTTGATTAAACAGAGCTTGGACTGGTTGGTACAATACGTAAGCTAGCACAGTGGCAGAGAAAGGAACCTTAACATCATTTAGCATTACCATTCTTTTTCTATATCACAAGCATTTGGTTTTTGGATTGAAGGTGGGTGACAAAGACCTCAGTAAAGCTGATCAAACCACGGGATACAAGTAACTAAAGTCCACTCCCTCCCAACCCGACACCCCCACTTTTTCAAAAAAAAAAAAGAAAAACAGATTCATTGAAACATAATTCCTTTCAACTCATTGTGGAAGGACATCTGTTGTAAGCTGTTCATAATTGTAACTCATGTGAAGTAGAACATATAAAACTATTATTTTTTACATGTTCAAGAACTACAAGTATAGTGTAGTCCTCCATTGAAAATTTAGTTACTAAACATGATGCAATGACAGACTTATATAACTGTAGAAATAAGAATATGCCTTTTTTTCCTTGGTGTTTCCTCTCATGTTCTTAAGTTAGTTTTTAAAATCCCATTTGCAAGCCATTCAGGATAAAATAGACATAAATTTTGCTTAAAGGAGCAACTAAAGCACTGAACTATCTCAATTGTTCATCTAATTTTCTATTAAGAGGTGGATTAATCCTGTAAAATTGAGAATAAGATCCTAACTTGAAAATTTTTCTATCCCAATTTTCCCTGGGTTTTGAGCCAATTTTGTATTAAAAAAATCAGAATCATTATGAAAGGAGATATACCAGTAGTGATAATTTGTCAAGGGAATAGGCTGGCAGCGTCGGATCTGTTGGGGGAGTGACCGACAGCAGCTGCTTCTCTCGACACTGTAAAGGCACGAAAGGGAGAGGTAGTGGGGAGGTGCACACAGGGAAGTTCGAGGCAGTGGTGAGGAGCGGAAAGGGCGGCTAGGTTGACGTCGGTGCCGGATGTGGGTGGGTGTGGCCAGCAGGAGGAGTCGGTATGAGGGATATTCTACTTGGTTTTGTTTTTTTTTCTTTCTCAACTAACGGGAAATGAGGCAAAATGGTTGTGATAAGGGCTTATAGAGAAGAGATGTCGACAGAGGAGTCCATACAACCAAGAAACCCGGTAGCTAAGTGATTAGTAATTAAATAAATAGTTATGATAGTTATATGATGATTAAGGAAGTAAATGTAATTAGCGAGGAGTATATATTGTAAGAAGCAGATAGTGAATGACAAGATTATTACTCCCAAAAGATATTGTCACTCTCTCTCTCTTTTCAGTTATACCTTTCTTTTTCTCTCTGTCTTTGTACGCAGGTAATGGTTCTAAAATTCCTGGCAGAACTTCCTTGATATTCCTTCAAGCTGCGTCGGCTCATTCTACATTCCTCACCCATTTGTGTGCCCATCATTTGGTATCAGAGCCGTACGGTTATGGCAGACGGTATCCAAACGTGATTACAACGTGAGGTTTCACAGCTTCAGAAAGAGCAAGAGAAGATTACTGGGGCTCTCGGTAGTTTATTGGAGTTATTGAAGGAGGAGTTGCGCACAGAGCTAAAGAGTGAGCTTCAACAAGGGTTGGAGAATATTCACAAAGAGATGGGTCGGATTTTTGAGCACATGGTGACTATAATAGGTGACACTATAGCCGAGAAGGTTAGAGCTCCGATGGAGATGGCCCAGACTCCAACTGCTACACCAAAGAGTACATCAGAGTCTACTACCTCGAGAGGAGTCCAGTTGACTACCCACATTCTGTAACATCCCGTTACCACATTTTGCACGTATTTCTATACAACTTTACTGGTTGGGCTGTCTGCGATGCCATTAACATTCAACAGTAATAGTAATAAACGGCAAACATTTATCTATTAATTATGGAATATGAAATTTCTTTTCATTATTCCTTACATCTGACATCCCCTATTAACCTTTATTTCACTAAGGTAGTACTGTATACATATGTCTGAAATGTAAAAGAGAAGAGACTGTACCTGTCACATTTAACATGCCATGCCACAGTGCTTCAAGCATAGCTATACCCATCTGAGAGCTAATTCTCTCAACTCCGTGTACTTCTTATCTATGGAGTTAAAACAAAGGAGTGAGCGATTCATACGCTCAGTAAAGGAAACATATGCTGCTTTAAATAAAGCAAAACTATATATCACAACTCATTTAATCTTTTCTTAACAATAACCCAGTAGAAAAGACAGTGGATATATAGTAAACAATTCTCTTAAAACACCATTCAAATCACTGGCTAACAGTTTACTTTAAAATGTAGTAAACACTATATAGGATTTCAACAAATCCTCACAGTAGACAGAAATTGGAAAGTTGAGACTAGGCAACAAATAAATCATGCTATCATCGTTCCCCCTCCCCCTTGCGAGAACGGAATCTGCCGCTTTTGGGTGCACCCGTAGGCCATCGCCCCTCACGGCTATCTCAGATCTATGGCCATAATCTAAAGTGGTCCTCGGGTCCACTTGCCAAGTGACCTCGAGACCGCTGATGACTTGGCGGGTCCATCAGTCCTGTGATGCCCTAGGGTGCACTTGTTGGTCTATATGACCCGAGCCATCGCCCCAGATGGGTCACGCAAAGTATATAATTAATAACGCATGAATTCAATGCCTAATGTCTCAAAATCAAGTTATATCTTATGTATCATTTCCACAAAATGATTTGATTTCTTATAAAAGAATAAAACACCAAAAACAGCCCGTAATCTCAACTTTTAGAACCTGCTCGCCCATGGTCAGCTCGCCCGATATGGCTTGCCCATGGCAGCTCGCCCATGGCGGAGAACATGTGTTCGCCCGCCCAACATTGCCCTTTAAATCGACAAGCAAAATTGGCTCGCCCTCAATGGCTCGCCCATTAGGCAACTCGCCCAAAGATTTCATATTTCTATTTTGAAAATATTAAAACATCTTATTTTACGTATAAGAAATTACACTTTAAAACTGTTCGCCAGAGTCAGCTCGCCCATCACGGCTCGCCCTTGACTAACTCGACAAGACAGTGAATTAGTATTCGCCCGCCACTTAGCTTTCAAAATAGATGTCTCGTTGATATCGGTTCGCCCGCCTTAAATTTAAAACAAGGGCCGCCCGCCCAAACACTTTAAAAAAAAGTTCGCCCGATTACGGCTTTACCCGGATTTCTCTTTAAAACAAGGGCACTCGCCCAGCTCTTGCAAAAGAGAGTTTGACAATTGGTTCGCCATATAGCTTTCTATAAAATCAGTTCGCCCGCCCTTAAACTAGACACGGGTGTATAAAAAATTATAAAAGGGCTTGGCTCGCCCGCCAATACCAATTCGCCCAACATAAAAATACAAGAGCTCACCCGCCCTGTATCAGTTCATCCAGAAAACAGCATAGGGGTCGGCTTTTAGCTCGCCCGAATCAAAATAATTATCAATTAACTTCCTCAAACAATGCATGTCAGAAAACAAAACATTTAACTTAATGTTTTCATAAAATTTACTCCACAGGACATGCATCACTTCACACACATCTCCCTTACCTGGTTTAACGAAGCCTTGCTTCGCCCTGCTCTCTGTTCGCCCATAGCCATTCCCAATTATCGGCTGCAAATTATATATAAATTCAAATTAATATTTTCTTTATATATCAGTTGGCGAGATTGAAATAAATCAAATGACTACTCGCCCAATAGAGCCCCAATTAGCTCGCCCAGACGAGCTCGCCATTCACCAAATGGCTTCCACGTGGTAGATCACCCGCCATTACTCACCCTAGGTTTGTGAGCTCGCCGAACATTCAACTCACAAGGCTTACATTGGCTTAATTGTAGGAGTTCGCCCATAATCCTATTCGCCCAATGCCTTATGCAATTGAGCTCGCCCATTAATTCACTTCACTAAAGTTGGGCGTTCTCGCCCTTTGACACACACTTTACATTGGCGAGTTCTTTATCTTCTACTCGCCTTATTGGCGATTACTAGTTTTCAACACGGGCGATCAACATAGTCGCCACTGTCGTCACTTATTCCATTATTTTCTTTGTTTCCATATTCTCCAAAGATCTAACTAAAAACAAGACTGTATCTATGTTTATTACTTCATAAAACATAGAAATCTATCATTGAGCATCAAGAAATCCTCAGAAAATATGAAACTCACCTCAACCAATTGCACTTCCAAAACAGCTTGTTTTCTGTCTCATGTTGGCCTTCTTTTGCTTATTCCTTCAGCTCATCAATGAGGAAAGGTTTTACAAGCAGGTTTATGTGTTTAGCCAAGTTAAGGAAGAAGCTTAGTAGATCAAACATGGCAGAGAAATGGAAGAAACAGAGAAATGGTTTTTCGTGAAGAAGCTGAAAAAGGGCTAACTCGTTTTTCCTCAATTGTCTCTGCTTATATAGCCATGCTCAGCCAATCAATAGCCACCGTCCGCCTCTTATCCTGTTTCTTTCATCATTCCTCACGTCTATCATGCATTTAATGCATGTAGAAAACTGAAGCACAAGTGGCGTGAAAGTCTCCCTTTCACACTCTTTTTCTTCTGCTGCAGACTTTGTTTACTTCCTCAACAAATAAGGCTAATTCCCTTATTGACTTTAACTTTCCTTCATTTATTGTCCTCGACCGTATATCTCACAAAGTCAATCTTGGCTGCTAATGGTTCTGAAGCCATTTTCCTTGTCCACACAAGCTGATTCCCGGTCTTCACCTCGTCTTGAGACCTCAGCTCGCCACACTACATCAGTTCGCCAACATTCACAGCTTATTACTCTACTCGCCCACTTGTAATTATATGGGAAATCAATAGTCTTCGCCACGTTGGGCGATCATCCAAAGAAACTAAATTGGCGAACACATTAATCAATCAGATGCATATTCATACTCCCTCAACAACTGGCCACAAGCCTTTATCTTACTCGCCCTTTGGCGAACTGAACCATATACTTGCCCGTAATCATCATTGGGCGATCACACTCCTCGCCACACACGAGCCTTCACCATACAAATCAACTTGGCGAAGTCAACTATTTATCAAACAAAAAGTCCAACAAACAGCTTGCATCATCAACTCGCCACCATCAAATCACCATACTTATTCCTTGGGCGATCAGGCGGCACATCACATTGGGCGATCAACTCGCCCGCCGTGCCACATATTGGCGAACTCACCAGTTCGCCGGTATAACTAATCACCCTCCATTGGCGATTAGCTTTGCTCGCTCATTGGCGAACTCATCCATTTAGTACTCGCCCGTCGAGGATTTCATCGAAATTGCTTCTTTCACAACTCAAGTTAAGGAACTTTTCATCTGAGGGAAATCAATATTCAATATTTATTTAATTTCCATTATTAATTTTATGAATTTAGACTCTACAATAGTGTAGAATCAGGTCTTATATTTTCTCCCCACCTTAAGAAATTTGGTCCTCCAAATTTCAACCAGACCTGTCAGTGAAGAAATTCTGAATACTTCTTAGGCATAAGGCTTTTAAATTTTCAAGTAGCCTTATCCTTAATATTATGCTATCAAAGCACCATAACCATAACATGATCTTAGATCACAGCACTTTATTACTGCAATTTATCTTTCCTATCCAGAATCCGTACCAATTTCTCAACGTAATTCATGTCCTCTCTAATCTCTAGGACTCATGTCGAATCACGTGAAAAGTATATGGATAGTACTTTCTCATTATATAGAATACATTGTGCACTTCTGACATCTCGGGAGGTAGTGCACATCTTTCACCTAATCGAAGATCTCCAACGATCCAATGCATCGGGAACTCAATTTCCCTCTCACTATGCATCCCAATGGTGAGACCTTAATATACATAACATCTTGTATATATCAAGAAATCTGTTCGACCAAGTCGAAAATAATTTTCGGTTTCCCATTTTCTCATGCTATCGTAGATTATATCGTCTGCTAAATAATTTCTTCCAAATGTTATGCCTATACTCTCTTGTGGCCCTTATTATCAACAACTTTGCCAGGGTAGAGGATTATCCCAGGAGCATATAAAATCAATCGCACACGCTCACACCATATCCTCGAACGTCCATATCATACGCTCGGACTGTCTCTCAGTCTACGAATAATCTGCGGTGCAAAACTCAATCGGGATCCCATAGCTTCCCGTAATCTCTCTCAACACTGAGATACGAAGCGGGACTCCCTATAAACTGTAATGCTCACTGGAATACTGTAAAACATCACCATTTCCCTGATATATAATCCTGCAAAGGCATTAATTAGCTCAACAAATTCCACAATCAAGGAATGAGCAGACTTACTCAATATATCCACAACTATCCAGATAGCATTTTACTCTTTTCAATTTTCATTGAGTATAGGAAGTACCTCTAATATAGGTATTTTTCTTCCTTATCACCTTCTCAACTCTTATTTAATCTCGTCTCCAATATGAGACCACGAATATCTTTTTACATTCCTCATTGTCTCTAAGAGTACTGCCTGTCTCTTTAGGCCATCAATAATCATCCCTTTGGCGCTCTTCCGCGCTCTAGGATTATTCTCTCAAGTGCGTTGGCGACCACTTAGTTCGCCCACATCTCACAACATGTTACCCGGTGTTGAGCGATCACCCCACTCGTGGGTCGCCCATCCCAAATTTTCTTAAAGTCCTGAAGAATCTCGGGTGTCTTTTCTCAAAACCAATTTACACTCCCTCAAGTCTTTTATCATCCTTGAGAATTAATAACTCATCTATACTATTTATCACTTATCATCTCATTCAGTGCTAGTCGATTATGATTTGGTGACTATCATGTAGATAATTTTAATCATTCGTATGTAATTGTCCCAGTAGTCTCTAAAATACCACGCACTGCGCTCGGATATCTATATCAATCTGAGGCAGTGCCAACAGTAAAAATTTGGAATCCCAAAGCCTCTTGCTATTCTCTCAAAGCATATGGCGAATCAGGGATCCCTATCACAAGTACCCACTCACTGGAACTGCACATACGTCCTCTCTGTTTCACCAATGTATATAGACTAAGGCACTTATTACATCCCGAAACCTGATGATGAAGAAGTGAAATAATTTGGTTACTCAATCCATAATCACTTCTATAACATCATGGTTCTTTCAGATTCTTCACCACCTCACAGTGATTGTTTCATGATTAATCTAGAACTGCTTTTCTTTTGCAGACCTTAATACTAGCCACCGATTACGTCTCAGGTAATCATTTTCCCCTCGATAACTTCTCTTACATCAAGTTATCATTTTATCTCTTATTCTCCTAGTACATATAATGTCACTACTTGGAGAATATACTTTTCTTGACATCAATTTCTGAAATTTAAATTCATTATCATTCAGATTTCATCACCACAATTCTTTTCCCACTTAATATAGTACTTTACTGTTACTATCTCGTAACCATTTCGAATACTTTATTCATACATACCCATTCACTTCTACTTCCTCCCAATTAAGCATTGAATCAATAAGGTAGCAAATTCCACAAACTCTTCAACAATTCATTCGTGCTATACGGGTAAAACTTATAAATTTTATACCCCGATAAGCACACTTTAACCTCACTTAAGTAGTAAAATCTTTTATTCAGACAATTTTAATGTCCACTTTATCAGTTGAGACCTCACGTCTCTAATATATATATATATATATCAATTAGAAACCAATGGTCACTGACTTAACAATAAGGTTTTCTATACCTTATTCAATAATATTGCTGATATCAATATACATGTTTATTCTTTTTTTTAAAATCATCCTAGTTGGCTCTAGGCACACAAATAGGAGGGATACTACAGTCGGCTAGGGATCCAGATAGAATATGATAGGTATTTTAGAATACCATACTTGTTCCGGAACCTAGAAGCAACTGTAGAGAGTATTAATCTCATTGTTTTCAAAACGATAAAATTTTCGTTTTTTCACCAATTATAACAAACTAGTTTAATTCTTCACTTATAAATCTCTCGAGTAATTTCTCAAGCTCTACTGATTCACTGGTAAGAGCTTACAAACAATTTCTATTTCAATTCACCAACCTCTAAGCTGATCAACTAAATCTCGATGCCAACTTTATCATTTGGCAAATACGAGACATTTCATTTTCTTGGCGATTACAGCTTTTGTTCTATTCGTCATTTTGCTTTGATTCATATCATATTGTTGATCAGATTATTCACCATACTCTTTGGACGATCAGGATTCTCGCCTACTTTAGTAATTCATGATATATTGGCGGAGTCATTTAAGTCCTTGCCATCTTCTAACTCGCCCACACAATTGGCGATCATACATTTGCACGTACATTGGCGAGCTATCCCAATGTAGTTCTCACCCATGAAGTATTTCTCATAAATCTCATAATATTACGGTTCTATGGATATCGTAACGGACCAGCCCAACCGGCCAGGGCAATCCCCTTTTCGGGCCCATCGACAACGATTGCTGTGACAACGCTACTCATCCATACTATCCTCTTTGGCGATCACCTCGATGCCCGGTTCTTCCAACCGTGCTCGAGCTCGCCTACCTCAAGGTTTTCTTTCTCATCCACAGACCTAAACACTTGACTTCCTCAAATGTCAAGTTACTACTAATATCCATTTTCCTAAAACATAAGGAGTATATATAACCAGTATTATCATCGATTTTAGATCATTTCTCACACAATTCACCTTTTTAAATTCAGTCCCCAAAATCCACAACAGGGATGACTATCTCGCGACCTCTCATAGCCTGTACTCTGGGTCGCCTTACTTATCAATATATCAGTGAGTTCACAGTAAAGATCATCCTTTACACCACCACATACCACTTCACCATTAATTTGTATTTTAAATCCATTCAATCACTTATGACTTCGAAAGAAAACATGTCAATATATGGGTATATTCATAAATTCCCTTTTAATTCTCTCTCATCAGTATAATTCCAAACACGCGATCTTAATATTATCCCTTTTTGTCTCAATATCATCATTTCAGGATCTTAATTCGATATGAACAGAGAAGTCCTGGTGGGGCCCTCACTGAGTTCCTCACTGTACCTTATCAAATAGACCCGACATTATGATGATAAGATCGCCTATTTCATGCAAAATTTCCGGATTACTATCTCTATTTGCACCCCATAATTAATCAACTTTCACCATAATCCACCACTTAACTCATTTCACAGTCATTCGACTCCTCTATACATTCAGACTATACAGTACTACAGGGGATGTTAACCTTTCTCAACACTTCCCATGCTAAAGGCATCAACGACATCAGACCAACCCAAGCTCTGATACCATTAAATCTGTAACATCCCGTTACCACATTTTGCACGTATTTCTATACAACTTTACTGGTTGGGCTGTCTGCGATGCCATTAACATTCAACAGTAACAGTGATAAACGGTAAACATTTATCTATTAATTATGGAATATGAAATTTCTTTTCATTATTCCTTACATCTGACATCCCCTATTAACCTTTATTTCACTAAGGTAGTACTGTATACATATGTCTGAAATGTAAAAGAGAAGAGACTGTACCTGTCACAACATGCCATGCCACAGTGCTTCAAGCATAGCTATACCCATCTGAGAGCTAATTCTCTCAACTCCGTGTACTTCTTATCTGTGGAGTTAAAACAAAGGAGTGAGCGATTCATACGCTCAGTAAAGGAAATATATGCTGCTTTAAATAAAGCAAAACTATATATCACAACTCATTTATTCTTTTCTTAACAATAACCCAGTAGAAAAGACAGTAGATATATAGTAAACAATTCTCTTAAAACACCATTCAAATCACTGGCTAACAGTTTACTTTAAAATGTAGTAAACACTATATAGGATTTCAACAAATCCTCACAGTAAACAGAAATTGGTAAGTTGAGACTAGGCAACAAATAAATCATGCTATCATCGTTCCCCCTCCCCCTTGCGAGAACGGAATCTGCCGCTTTTGGGGTGCACCCGTAGGCCATCGCCCCTCACGGCTATCTCAGATCTATGGCCATAATCTAAAGTGGTCCTCGGGTCCACTTGCCAAGTGACCTCGAGACCGCTGATGACTTGGCGGGTCCATCAGTCCTGTGACGCCCTAGGGTGCACTTGTTGGTCTATATGACCCGAGCCATCGCCCCAGATGGGGCACGCAAAGTATATAATTAATAACGCATGAATTCAATGCCTAATGTCTCAAAATCAAGTTATATCTTATGTATCATTTCAACAAAATGATTTGATTTCTTATAAAACAATAAAACACCAAAAACAGCCCGTAATCTCAACTTTTAGAACCTGCTCGCTCATGGTCAGCTCGCCCGATATGGCTTGCCCATGGCAGCTCGCCCATGGCGGAGAACATGTGTTCGCCCGCCCAACATTGCCCTTTAAATCGACAAGCAAAATTGGCTCGCCCTCAGTGGCTCGCCCATTAGGCAACTCGCCCAAAGATTTCATATTTCTATTTTGAAAATATTAAAACGTCTTATTTTTCGTATAAGAAATTACACTTTAAAACTGTTCGCCAGAGTCAGCTCGCCCTTCACGGCTCGCCCTTGACTAACTCGACAAGACGGTGAATTAGTATTCGCCCGCCACTTAGCTTTCAAAATAGATGTCTCGTTGATATCGGTTCGCTCGCCTTAAATTTAAAACAAGGGCCGCCCGCCCAAACACTTTAAAAAAAAGTTCGCCCGATTACGGCTTTACCCGGATTTCTCTTTAAAACAAAGGCACTCGCCCAGCTCTTACGAAAGAGAGTTTGACAATTGGTTCGCCCTATAGCTTTCTATAAAATCAGTTCGCCCGCCCTTAAACTAGACACGGGTGTATAAAAAATTATAAAAGGGCTTGGCTCGCCCGCCAATACCAATTCGCCCAACATAAAAATACAAGAGCTCACCCGCCCTGTATCAGTTCATCCAGAAAACAGCATAGGGGTCGGCTTTTAGCTCGCCCGAATCAAAATAATTATCAATTAACTTCCTCAAACAATGCATGTCAGAAAACAAAACATTTAACTTAATGTTTTCATAAAATTTACTCCACAGGACATGCATCACTTCACACACATCTCCCTTACCTGGTTCAACGAAGCCTTGCTTCGCCCTGCTCTCTGTTCGCCCATAGCCATTCCCAATTATCGGCTGTAAATTATATATAAATTCAAATTAATATTTTCTTTATATATCACTTGGCGAGATTGAAATAAATCAAATTACTACTCGCCCAATAGAGCCCTAATTAGCTCGCCCAGATGAGCTCGCCATTCACCAAATGGCTTCCACGTGGTAGATCGCCCGCCATTACTCACCCTAGGTTTGTGAGCTCGCCGAACATTCAACTCACAAGGCTTACATTGGCTTAATTGTGGGAGTTCGCCCACAATCCTATTCGCCCAATGCCTTATGCAATTGAGCTCGCCCATTAATTCACTTCACTAAAGTTGGGCGTTCTCGCCCTTTGACACACACTTTACATTGGCGAGTTCTTTATCTTCTACTCGCCTTATTGGCGATTACTAGTTTTCAACACGGGCGATCAACATAGTCGCCACTGTCGTCACTTATTCCATTATTTTCTTTGTTTCCATATTCTCCAAAGATCTAACTAAAAACAAGACTGTATCTATGTTTATTACTTCATAAAACATAGAAATCTATCATTGAGCATCAAGAAATCCTCAGAAAATATGAAACTCACCTCAACCAATTGCACTTCCAAAACAGCTTGTTTTCTGTCTCATGTTGGCCTTCTTTTGCTTATTCCTTCAGCTCATCAATGAGGAAAGGTTTTACAAGCAGGTTTATGTGTTTAGCCAAGTTAAGGAAGAAGCTTAGTAGATCAAACATGGCAGAGAAATGGAAGAAACAGAGAAATGGTTTTCGTGAAGAAGCTGAAAAGGGCTAACTCGTTTTTCCTCAATTGTCTCTGCTTATATAGCCATGCTCAGCCAATCAATAGCCACCGTCCGCCTCTTATCCTGTTTCTTTCATCATTCCTCACGTCTATCATGCATTTAATGCATGTAGAAAACTGAAGCACAAGTGGCGTGAAAGTCTCCCTTTCACACTCTTTTTCTTCTGCTGCAGACTTTGTTTACTTCCTCAACAAATAAGGCTAATTCCCTTATTGACTTTAACTTTCCTTCATTTATTGTCCTCGACCGTATATCTCACAAAGTCAATCTTGGCTGCTAATGGTTCTGAAGCCATTTTCCTTGTCCACACAAGCTGATTCCCGGTCTTCACCTCGTCTTGAGACCTCAGCTCGCCACACTACATCAGTTCGCCAACATTCACAGCTTATTACTCTACTCGCCCACTTGTAATTATATGGGAAATCAATAGTCTTCGCCACGTTGGGCGATCATCCAAAGAAACTAAATTGGCGAACACATTAATCAATCAGATGCATATTCATACTCGCCCTCAACAACTGGCCACAAGCCTTTATCTTACTCGCCCTTTGGCGAACTGAACCATATACTTGCCCGTAATCATCATTGGGCGATCACACTCCTCGCCACACACGGGCCTTCACCATACAAATCAACTTGGCGAAGTCAACTATTTATCAAACAAAAAGTTCAACAAACAGCTTGCATCATCAACTCGCAACCATCAACACGCCATACTTATTCCTTGGGCGATCAGGCGGCACATCACATTGGGCGATCAACTCGCCCGTCGTGCCACATATTGGCGAACTCACCAATTCGCCGGTATAACTAATCACCCTCCATTGGCGATTAGCTTTGCTCGCTCATTGGCGAACTCATCCATTTAGTACTCACCCGTCGAGGATTTCATCGAAATTGCTTCTTTCACAACTCAAGTTACGGAACTTTTCATCCGAGGGAAATCAGTATTCAATATTTATTTAATTTCCATTATTAATTTTATGAAATTAGACTCTACAGTAGTGTAGAATCAGGTCTTATACATTCCGTTAGCTCCGCCACCTGTTCCTCAACAACCACAAGTAACCTTGGTGAAGTTTCAAAACAAACACAGTCATTTGGAGTGCCCTCGATTTAATGGAACAGAGTTCATGGGGTGGCTGATGAAAATAGAGCAATATTTTGAGGCAGCAGGAACCATCGAAGAGGAGAAAATTCCTATGGTAATGATTTACCTAGAAGGGAAGGCACTACAATGGCATCAGCAGTTAATGTAGATTGAGGGAGGCATGGATAAGTTAAGCTGGAAAGAGTATTTGACAAAAATGCAAGTCAGGTTTGGCGAAAGAGAGTACGAGGACTCTATGTCAGGTCTTGTGAGGCTGAAACAGGAAACATCTGTGAAAGAATACTACGAGGAATTTGAAGGATTGGTCCACTTGATCCGATTACTAGAGAAGCATGCCATTAGCATCTTTGTGAGTAATCTCAAACCTGATATTTCTGACTTTGTTAGAATTTTCCATCCCAAAACCTTGAGCCAAGCCTTTAGCCTTGCCAAACATACCGAGAATATGTTCTACCATAAACCCAAAAAAGCCATGTATGCCAACCGTTTCCAGTTCACAAACCATCAGTCCAGCCTTAATGTGCCCATTTACTATAAAATCCAAATAGGAGATAAATCAACATGCCTCTTACCCAAACCAACTGCCCCTGCTTTAACATATACCCACCACCAAAAACCCAATGCTACAACAACCATCAAAGCATCTAACCATAGATTGGAATACCCAAACAAAACCAACAACAACCCAACCAGAGAAGAAAGGGAGGAGTGTAGGAAGAAAGGGTTGTGCATGTTCTGCAATGACAAGTATATTCTGGGGCATAAGTGTGTTAAATCACAGTTATACCAACTATTTGTAGAGGATAGAGAGGAGAAAGAAGCTTAGATGGAGAAATTTGCTGATTGTGTTGAAATATTGGAGGAACAATTAGTAGAAGATACGGGTGACCCTCCTACTATTTCTTTGAATACCTTGTTTGAAATGATTGGATTCAACACCACGAAAATGCGAGGGAAACTTAAGAATTAATCTCTGGTATTACTTGTGGATTCAGGAAGCACGCATAATTTCATTGATCAGTCTTTAGTCAAGAAGCTAGGGTGCACACAACGGTTACAAGTGGATTACAGGTTATGGTCGCCAACGGTCAAATTATGAAAACTCAGGAGATATGTATGACGATCAAGTGGGAGGTACAAGGACTCATACAGCAATCAGATTTCTTGATACTTAATCTAAGAGGTTGTGATTTAGTATTGGGCGTCCAATGGCTGAGTACACTTGGACCAATTGTGTGGAATTTCCAATTGATGACTATGGAATTTGAGTGGAATGGCAACAAAGTGAAATTGAAAGGGTTAATAGAAGGCACAATGGAGCCAGTTTCTAAGAGACAAATTGCAAAGATGTCAGTAACAACCAATCGGAGTTCTTGTAATGTGATGGTTGGCCATTACCATGCCTTGGAGTCTCATAAATGGCCAGTGAATCAAAACTTGGAGGGTGATAAACTACATGAATTGATTCAACTATTACACGATCACTCTCAATTATTTTAGGAGCCTACCGGATTGCCACCTAACAGGGACCATTAGCACCGAATTATGTTGAAAGATTAAACTCAAGTAGTGCGTGTGCGACCCTACAGGTATCCCTCTTTCCAAAAAGATGAAATTGAACGGTTGGTGTCGGAGATGAAAAAGGCTAGGGTAATTTGTGATAGCAACAGCCCCTTTGCTTTTCTTGTAATTTTGGTAAAAAAAAAGATGGTAGCTGGAGGTTCTGTGTGGATTATAGGCAGCTTAATTGTCTTACAATCAAGAATAAATTTCCTATTCCCTTGGTTGAGGAGTTATTAGATGAGTTACAGGTAGCAAGATGGTTTTCCAAGTTGGATCTCCGCTTTGGGTATCACCAAATTAGGATGCAAGATTCTGATATACCAAAAACTACATTTTGCACTCACCAAGGGCACTACAAATTCATGGTGATGCCCTTTGGTCTGACAAATGCACCATCAACATTCGAAAGTCTCATGAACAATTTGTTCCAACCCTTCCTTCGCAGGTTCGTCCTTGTTTTCTTTGACGATATTTTGATATACTCACACTCTTGGTCTGACCACTTGCAGCATCTCCAGCTAGTGTTTCAAATTCTGTTAGACAATGTGTTGTTTCTTAAATTATCCAAATGTGAGTTTGGTATGGATCAGATAGATTATCTGGAACACATCATTAGTGCCGAAGGAGTAGTAATGGATGATAGAAAGGTTACTTGTATTGTTGATTGGCCTACACCCAAGGGAGTGAAAGAATTGAGAGGGTTCTTAGGGCTCTCAGGTTATTACCGCAAGTTTGTCAAAGATTATGGTCTGTTGGCAAGACCTTTGACACAATTGCTGAAGAAAGGTGAATTTCAGTGGAATGATGAGACTCAAAAGGCCTTTGATGCTCTCAAATTAGCATTAGCTTCCGCCCCGGTATTAGCATTGCCTGACTTTAATAAAACCTTCACAGTAGAGGTGGATGCTTCAAGTGCAAGCATTGAAGCAATTTTAAGTCAAGATGGTAGACCAGTTGCTTACTTTAGCAAAGCATTGGCACTTAAACACCAAGTCCTATCAGTGTATGAGAAGGAAATGCTTGCGGTATTGGCATCAGTAAAGAAGTGGAATTAATACCTTGTGGGGAGGCATTTAAAGATTAAAACCGATCACTATAGCCTCAAGTTTTTCTTAGATTAGAAGGCAACAACTCTAGCACAACAAGCATGGATCGTAAAAATGATGAGATATGATTATGAGGTGATTTTTTGCAAGGGTGCTTTAAATGTAGTGGCTGATGCGCTATCTAGATGACCTATAGCTAAATTGGGTGCTATGACTACACTACATAGTGATATTTGGAAATGAATACAACAATCTTGGCTATTAGATTCTCATTTGATGCACATTATCCATGAATTAAAGAAGAATCCAGACAAACCTTCAAAGTATGTGTGGGAAGGCCAACAATTGTTGCGTCGAGGTAAATTGGTGGTAGGGAAAGATGTTCATTTGCGCAGGGAGTTAATTGAACACTTTCATAGCTCATCTAAAGGAGGTCATTTTGGCATTAAAGCTACCATCAAGAGGTTAGGAGGACTGGTTTATTGGAAGGGACTAAAGAAGGATGTACATCACTTCGTCAAGGCATGTCAAATTTTCCAATAGTATAAGTATGATATTGCTGCCTCCCCAGGTCTTTTACAACCCTTACCCATTCCTGAGAGGATTTGGGCTAACATAACCATGGACTTTATTGAGGGGTTACCTAAGTCCAAAGGTTACACAGTTATAATGGTAGTGGTTGATCTCCTTAGTAAATATGCTCACTTCTCATCATTGGCAAATCCCTACATTGCTCTGACAGTTGCACAATTGTCCTTAGATAATATCTATAAATTGCATGGCCTACTAAGCAGTATTGTGTCTGACAGAGACAAGATATTTATCAGCAAATTTTGGAAAGAACCTTTTTCCTTATTGGGAACCAAGTTGAAGCTTTCGACTACCTACCACCCCCAAACCGATGGTCAATCAGAGGTAGTAAATAGAAGCCTACAGACATACTTACGTTGCATGGCATCGGAGAATCCAAAATAGTGAGCAAATTGGTTACCTTTGGAGGAGTGGTGGTATAACACTACCTATCATTCCTCAATCAAATTAACTCCCTATGAGGCTGTGTATGGACAACCACTTCATTCTCATATACCATATATAGCTGGAAGTTCGAGGGTTGGTGTAATGGATCGCAGTTTACAGGCATGAGAGGCTACTCTTAAACTTTTGAAATACCACCTTAGTAGAGCACAGAATAGAATGCAACAACAGCTTAACAAGAGACGCTCTGATCGTCAATTTGAGATAGGCGACTTGGTTTATTTGAAATGACAGCCTTTCTGTCAATCCACAGTGACTAACCGCAAATTTCTCAAGTTATCTGCTAAGTATTTTAGGCCATACAAGGTTTTAGAAAAGATTGGTGCAATGGCTTATAGGTTGGAGTTGCCTGAGACATCCAAGATCCACTCCACCTTTCATGTCTCTCAATTGAAGCCTCATATTGGCCCTATAACGCAGCACATTCCACTACCTATGCTAGATATCGAAGGATTGATAGCTAAGGAGCCAATTAGCATTATTGATCGCAAGATGGTTAAATGGCAGGGGAAGGCAGCAACTGAGGTTCTTGTTCAATGGAAGAACACATTTCCAGAAGATGCAACTTAGGAATTGCTAGAGCACATGTAGGTGAAATACCCTGACTTCCATCCTTAAGGACAATGATGCTCTGTAGAAGGGGGTATTGATACGGGCTTATAGAGAAGAGATGCAGACAGAGGAGTTCATACAACCAGGGAACCCAAGCAGCTAAGTGATTAGTAATTAAATAAATAGTTATGATAGTTATATGATGATTAAGGAAGTAAATGTAATTAACGAGGAGTATATATTGTAAGAAGCAGACAGTGAATGGCTGGGGTGGTGAGGGAGGCCGATTAAGTAAGGATTCTGCTTGGTTTTGTTTTTTTTTTCTAAGCTAACAGGAATTAAAGAAAGTGGTCGGGTCGGTGAGGGAGGCCGATTGGTACTATGCTTGGTTTTGGTTTTTTTTCTTTCATTGCTAACGAGAATGGAAGAAATTGAAGAAGCTCGCTGGGGCGGTAAACTACAGTGCTACATGGGAAATGAAGAAAAATTTTGAGACGGATTTGTGGTAGCAAAATCCGTCTCAAAATTTTAATATATTTCTAATATCAATTAAATAATATTATTTCATTTAGAAGATAACAATATTATAGTTTTATGTATTAAAATGATATTATTTATAATTTATATACTCAAAAAATTATTATACAACATTAAACTAAAAAAAATTATTATATTTTATAATTTACAATATTAATTTCTATACTCTAATATTTGAGATGGAAAAAAGAATGTTAGAATTTTGAGACGAAATTTGAGACGGAATTTTCCGTCTCAAAGTAACTAAGAAAAAAAAAAGAATGTTTAGGGGTTTTGAGACAGAACTTTCTGTCTCTAATATTAGAAACGGATTTTGAGATGAAAAATTCCGTTTCAAAACCCTAAACATTCTTTTTTTTTTTCTTAGTTAATTTGAGACAGAAAATTCCGTCTCAAATGTTAGAGATGGATTTTGAGATGGAATTCTCCGTCTCAAAATGCTAACTTTCTTTTTTTATTTGGTTGAGTGAATTTGAGACCAAAAATTCCGTCTCAAAACGCTAACTTTCTTTTTTTATTTGGCTGAGTGAATTTGAGACTGAAAATTCGATCTCAAAATCCGTCTCAAACATTAGAGACGGATTTTGAGACGGAATTTTCCTTCTCAAAATGCTAACTTTCTTTTTAATTGGCTAAGTTAATTTGAGACGGAAAATTCCGTCTCAAAATGCTAACTTTCTTTTTAATTGGCTGAGTTAATTTGAAACGAAAAATTTCATCTCAAATTCTGTCTCAAAACGCTAACTTTCTTTTTTTTGGTTGAGTGAATTTGAGACCGAAAATTCTGTCTCAAAATTCGTCTCTAATATTAGAGACTTTTTTTTAATTGGCTGAGTTAATTTGAGACGGAAAATTTCACCTCAAAATCCGTCTCAAAATGCTAACTTTCTTTTTTTATTTGGCTGAGTGAATTTGAGACCAAAAATTCCATCTCAAAATCCGTCTGTAATATTAGAGACTTTTTTTTTAATTGGTTGAGTTAATTTGAGACAGAAAATTCTGTCTCAAACATTAGAGACGGATTTCGAGACGGAATTTTCCGTCTCAAATCGCTAACTTTCGTTTTTGATTTGGCTGAGTGAATTTGAGACGAAAAATTCCGTCTCAAAATCTGTCTCTAATATTAGAGACTTTTTTTTAATTGGCTGAGTTAATTTGAGACGGAATATTCCGTCTCAAATTTCGTCTACAATATTAGAAATAGATTTTGAGACGAAATTTTTCGTCTCAAATTAACTCAGCCAAATAAAAAAAATGAAAGTTAACGTTTTGAGACGGAATATTCCGTTTCAAATTCTGTCCTAACATTAGAGACGGAATTTAAGACGGAATATTCCGTCTCAAAACTTTATACTCTCTTGAGATATTTTTGAGACAGATTTTTCTGTCACAAATTCCGTCTCAAATTCTATCAAAAATTTTGTGGGATATGATATTGTTCAGTCGAGCCTCTTTAGCTTCGAAATTTGTGACGGAATTTATTCCGTTATAAATTTGCAACGGTTTTTCCGTAAAAAATCCGTAGCTAAATTTGTCACTAACACTTTTCTTTGTTCTGTCACTAATCTGTTGCAAATCCGTTGCAAATCCGCAAAAACTTGTGACGGAAATTTCGGTCTCAAAAATTCCGTCACTGAAAGTGCAATTTCTTGTAGTGATTAACCATTAACACCACTAATTATTTTAAGTACTACCTCTGCGTTTCTCCTTAGCTTGCATGCACTCCATGGGCTCGTATCACAGTCCTCACATTTCAAGTTAATCACTCACTTCTTCAATAGTGGTGAGAGTGGAGTTGACGGTGATGATGAAGAGAGGAAAAAGCTAGGGTTTGGTTTTTAGATTATGAGAAATCTGATTTGAGATGGAAAAAGAGGAAGAATTTTTCTGAGGAAAAAAAAAAGGATTGAAAGCAAAAGGGGAGTTTGGAGTCCAAACTTCCCTAACTCTGCGAGAGAGAGAGAGAAAGGGAGAGCGCTTCATGGCTTCCTCCAAGAAACCCAAAGCTATAAAGCAAAAGCAAAAAAAATCGCAATATTTCACCAAAAAAGAAAAGGAATCGCTGTCTCCTTTCTTTACTTTTGGTTGTATGTATAAAAAAAATGAAAATCTCGAGAAACAGAGTTCGATTATAAATAGTGTGGTTTAAAACTGACATTAGCGGTTGCTATCTTTACCTGAAAAATATCAATTAAAAACAAGGAAACTCCGGCGATTCTTACAACCCCCGGAATAAAAATGCCCTTAAAAATCCTATATTTTGTATTGCATGGGAATAAACATGTCCACAATTCCTTTATATCCTTGAAATAAATCCCACACAGCCCTACGAGACTCATTTCGCGAAGCATATTATCTACGAACACCATAAAAAGATTAGATCGGCAATCTCCACCGCTCTTGAAAGCATTTCTCTTCTCCCGTTTCTCTCCATTCTTCATCTCTTGACTTGTTCATAGATATAATGCCTAGTTCTATTGATTTTGACATGTTTCGTAAACAACATACGAACTGATCTCACTATTAAGACTGAAATACATAATTTACTTGGAAACCCCATGTCTTACAAACAATTTGGAACATTCTACTTAAAGATTGTCAGTGAATCGTTGGCCATAAATTTCTATTTCTCATATAAAATGATAAAATGAAATGAAAACTACAATCCGAATTCTAAATAATGGTGGAATGAAAGTAAAAAATATATATAGTTCAGAAAACAAAGAAAAAAGAAAGAAATCACGGAGGTAATAACTTGTGTTTTGGTTGAGTTTGTTTTCTAATTATAGTCAGAGCAGTGTTTTTGAGTGCCACCATTAGCGTTCTCTGCTATCTTTCAATAGTAAAATGCAGCTGGTCCCCTAGGCGGTGTTCTTGGGTTCATAAGCTGGTCATCTGGTTGAGCTGGGCTATCTGGTGTTCCGATGGATTCATGTGGCAATACCCCAACATACTGTTGGATCACCAACACAGATACTGTTGATGCAAAATCTGATGACGCTAGAAGATCTCCAATTGCACCAAGCTCTGGACACTCACTCCAGTCAGTAAGTCCAGCCGTGAGAGGTGATGTCATTCCTTGTCCTCTCCCAACAACAAACAAGTCATGGCTGCTGTCTAATGTTCTTATTGCTGCAACAGTTTCCTCTCCATTGCTGACCACATTCTCAGTGTATGTAATTGACTCGTCATCTGCATTTTTCATCCTGAATTCATTAATATATTCATCATCGAGCTGTTTTTCCCTACTGTTGTCTGTTTCCACTGTTAACATCCTTGGGTCATTTTGATCAGTAGTAGGCTGCATTGTAGACTCAGCTGCATCCGCACTTGGGACAAATCGCATCACAGTAAGGCTAGTCCCTGGATGTTCAGACATTCTCCATCCATATGCAAGTGCTTCTCTGTCATCTGGACCCCCAAAAAACAGCACAGCTACATTGTGAGACACATCATTTGCTGCCAAGCGCGTTGACCCGCTTAGGCCTCTGTCAACTAAAATTCCCACGGAGCAAGGTGCATTGGCAAGTAGATTCTGGTTAACTATTCGAAATGCTGGGTTTGTGGCTTCCATCCCTCCATCAACTGTTTGTTGCTTATGGAAAGGGATGATTATGACAGCAACACGCTTGTCCTCAGCCAAGCTACATATATCTTCATGCATGGAGGAGTAAGGGGAAATGGCTGTGAGGGGCTGGATGGAGACGCAATTTGAATGTTGCTCAAAATTTTCAAAGGCATGGATTATGTGGTCGGATTGAGCTTGA
The DNA here is from genome assembly GCA_031772115.1 of Heritiera littoralis. Lineage (NCBI taxonomy): Eukaryota > Viridiplantae > Streptophyta > Magnoliopsida > Malvales > Malvaceae > Heritiera > Heritiera littoralis. The sequence goes on along the minus strand of JAPDPK010000007.1, from coordinate 5,744,295 downwards.
GTTCTGCTTAAGGCGGGACGACCAGATTTGCGGGTGTTATGGACAATGAGCATGGCAGATGCACGGCCAGTGAGTTCAACAAGATGGAGCACGTACACACATATTGGAGATCTTTTGGTGGGATGAGAGGCTTCGAGTATGTTGATTATTGTTGGGACATTACGAGGGGTGTGCACACAGACCAGCACTCTTAGCTCTCCATCTGGTTTTGATCTCTGAAGTGTTCGACGCTTGTAAGGTACAAACCTCCTTGATGGCTTGTGAATAATTGCCACAATGGGTGAGATGATCCCAGTCATAACCACCGCTATGATCACCATGACTGCGAATGACTCATCATCCAAGACCTGCAAATGATCAATGTAATTTTTTTTCAATAGTCAGTCAGTAGTGGAAGTGGAGAATGCAAGGAAACTACCTTTTGATCTTTGCCCACGTTAAGAACAATCATTTCAACCAGGCCTTTGGTGTTCATGAGTAAGCCAAGTGTAAATCCTTCAGTGAGTGGCATCTGGTAAAAGGATGTCACAATAATAGTTCCCGCTATCTTGCCAGCAAAAGAAAGGATAATAACGATTGCTAAAAATCCCCAAGTTCGGCCTCCTTTGATTGCAGTTACATCAGTCTTGAGGCCGCTAATAGCAAAGAAGAGAGGTAGTAGAAGCCCTGATACAAAGTCCTCAAGCTTTTCTATCAGAGTAATTCCAAGTGGTCCATTGGGAATGATCAAACCAAACACAAAAGCTCCAAACACAGAATGTGTCCCTATGGCATCTGTAATGAACCCCGAGATCATAACCCCTGTTAGAATGAGACATATGTAAAACTCGCTAAAAGATTCTCCTTCAGGGGTTCTCCGAATCATCCATGAAATTGCTGGCCTTACAACAAAAATGCAAAAGGCAACAAAAGCAGCACTAGAAAGAATCACCCAAAGCGATGCTAAGGAGGTAGAATCATTCTCTGCCAAGGCAATGGCTAAAGCTAAGAGAACCCAAGCGCACATATCATTGATAAGAGCAGAAGACATGGCCAATCTGCCAATTTCTGAATTAATGAGTTTCATCTCTGCAAGGATTCGAGCGAGCACTGGAAATGCTGTGACTGAGAGAGAAACACCAAGGAAGAGGATATAGGTGCCTTGAGTAAGAAATTCTGATTTATTGTCATGGAGAATGAAAGAGAAACAGGCGCCAATTAGAAAGGGCAAGACCATGCCGGCCACAGCAATGGCCAGAGCTTTTTTTCCTGTCCGACGAATCACTGAAATGTCCATCTCTACTCCAACCAGGAAGAGGAAGTAAAGAAGACCAACATTTGCCATTGTTTCAAGCACCATCACACTCCTTAAGGGAAATACTGTGTTGGCAAATCCTTGGCTCCGTCCAAGCACAGATGGACCTAATAATGCTCCGCCCTATTAAAAAGTTAAATCACCTATTAATACCTTTGCAACAAGATTGCATTTCACACAAGCATCAGAAAAAAATGCACAATATGGCCTGTTGCATTATAATAAGACTTCAAAGTTCCATTTAATGAAGTGATGTTGATTATTATTACTAGGAAACGAAATCTCCTACATGACTAACTTACAAGAATCTCAGAAATCACTCGTGGTTGGCGTAGGGGTTTGAGAATGAAAACAAGCATGCGAGTGGTGACAACGACCATTGTCAACTGCAAGATGAAGAGTGGAAGCGAATAATCCAAGGGGTTATCACCTTGCCATACACCATTTGTAGTTATCATTGTTGGAGCATAGCAAACTACTGTATCTTCTGATTTATTCGCCACGGTGTTTACCCCTTCCATGTTGTTTTTTTCTTGCCTCTAATTTGCTTCTAACACCGCCTCCTCGATAACAAATCTAAAGCCTCCTGCACTCTGCAACCCTACACTTCTTCAACGTATATTAAACCACACCATTTGTCTTCATCACCTCCATTATTGATTATGATGATCATGTCAAAACTTTTCCTTGTTTTAGCAATGCAAAACAATGACCAGAAATGGGTTTCTTTTTTCTTGTTTGTTAATTGCAATGAAGAAAGGAGGTTGGAGACGATGAGGGAAATTAGGATGATCTTGGTGGTTGGCCGTCTCATTTGGTAAAATCTCAATCTTCTACGGTCTACAAAGCCTTCTATTTTTAAGAGCAGTTTTTATATACACGACAATGTGTCCCTCACGAAGTAAAATCAGTTACAATTAAACCTCTCAACTTTGTGATCCTCTCAGCCTCAGCCATGTACAAAAATATAAAAATAACTCTAATATTCATATATCCGAAGCAAATATATATTTATATGTTTACATGTATATCCATATATAACAAATTAAAGCAATAACAATTTTAATTAAACTATACAAGAATTGTATACTTCTCATGTTAAAATCCGAAACATGAAAATGGTATATGTTTCTCTACATAGTAATTAATGTATGTTATAAATTCAAGAACCTGTACAATGAGTAATGATTAAACATTTGACTTTTTTTTTTTGACGTAAAAGTTGCTTCATTAATCAAACTGAAATAATTATAACACAGTAGTTATTAAACTTATTTATAAATCGGGTCAAGTTTAGATCATGTCTAAATAGGATATTACAGACTTTTATGTGTACCCCACGTCAACCCGACTGAAAATTCGAGCATATGTTTTTGTCCAAACCAATTTTTTAAAATAACAAGAATGCTCGACCCGTCTAAGAAATTTAATTTTTAAATTAAAAAAAAAAACACAAAACAATACTAACTGAATTTAATTTTTTCAAACAATTATAAAAATAACAAAACATAAAAAAACACATGATTAGCATGTAGAAACTAAAAACTTTAACACAGGGGAAAGGACTATACTCTGATGATCAATAAGCAAAAACTTTATTATTAGCAAGAACTATTAAGTTATTAGCATATATATATAAATAGAATTATTATCCAATACACTGTTAGTAGAGTTTTTAAACTCACAAGTTAGGTTAAGACACATATATTTTAAAGAATATTAAGATAATAAAAATAAATATATAAATTGAATTATGTGTAATGATTTGAACCCCACTTGTGAAGTTTGTAAACTTTGTTGGTAGTGTATTAGATAATAATTCGTATAACCCAAAGTTTAGATGAACAATTAACCCTTTAATTTAATGAAGTTTAAAGAGAATAAAAAAATGATAGTTAATATATACATATCGTAGGTATAAGTAAATCAACGGAAAATTTGCACATAATGAAACATTGCAAATGACTGCTATATGCTACAGAAATTAAGGTGTCTCATAATCATTTTTGTTCGTTGGGTTTTGTAGGTATAATTGAGAATTCAGGTTGTGGGTCTCACTGAGACTTACATAGTCCGGATGGACATGAAACTCCACAGTACTGATATTTGGAGCAAAACAATATGATGGTAAGTTTCTGTAACTCAAAGTCATCTGTTTTGGTCATTTTTAGAAAATGTACAACAAATTTAAAAATGACAATTGAGGACATAAGTCGAAAATATTTTTGCGAATAACAGTCAAAGAGAGTGGACTTTTGACCAACCAACGTGTGATAAAGTTCTATGTCATGTCATTAGGTGGACTAAATCACACGCAAAGAATAAAATCAATGCGATTGGCTCGATAAGGGTATTTTCATAATTTCACCCTTTCGGTCAGTCAAACTTTAATAAAATCATATTCAAAGATTATAATATGTTTAATTTTCACATTTTATGATAAAATAAAATATTTTGGAGTTAATTTGATAGATTATTAACGTTATTGAAGTTTAAAATCAAAATTGTCCAAAATTATTAAGTATAAGGGCATTTTAGTAATTTGCCTATTAAAATATGAATTTTTAAAGAATTTTCTGGTTCATTCTTCATATGAGCCGGCCATCTTCTTCCTCCTCCATGTTTCCACCATAGCCAAGCTTAAAATGAGAGAAAACACCTTAAAAACACACCAAAACCGAAAAACACCTTCACCAAACCTATGCAGAATTCAGTGCTCTTCACTTTGGTACCAATTTCTCATCCAAAAGAGGCCAAAATCTTGGTGCAAGACAAACTACAAGTTTCAACCACCATTGGTAAGAGAGAGAAAGCTTAGTTTTTCATGGTTTTAAGGCTTTATACCATGTGTTCTTCATGTTTAGCTAAGTATTTAAGCTTAATTTGAATTAAATTCATGTCAAACACACACCAAAGGTTTCGGCCATCATGCCCCATGTGAGATTGTGTAGTTGTTTGATGAGTAATTGGTGTAGAAATGATGTTGAACACGTGGAGAGCATGATTTCAAGCTTAGTTTGTTGAAATGAATTATGCAAACCCATAAGTACCATTCGGCCAAGTGAAAGACAGCCATGAATTGTGCTTAATTCAATGTGTTTTGGGTACTAGGAGAATGTATAAATTAATAGAAGATTACAGGTGAAATTGAAATCGAAAACGGAGTAGTTTTGATGCTAGTTGCATGTGAGCAACGGTATGAAATAGACCGATTTAGTAGCTGCAGTAGGCAATGTAATAGCTCTTAGGATGATAAATATTCTTTTTGAGGGATTATGATGATTTGGTTGTATTTATATGGAATTTTGCATCTCTAAAGTGAGTGTTGCAATCCGGGTGCTATCGAGCCTTTTGGTAGAAACCAAGAGGTAAGTGTTGGATTATGCCCTTAGAACCATTCATTAGATGATTGACTTTGGCATTTTTTTATGTATCATGACATTTTATTTATTATAGGTCATTATTATATTTGTCTTATAACTGCGTAATGTAATCTTATATGATAATGTCCTTAGAATAGTAATAACACACTATTCTTAAAATATCCCTAGTCAAGTATTATTGTGAACAAGGATAACAATGTACGATAAGACTAGTATGTGGTTGACTGATGACCATTGTCATGGATATAGGATATCAAGTCATCATATAGGTACATGTTAGAGAACTATGTACTAGATCGACCCTCCATGAGAACGCTACATGGATTGTTATATGAGTGTCATAAGCGATTCTCATAGTGATGATGGTGTATGTGATCCTTTGACTTGAGATCATCAGAGATCCCAACATAGAGAATTGCATACTTTAATACTGTTAGATGTCATTCGTAACAGGATGTACTATAAATGTAGTAATTGGGTATGCCTTGATCTATGTAGAAGGATGTTGAGTGATCAAGATAGGATTTATCCCTCTTATATAACAAGAGTGATGTCTTGGGCCCTTTGATAGAGTGAGACTAAGAAATGCATGGCCGTGCTCGAATAAGTCAATATGAGATATTGATTTTATTTGTTTAATTAGTCTACTCAGGAATCAAGAAACGCTGATTAGACTATACAAGTGTGACACATTCCATGACTTGTATCTAATCAAGACATCAAAGGATAAAGGGATTAGACTACACGGTAACATCTATCACGAGTAAGGTTATGTCGAGTCATTGACATTCTCGTTACATGGGTAGCAATGATGTGTTGCTAGATACCGCTCATTGCCTGTGACAATTTTGTCATTGCCATTGTTTTGAGAACCTATTGGGTCGCACACTTAAAACGGATCAATGAGGAGCTTAATTAATCCTATTCTGAATTGGATTAAGGATATATCTAATCCTATTCTGAATTGGATTAAGGATATATCTAATCCTATTCTGAATTGGATTAAGGATATAGTTAATCCTATTCTAAGTAGGATTAGAGTTCTGTTTGGTAGTAAATTTTACCCTAAAAGGATGTTTTTTCTAAAACATAGCCGCACAATTAAAAAAAACAGAAAAGGTATTCTTTTAATCGAAGCTAGCAATTCGATTATAAAGAATCAAAAACGCTATTTAAGGCTTCTAATCGTGAGATGTTCAAGAGTCGTGAGATCCGTTCGTGTGGATACCATAGAGGCAGGAGCGAAAAGTTGTTGCTTGTGACTCGACCAATGACAGAAAATCAGAGAAAACGTTAGGTAAAATCTCGAAACCCTAATCAGGCAACTCTCCGAATCAATCCTGGTGGAGGGCGAATGATTTAAATTTCGCTGCGTGTTTGTTTCAGTTTCCTTCACTGGTGTCCGAGCTAGATTCGGAGTCCCTGATTTGTTTTGATAATAACATGATCTCTGGTTACTTTCTGTTTATGATTACATGCAATCGTTTTAATGAGATTAATACGGATTAGAATGTATATGATATATTCAGAGGCTAGAAATCGAATTGTTGAAATTATATATATGATATATATCAATTTCGATTCAACTTATATGTGAGATATAATCTGTGATGCGAATTATTAATGGCGGTTTCTGTTCTGCATAAACGTTATGGAAGAAATAGAATAATGTCGAAAGTGTATAAAGATCATGACAAGATTGAAACACTTTTAGATAAGAGTTCTGATGCGACTAAAATTATAGTCAGTATGAGATACTGGCTGGAACATCCTGATAAGATTAGGACACTTCCGGATAAGGGGCGTTGGCAATGTCAATACTGTTGACCTCTTTTTTTTTTTCGGGGGCTCCGCCCCCAAACCCCCGCAGTCAGGGTCATAATTCTTTTAAAATGTGCCTCATTAATAAAACTAAAAGTTGAAATTGCATTACACTTGTTTGTATAACACGGTGGTTGTTGTTTGAGCATGGTGCATAGTTATAGCCCTAGCCCAATATGATTGTATTTTGGTGGTTGTAAATTTTAATAAATACGACCTGCGTGTCGTGCCTTGTTCTTGAAATTCTAGTTGTACATTCTTTTCTCATCTTACTCCCCTCGAATGTAACTCGAGGTTTCTCTTAAACTATGTAATTGTAACGTAGTATAGGGTTAGAATTTAGCTAAGTATGAGTTGATGGTGATCAACACTAATGGAGCTGACAACCATGCAAAGGATGACCAAAGAGGCACTTGGAGAAGATGCTATTACCCTTAGGTTAACCCTTAGGGTTTCTCATTGGCTTGGGAAATCCATTTAGTTTGGGCTATAACTATGTCACGTTTATTTTATTGCTTAATTGCATGAGATGCATGGTTTATTTTGTACGTTTATGATATGAAAATCATATGATAATTTTAGAAAAGTAAAATTGGTGAGATCTTATTCAATAAACTAAGAAAATCCCTCAAATTAAATTAAGTCAATAATAGATGCCTACTAATGAATAGCACTCGTCAAGACTAGAATCGATTTTGTTATGTTTGCCAAAGCAAAATATCATATCTATCTTAGTAAGACGCGACGGGATAATAGTGATATCCAAAGGCTATAAATTGGGTTGACTTAACTAGATTTCCTCAATAGGATTGGGAATTTAGAGGCATAAAGTTGGGCTTCCATTCATGAGATGAATTAGAACAAGTGTTGTTCACCCAACTATCCAAGAGTTACATGAGATGTAATTGGTAAGTGTTGCCTACCTAAATAGCCAAATCTTGGGCGATTAGCCAAAGCTAACTCTAGATAAGGTGAAATATGGATCTTGGCTCACTAGAGAAATTATGTGATAATTTTTTCGAATTAATAGTGAGAGTTGTTGATTCGATAAAAAATAGTGGGAACATCATTTAATAAATATTTAATTAAATGAATGCATTCATGATACTTATATTTTGCATATTTCGTTGTAGATTACCATGGCATCAAACACAAATAACACACTTTCACTGCGATCTGTCCTTGAGAAGGACAAGTTGAATGGGACAAACTTCCTGGATTGGCACAGGAACCTGAGGATAGTCCTCAAGCAAGAAAAGAAGTGGTATGTCCTTGAGATTCCCTTACCTGAGGAACCACCCTCTAATGCTCCAAGGGCAGAAAGAGATGCTTATAAGAAGCATCAAGATGATGCATTGGATGTTAGTTGCCTTATGCTTGCCTCCATGAATCCTGAGCTTCAAAAGCAACATGAGGAAATGGATGCGTTCGATATGATCGAGCATCTCAAGCAACTCTATCAAGAGGAAGCTAGGCAAGAAAGGTACAATGTCTCTAAGGCATTGTTTCAGTGTAGGATGGTAGAGGGGACTCCCGTTGCTACTCATGTGCTCAAGATGATTGGGTACATTGAAAACCTTGAAAGATTGGGATTTCCTTTGGGCCAAGAGTTGGCCACTGATGTGATTATGCAATCGTTGCCAGAGAGCTACAGTCAGTTTGTTGTTAATTACAACATGAATGAAATTGACAATACTCTGCCACAGTTACTTAGCATGTTGAAAACAGCTGAATCCAACATGAAAAAGGCCAAGCCCAAAGATGTCTTAATAGTTAAGAAAGCTAAGGGCAGGGTTAATGCAAAGGGCAAGAAAAAAGGTAATAAAGCCAATGGCAAGTTCAAGCCCAATGATACTGCACTGAAGCCTAAAGGTGGGGTTGCCAAAGAAGGGAAATGCTTCCATTGCGGTGAGACCAGACATTGGAAGAGGAACTACAACAAATACCTGGAAGAGCTAAAGAAGAAGAGAGGAAGTGAGACTTCCACTTCAGGTATTTATGTTATAGAAGTTAATCTATCTACTTCTTCATCATGGGTATTAGATACTGGATGTGGTTCTCACATTTGTGTAAATGTGCAGGAACTCAAAAGGAGTAGATCGTTGACTAAGGGCGAGGTCGACCTACGAGTGGGAAATGGAGCAAGGGTTGCTGCATTAGCTATAGGAACTTATATTTTGACATTGCCCACAGGGCTTGTTTTATAATTAGATGATTGTTATTGTGTGCCTTCCATCACTAAAAACATTATTTCTATTTCTTGTTTGGACAAGAAGGGTTTTTCATTTATAATAAAGGACAACTGTTGCTCCATTTATTTAAATGATATCTTTTATGGTAGTGCACAACTAATTAATGGTTTTTAGATTCTAAATCTTGATATGCCTATTTATAACATAAAATGCTAAAAGGATTAAATCTAATGATCAAAATCCAACATATCTCTGGCATTGTCGCTTGGGACACATCAATGAGAATCGCATTTCCAAACTCTATAAAGATGGAATTTTGGACTCATTTGATTTTGAATCGTATGAGACATGTGAATCTTGTTTGATGGGTAAGATGACTAAAGCCCCTTTCAAAGGACATAGTGAAAGGGCAAGTGATTTATTGGGCTTAGTACATACAGATGTATGTGGACCTTTAAACACACAGGCCAGAGGTGGGTTTATGTACTTTATTACATTTATTGATGATTTCAGTAGATATGGCTATGTGTATCTTATGAGACACAAGTCAGAATCTTTTGAAAAGTTCAAAGAATTCAAGAATGAAGTACAAAACCAACTTGGCAAGAGCATTAAGGCACTTCGAACAGATCGAGGTGGTGAATACTTAAGCTAAGAATTTTATGACTATCTTAAAGAGTGTGGGATTGTCTCACAACTCACTCCTCCAGATACACCACAATGGAATGGTGTATCTGAAAGGAGAAACCGAACTTTATTAGATATGGTTCGATCAATGATGAGTCATACAGATCTTCCAGACTCCTTTTGGGGACATGCATTAGAAACAGCTGCTTTTACACTGAACCGTGTTCCATCTAAATCGGTTCCAAAGACACCATATGAGATATGGACTGGTAAACGTCCCAGTATGTCTTTGATGAAGATTTGGGGTTGTGAGGCTTATGTAAGACGTCAAGTCTCTAACAAACTTGCACCTAAATCTGATAAGTGCTATTTTGTGGGATATCCTAAACTAACTAAAGGATATTATTTTTACAATCCCACTGAGTGCAAAGTGTTTGTAGCTCGAACAGGTGTCTTTCTAGAAAGAGAATTCATTTCTAAAAGAACTAGTGGGAGAAAAGTAGAACTTGAAGAAATTCAAAAGCTACAAGATAGCGCACCCGATGTTGAGATGGAGCCTGAGCAATCACCACAAGTTGTTGTGGAACCAGAACCACAAGCTATTGTGGAGCAACTGCCTGCTCAAGAGACACAAGCCTTGCATAGATCAGTTAGAACACATCGTGAGCTAAAGAGATATGGATTTCTAATGACTCAGAACGGTGATGTATTGCTCATGGACCAAGATGAGCCTACTACCTATCAAGAGGCTATTACAGGGCCAGACTTTGAGAAATGGCTTGAAGCCATGAGATCTGAGATGGAATCCATGCATGCCAACCAAGTTTGGACCTTGGTTGACTTACTCGAAAGGGTAAAACCTATAGGGTGTAAATGGGTTTTTAAGAAGAAAACCGACATGGAAGGAAATGTTCATACCTATAAAGGGCGATTGGTTGCTAAAGGTTTTAAACAAATTCATGGTATTGACTATGATGAAACTTTTTCACCAGTCGCGATGATCAAATCCATTAGGATCTTGCTTGCGATAGCTGCATACCATGATTATGAAATCTGGCAAATGGACGTCAAGACCGCTTTTCTTAATGGAAAGCTACTCGAGGATGTGTACATGACACAACCTGAGGGTTTTGTTGATCCAAAAAATGCTGGAAAGGTTTGTAAGCTGCAACGTTCTATTTATGGACTAAAGCAAGCTTCTCGAAGTTGGAATCTTCGTTTTGATGATGCAATCAAAGAGTTTGGTTTCATCAAGAATGAAGATGAACCTTGTGTCTACAAGAAGGTCAGTGGGAGCACTATTGTCTTCCTGGTGTTGTATGTAGATGACATACTACTCATTGGGAATGACATCCCTACCCTTCAGTCTGTAAAGACTTGGTTAGGGAATTGCTTTTTAATGAAGGACTTGGGCGAAGCTACCTATGTACTGGGTATAAGGATCTATAGAGATAGATCAAGGAAATTAATTGGCCTAAGTCAAAGCGCATACATAGATAAAGTGCTAAAGAGGTTTAGCATGCAGGATTCCAAGAAAGGATTCTTGCCTATGACACCTGGCATTACTCTCTCAAAAGAACAGTGTCCTATAACACAAGAAGAGAGAGAACGTATGAGTAAAGTTCCATATGCATATGCTATTGGATCCATTATGTATGCCATGTTATGCACATGTCCCGATGTCTCGTATGCCTTGAGCAGGACGAGTAGATATCAAGTTGATCCTGGTGAACGTCACTGGATCACTGTCAAGAATATTCTTAAGTACTTGAGAAAGACTAAGGATACATTCTTGATATATAGAGGTGAGGAAGAGCTCATTGTAACAGGTTACACTGATGCTAGCTTCTAAACTGATAAAGATGACTATAGATCGCAGTCTGGTTATGTGTTTTGCCTTAATGGTGGTGCTGTGAGCTGGAAGAGTTCAAAGCAGGCGACAGTGGCCGATTCTACAACAGAGGCTGAGTATATAGCTGCCTCTGAAGCTGCTAAGGAGGCTGTTTGGATCAGGAAGTTCATTACTGAGCTTGAAGTTGTTCCTAGCATTATAGATCCGATTGAGCTCTATTGTGACAACAATGGAGCATCGCAAAAGCTAAGGAGCCTAGATCTCACCAACGATCCAAACATATACTACGGCGCTTCCATCTCATTCGAGATATCATCGAGAGAGGAGATGTGAGGATATGCAAAGTACCAACTGACGATAACATCGCCGACCCACTGACGAAGCCTTTGACACAGCAGAGACATGATTGTCACACTAGGTCACTAGGTATTAGATACATGAGTGAATGGTCTTAGTGCAAGTGGGAGATTGTTGGATTATGCCCTTAGAACCATTCATTAGATGATTGACTTTGGCATTTTTTTATGTATCATGACATTTTATTTATTATAGCTCATTATTATATTTGTCTTATAACTGCGTAATGTAATCTTATATGATAATGTCCTTAGAATAGTAATAACTGAAGGAAACCGAAACAACACGCAGCGGAATTTAAATCATTCGGCCTCCACCAAGATCGATTCGGAGAGTTGCCTGATTAGGGTTTTGAGATTTTACCTGACGTTTTCTCTGAATTTTCTGTCGTTGGTCGAGTCACAAGCAGCAACTTTTCGTTCCTGCCTCTACGGTATCCACACGAACGGATCTCACGACTCTTGAACGTCTCACGATCAGAAGCCTTAAAGAGCTTTTAAATTCCTTATAACCGAATTGCTAGCTTCGATTAAAAGGAATGTTTTGTTTTTCTGTTTTTAAAAGGTACAGCTATGTTTTAGAAAAACATCCCTTTTATAGGCAGTAAATTTTACCCTAAAATTTACTGCCAAACAGAACTCTAATCCTACTTAGAATAGGATTAGTTATATCCCTAATCCAATTCAGAATAGGATTAGTTATATCCTTAATCTAATTCAGAATAGGATTAATTAAGCTCCTCATTGATCCGTTCTAAGTGTGCGACCCAATAGGTTCTCAAAACAATGGCAATGACAAAATTGTCACAGGCAATGAGCGGTATCTAGCAACACATCATTGCTACCCATGTAACGAGAATGTCAATGACTCGACATAACCTTACTCGTGATAGATGTTACCGTGTAGTTTAATCCCTTTATCCTATGATGTCTTGATTAGACACAAGTCATGGAATGTGTCACACTTGTATAGTCTAATCAGCGTTTCTTGATTCCTGAGTAGACTAATTAAACAAATAAAATCAATATCTCATATTGACTTATTCGAGCACAGCCATGCATTTCTTAGTCTCACTCTATCAAAGGGCCCAAGACATCACTCTTGTTATATAAGAGGGATAAATCCTATCTTGATCACTCAACATCCCTCTACATAGATCAAGGCATACCCAATTACTACCTTTATAGTCCATCCTGTTACGAATGACATCTAGCAGCATTAAATTATGCAATTCTCTATGTTGGGATCTCTGATGATCTCAAGTCAAAGGATCACATACACCATCATCACTATGAGAATCGCTTATGACATTCTTATAACAATCCATGTAGCGTTCTCATGGAGGGTCGATCCAGTACATAGTTCTCTAACATGTACCTATGTGATGACTTGATATCCTATATCCATGACAATGGTCATCAGTCAACCACATACTAGTCTTATCGTATCATTGTTATCCTTGTTCACAATAATACTTGACTAGGGATATTTTAAGAATAGTGTGTTATTACTATTCTAAGGACATATTATATAAGATTATATTACGCAGTTATAAGACAAATATAATAATGAACTATGATAAATAAAATGTCATGATACATAAAAAAAAAATGCCAAAGTCAATCATCTAATGAATGGTTCTAAGGGCATAATCCAACAATCTCCCACTTGCACTAAGACCATTCACTCATGTATCTAATACCTAGTGACCTAGTGTGACGATCATGTCTCTGCTGCGTCAAAGGCTTCGTCAGTGGGTCGGCGATGTTATCGTCAGTTGGTACTTTGCATATCCTCACATCTCCTCTCTCGATGATATCTCGAATGAGATGGAAGCGCCGTAGTATATGTTTGGATCGTTGGTGAGATCTAGGTTCCTTAGCTTGTGCGATGGCTCCATTGTTGTCACAATAGAGCTCAATCGGATCTACAATGCTAGGAACAACTTCAAGCTCAGTAATGAACTTCCTGATCCAAACAGCCTCCTTAGCAGCTTCAGAGGCAGCTATATACTCAGCCTCTGTTGTAGAATCGGCCACTGTCGCCTGCTTTGAACTCTTCCAGCTCACAGCACCACCATTAAGGCAAAACACATAACCAGACTGCGATCTATAGTCATCTTTATCAGTTTGGAAGCTAGCATCAGTGTAACCTGTTACAATGAGCTCTTCCTCACCTCCATATATCAAGAATGTATCCTTAGTCTTTCTCAAGTACTTAAGAATATTCTTGACAGTGATCCAGTGACGTTCACCAGGATCAACTTGATATCTACTCGTCATGCTCAAGGCATACGAGACATCGGGACGTGTGCATAACATGGCATACATAATGGATCCAATAGCAGATGCATATGGAACTTTACTCATACGTTCTCTCTCTTCTTGTGTTGTAGGACACTGTTCTTTTGAGAGAGAAATGCCATGTGTCATAGGCAAGAATCCTTTCTTGGAATCCTGCATGCTAAACCTCTTTAGCACTTTATCTATGTATGCACTTTGACTTAGGCCAATTAATTTCCTTGATCTATCTCTATAGATCCTTATACCCAGTACATAGGTAGCTTCGCCCAAGTCCTTCATTGAAAAGCAATTCCCTAACCAAGTCTTTACAGACTGAAGGGTAGGGATGTCATTCCCAATGAGTAGTATGTCATCTACATACAACACCAGGAAGACAATAGTGCTCCCACTGACCTTCTTGTAGACACAAGGTTCATCTTCGTTCTTGATGAAACCAAACTCTTTGATTGCATCATCAAAACGAAGATTCCAACTTCGAGAAGCTTGCTTTAGTCCATAAATAGAACGTTGCAGCTTACAAACCTTTCCAGCATTTTTTGGATCAACAAAACCCTCAGGTTGTGTCATGTACACATCCTCGAGTAGCTTTCCATTAAGAAAAGCAGTCTTGACGTCCATTTGCCAGATTTCATAATCATGGTATGCAGCTATCGCAAGCAAGATCCTAATGGATTTGATCATCGCGACTGGTGAAAAAGTTTCATCATAGTCAATACCATGAATTTGTTTAAAACCTTTAGCAACCAATCGCCCTTTATAGGTATGAACATTTCCTTCCATGTCGGTTTTCTTCTTAAAAACCCATTTACACCCTATAGGTTTTACCCTTTCGGGTAAGTCAACCAAGGTCCAAACTTGGTTGGCATACATGGATTCCATCTCAGATCTCATGGCTTCAAGCCATTTCTCAGAGTCTGGCCCTGTTATAGCCTCTTGATAGGTAGTAGGCTCATCTTGGTCCATGAGCAAAACATCACCGTTCTGAGTCATTAGAAATCCATATTTCTGTGGCTCACGATGTGTTCTAATTGATCTACGCAAGGCTTGTGTCTCTTGAGCAGGCGGTTGCTCCACAACAGCTTGTGGTTCTGGTTCCACAACAACTTGTGGTGCTTGCTCAGGCTCCATCTCAACATCGGGTGCGCTATCTTGTAGCTCTTGAATTTCTTCAAGTTCTACTTTTCTCCCACTAGTTCTTCTAGAAATGAATTCTCTTTCTAGAAAGACACCTGTTCGAGCTACAAACACTTTGCGCTCAGTGGGATTGTAAAAATAATATCCTTTAGTTAGTTTAGGATATCCCACAAAATAGCACTTATCAGATAGGTGCAAGTTTGTTAGAGACTTGACGTCTTACATAAGCCTCACAACCCCAAATCTTCATAAAAGACATACTGGGACGTTTACCAGTCCATATCTCATATGGTGTCTTTGGAACCGATTTAGATGGAACACGGTTCAGTGTAAAAGCAGCTGTTTCTAATGCATGTCCCCAAAAGGATTCTGGAAGATATGTATGACTCATCATTGATCGAACCATATCTAATAAAGTTCGGTTTCTCCTTTCAGATACACCATTCCATTGTGGTGTACCTGGAGGAGTGAGTTGTGAGACAATCCCACACTCTTTAAGATAGTCATAAAATTCTTGGCTTAAGTATTCACCACCTCGATCTGATCGAAGTGCCTTAATGCTCTTGCCAAGTTGGTTTTGTACTTCATTCTTGAATTCTTTGAACTTTTCAAAAGATTCTGACTTGTGTCTCATAAGATACACATAGCCATATCTACTGAAATCATCAGTAAATGTAATAAAGTACATAAACCCACCTCTGGCCTGTGTGTTTAAAGGTCCACATACATCTGTATGTAGTAAGCCCAATAAATCACTTGCCCTTTCACTATGTCCTTTGAAAGGGGCTTTAGTCATCTTACCCATCAAACAAGATTCACATGTCTCATATGATTCAAAGTCAAATGAGTCCAAAAGTCCATCTTTATGGAGTTTGGAAATGCGATTCTCATTTATGTGTCCCAAGCGACAATGCCAGAGATATGTTGGATTTTGATCATTAGATTTAATCCTTTTAGCATTTATGTTATAAATAGGCATATCAAGATTTAGAATATAAAGACAATTAATTAGTTGTGCACTACCATAAAAGATATCATTTAAATAAATGGAGCAACAGTTGTCCTTTATTATAAATGAAAAACCCTTCTTGTCCAAACAAGAAATAGAAATAATGTTTTTAGTGATGGAAGGCACATAATAACAATCATCTAATTCTAAAACAAGCCCTGTGGGCAATGTCAAAATATAAGTTCCTACAGCTAATGCAGCAACCCTTGCTCCATTTCCCACTCGTAGGTCGACCTCGCCCTTAGTCAACGATCTACTCCTTTTGAGTTCCTGCACATTTACACAAATGTGAGAACCACTTCCAGTATCTAATACCCATGATGAAGAAGTAGATAGATTAACTTCTATAACATAAATACCTGAAGTGGTAGTCTCACTTCCTTTCTTCTTCTTTAGCTCTTCCAGGTATTTGTTGCAGTTCCTCTTCCAATGTCCGGTCTCACCGCAATGGAAGCATTTCCCTTCTTTGGCAACCCCACCTTTAGGCTTCAGTGCAGTATCATTGGGCTTGAACTTGCCATTGGTTTTATTACCCTTTTTCTTGCCCTTTGCATTAGCCCTGCCCTTAGCTTTCTTAACTATTAAGACATCTTTGGGCTTGGCCTTTTTCATGTTGGATTCAGCTGTTTTCAACATGCTAAGTAATTGTGGCAGAGTCTTGTCAATTTCATTCATGTTGTAATTAACAACAAACTGACTGTAGCTGTCTGGCAACGATTGCAGAATCACACAGTGGCCAACTCTTGGCCCAAAGGAAATCCCAATCTTTCAAGGTTTTCAGTGTACCCAATCATCTTGAGCACATGAGTACCAACGGGAGTCCCCTCTGCCATCCTACACTGAAACAATGCCTTAGAGACATTGTACCTTTCTTGCCTAGCTTCCTCTTCATAGAGTTGCTTGAGATGCTCGATCATATCGAACGCATCCATTTCCTCATGTTGCTTTTGAAGCTCAGGATTCATAGAGGCAAGCATAAGGCAACTAACATCCAATGCATCATCTTGATGCTTCTTATAAGCATCTCTTTCTGCCCTTGGAGCATTAGAGGGTGGTTCCTCAGGTAAGGGAATTTCAAGGACATACAACTTCTTTTCATGCTTGAGGACTATCCTCAGGTTCCTGTACCAATCCAGGAAGTTTGTCCCATTCAACTTGTCCTTCTCAAGGACAGATCGCAGTGAAAGTGTGTTATTTGTGTTTGATGCCATGGTAATCTACAACAAAAATATGCAAAATATAAGTATCATGAATGCATTCATTTAATTAAATATTTATTAAATGATGCTCCCACTATTTTTATCGAATCAACAACCCTCACTATTAATTCGGAAAAATTATCACATAATTTCTCTAGTGGGCCAAGATCCATATTTCACCTTATCTAGAGTTAGCTTTGGCTAATCGCCCAAGATTTGGCTATTTAGGTAGGCAACACTTACCAATTACATCTCATGTAACTCTTGGATAGTTGGGTGAACAACACTTGTTCTAATTCATCTCATGAATGGAAGCCCAACTTTATGCCTCTAAATTCCCAATCCTATTGATGAAATTTAGTTAAGTCAACCCAATTTATAGCCTTTGGATATCACTATTATCCCATCGCGTCTTACTAAGATAGATATGATATTTTGCTTTGGCAAACATAACAAAATCGATTCTAGTCTTGACGAGTGCTATTCATTGGTAGGCATCTATTATTGACTTAATTTAATTTGAGGGATTTTCTTAGTTTATTGAATAAGATCTCACCAATTTTACTTTTTTTTTTTTAAATTATCATATGATTTTCATATCATAAACGTACAAAATAAACCATGCATCTCATGCAATTAAGCAATAAAATAAACGTGACATAGTTATAGCCCAAACTAAATGGATTTCCCAAGCCAATGAGAAACCCTAAGGGTTAACCTAAGGGTAATAGCATCTTCTCCAAGTGCCTCTTTGGTCATCCTTTGCATGGTTGTCAGCTCCAATTACATAGTTTAAGAGAAACCTCGAGTTACATTCGAGGGGAGTAAGATGAGAAAAGAATGTACAATAAGAATTTCAAGAACAAGGCACGACACGCAGGTCGTATTTATTAAAATTTACAACCACGAAAATACAATCATATTGGGCTAGGGCTATAACTATGCACCATGCTCAAACAACAACCACCGTGTTATACAAACAAGTGTAATGCAATTTTTAATTTTTAGTTTTATTAATGAGGCACATTTGAAACGAATTATAACCCTGACTGCGGGGTTCCCAGGGGCGGCAGTATTGACATTACCAACGCCCCTTATCCGGAAGTGTCCTAATCTTATCAGGATGTTCCAGCCATTATCTCATACTGACTATAATTTTAGTCGCATTAGAACTCTTATCTAAAAGTGTTTCAATCTTTATACACTTTCGACATTATTCTGTTTCTTCCATAACGTTTATGCAGAACAGAAACCGCCATTAATAATTCGCATCACAGATTATACATAACGTTTATGCAGAACAGAAACGCCATTAATAATTCGCATCACAGATTATACATAACGTTTATACAAAACAGAAACGCCATTATTAATTCGCATCACAGATTATATCTCACATATAAGTTGAATCGAAATTGATATACATCATATATATATTTTCAACAATTCGATTTCTAGCCTCTGAATATATCATATACATTCTAATCCGTATTAATCTCATTAAAACGATTGCATGTAATCATAAACAGAAAGTAACCAGAGATCATGCTTTTATCAAAACAAATCAGGGACTCCGAACCTGGCTCTGATACCAGTGAAGGAAACCGAAACAACACGCAGCGGAATTTAAATCATTCGGCCTCCACCAAGATCGATTCGGAGAGTTGCCTGATTAGGGTTTTGAGATTTTACCTGACGTTTTCTCTGAATTTTCTGTCGTTGGTCGAGTCACAAGCAGCAACTTTTCGTTCCTGCCTCTACGGTATCCACACGAACGGATCTCACGACTCTTGAACGTCTCACGATCAGAAGCCTTAAAGAGCTTTTAAATTCCTTATAACCGAATTGTTAAAATATCCCTAGTCAAGTATTATTCTGAACAAGGATAACAATGTACGATAAGACTAGTATGTGGTTGACTAATGACCATTGTCATGGATATAGGATATCAAGTCATCACATAGGTACATGTTAGAGAACTATGTACTGGATCGACCCTCCATGAGAACGCTACATAGATTGTTATATGAGTGTCATAAGCGATTCTCATAGTGATGATGGTGTATGTGATCCTTTGACTTGAGATCATCAGAGATCCCAACATAGAGAATTGCATACTTTAATGCTGCTAGATGTCATTCGTAACAGGATGGACTATAAAATGTAGTAATTGGGTATGCCTTGATCTATGTAGAGGGATGTTGAGTGATCAAGATAGGATTTATCCCTCTTATATAACAAGAGTGATGTCTTGGGCCCTTTGATAGAGTGAGACTAAGAAATGCATGGCCGTGCTCGAATAAGTCAATATGAGATATTGATTTTATTTGTTTAATTAGTCTACTCAGGAATCAAGAAACGCTGATTAGACTATACAAGTGTGACACATTCCATGACTTGTATCTAATCAAGACATCAAAGGATAAAGAGATTAGACTACACGGTAACATCTATCATGAGTAAGGTTATGTCGAGTCATTGACATTCTCGTTACATGGGTAGCAATGATGTGTTGCTAGATACCGCTCATTGCCTGTGACAATTTTGTCATTGCCATTGTTTTGAGAACCTATTGGGTCGCACACTTAGAACGGATCAATGAGGAGCTTAATTAATCCTATTCTGATTTGGATTAAGGATATATCTAATCCTATTTTGAATTGGATTAAGGATATAGTTAATCCTATTCTAAGTAGGATTAGAGTTCTGTTTGGCAGTAAATTTTAGGGTAAAATTTACTGCCTATAAAAGGATGTTTTTTCTAAAACATAGCCGCACAATTAAAAAAAACAGAAAAGGTATTCTTTTAATCAAAGCTAGCAATTCGATTATAAAGAATCAAAAACGCTCTTTAAGGCTTCTGATCGTGAGACGTTCAAGAGTCGTGAGATCCGTTCGTGTGGATACCGTAGAGGCAGGAACGAAAAGTTGCTGCTTGTGACTCGACCAACGACAGAAAATTCAGAGAAAACGTCAGGTAAAATCTCAAAACCCTAATCAGGCAACTCTCCGAATCGATCTTGGTGGAGGCCGAATGATTTAAATTCCGCTGCGTGTTTGTTTCGGTTTCCTTCAGTAAGGAATATACGTAGAAAACGTATGGGTACCATGAGTGCATATTGGTTTCAAAAATGAAATTATGGAATAATTTTGGAATGATTTGGATTGGATTTGTGAAACTGCCATTGGGTTATAAACTGTATTTTCGTGCAGGGAGGTTAGGGAAAACTTAGTCATTATGCTGCCGAAATGTCATTAAACGTAATTTAATTCCTAGATCTTATAAGAGTGGAATTTGAAATATTTTGAGTAGATTTTTAGGGAGCAATGGATTTAAATCTCATATAGTATTTAGGAGCATTAAATTCATAACTCAGTTTTCGAGCTTAATTTTATAGTTTTCTTTGATTTTGTGTTTTATACGAGTAATTGCAACGATATCATATGTAAAGAAAATATTTTGAACTCTAAATTATGAACCGAGAATATTTTATGAATATTTATTATGGAACTGAACTTCGCCTGTGTGAGTTAACGTAGCTAGTCCCAAGCTTGGATAAAAGAGGAGGGTGGCGGTAGGTTTGGACAACCAGCCATAAAAACTAGTTCAATCTTATGAAATGAACCAATATCATAACATCGTTGGGGCATCCCCTACTTAGTGACGCGTTGCATCGAAGCCCGGGTGTAATGAAAAGTGGACAAGGGTTGCTAGGCCATCGCTTAGAAGCGACGCACCACATCGACGCTTGGATGTGGTGTTAAATAGGCAAAGGTTCCCACACCATAATGGACAGAGGTGGGTAAAGAAGTTAGTCCATAACCATAAGCTTAGGTTAGGATCTTGGAATATAGGTATGCTTAGTGGTAAGCTAGCTGAGATTTGTGAGGTTATGAGTCGGAGGAGGGTTAACATCCTATGTCTTCAAGACCAAATGG
This sequence comes from Heritiera littoralis, assembly GCA_031772115.1. Taxonomy (NCBI): domain Eukaryota; kingdom Viridiplantae; phylum Streptophyta; class Magnoliopsida; order Malvales; family Malvaceae; genus Heritiera; species Heritiera littoralis. Next base: position 5,723,185 of record JAPDPK010000007.1, on the reverse strand, counting down.
GTTAGGGAAAAAGCTAAGGAGATAGCACCTTGGCAATATAAGCTTTGATACACAGGAAAAGATAGAGACCAAAATGGAGTAGGTATCATCATAGATAAAGAGTAACATAAGGAAGTTGTACAGATTAGGAGACAATGTGATAGGATTATTTTGGTTAAGCTAGTTCTAGGAGAAAAGGTGTTGAATGTCATTAGCACATATGCACCCCAAATAGGACTTGATGAGGTTAGTAAATGACAGTTTTGAGAGGATTTAGATAAGGTAGTACAAGAAGTGACCCTAGGAGAAAACCTTTTTATTGGCAATAACCTTAATGGACATGGAGGTAAGAGTAGAGAGGGTTTTGAGAATGTACATAGGGATTTTAGTTATGGTGTAAGAAACGAGGGTGGGGATGCTATCTTAGATTTTGCTTTATCCTGTGACATAATCCTAGTAAACACATTGTTTAGGTAGAGAGATTCTCATCTTATAACCTTTAGAAGTGGACTAAAAGCAAGTTAGATAGTTTTTTTTTAACTAGGAGTAGGGATAGACATAGATGTTTTGACTGTAAGGTTATCCTAAGTGAGAGTGTTACCATGCAATATAGACTCCTAGTCCTAGATATGAAATTACATAGACCACATCGAAGGAACCAACAAAAAGGAACTGAAAGGATTCAATGGTGGAAGCTAAAAGAATATTCTCATACAACATGTAAAGATAGTTGGATTCAAAAAGAGGATTAGACAACAGAAGAGAACCTAAATGCAATGTGGAACAAGATGGCAAAATGCATTCGGGAGGTGGGTAAGGAGACACTAGGTGTATGAAACAGAAGAGTGTCGATTGGAAAGAACGCAACATGGGGGACTTGATAGAGATCCACTTGCTCGTGATGTTCATGATGTTAAGGATCCATTGGTCATCCAAGGAGGTCCAATTACCCGAGCTCGAGCTAAGAAGATGCAACAAGCCCTGGCCTAATTAATGCAACAAGCTCTAGCCTCATTGAAGCGTCAAGGAAGCTTCCATGAAGAGTCCCAAGACATCTATACTTGCTTGGAAGCCCAAATGACATAAGCATGGTTTACTGTCTTATTTTAGCTTAATAATAAGATAGGTTAAGTGTTTGAATAGCCCACATTTGAGTCTTATTGTGTTTTGGACTATTTATTTTATGTAACTAGGCTTAGGCATGAATTTGGGTTTAGTCTTATTTTCTGTTTGGTGTTAATTTCAGCCCACTTGGTTATGGGCTTAAGTGCTAGGTATTATTATAAATACCTTATAAACGCTATTGATAAGGACAGATCAGGTTTGGAATTTCAGGATTTGAGTGTGCCTTCCTCTTGGGTTCCCTCTCAACTAGGCTTATCAAGGTTTTCTTCCTTGTGGCACCTCCTTTTTCACCATCCACCATTGTTATACCTTAGGTTCTCGAATTCATATTCGTAGGGTCAAGGTCCAATACCTTTGGGTTCGAGTCTCTTTAGGCTTCAAGTCTAGGTTCCAGAAGGTGACGTTCATCATCTTTGTTTCTATCCTGTTGTGTTTCAGCACCCTTTAAATTCCAATCCACGTTTTCTCATGTCCGCGCATATCAGTTGGCATCAGAGCTTAGGTTTCGGTTTTTTGTTTGTTGGTGCGTCACTCACTTTTGGTAGAATCCTTGGAAAATTCTGCCACCTTAGTTATTGTGTTTAAGTTGGATTCTAAAATATGGTCCAAATTCAGTCCCTTAGTTGTTGTGTTTGAGTTAAACTCTGAGTTTTATTCCAAGTCAATCTCTTAGCCACACCAAAACTCCTCCAATCACAACCCTGACCGCACTTCTTCAAAACCCTAGCCGTACCCCTCCAATTATAACCCTAGCCGCACTTCTTCATAACCCTAGCTGCACTTCTTTAGCCACTTATTTCAACCCTAGCCGCACCCCTACTCTTTTTAAGGAAACCGCAAAATCATATTAAAAAATAAAAAAAAAGAAAAAAATTTTGCGGTAATGTTTAAATAGAAAAATTCGGTTGAGTTAGGAGGCGTGCGAGTACCCGTTTTAAAGAAAACGACGAAATAAAACAAACATGTGGATTTATAAACGGGCTCCACCCTATCTTGGCCAAATTCCATCTTCTTCCTATAGTTTTAGGCCTTTTTTTTTGTTATTCTAGTGATTTTTTTTCTTTCTTTCTTTAAGTCACCCTAGCCATACCTTTCTGTGGAAAAAAAAGAGAAAATATTTGGTGAATTAGTTGATTTTGCGAGGTTGAATCTTTGACTGAGTCTCTAGTGCGATTGTGAACCTATAGAGTTGAGGTAGAGTAATGGAAAAAGGCATGAGTGTGTGAGAAAATATTAGTAGAGAAAAGCCAAATTACTTGAGTGAAACATGAGTGTGAGTGTTCCATCTTGAGTGATTAAGTGTAAACACGTGAGGATATCACTTGTTAAAGATGTCTTCTGAAGGTGATAAGTCAGACTTTAAAAAGATTGAATTCATGCTTCAGGCAACGTAACAACAGTTCCAATGGATGGATGTGAAATTCAATGACATTCATGATAAATTGAACCAACATGAAGCTCGGTTTGCAAAGATCCAACAAGGTGATACTTCTCGTCTAAAAAGTAAGGTTGTTGCTAATGATGAGTATGATGATAATCTTGGGTATGACTCGAAAGAAGAGTCTGAGGTAGATAGACATCATAAAAGGTACCATAGGTATAGAGATAGAGATCGAGTTGATAGAGCCCGTGATAGAGGCAAGGAGAAGATGGATGGAAACCTTGGCAGTATAAAATTGAAGATTCCTCTTTTCCAAGGCAAGAATGATCTTGACGCATATTTGGAGTGGGAAAGGAAGATTGAAATGGTATTTGACTGCCACCACTACTCTGAGGAAAAGAAGGTCAAACTTGCAGCAGTTGAGTTCCCAAAGTGTGCTGTGGTTTGGTGGGATCAGTTAGTCACTTGTAGAAGAAGATATGGAGATCCTCCAGTGTCTACATGGGATGAGATGAAGCGCATCATGAGGAAGAGATTTGTTCCTACTCATTACTACAGAGAATTATACTAGAAACTCCAAGGTCTTACCCAAGGCTCAAATAGTGTTGATGATTACTACAAAGAGATGGAAATAACCATGATCCGAGCCAATATCCAGGAGGATGCAGAAGCTACTATGGCTCGTTTTCTCTAAGGCTTAAACCGTGAGATTGCCAATGTAGTAGAGTTGCAACATTACATGGATTTAGAGGAGATGCTGCATGTGGCCATCAAAGTGGAAAGGCAACTCCAAAGGAAAGGTACATCCCGTTTCACTCCTAGTTCAGTTCCTGTTTGGAAATCTAACACCTTTCGTAGGGATGATAAACCTGTGTCTACGCCTAAATCAAAGAGCTTTGCCAAGCCCAAACCTGAGGGCCCTCCAAAGCCCAAGACTGAACCTGCCCAAGCATCCCAGAGCAGGGCACGTAACATTAAGTGTTTCAAGTGTTTAGGTCATAGACATGTTGCCTCACAGTGTCCCAATAGTAAAGTAATGATCATGCTTAGGAATGGAGATGTTGAGAGTGAAGCTTCTGAAGTCAGTGTTGAAGATGAGATGCCTGCGTTAGAAAATGCTGAAGAAGAAGTTGTTGAGTATGCTGCTCATGGTGAAGCACTTGTTACCAGGCGTGCTCTTAATACCCATGTGAAGTTTGAAGATGAGGCACAGCGTAAGAACATCTTCCATACGAGGTGCCATATTAGTGACAAGGTATGCACTGTAATCATTGATGGTGGGAGCTGTACTAATGTTGCTAGCACATACCTTGTTAATAAGTTAAAGTTGGCCACTACCAAGCATCACCACCCATATAAGTTGCAGTGGAGTAATGAATGTAGTGAAGTGAACGTGGTGAAGCAAGTCTTGGTTCCTTTTCATATTGGAAGGTATCGGGATAAGGTGTTATGTGACGTGGTGCCCATGCAAGCTAGCCACCTATTGCTGGGTAGACCGTGGCAGTATGATCGGAGAGTCATTCACGACGGTTACACTAACTGTTACTCTTTTACTATGGATGGCAAGAAGATCACTCTTGCTCCCCTTAGGCCTAAGGAGATTTATAAGGACCAATTAAGGCTAAAGGAGCAACATGACGAGCAAAGGAAGCAAGCTAAAGAAAAGAAGGAAAACAAAGAAAGCAAAACAGTGAGCTGTTATGCAAAGCCCCGAGATGTGAAGACTGCGTTTCTTGCTAAGTCTCCTATCCTTTTACTCTTATTTAAAGATTCTTGTTTCATTGATGCTGAACTCCATGATATTTTGCCTACTGATGTTGTCTCATTGTTGCAGGAGTTCAAGGATGTATTCCCTGAGGAGATCCCAAGTGGATTACCACTGATTCGTAGGATCGAGCACATGATTGACCTTGTCCCCGGAGCTGCCATTCCTAGCCGTCTAGCCTACAGAAGTAATCTCGAGGAGATGAAAGCTTCAAAGGCAAGTTGAGGAGCTTATGAGGAAAGGTTATGTGAGAGAGAGCATGAGTCCATGAGCCATGCCCGTACTGCTTGTGCCCAAAAAAAGATGGGACGTAGAGGATGTGCGTTGACTGTCGGGCCGTCAACAAAATCACTGTAAAGTACCGCTACCCTATTCCTAGGCTAGATGACATGTTTGATGAGTTGCATGGTGCATGCATGTTTTCTAAAATTGATTTAAAGAGCAGATATCACCAAATTCGTATGAAAGAAGGTGATGAATGGAAAACCGCATTCAAGACTAAACATGGTCTCTACGAGTGGTTAGTTATGCCTTTTGGCTTGACTAATGCACCCAGTACATGCATGCGCTTAATGAACCATGTTTTACGTGATTTCATTGGTAAGTATATGGTTGTCTATTTTGATGACATTTTGATCTACAATAAGAGTCTGCATGAGCATGTTGAGCATCTTAGGAATGTTCTTACTGTTTTGAGGAATGAAAGTTTGTATGCCAATTTTAAGAAATGTACATTCTGCACTGATAAGATTGTTTTCCTTGGATATGTAGTTTCTTCACATGGCATTTCTGTTGATAATGAGAAGGTAAAAGCAATTAAAGATTGGCCTGTACCTAAGTCTGTTTATGAGGTGCGTACATTCCATGGTTTTGCTAGTTTCTATCATTAGTTCGTTAGAGATTTTAGCACTATAGCTGCACCTTTGACTGAAGTGGTCAAAAAGAATGTTGCATTTCATTGGGGTCCCGCACAAGAGCATGCTTTTAATTTGCTTAAGGATAAACTTTGTTCTACTCCTTTGTTATCTCTGCCTGACTTTACTAAAACTTTTGAGATTGAGTGCGATGCCTCAGGGGTAGGTATTGGAGCTGTGCTTATGCAGGAAAAACGCCCAATTGCTTTCTTTAGTGAGAAGTTAAGTGGAGCAGCACTTAACTATCCCACATATGACAAGGAGATGTACGCGTTAGTGAGGGCCTTGGAGACATGGCAACATTACTTGTGGCCCAAAGAATTTGTCATCCACACTGATCACAAGTCCTTGAAGCATCTGAAAGGACAAAGTAAGCTGAATCAGCGTCATGCCAAGTGGATAGAGTTCATAGAGTCATTCCCGTACGTGATCAAGTACAAACAAGGTAAAGAGAACGATGTAGCTGATGCGTTATCTCGTAGGTATACTCTTATCACTACTCTTGATGCTAAACTTTTAGGATTTGAGTATATCAAAGAACAGTATGCTGATGATGTTGATTTTGGTAATGTTTATGAGGCATGTGCTACATCTGGCTTTGGCAAGTTCTTTAGGCACGATGGGTTCTTATTTAGAGGAAATAAATTATGTGTGACTAGGAGTTTGTTGCGCGAGCTATTAGTTAGAGAAGCCCATAGTGGAGGATTAATGGGCCACTTCGGAGTTAAGAAAACTCTAGACGTTTTGCAAGAACATTTTCTTTTAGCCTAACATGAGGAGAGATGTAGAAAGGTTATGTGATAGATGCATTTCATGTAGGCAAGCTAAATCTAGAGTTCATAATCATGGTTTATATACTCCTTTACCCATTCCTACTACTCTGTGGACTGATATCTCTATGGATTTTGTTTTGGGCTTGCCTAGAACAAAACGCGGTAGAGATTCTATTTTTGTTGTGGTTGATAGGTTCTCTAAGATGGCTCATTTCATCGCTTGCCACAAGACGGATGACACAAGCAACATTGCTGACCTTTTCTTCAAAGAGATAGTACGTCTACATAGTGCATCGAGGACCATTGTTTCCGATTGTGATGTCAAGTTCCTTAGTTACTTTTGGAAGATGTTATGGGGAAAGTTGGGAACTAAATTGTTATTCTCCACCACTTGTCACCCCCAGACTGATGGACAGACTGAGGTAGTCAACTGAACCTTATCTACATTAATGATGTCCATTATACAGAAGAATTTGAAGAATTGGAAAGATTGCTTGCCACATGTGGAGTTTGCATATAACCACAGTGTCCACTCCACTACGAGTTGCTCTCCATTCGAAGTTGTTTATGGCTTCAATCCTCTTACTCCTTAGGATTTGTTGCCATTACCTAGTGCTGAGCAGAGTAACTTGGATGGAGAACAGAAGGCTAAGTTTGTGAAGCAACTCCATGAGAGAATGCGTCAAGCTATTGAAAAGAAGACTGAATAGTATACCACCCAAGCAAATAAGCATCGTAAGAAAGTAGTCTTTGAGCCTGGTGATTGGGTTTGGGTACGTATGAGAAAAAAGAGGTTCCCTGTTCAGCGACGAACTAAGTTGCATCCCCAAGGAGATGGACCATTCCAAGTCATTGAGAAAATCAACGATAATGCCTACGGAGTGGATCTTCTAGGTGAGTATGGTGTATCTGCTACTTTTAATGTTTCTGATCTTTCTCCCTTTTCTTTTGATGAAGGTATATGCGATTTGAGGACAAATCCTTTTGAGGAGAGGGGGAATGATGGAGATCCACTTGCTCGTGATGTTCGTGATGCTAAGGATCCATTGGTCATCCAAGGAGGTCCAATTACCCAAGCTCGAGCCAAGAAGATGCAACAAGCCTTGGCCTCATTAATGCAACAAGCTTTGGCCTCGTTGAAGTGTCAAGGAAGCTTCCATGAAGAGTCCCAAGACATCTATACTTGCTTGGAAGCCCAAATGACATGAGCATGGTTTACTGTCTTATTTTAGCTTAATAATAAGATGGGTTAAGTGTTTGAATAGCCCACATTTGAGTCTTATTGTGTCTTGGACTATTTATTTTATGTAACTAGGCTTAGGCATGAATTTGGGTTTAGTCTTATTTTCTGTTTGGTGTTAATTCTAGCCCACTTGTTTATGGGCTTAAGTGCTAGGTATTATTATAAATACCTTGTAAACGCTATTGATGAGGACAGATCAGGTTTGGAATTTAAGGATTTGAGTGTGCCTTCCTCTTGGATTCCCTCTCAACTAGGCTTATCAAGGTTTTCTTCCTTGTTGCGCCTCCTTTTTCACCATCCACCATTGCTATACCTTAGGTTCTCGAATTCATATTCGTAGGGTCAAGGTCCAATATCTTTGGGTTCGAGTCTCTTTAGGCTTCGGGTCTAGGTTCCAGATGGTGACGTTCATCATCTTTGTTTTTGTCCTGTTGTGTTTCAGCCCCCTTCAAATTCCAATCCACGTTTTCTCATGTCCGCGCATATCAGGACTGCAGTAGTAAAAGACGCTATAAAGACTAAGCGAGAGTGTTACAAGGCTTTGAAGAAGAACAATGCAGAAGAGAGTTTTACGGAATATAACCTAGCTAGAAAGGAGGCAAAGAAAGCTGTGGCAGAAGCTAAGATGAAGGTTACGAAAGAGATTTACGACAAGTTGAACACAAAGGAGGGAGAGAAAAAGATACATAGATTGGCGCGAGCAAGCGAAAGGAGGAGTCGCGACTTTGGAGTCGTGAAATGTGTTAAGAATGAGCATTAAAGAACTCTCATTAAGGACAATGACATTAAGATTTTGATGGCATGATTATTTTGACAAATTATTTAATGACGGACAAAATAAAATTTTGGATAATATCTCAGTTCCTCTCGAAGATTTGAATCGGTGCTTTATACGTAGAATCAAAAGAGACAAAGGTAAAAGAGGCACTAAAGATGATGAAGAACGGAAAAGAGATTGGACCTGATGACATTCTAATTGAAGTTTGGAAATGCCTTAGTGATGTAAGAGTTAAGTGGTTGACAAATCTGTTTAATAAGATTTGGCACACTAACAAAATACCTGAGGAATGGAGGAAGAGTGTCTTGATACCTCTTTATAAGAATAAGGAAGATATTAAAAGTTGCGCCAACCATTGAGGCATAAAATTGATAAGTCACACAATGAAACTATGAGAGAGAGTGATAGAACATAGATTGAGAAAGAATTTAGAGATATCGAAGAATCAATTTGGTTTTATGTCGAGTTGATCAACTATGAAGGTAATATATTTGCTTAAACAACTTATAGAGCGCTCTCAAGTACTAGGTAAAGATCTCTATATGGTTTTTACAGATTTGGAGAAAGCATAAGATCTTTATAAATTTGGAGAAAGCATAAGATAAAGTGCCTAAGGAGGTACTATGGTGGTCTTTAATGAAGAAAAGAGTTCCTTTGAAATATATTGAACTAATTAAGGACATGTATGGAGATGCAAGGACACATGTGAGGAAAGGTAGGAGGCAAACAAGTGAGTTTCCTATCACGGTGGGATTACACCAAGGGTCAGCGTTAAGTCCATTCTTGTTTGCAGTAGCTATGGACGAACTGACAAAATCAATCTATGATAAAGTGCCTTGGTGTATAATGTTTGTAAATGATATTGTCCTATGTGCGAAAACTAGACAGAGATCAATACAAAGTTGGAATTATGGAGACAAACATTGGAATCAAAAGGATTTAAACTAAGCAAAGTGAAAACTGAATACATGGAGTGTAAATTTAGTTATAACCAAATGGAAGAGCATAACGTAGTGACGTTAGATGGGGTGGCAATACCTAAGCGGGACCATTTTTGATATCTGGGATCGATAGTATAGGTTGATAGAGAAATTGATGGTGCTGTGACCTATAGGATCTAGGTTAGATGGAGTAAGTGGAGAAGTGCTACAGGTATGTTTTGCGATAAAAGAATTCCTATATGGTTTAAAGGCAAGTTTTATAGGATAGTTGTTAGACCAATATTGTTATATGGTAGTGAATGTTAGACGACTAAGAGGCTACATACACAAAAGATGAGTGTAACAGAAATGTGAATGTTGCGGTGGATATGTGGATATACAAGAAATGATAGAATGAGAAATGAGGATATTCGTAAGATGGTTGAAGTGGTACCTATCGAAGACAAGATGTGTGAAAGTCATTTACCTGGGTTTGGACACGTACGATGTAGGTCTATAGATGCTCCAATTAAGAGAATAGAGGCTATGGATGTTAAGAGAATGGTTAAGACTAAAGAAAGACCAAAAAAGACTTGGAAGGAAGTAATTTGGAAAGATATGGAGGTATTAGAGTTGGATAAGCAAATGGCCTTGGATAGGAATGTGTGGAGGAGGAGAACAGATATGTACGATCTAACATGAGTTCAGATATTGGTTCATATGGCCTACCATAATCTCTTGGGATAAAGGCTCTAATGATGATGATTTATTATTGAACTGCTATTGTTCTAATTTTTATGATTTTATAACCCAGTTGCTTTTGTTTATTATTTGAATATGAAAATGTATTTCTATTGAATTATAAAATGTTTTGAGACTGTTGCCCTCATCATACATTCTGAGTGAGTGATCGTAGGCTGTTAGACCTACCAAGTCTTCAACTCCCGTAGTTGTCACCTGGAAAGTATACATTGTAGACCACCAGACTGTGGCCATAAGCCTTTATTAATCCCTCTGGGATTTTTCTTATGGATGATATTACTTGGTGTAACCTAGTCTCCACTATTTTTACTACTGAATTGTTTTGTAGTGAATTTATTGAATCTGATCATAAATGTGAAATTTTGATCGATTGTTTTGAATCACTGAATGTTTAATTTTCTGAATCTGATCGACTGATTTAGTTTACTGATACTTTTGAACGTTTAACTCTGATTATGTCTGAGTTCAGTTTCATATGATTTTATGAATAATTAGTTATATTTTTTGAATTATATATGAAATGTTAGATCAGAAACTGTGTCTCTAAACAACTTATTTTACTAGCAATAAATTTATTCCCTATAATCAGATTTAGGGATCGGGACACGTGAGGTGCTCTAAAGCATTCTCCTATACTCAGCCTAGTTACCTCATCGAATATAGTATTTATCCTTTTATTGTGTCCAAACTCAGGTTTTAGCACTACATGTTATTTTAAATATGTTTTATTATGTATGTTGTCATGCATAGTATTAGTACTTTTACACGAATTTTTTACTGGGCCTTCCCCAAGCTCACCCCCTCTCTTTCCTCTTCCAGATTATTTATAGTAAAGCTTTTGGGTGCTTCGGAGGTCACTTTTGTCATATCCCTCAAGCGATTTATCGATCACTGTAGAGGTACACATTTTACTTTTTATATGTTCAGACTTTGTAATTACAGTACTACAATATGTAAATATTGTACAGGGGATGTAAACATATTTTGTAAACCGATTGTAAATTTTCGTATATGTATATATGAATAATCTTTGGATTTTATGATTTTGATTGTAAATAAATTCTGATTGGGTACTTGACAGATAGCCCAACCAAGTATAAATTATACGATAAGTGTGTTATTCAGATCGTGACAATTTAATTGGTATTAGAGTCAGGTTGGTCTGATGTCTGTTAGTACTTTTAAAAGTAAATCAGTTTACTTCCCTTGTAGTATTGTATTTGTCTGAATGTATATAAAGGTAAATGTGACTAAAAATATTTCTTATCTCTATTTAGACAGAATGTCTGACAGGCAAAGGGGTAGAAGTAGAGGGCGAAGACGAGCCCAACCATCTCTATAGCCATCTCTAAAGTTGATTCCAAAACCATCCCTCCCTCCACAACAAGAAAGTCCAAGTGCACGGATTGCTTGATTGAAAAGATTAGTCGAGCAGTTATTAGCTGACCGTGCCTGAGAGTTAGCATTTGCACCCACTCCGGCATTAGCCCCAAAAATGCCACAGCCACTACCACCACCTCCAGTTTAGACACCTCTACCACTATAGCCATAATAGGTACCTCTGCCGCTACCACCACAGCCTCAGTTGATTGGCACAGTGGGTAAGTGTGATATTAAATTATTGAAGGAATTTCGAAAGCTGGATTTGCCGAAATTTAAGGGTGAAAAGGATTTAATGGCAACAAAAAATTGGTTAAATGAGGTGACTAAGCTATTTAAGTATGCTACTTGCTTAGAGATTGATAAGATGGGGTTGGCCACTTTTTAGTTAACGGATGAGGCTAATCATTGGTGGAAGGCTACCTAGACTGTACTGGCCGCCAAATGTACAAGGTGACTTGGGTAATACTTTTGGAGGCTTTTAATGAGTAGTATATTCCACCGACTGCCAAAGGAAGTTGCACATAGAGTTCCAAAATCTAGTGCAAGGATTGATGTCGGTGGATTAGTACGAGTCTAAGTTTACTAGTTTGAGCTGATTTGATCTTGAGACGCTCCGTAGTGAGCAAGAGTAGATTGAGAGGTTTACTTCTGGGCTTAGGTATTTTATTAGATCTCGACTTGCTCCCTTCAGTGTTTCCACTTATAATGAGGCTGTTCAGAGGGCCCAGTTATGCGAGCAAGATTATGAGTCTTATCTGGCCGAGTTTGGGGCCCGTGGTAAGGGTAAAGGCAAGGAGAAAGCTAACGGAGCATTAAGGATAAGTTAGAGAGGAAGCCGACTAAGAAAGCTAAGAGTTCTAGCATTAAGATTTCTAAGCCCATATTGGCTAAACCTACTGCTACTGATAGATCCGCATCTGCACCGAAGAGTATCGCACAAAGTTGTAAGCATTGCGGCAGATTTCATGGTGATCAGCCTTGCCATAGAGTTACTGGGGCATGTTTCAAGTGTGAATAGACTAGGCATCTTGTAAAAAACTGCTCGAATAACAAAGTATCAGCAGCAACACCTATTAAGGAGCCAGAGAAGGCTACCACGTCCCAGCCTAAGAGACCCACAGCAGCTGAAAAGAGAAAGAAGTTGGTTACTCAAGGCAAGGTGTATACATTGGATAAGGAGGCTGCCGATACATCATTTGAGGTGATTAAGGGTAAGATATTTATTTTTTATTTATCTGCACTTGCATTATTTGATCCAGGTTCTACGCATTCGTTTATATCTCCTGCTTGTGCTATTAAAATACTCGTAGAGCCTAAACCATTAGGATGTCAGTTGCAAATTAACACACCCTTTAAAGAATCTCATATGACTAATGTGATATATCATAATTGTAAATTAAAGGTAGGAGAGAAGGAATCTGTCACTAATCTAATTATTCTTAATATGTATGACTTCAATGTGTATTAGGTATGGATTGGTTAGCTGCAAACCATGTTAGCCTAGATTGCTATACTAAATATGTAACTTTCATGTACCCAGAAAACTATACTGTAAAACTATTTGAGTAGTAATGAAAATAAAATATTTTACTAAAATTGTTATGTGTTTGATGTGAAGGATTCATAACCCATGTGGAGGACATAGAAAAGAAAGTCTGAAGTTGTATAAGATTCCGGTGGTTAAGGATTTCCCAGATATATTTTTAAATGATTTGCCGGGACTTCCTCCCAATCAAGAGATCGAGTTCACTATTGATTTTGTCCCTGGTACAGAACCCATTTCCAAGCCTCCCCACTGAATGGCACTGGTGGAGCTAGATGAGCTCAAGAAGCAACTCTAGGAGTTGTTAGACAAGGGTTTCATTTGTCCGAGTGTATCTCTTTGGGTTACACCAGTCCTTTTTGCCAAAAGGAAGGATGGTAGCTTGTGACTCTGCATCAATTATTGGTTGCTAAATAAGGCTACTATCAAGAACAAATATCCTCTTCCTAGGATCAATGATCCCTTTAATCAACTCAGGGGTGCTCAAGTGTTCTCTAAAATTGATCTCAAATATGGCTACCATCAGTTGAAGATCCGAGAGTCCGATGTCCCTAAGATGGCATTTAGAACTCGGTATGAACACTATGAGTTTCTAGTTATGCGTTTTGGACTTAGTAATGCCCCTGCAGCATTCATGAATTTGATGAATGAGGTGTTCAAACCCTACCTGGATAAGTTCATCATCATGTTTATTGATGACATTCTGTTATACTCCAAATCCCGGGAGGAATATGAGCAGCATTTGTATATAGTTCTGTAGACCCTTATGGACCAGAAGCTTTATGATAAATTCAGTAAGTGTGAACTCTTGCTGGATCAGATTACTTTTCTGGGCTATGTGGTATCTAAAGACGGGGTGTCAGTTGATCCGTTAAGGATAAAACCATTGTACAGTGGGATAGGCCTAAAACAGTGATGGAGATTCAGAGTTTCCTAGGTCAAACCGGGTATTACCGTCAATTTGTCTAGGGTTTCTCTACACTAGCTACTCCTTTGATATGTTTCACTTGCAAAGATGCGAAGTTCGAATGGACAGATGCTTGTAAGCGTAGTTTCCAAGAGCTGAAGTATCGTCTTACCATAATGTGAGGACCCCAATTTTCTTATATTTGATATAAGTTACAGAGTGTAAGAATTTAAAAGAAAAAATTTATTGTTAAAATATTTAAATAAAGGGTCTGTTCGATAAGGTTCAGGGAACTACTCGATGAGGGCCCCACCAAGACTTTCTTTGTCCAAATCGAAGTGAGATCTTACGATAATGATAAAGGAGGTGAAATATGAACATAGTAAGAATCTGTATCTCAAAATTTCCTTGTTTGAATGTTTTTGAAAAGTGAGAAACAAATTCAGTAATGAAGATCATAACCATACCTCGAGAAGGTTTTTCTGAATAACGATCAAACCAAATTGATTTTGAACCTACAGACGTTATAGCAAAATCCTTGCGTAAAAAAGTTTCACGTGGATCCAGCCCGTGAACTGAATTACGTGAAACTGTCAAAAATATCGCAAATGAAACTAAAAGCATTCGTTAAAGGGTAGTTTTGTAATTTCACTACCCAAAATCAGTCAAACCATTTTGTGAGTCAATAATTTACTATGTTTAGCTAAAATATATGAAAAATAATAAAAATAAAATATTAAATTTGAATTTTAAAAAAATATTTAGTTTATGATAGGATATAATTGGAAATAATGAGAATATACAAGAGTAAAATGGTCATTTAACATAGGGGCTGATCAAGTTAGTTAATGTTGACTAAAATTGACCCAAAATAAATTAAATTTAATAAAAATAATAGTATAAAATCTGACATGAAATTAGGGGCAGAAAAAATAAATAAATAATTAAAATAATAAAATTCTAAAGGGAGAATCTTACTAGTGGACCATGTAGCCAAATGTGATTGGATGAAATGTTAAATAAAGAAGCCCGATTCAGCAGAAAATTCATCTCTCACCGACTTCATCTTGCTGTTCTGGTTTGTTACACGTTTTCCTCTCGTTTCTCTCTTTGCTCCTCACGTTTTCTTCCAATTTTCCTAGTAAATCCATTTCTTTCCTTTACCCAACCATCATGCCATCTCAACAAACTTTGTTCTAAATTTTTAAGAGCTGATTTCAGCTAGGATGACGTGGACAGAACCCAACGTGGGAGAAAGGTATGGCCACTGCACTGTTCGGTTATTGCTTAAGGTGAGGAGTGACGATGTTTATTTAATATAAAGCTATGGGATATGATTAATCTATGCATGAGAAATCTGATTTAGGCTTTAGATTTAAGAAAAAAAATGAAGTGCAGTGAAAATTATGGGTCTCGATCATGCTTGGAAAATGAAGAAAATGTTGTAATTTTAGTGTATTTTGAGTAGGATTTAGTGTTAGATAATGAGAATAACTTGGTTGGACTATGGTTGGGGTGATAATTTGGCTGAACATTTGAAGTGGCGTCGTGATGGGTTGGTTCAGCCAAGGAGAGTGGCTGACGATGATGATGAGTTTTGTTGCACAACAAGTGTTGGATAGAAGTTTTAAGTGAATGGATAATGTTCATAGGTTAGAATTGAATAGAGAAAGGAAATCATGAAGAGGGGACTATGTTAGCAACCGCCCATGAAAAGGGAAAGGAAATTGGGGCTGTCGACAGTAAAAGGAAAACCAAGAAGGAAACAGAAAAGCAAAACAAAAAAAGAAAGAAAAGAAAAACCATGAAAGAAAAAAGAAAAGAAAGGAAAATGGAAAAGAAAAGAAAAGAAGAAGAGAGAAATGTTAATGTACATTTGATAAATAATAATAATAATAAAATTAATATAGCAATGAATCAAGATTAATTGTGAAACCAAAATTGGAAAAGAATAAAATTGGACTAATATAAAAAAATTTGCTAAGGTGATTGTTAGGTGAATCTCATAGTAGAGAATTTAAAATGAAAATTTATAAAGGTAATAAGATTAGTAGTGAAATTAGATTTGAAAAAGAAAATGGTTTAATGGAAAAATAAATTAATTATTGAAATTAATAAAAGGGAATAAGAATTTGTAGGGATTCATTTTAGCTAAAGTACAACATTTCAAATATAATTTAACTAATTTGAAAAATGATAAATGAAATTCAAGAATGGTTAATTGATCATAATTAAATAATTTCTAATATCAATGAGTATATTGTGAAAATTAATAGAAAATAACATAAATTGATTTTGGGAATTCATATTAATGATGGATAGAGATTATTTGTAAAATTTGAATTGAGAAATCATAGATATAATATAAGAATGAAATATTTGGTTATGGTAAATTATTAAAGGTAATAGAATTTTAATGAAATTAACATTAGGAAAATAAGTGTTAATTTGTGGTATTTAATAAAAAATAAAACAAATTTACCATGAAAAGGGTAAATATAGAATTAATGAAATAATTATTAGATTTGGAATATGAACTTATTAGTAGAATTATAATTAAGAAAAAGATTTCAATTTAAATTTAGTTATGTTAAAACACTTAATAGGAAATTAAATAAATAAATTATTGAAATGAACAAAATTGAAAGTAAGAAATTATAGAATAATTATTAGAGTTATACATGGGATTTTAAGTAGAAATTGAAATTATTGGTAACACGGAAATTAAAAAAAGAATAAGATTTAATTGAAATTATATTTGGGTATTTGATAGGAAATAAAATAAATAAATTTTTGAGAATGATAAATAGAAGATAGCAAATTATAGAATATTTATTAGAATCATAATATGAAATTTTAAATATAATTTTGAATTATTGTGCAGTGTTAAATAATAGAGGAATAAGGAGGCAAAAATGGTACTATTGGATTTTTATACTGCACGACAACAAAGGTAAAAAACATGTATAGGAGTTGTATAGTATATGTTTTACTTGCAATTGAGAATTCTCGAAAATCTCATTTTAATCATTCCTCACTTAATTTCCTGAATACAAGAAACATAATTATTTTAATTCTTACAAGTCTAAATATCGCATTGCATGAAATGTTTTACATGAATTAATTTATATGAAATGATTTACACGCATTGAATTACATTAAATGATTTACATGAAGTGAGTTACATGATATGTTCTACATTAATTAAATTACATGCAATGACTTATATAAAATGCATTTCATGGAATGATTTATATGAATTGCATTATATTAAATGATTTACATGGATTGCATTAGATGAAATAATTTACATAATAGATTTATAAGAAACAATTTTTATGAATGGAGTTACATGAAACGATTTAGATAAATTGAATTACATAAAATGATTTATATGAATTGAATTATATGATATGATTTACATGAATTGATTTACATAAAATGATTTAAATGAAAGGATTTATATGAAAGGATTTTATGAAATTAATGTCTCCCTGATGATCGTGCATACGAGATAGTGATGATTAGGCTGGTAGATGTCCCAGACCTTATCATTTACATGATATGATTATGGGAGTTATGGTCAAACCCACAGGTTTATGCAGTGAGCACTTGACCAGTGAAACTGTGAGTGATCGACGATGGCCATTCGTTATAGTGTTTTGTAAGATTGGCTAAGGATTCGTTATAGTAAGATTGGCTAAGGAGTTCCAGATCCCTAGTCTTCCTATACAGGTCCCTTATGGGATATGGTGCGTGCATGAATCTCTAGGAGATTATTTTTCTATCGATATGTGATACTTAACAAATGATTGATTTACTAAATGATTTAATTTACGAGAATAGTACATGATTTGATGGAAAAGTGACGAAAGAAGAGATATGAGTTTTACAATATATGTTTTCCCGTATTTTAGTTAGTTTAAATGAATCGCTTTTCTGTATTTAATAAAATCATTGGAATTATTGCATTATCTCATGACTTTGAAAATGTTATTGTACTACATACTGAACTGCATTATTGAAATCATCTAAAATAAAATTGTTTTATACATTTTCATAGTTTGAAAACTGCATAAAATTATTAATGATTTACATTGCATAATTATTCCATCGACAACTATTTACTCCCTATAGTCGCATCTAGGGGCCGGAACACAACAGGTACTTCAAAGTACCTATCATATTCTATCCGTTACCTAGCCGATTATAATATCCGTCCTATACTGTTCCTTAGTAAATCATTAGGCAATAAATATTTTTATTGTATTTTAATATTTACATATAATATGCCTATTTCACAATTAGTTTAAATAAATTATTTTTAGTTAACTGCATATAGTATACACTTTTATATATGTTTCTTACTGGGCTTTCCCCAAAGTTCACTCCCTTCTCACCATTCCCAGATAACTCATCAGTTTATGAGAAATCCGCTTCAAAGAATCACTAAAAGTTTAAAGTACCTAGTGACTAGGTACATATAAATTTTTATATTTATATTCAAACTTGTAAATGCACAGCGGATGTATTTGTGATGGGATGTAAATACTGTAATTGTGAAATTTATAAAAGTACTTGAAATAGTGATATGTAAATTACTTCTAGATTTATAAATATTATTTAATAGATTTTATTCTGATTTCTTAATTTATATTTATAGTTTAATAAATTTAATGGTATAAAGGTTAATTGTAACGGAAATGGTAAAAGGGAACTTACGTCGACACCGAACGCAAACCTATTGATACCAAATAGTTGAATAAGAAAGATAGAAGTGAAAAGGAAAAATTTAGTTCAAAATTTTCTAATTTCAGACGTTACACACAGCACTGATTCTGACCATTCCTAGTGATTCAGAGAGATTCTCAGTATACAGTGATGCCTCTTCACAGGGATTTGGCTATGTACTAATGCAGCATAGTAAAGTGGTAGCTTATGGTTCTCATCAACTGAAGGACCATGAGAAAAACTATCCTACACATGATCTGGAACTAGCTGCCATGGTGTTTGCACTGAGAATATGGCGGTATTATCTGTATGGTGAAAAGTTCCAAGTATTCACTAACCATAAGAGCCTCAAATATTTATTCTTGTAACGTGAATTGAATATGAGGTAGCGTAGATAGATGGAGCTACTAAAGGATTATGACTACAAGATACTGTACCACCCGGGAAGAGTAAATGTGGTGGCAGATGCTTTGAGCAGGATACACATCGGCATGGTTTCCTATATGATGGCACGGGAATATGATCTATTGGAGTAATTTGCCAGCCTCAGTCTGAGTGTCACTCCTTCTGAGAGATAAAGTTTGAGAGCTAGTCTACGAGCCCATATTTGATGGATCGAATTAGAAATGCTCAGAGAGAGGATTCTGATTTGATTGAGATTGCCAATTAGGTACAGACGGGTACATAATCTGATTATGGCATTGGTTTTCATGGCATTCTAAGGTTCAAAGGCAGGACTTGTATTCTCGAAGATAAGCAGTTAAGGGAGTTGATTTTGGCAAAGGCACATACTTCCAAGTACATTTTACATCTGGGCAGTAATAAAATGTATCATAATCTACATAAAGTGTACTGGTGGCCTAAAATGAAACGAGACATTGCTAAATTTTTTTCAAGATGTCTCACGTGCCAACAGGTAAAGGTAGAGCATAAAAAACCAATAGGATTGCTTCAAACTCTATCGATACCGCAATGGAAATGGGAGCACATTACTATGGATTTCATCATGGGATTGCCAAAACCAGGAGGAACCATGATGCTATCTAGGTGATTGTAGACAAATTGACTAAGTCAGCCCACTTCCTGGCCATGAAGTCCACTGATTCTCTTAATGCCTTAGCCAATCTGTATGTTTGAGAAATTGTCAAACTACATGGAGTCCCAATGAGTATCACTTATGACAAAGATTCCAGGTTCACATCTCATTTTTGGGAACATTTTCAAGATGCCATGGGATCTTGATTGAATTTCAACACAACTTTTCATCTACAGACTGATGGTCAGTCTGAGCACACCATTTAGACGCTCGAGGATATGTTAAGAGCTTGTGCGTTGGATTTTAAGGGCTCCTAGGATGATCATCTTTCATTGGCAGAATTTGCTTATAATAATAGCTACTATCCTAGTATTGACATGGCAACGTACGAGGCTCTCTATGGTAGGAGATGCCAATCCCCTATCAGTTAGAAAGAAGTGGGTGACAGAATGATTCTAGCTCTCGATCTTGTTAAGCAAGCTTTAACAAATGTTCGAATTATTTGTGAAAGACTGAAGGTTGCTCAGAGTCGGCAGAAAAGCTATGCAAATGTCAGATGTCGACCTTTAGAGTTCTCAGTGGAGGATTCTGTGTTTTTGAAAGTCTCACCTTCCAAAGGAATTATGAGATTCAGTAAGAAAGGAAAGTTGAGTCCTCGGTATATTGGGCCTTTCGAGATTTTAAATCGAGTGAGAGATGTAGCTTACCCATTAGCACTACCACCGGAGTTAGCTGGGGTTCATAATGTCTTCCACATGTTTATGCTACAAAAATACCATCCAAATCTATCTCATGTAATTTAGTATGAGTCGTTGGAAACCAAAGAAGATATGAGTTATGTTGAGAAGCTGATTCGAATCTTGGATATAAAGGATAAGGTACTTTGGTGTAAAATTATTCCTTTAGTCAAGGTTCTCTGGCAATATCACTCAGAGGAAGAAGTTAATTGGGAGCTAGAGAGCTTGATGAAGGGAAAATATCCAGAACTATTCGTCTGATAGGCCTACTCAAATTTGGAGGACCAAATTTCCTAGGGTGGGGAGGAAGTGAGATCCACATTTCCTAATACTGTACTATATGCCACTGAAATTAAGGTGTCTCCTAACCATTTTTGTCCATTGGGTTTTGTAGGCATAACTGCGAATTCAAGCTGTGGGCCCTACTGAGAGATACATAGTTCGAATGGACATGAAAATCCACAGTACTAATATTTGGAGCAAAACAATACGATGGTAAGTTTCTATAACTCAAAATCATATGTTTTGGTCATTTTTGGAAAATGAGCAACAAATTTGAAAATGACGATTAAAGACATATATTAGAAGAATTTTTGCGAATAACGGTTAAACCGAGTGAATTTTTGACCAACCAACAAAAATATGATAATCTACGTGTGATAAAGTTCTATGTCATGTCATTAGGTGGACTAAATCACACGCGAAGAATAAAATCCATGCGATTGGCTCGAAAGGGTATTTTCGTTTTGCCCTTTTGATCAGTCAAAGCTTAATAAAACCATATTCAAAGATTAGAATATGTTTAATACTCATATTTTATGATAATATTTTGGAGTTAATTTCATAGATTAATAACGTTATTGAAGTTTAAGGGCAAAATTGTCCAAAATCATTAAGATAAAGGTATTTTAGTAATTTACCAATTAAAATATGAATTTTTAAAGAATTTTCTGGTTCATTCTTCATATGAGCTGGCCATCTTCTTCTTCCATGTTTCCACCATAGCCAAGCTTGAAGTGAGAGAAAACACCTTAAAACCGTAAGCAAAACACACCGAAACCAAAAAACACCTTCACCAAACCTGTGCAGAATTCAGTTTGATACCAATTTCTCATCCAAAAGAGGCCAAAATCTTGGTGTAAGACAGCCTGCAAGTTTCAGCCACCATAGGTAAGAGAGAAAAAGTTTAGTTTTTCATGGTTTTAGGGCTTTATACCATGTGTTCTTCACGTTTAGCTAGGTATTTAAGCTTAATTTGAATTAAATTCATGTTAAACACACACCAAGGGTTTCGGCCATCCTACTCCTTGTGAGATTGTGTAGTTGTTTGATGAGTAATTGGTGTAGAAATGATGTAGAACATATGGAGAGCATGATTTCAAGCTTAGTTTGTTGAAATGAATTATGTAAACCCATCAGTGCCATTCGACCAAGTGAAGGGCAGCCATGGATTGTGCTTAATTCAATGTGTTTTGGGTAGTAGGAGAATGCATAAATTAATAGAAGACTACCAGTGAAATCAGAATCGAAAATTTAGTAGTTTGTATGCTAGTTGCAGTGTTAGCACCGGTATGAAATAGACCGGTTTAGCAGCTGCTGTAGGCAATGTAATAGCTCATAGGATGATAAATATTCTTTTTGAGGAAGTATGATGATTTGATTGTATTTATATGGAATTTTTTAGCTTAAAAGTGAGTGGTGCAATCCAGGTGCTATCGAGTTTTTCAGTAGAAATCGAGAGATAAGAAATATGATTTGATACTATAAGTGCAAATCAGTTTCCAAAATGAAATTATGGAATGATTTTGGAATGATTTGGATTGGATTTGTGAAACTACCATTGGGTTATAAATTGTATTTTCGTGCAGGCAGGTTAGGGAAAACTTAGCCGTGATGCTACCGAAATATCATTAAATGTAATTTAATTCCTAGATTTTATATAAGTGGAACTTGAAATATTTTGAGTAGATTTTTGGGGAACAAATGGATTTAAATCTCATATAGTAATTAGGAGCATTAAATTCATAACTTAGTTTTCGAGCCTGATAGTTTTCTTTGATTTGTGTTTTATATGGGTGATT
Source organism: Heritiera littoralis (assembly GCA_031772115.1). Classification (NCBI taxonomy): domain Eukaryota; kingdom Viridiplantae; phylum Streptophyta; class Magnoliopsida; order Malvales; family Malvaceae; genus Heritiera; species Heritiera littoralis. The sequence goes on along the minus strand of JAPDPK010000007.1, from coordinate 5,701,127 downwards.
GCATCGATATTATACGTATAGAAAATATTTTGAACTCTGAATTATGGACTGAGAATATTTTATGAATATTTATTTTTAAACAGCTATTGTTCTGATTTTTACGATTTTATAACCCGGTTGATAATCTGCTTATTATTCTAAATACGAAAATGTATTTCTACTAAATTATAAACTGTTTTGAGACTGTTGGCCCCATCATGCATTTTGAGTCAGTGATCATATGTTGTTAGACCTGCCAAGTCTTCAGCTCCCGCAGTTGTCACCTGGCAAGTGTACACTGTGGACCCCTTGACTGTGGCCATATGTCTTTACTAATCCCTCTGGGATTTCTCTTATGCATGATATTACTGGGTGTAGCCTAGTCTCCACTATTTTTACTACTAAATTGTTTTATGGTGAATTTATTGAATCTAATCGTGAATGTGGAAATCTGATCAATTGTTTTGAATCACTGAGTGTTTGATTTTCTGAATTTGATCCATTGATTTAGTTTACTAATACTTTTGATCATTTAACTCTGATTATTTCTTACTTGAGTTTCATATGATTTTAAGAATAATTAGTTGTATTTTTGAATTATATATGAAATGTTAGATAGGAAACTGTGTCTTTGAACAACTTATTTTACTAGCAATAAAATTATTCCCTATAATCGGATTTAGGGACTAGGACACATGAGGTGCTCTAAAACATTCTTTTATACTCAGCTTGGTTGCCTAGCCGAATATAGCATCCATCCTTTTATCATGCCCAAACTCTGGTTTTAGCACTATATGTTATTTTAAATATGTTTTTACTATACATGTAGTCATGCATAGTATCAGTACTTTTACATATATTTCTTAATGGCTTTTCCCGAGCTCACCCCCTCTCTTTCCTCCTCCAGATTATTTATATTAGAGCTTTTGGGTGCTTCGGAGGTCACTTTTGTCATATCCCTCAAGCGATTTATCGATCACTGTAGAGGTATACATTTTACTTTTTATATGTTCAGACTTTGTAATTACAGTACTACGATATGTAAATATTGTACAGGGGATGTAAACATATTTTGTAAACCGATTGTAAATTTTCATCTATGTATATATGAATAATTTTTGGATTTTGGGGTTTTGATTGTAAATAAATTCTGAGTGGGTACTTAACAAATAGCTCGACCAAGTATAAATTATATGATAAGTGTGTTATTCAGATTATGACAGAAAAATTAATATAAATGGATGTAATCATAGATTCATGAAATCTACATCCTGTTAATTTTGATTTTTTTTTTATAAATATGTGATAGCTTTAAATTTACATATGTATTTTGAAATGACAAAAACTAAGTAAGCCTTAATGTTTCTTTCATATTGTAAATTTGCTTTATTACACATGATTCTCTCAAACCATTTTAAGTGTTCATATCAAACATTAAAACCATGATTTAATTGTATATTCCTTTTGGTCTTAATAATTTACAAAATGAGTTTGAATGTTTTCATTAGGTAATTCTCTCAAGAATGTATTGAATACAAGTTTAGAAAATTACTTAATAAGTTTTTGGACTAAGTCTTCATTTGAGAAAGTCATGAAAAACTCCTATAAAATTCATAAATGTTTTGGAGTGAATTAAAACCAAAGATCACATCATTTCTAACCTAAAACAGCCCAGAAAAATGCAGGAACAAGTTGAGGGATCGATCCCCTATGTTGAGGGATCCATCCCCAAGTGGTAGAATGCTCCAGAAAGCTCAATAGGCAAAATATGAGGCAGAGGATCGATCTCTTAAGGGAAGGGGTCGATCCCCTCTTGGCAGAATGCATGGGAGGCTAAACATAAAGCAAGGGATCGATCCCCTAGGGCATAGGATCGATCCCCCAGGGCATAGGATCGATCCCCCAACACGTGAAAAGCCTCCAATGGCTAGTTTTTGTGATATACAACGGTAACTTTTGTTTTTGGCTGCAACCAACGTCAAGAACACATCCAAGGGACTATAAATAGAGGTTTGGAAGCTCAGGAAAGATAGAGAGCAACCAAGACATATCATTCTTCAATTTCTTCATCTTTTCCAAGCATCTCAAAGAGTTCAAGAGATAGAATTCAATATCTTCTATTACTCTCAACATCTTTGTACTTTATAGCACAAATACTTTAGAGTTTCCTTTCTAGAGCTAAATCTTTGTAATCATTTCTACCTAGAGGCCTTCTTTGATTACACTCTTTGTAAACCCACTCACATATTGTGAAGGGGATTGAACCCTTGGGTGATACATTAGGTAGATAAGGTTTACTCCTTGAGCCTGAAAAAAGGAGGGGATAGGTTTCTCTTGAGCCTTGAAAAAGAGAGAGGTTTCTCTTGAGCCTACAAAAAGAGGGATTGTAAAGACAAATTCAAGTTAGTAAATTTGGGGAAAATCCTTGGGAGCGTCTTAAGGTAAAGGACGTAGGCAAAGTTGTCGAACTTCTATAAATCACTTGTGCATTTCTCTTTCCCTTCTCTCTTTATTTACTTGCAATTATATTGTGTTTGTTATATTGAATTTGGATTGCATGCTTGCATCGCCTAGAGAACTTAGAAAACATTAATATAGGCTCATGAATTTAGAAGAACCGAAAAACGAACCTAAGGTTAGCTAGAAACCGATTCACCCCCCTTCTCGGTATTGTTATAGAGCCAATAATTGGTATCAGAGCTTGGGCTCGAGATTTATTTGGATTAACATCCATCGAGTAAAATGATCACATATGGCTCATTTGAACGTAGGTACACCTCTAAGAGAAGTTTTTGGACTAAGTCTTCATTTGAGAAAGTTATGAAAAACTCCTATAAAATTCATAAATGTTTTGGAGTGAATTAAAACCAAAGATCACATCAATTCTAACCTAAAACAGCCCAGAAAAATGCAGGAACAAGTTGAGGGATCGATCCCCTATGTTGAGAGTGTTGGATTATGCCCTTAGAACCATTCATTAGATGATTGACTTTGGCATTTTTTTTATGTATCATGACATTTTATTTATTATAGTTCATTATTATATTTGTTTTATAACTGCGTAATGTAATCTTATACGATAATGTCCTTAGAATAGTAATAACACACTATTCTTAAAATATCCCCAGTCAAGTATTATTGTGAACAAGGATAACAATGATACGATAAGACTAGTATGTGGTTGACTGATGACCATTGTCATGGATATAGGATATCAAGTCATCACATAGGTACATGTTAGAGAACTATGTACTGGATCGACCCTCCATGAGAACGCTACATGGATTGTTATATGAGTGTCATAAGCGATTCTCATAGTGATGATGGTGTATGTGATCCTTTGACTCGAGATCATCAGAGATCCTAACATAGAGAATTGCATACTTTAATGCTGCTAGATGTCATTTGTAACAGGATGGACTATAAAGGTTGTAATTGGGTATGCCTTGATCTATGTAGAGGGATGTTGAGTGATCAAGATAGGATTTATCCCTCTTATATAACAAGAGTGATGTCTTGGGTCCTTTGATAGAGTGAGACTAAGAAATGCATGGCCGTGCTCGAATAAGTCAATATGAGATATTGATTTTATTTGTTTAATTAGTCTACTCAGGAATCAAGAAACGCTGATTAGACTATACAAGTGTGACACATTCCATGACTTGTGTCTAATCAAGACATCAAAGGATAAAAAGGGATTAGACTACACGGTAACATCTATCACGAGTAAGGTTATGTCGAGTCATTGACATTCTCGTTACATGGGTAGCAATGATGTGTTGCTAGATACCGCTCATTGCCTGTGACAATTTTGTCATTGCCATTGTTTTGAGAACCTATTGGGTCGCACACTTAGAACGGATCAATGAGGAGCTTAATTAATCCTATTCTGAATTGGATTAAGGATATATCTAATCCTATTCTGAATTGGATTAAGGATATAGTTAATCCTATTCTAAGTAGGATTAGAGTTCTGTTTGGCAGCAAATTTTAGGGTAAAATTTACTGCCTATAAAAGGATGTTTTTCTAAAACAGAGCCGCACAATTAAAAACAAAAAAGGTATTCTTTTAATCGAAGCTAGCAAATCGATTATAAGAATAAAAAAAAACGCTCTTTAAGGCTTCTGATCGTGAGACGTTCAAGAGTCGTGAGATCTGTTCGTGTGGATACCATAGAGGCAGGAACGAAAGGTTGTTGCTTGTGACTCGACCAACGACAGAAATCAGAGAAAACGTTAGGTAAAATCTCGAAACCCTAATCAGGCAACTCTCCGAATCGATCCTGGTGGAGGCCGAATGATTTAAATTCCGCTGCGTGTTTGTTTCGGTTTCCTTCAAAGAGATCCATCCCCAAGTGGCAGAATGCTCTAGAAAGCTCAAGAGGCAAAATATGAGGCAGAGGATCGATCCCCTAAGGGAAGGGGTCGATCCCCTTTTGACAGAATGCATGGGAGGCTAAACATAAAGCAAGGGATCGATCCCCTAGGGCATAGGATCGATCCCCCAGGGCATAGGATCGATCCCCCAACACGTGAAAAGCCTCCAACGCTAGTTTTTGTGATATACAACGGTAACTTTTGTTTTTGGCTGCAACCAACGTCAAGAATACATCCAAGGGACTATAAATAGAGGTTTGGAAGCTCAGGAAAGATAGAGAGCAGCCAAGACATATCATTCTTCAATTTCTTCATCTTTTCCAAGCATCTCAAAGAGTTCAAGACATAGAATTCAATATCTTCTATTACTCTCAACATCTTTGTACTTTATAGCACAAATACTTTAGAGTTTCCTTTCTAGAGCTAAATCTTTGTAATCATTTGCCTACCTAGAGGCCTTCTTTGATTACACTCTTTGTAAACCCACTCACATATTGTGAAGGGGATTGAACCCTTGGGTGATACATTAGGTAGATAAGGTTTACTCATTGAGCCTGAAAAAAGGAGGGGATAGGTTTCTCTTGAGCCTTGAAAAAGAGAGAGGTTTCTCTTGAGCCTTGAAAAAGAGAGAGGTTTCTCTTGAGCATACAAAAAGAGGGATTGTAAAGACAAATTCAAGTTAGTAAATTTGGGGAAAATCCTTGGGAGCGTATTAAGGTAGAGGACGTAGGCAAGGTTGCCGAACTTCTATAAATCACTTGTGTACATTTCTCTTTTCCTTCTCTCTTTACTTACTTGCAATTATATTGTGTTTGTTATATTGAATTTGGATTGCATGCTTGCATCGCCTAGAGAACTTAGAAAACATTAATATAGGCTCATGAATTTAGAAGAACCGAAAAACGAACCTAAGGTTAGCTAGAAACCGATTCACCCCCCTCTCGGTATTGTTATAGAGCCAACAATTGGTATCAGAGCTTGGGCTCGAGATTTATTTGGATTAACATCCATCGAGTAAAATGATCACAAATGGCTCATTTGAACGTAGGTACACCTCTTGGAGAAGCGGGACACTCATTAGTTAGACCTTCAACTTTTCAATGGAGAAAATTACTCATATTGGAAAATTAGGATGATGTTGTTTGTGCAATCAAATGACTATGAAGTGTGGAGAGCAATAGTTAGTGGTCCCAAAATTCCAATGAAGAAAGTAGATGGAAAGGATGTCCCTAAGAGTGACGATGAGTGGGACACAAATGACATGAGATTGGCATAATTGAATGCCAAGGCTATGCACACTCTCTTTTGTGCATTAGGTCCCAATGAATAAAATAGAGTCTCCTTATGTGAGAATGCCAAGCAAATATGGGACAAAGTAGCCATTACACATGAAGGGACAAATCAAGTTAAAGAAACCAAAGTAGGTATGCTCACACGTGATTATGAACTTTTTAGGATGAAAAAAGATGAGTCCATGAGTGATATGTTTACTAGGTTTAATGACATAATCAATGGACTTAAGGCTTTAGGCAAGACCTATTCCAATGTAAAAATGGTTAAGAAAAATTTTGAGTAGCTTGTCAAAATCTTGGGAGGCAAAGGTAACTGCAATAGAAGAGTTTAAGGATCCTAATACCTTGTCTTTAGATGAGCTTATGGGCTCCCTACTTACATATGAAATGAAATTGAAAAGAAATGAAGTCTCTTCAAAGAAAGTAGGGGTAGCACTTAAATCTTCCACTCATGAGAACATTAGAGATAATAGTGATGAGAGTGGAAATGAGGAAGAAAAGGAAATGGCAATGTTTGGCAAAAGATTTAATAGATTTATGAGGATGAAGGAGAGAGAGAATAATAGGAGACATCAAAGAGGAGAGTCAAGTAGAAGAGAAAAGGACCCATTAGTGTGTTATGAGTGTAATGAACCGGGTCATACTAAGCTAGATTGCCCCTTACTTAGGAAAGAAAAGGATAGGAAGCCAAAGAAGAAAGCATTTGTGGCTGCATGGAGCGACAGTGATAGCTCCGATAAGGAAAACATAGATGATAAGGTAGCCTACTCATGCTTTATGGCTATTAGTGATGATGAGGCTAGTTCTAGTTCTAGTAAAGATAATGATTATACCTTTGGTGAACTACAAAATGCCATTAATGAACTAGCAAATGAGTTTCAATGCATGAACTCTAAATATAAGAAAGTCATTGCTAATTTGAAAATAGAAAAGGAAGCCTCGACAAATGCTAAGCTAGAACTAGAGAAAAAATTAGAAGAAGCAAACTTAGAAATAAATGAGTTGAATAAAAAGAATAAAAATTTGCAAAACTCATTTTCTAAGTTCTACATGGGTCAACAAAAATTGGATCACATGCTTGAGACCCAAAGAGCTTTCTTTGACAAAGATGGGTTAGGATATAATGCAAATAAAAAGGAAACTCATCTTAAGAATTTTCTTGCGAACAAAAATTCTATGCATAATACATCACTCATATGTTCACTTTGCAATAGAATAGGACACTCATCACAAGCATGCACTTATAGAAAAATCACATTTAGAGGAAAAGTAGTTAGAAAAATTTGGGTGCCAAAGCATGTTGTAAATAATAATGATCATTGAGTTTGAAATGGATCCCTAAAGGATATAAAATTTTGAACACTAACTCCCATGGACCCAAGAAAATTTGGGTACCAAATCATGCTTGAATTTGTTTGTTGTAGGAGTGTTAGAGCATGGAGCTACAATGAAACAATGAAGTTCAAATGCTCTACACATCCCATAGAGTTTGCTTGTGCCAATAAGAAAGAGAAAGAGCTTGAGAATCCATCCTTGGCAAGGTCACAACAATTCCTCAAAGAATAGCTCAAGATGGATTCAACAAATTAAGGCAAAGCATTCTCAAGCAAAGGAGTTTTGTAAGCTTAAATTCTATCTTTTCAAAACTCCTATTTGTTAAAATTATTTGTATGATTTAATGAGGCATTTTGTTGATGATCCTTGATGCATGAATAAATGAAAGGCATGATAAATGATTTTTGATTATTTTGTGGACAATTCTTGATTATTGGATGAAAAGCATGTAACATGATTTTGAAATGATTTTTGGATTTCTATAATTTTAGCAAGTTTGCAATGTGTTGATAATATATTTTCTTGCTCTAAAAATGTCAAATATGTCATGTATGCAAAATGCCATGTCATGAGCATTAATGTGGAATATGTATATTAGAAATCATGGTATGATGTTCACAAGTGTGGTGATTTGATGATATGTGCTTAAAATCTATGTGAACATGTTTGTTTTGGCATATTTGGATTTCCAAACATATTGGTTTTACCAAAATATGCATAACTTTTAAAATGATCTCTTTTGAGACCAAAAATGCATTTTATGGTGCAAATTCTTCCAAAATTGTGAAATCTATTATTAAATGATTTCTCATCCATATTTTTCATTTATACAAGTCCAAAATCATGTTACACAAATGTTTAAACTTTTACTTGGACTTAAAATACTCAAAAACAAAGTTTTGGCACCTCAAAAGTTGAATTTTCTGTCAAAATTTTGCAGAAATTGAATAAGGGATCGATCCTCTAACCAAAAATGCAGAATTTCTGCATTCTGGAACTAAGGGATCGATCCCCCTAAGGCAAAATGGCTTCCCTACACATTTTAAGTCGAATTTGAAAAGGATTTTTCATTTGTTTTCAAACTTTCATTCGTCTCTACCTAAAATTCATTGCTTTAACTTCCTTTTAATGATCTTTTCAATATGAAAAATCATTTTTCATTAATATCATGCCTCAACTTCAACAATTTGTATTATTCTTAACAATTAATATCTTCTTTCCTTGAACTTAAAAGTGCAAATTCATTTTTCTTATTGAAGACATTCATGAATTGCATAAATCTTGAAATAATCTTGAAATATACTTTCAATGAATGCTTAAATATTGTTTTGAGAATTATTTCAAGGATTTGTGTATATATTAGAGAATTTGATGAACTAGTGATTGATAAGCATATTAATTTCCTTAGTTCATCTTAGTCAAGCATGCTTAGAGGATTTTATCTTATAGCTTGACTTACATATTTCCATTAGGCATCATGATATATTTTTTAATGGAATATAAATAATTAAAATTGATATGCTTGAATGATGAAATGATCATAACTTGACCTTAATGATAGAATTCAAATATAACTTAGGTAAATGAAATACTTAAGATACAAAAAGCTTTACCTAAAGTCATAATTGTTCCTTAGCCTATAATTTGTGATGATAAATGAATCTTAAATGTTCAAATGTATGAAAATTTGTCATCCATGAACTTAGATTGATCTTATGGCCAAATCTCTAAAGAACTTAGACTTTAATGACAACATCTACATTCAAGGATAAATGCAAACTTGAACAAATACACTTTAATTGATCTCAATGCATTGAATCTTGATTGTTTTGATGTTGAACTTGCATGTTTTCTTAAGTTGAATCAATGATCATGTCTACGAGATGAGAATATTAGTGTTTATGAAATTTTACTTGACTTCACTCATAGATTGAAAATCTTAATGATAAAACACATTTTAGCTTGATAATATTGATTCACTTGAGTAAAGCCATTTTAGTTAAAATAACATATACCCTCTAGAACATTAAATGATAAAAACAACTAAGGATATGGCTATTAAATGATTAACATGAAAATCTTGAACCTTTCCTTGCTCATAATTTGTTAAGGACTTGAATTGGAAAATGAGCATAGGATTTTTGTGCTTATATTTATGGAAGAAAATGTGTGTGCTTGATGATATAAATTTTTGAATCTTCCATTTTTGCTTATGAATATGGATTGACATTTTATGATAGGACGCTAACGTTTAATTAATCCATATGCATATTTGATGGTGTGTGATTGTGTTGTTACATGTTTGACTTGGTTAAGCATGTCACACATAACAATTAACATCATGCAAAATGTTGAAGTCAACCATTGGTAATAATTGGTATGAGCTTTAAATTGACAATTCTTCTCACTCTCTTTATATTGAAATGACAAATAGAGAAGAATTTAGTTAGGACATTTTTGCATGAGACACTTTTGTGCTAGAATTTGTGGTTAATTGATATATGTATTAATTTTAAGCACATTCTTACTTGAAAATGATTTATGAGCTCAATGCATATGATATGTCATCTAATTTCAGCTCATAATCATGATTTATTGACATGCACCTTAGTTGGACCCTAAAGAACAATTGATCTATCTAAGTGCTTGATAGGATTAAAATGAGCATGTTAGAGAAATTAATAGATAATTTATAAACAACTTGCTTCATTATCTAGCAATCGAGAACTTCTTGCAAAACTAATTATGAACAATTGGTATATGATCATAACCAATGTCCTTTGCATGCACTAACATCTCACATTCTTTATTGACATTAATCTATTTATTTGTGCTATTAGTCCCATGTACTAACATGTTTCTTGTTGGATGGAGCATATTTCTTGGTTCTCACATTTATTAGGCTATATTTTTAGGGGGAGCATATTTTTAATTTCCCTTCATTTTGCTATGGCAAAAAAGGAGAGAAATAATGGGTTTTGATTTGGAGAATTCTTTTGAAAACCATGCTAATATTTAGGGGGAGCTTTTAAACTATGCTTTATTTGAGGGGGAGTATTTCTTCAAAGAATTTTCAAAGCAAATTTACCTTAAGTTTTGTCATATCAAAAAGGGGGAGATTGTTAGCTTTAAATTGACATATGTATTTTGAAATGACAAAAACTTAAGTAAGTTTTAATGTTTCTTTCATATTGTAAATTTGCTTTATTACACATGATTCTCTCAAACCATTTTAAGTGTTCATATCAAACATTAAGACCATGATTTAATTGTATATTCCTTTTAGTCTTAATACTTTACAAAATGAGTTTGAATGTTTTCATTAAGTAATTTTCTCAAGAATATATTGAACACAAGTTTAGAAAATTGCTTAATAAGTTTTTGGACTAAGTCTTCATTTGAGAAAGTCATGAAAAACTCCTATAAAATTCATAAATGTTTTGGAGTGAATTAAAACCAAAGATCACATCATTTTAAACCTAAAATGGCCCAGAAAAGTGCAGGAACAAGTTGAGGGATCGATCCTTCATGTTGAGGGATCCATCCCTAAGTGGCAAAATGCTCCAGAAAGCTCAAGAGGTAAAATATGAGGCATGAGATCAATTTCCTGAGGGAAGGGATCGATCCCCTCTTGGCATAATGCATGGGAGGCTAAAAATGAAGCAAGGGATCGATCCCTTAGGGCATCGGATCGATTCCCTAACACGGGAAAAGCTTCTAATGGCTAGTTTTTGTGATATACAACGGTAACTTTTGTTTTTGGCTCCAACCAACGTTAAGAATACATATAAGGGACTATAAATAGAGGCTTGGAAGCTCAAAAAAGATAGAGAGCAGCCAAGACATATTATTCTTCAATTTCTTCATCTTTTCCAAGCATCTCAAAGAGTTCAAGAGCTAGAATTTAATATCTTCTATTACTCTCAACATCTTTGTACTTTATAGCACAAATACTTTAGAGTTTCGTTTCTAGAGCTAAATCTTTGTAATCATTTGCCTACCTAAAGGCCTTCTTTGATTACACTCCTTGTATACCCACTCACATATTGTAAAGGGGATTGAACCCTTGAATGATACATTGGGTAGATAAGGTTTACTCCTTGAGCCCGGAAAAAGGAAGGGATAGGTTTCTCTTGAGCCTTGAAAAGAGAAAGGTTTCTCTTGAGCCTACAAAAAAAGGGATTGTAAAGACAAATTCAAGTTAGTAAATTTAGGAAAAATCCTTGGGAGGGTCTCAAGGTAGAGGACGTAGGCACGGTTGCCAAACCTCTATAAATCACTTGTGTACATTTCTCTTTCCCTTCTCTCTTTACTTACTTGCAATTATATTGTGTTTTTTGTATTGAATTTGGATTGCATGCTTGCTTAGCCTAGAGAACTTAAAAAAATATTAATATAGGCTAGTGAATTTAGAAGAACCGTAAGGTTAGGTAGAAACCGATTCACCCCTCTCTCGGTATTGTTATAAAGCCAACAATATGAATAGTAGGCCTTTGAGATGAATTAGGTTTAGGGAATTAGGATGGTTAGAGAAACTAAGGTGGTGGGCTAGGTTGAGCCAGGCCTAGACCTTTAAGGTTTAGATCGAGGTCCGACTTGAATTTTTATCAAATCTCGTTTGTTAATCCAAGCCCATTTAATGGACTTAATAATTTTTGTCCAAGTTCACCCAAAAATCATATGGATCTTTGGATTTAAGCAAATAGCTCGACTCATGAGTAGGTCTAGTAATTTTCCTTATTGCAATTGATTCTACAATATGCAACTTAGCCAGCCTTTAACATTTTTATGAACTAAAGCCAACAAACTTCCATCTAATGCTAAGGAAGTCTTAGAATCTTTAAGTCTCAAATTCAAATTTTCGTTACGTATGAATTTGATCTAATTTTATATTGAATTTATCCAATTATATATTTATTGAATTTTAATAGATTAATTTATCTATTTGATTAATTAACTTTTTATACATAATACTTGAATATAATTATAATTTGAGTAAATAGCAAAAGTAGTCCTTAGATTTTTTGTGAATCTTTATATTGGTCCCCAAACTTTCAAAATTACTGTTGGTCTACAAACCCAACTTATTTTGATTTTTTTGTTAAGATTTCTATCATTTGAGACATTAAGTATCAATTGGCATTTTGTGTTGAGACAGGTGGCACTAGATGGCATGATGACTTGTAATTTTAGTTGAAAATTAATTTTAAATGGAGTAGACATAGCAAGAAAGGTCCTTGAATTTTAACAATATTTTACATTAGTCTCCAAACTCCCAAAAATCACTTTTTGTTCTCCAACTTCTAAACATGACCCATTTTCCACTTATTACAAGGATTTTCTAACATTTGGTGCTAAAGAAAAAATTATGTGTAATTATGATAAAAATTAATTTTAAATACAATTTCTTTCCTTAAAAAATATGTTAAAAAAAAAAGCCTAAATCCTGGAGGACAACCTTGTAATATATAACATAATAGTATTTAAATTTGAAGCATATTATCATGAAATTTCAATGGGAAAACAATAAATTTAATGGAATAATGAAATTACTGAACTAGGGGCCAAATTGAATAATTTTAAAATGTAGTTGCACAAACTCTTTGAAGATTATGGTCAAGTGATAATTTTAAAAACCATGGGTGCCAAAATACAATTAATTTGTAAGGTAGATGTAAAAGTATTAAAACTCGAATTGTGAGAAAATATTCAAGCCTCTTCTCGTGAAGCTATTTTTTAACCCTTTGGATCTTTTTTTAAGTCTTTTCAAAATTCTCTAAATTTTGTTAGTTTTTCTTTAACTAAAAATAAAAAATCATACATTTAAGCGTTGATCTACAATGACCAAATATTAATTTGAAGCAAAACAATGTGCAAAGAGGGAAATTGAAGAAATGAATTTTCATTTACAAATTAAGAATAAAATTTTAGATTTTCTTTTTTTTTTTCTAACATTCAATCATTTTTTGTCCAACAAAAATTTTAGAAAAAAGTTTAAAGGATCAATTTTAGAAATCATTTTAGAACAGAATTTCAAATTTTGTATCACAAATGTATATTTAATCCAGGTTTTTATTTTTAAACTATGTTTTTCTAATGGCAAAAAAAAAACCTTATGTTTTTTCAAGAAGTATGTTAACATCCAGTAAGCATTTGCTTATTACTAGCATCTCACTATAGGAATTTGGGTATTTAGTGGCATTTTTACCTTTTAGCGGTGTTTATAAACATCGCTAAATAGTCCAGGATATTTTTTAAAAACGCCATTACAAATGTTAGCCATACTTGCGTCAGGATATTCAACAGTGTTTTTAAGCAAAATGTTGCCAATGGTAGTGGCATTTTTTAAAACATTTAGCAGCGTTTGTAAATACCTTAAAGTGCAACATAAATGGTTATCATATATATATATATATAATATTATAAGGTACATGTTTGCATATTAATTTTTTTGATGTGGGCTTTTATGTGATAATCTACTTTTTTGACATGCAAGCTACCATACCTCGAAAGATACAATAGTTCATACACTTCTTCTATATTTATGCAGATTTTGGGATTTATGGGCTAACTTTTTCTTTTATTTTCTCTACGTTGGTTTTTCATGTAAGCAATTTTATATCTTATCATCGGTTTACTATTCACCAGATGTGGTTTTAGTCTACCTGTCTAAGGTCCCATTTTAACTTCATATCAACTAACATCCTAATATACCATAAACATTTCTTGTGTAAAAGCAGTAACTTCCCGGGTTGGTACATTTTATTCGATAACCCAATTTAATAGTTAAACTCAGTCAAATTCTATTCTTAATCCCCTATCACACTTATAAATCTTATAATCTATAGCATATTTAAATTTTACCCAAAAGGAAGGTTATTTGACCACTCAAAAAAATTCTAAATGAATAATGTAATATTTTTATGGTTTGGGTGCGTTTCCATCCCGATAATGACAATTTTTACAACTTAAGCCCAAGTTTAACTGTGATAACCGTAAATTTTTCATTTATTGGAAATTACAAATATTGGAAATAAATATTGAAGAAAATAGATAAATTGGAAATTATGGAAAATAATGAAAAGAGAAAATTTAATTTGGATAAATGGAAATCCAAATTAAATAAGAAAATGAGAAAAAAATAGAAAATATATTTATATAATTATATATTATATAAATATATAAATGTTATGTAAATTAAAGTGAACAAATATAAATATATATACACACCTATATATACTAAATATGTATTTTGTAAATACATATATATATAGTACTATACTATATATAATAATAATATTATGTGTATTATATATATAATATAAATATAATATATGTTATATTATAAGTATAATATATATTATATAGTACAAAAAAAAGGGAGAAAACAAAAATGGAAAGGGAAATCGGGAGGAATCGATTTCCCTCCCAGCCAGAGCCAACCACTGTCGGCCGGCAAGAAGGAAAAGAGAGGAGGAAGGACCGTCGTCGGACGGCGAGCCAAGGGGAAGACGAGACGACGGCGACGGAAAAGGAAGGAAACGAAATCGAAAACAGAAGGAAATTTCGGACGGAAGCTGAGAGAAAAGGAAAAATGGTAGACGGCGGTGCCGGCGGAATTGGCCACCGCCACTGCCACCGAAACACCGCCAAAGGGAAAGGAAGAGGATGGATGCCACTGGAGGCGCGGTGAACGGTGGAGGAAGGCCGGCGAAGAGGCGGAAGAAACCATAGGAAAATCGACTCGATCCGCAGCCGTGCCGCCGATCCAGGGCAAACAAAGGGCACCGGTAGCTTCGCCGTGCCGTCGGCCAGCTGAGGAGCCAGTGAACCGCCGGAGAACCGGGCGCCGGCGAGGAACCGGCAAGGAAGGAGGCAGACCGGTCTGACGGGAAAGGAAGAGGAAAAAAGAAAAGAAAAGAAAAAGAAAAAGAAAAAGAAAAAGAAAAAGAAAAAGAAAAGAAAAAGGAAAAAGGAAAAAGAAAAGAAAAAGAAAAAGAAAAGAAAAAGAAAGAAAAGAAAAGAGAAAAAGAGAAATTTTCGGGATTCGAGAATTTCGAAAATTACGGGAGATCCCGAGAATTCGGAAACCCGGGAATTACGAGAATCGTTAAGAAATCCCGGAAAATGCTAAATTATTTAAATAATTTATTATTTAAATAATTATGAAAAAATTCTAAATTTTAGAATTTTAATTCCAGAAAATTTCCTCGATAATCGAGCCTATGGAATAGGGCGAGGTGAACACGGGCACGACGAACGAGGCGGTCACCTACCCGAAACAGGTAAGGGATGCATGTGCAGCACTGTAAGGATATTCAATCTGCATGTTTTTAATTATGAAATATTTTATGAAAATATTGTGATGATTCTGTGGTTAGAAATTTGTGATGATGTACTGGCTGAAATTATAAATTGTATTTTTCGTGCAGGAGGCTAGCCAATCGGCAGCCGTTATACTGCCGAAAAATTATCGAAAATTATTGAAAATTTCTAGAAAATTTCTAGAAAATTTCATAAAATCATAATAAATGATTTTATTTCACGAGAAATGATTTTCAACCACGAAAATCGAGAAAATGAATATTTTTCATAAAAACATGAATAAAATGAAAGTGATTATTAAATATTCATGTTTTTGGAATTGGTGGTAATGAGATCACCGAAAATTTTCTCGATATATGAATTATATGTGATATGAAATGGAAAATGAAAAAGGGTTAAAGAGAATATTTTATAAAAGTTTTCTAAATATTCTCTCGATATATGTAAGTTACACGTAATACGAGATGAAAAATGAAAGAAAATAAAGTGAATATTTTTATATAATTCTTAAATATTCACTAAATGGTTTTATAACCTTTATGGTTTTAAATGATGAAAATATATATTTTTATAAATTCCATAAAGGTTTTCTGATGATGAAAAATATGGTTTTTGAGACTAGTTGCCATCCTATCATGCTGATATGTGATATGTAATATGTAATATGTGATTTGTGGTCCCGGCCGACACTTGATCAGTGATCCGTCGAGGACAATTATAGACTATGGCCATAGACCTGACATGATTATTTATACCCTGCGAGGTCTATAGCATGATATGAGTAACGACCCAGTGGACGGGCTGGGCGTGCCTCAGTCT